>OZ034969.1:22138268-22738268 GCA_964030785.1 Siderastrea siderea
ATAGTAGTAAAGAACAAAGCCTTTATAGCATTGTTCAAGTCACGACCTTTACCTCCTTGATTATTCCATGCATACATGACCGCCAGGTTGTCAATCATTACATCGACGCGACAATCCTTGACAAGGTCCTTAAATGCATGTAAGACCTTATTCACAGCAATGGCCTCCCTAGTCGCAATGTCCAACATCATCTCATCCTTTGACCAATAATCAGATGTTTCCTGCTTCACAGGTGTGGAAATGACCCCTCCCCATCCAGTTTGGGAGGCATCCGTAGCTTACTCAATCTGAAGATGTCTCTCTTCACGCCAAGGAAGGGGGTCGTCCCACTCTTCTAGAAAAAGCCAATGGGCAATTTCATCGCGCAGAGCACCCTGGACCGCAATTGGTTTCAACGTGCGCATACCGATAGAAATTGCCGCTGACATCTCCCTGGTGAACAGACGGGCCGCCGGAACCGCAAGGGAGAAGGAGACACATTTACCCACCAATCTCTGGAGCGTCTTGACCGATACATAACGTGAGCTTAACGTTTCCCGGATGAGCCCTACAAGCTTGCGCTTCTTCTCTGGGATCAGGCGGAAAACTTCGCTACCGGAGTCTATCAAGAAACCGAGATAAGGGACCATCTTCTGAGGAATTAAAATTGACTTTGATAAACCAAGGAAATACCCTAAGCGTACCAAATGAAATGCTACGAGAAACACTGCTGATTTAGCAGCCGCGAGGTTGCGCTCATCAATAGAATCTAAAGTGTCATATTGTCCTTTGTCAAGCGACACCTGGAGCTGGCCATTATGTCTATCATCGATATACAAGAGACACGGAACACCTAAGGAGCGTAGAAAATTTGACGCCATAAGGCCCGTCGAGTGATATACATAAGGTGAGATTTTCCAACCAAATGGTAGTGTATTATAGGTAAAAAACCAACCGCCCCACTGGATACCAAAATACGTGCGGCTTTCTTCAGAAAGCAAGAGGTGGTCATATCCTGACTTGTCGTCTAGAACTGTCTGATAGGAATCCTTGAAGACAAACCGGGGTAAGTCGGTCACTTTGTCCAACGAGAAAGGCTTCTCCAGCATCCACAGGTTTAAATATCGCGCATCGTGACACAGTCTCGGCTTCGTAGGCTCAACTGTTAACGGTAAAACGATATGAGGTGGACTTACTTGACCAACCTTGCCCACCAGAGAAATCGCACCGGATTTCAGGCGATTTAGTAGCATTATTCTAACAAATTCTCCGAACTGTTTGCACGATACGTTATTCTTAAACAACCTGTGGGGTGGCTGATCAGAATCGTAACGCTCCCCCTTAAACGTTCCTTTAAAATGTCTGAAATATGGGAATATTGACACCTTATTCCCAATCCACGACAACACCTGTTCCTGTTGTAAAGAAGGAGCTAATTTTGCGATTTCTGCCCAATTAGCTGCATGTTTGTGGAGCTCCCCTGCCATAAAATGATCAGGATCTCGGAACAGTAGCTCATCTACGTGCCCAACGACCTCTCCCTTTTCAACTAGACGGGCTTTCTGCCCCAACCGGTCATTTCCTGTCCACTCACTGCTGACCGATACGGGGTTTCCCCTTATGTCTACCCACTGTATCGCACCTGCGCAAACATCAGCATTACTGATAAGGTTGTCAAAGTTATCATCTTTTTCCCATGACCAGAATATCGCCTAAAGGGAAAAAAGGAAAGGAAAAAAAAAAGGAATCTTATTTACATGTACAAAGACCCCGTACAAGTCAGCAGAGAGAGGACAGCTTTGACCCAGTATGACCGGGAGGGTGTTGAGATACCCCGTTTTCAAAACTCTCAACTCTCTGTGACCAGAGTACAGTCGAAGTAAAATACCGGAAAGTGAAAAGGAAGGGATATTCGCACCAAGGGCAAATCCCAAGAAAAAAAGGGAGAAAAGAGGGGTATTGGGTTTAAGTAGGTATAGAAGCATATATTTATTTCACTCCTCTGTGATGTTTAGTTGCTCACTTGAAAACCCTCATGTAAAACTTTATTAACTTGACACAACGCCTCGCATCGGATTAAATCAAACAACAATCAACTCCAAGATCCATTTAATTGTACTTGTTACAATCAAGAAAAGAATATATACGTATTTGTGGAACAAAAGGAAAAAACACGCCTTGCTTCTATTTAATTCCAGATCAGTCTATTGCTTATTGTCCCTAGCGCGACCACGGGTCGCCGGGGGTTTTTGCTGCATATCTCTTCTCGCGTAACACCTTGCCATAATGTGGCCGAACTTTCCACAAAAATAGCATTGGACTGGGGCACTACTTCTCATGCCACGCCCCCTGTACGGAACATCACTACTGCGCCCACGGTGAGACGAACCAGACCATGGGCCCCCTGTGCCCATCGCTTTTTCCACCTTTGCGACAGCTTCATACACTTTAGTGTGATCTTTATCCCCTAGAAGGCGTAGAATCAGAGCCCGGAAGTGCTCTTTTGGAAGGTCCACTTTTCCTCTAGCTGTCTGGTACACCAAACAGTAAAATTCACGTTTCTCATCCTGATTATCGCGGGATGTACTCTGGAGGGTTTCTAGGATGTCTATCGCCTCAAACTTATTGAACTCAGAGAGCGGCCGTGCTGCATAGTCCAACATCTTCCTTATTACGGCAGCCACTGAGAGCCTTGTCAGTTCATCAAGAGACTTTTGGAGGACAGCAAAGTTTTTCTTTAGAGTCTAGAATAATAAAAAAAAGAAGGGGAAAATTGACTTAATGTACAACATCACCCTCACAGGTCCTTAACAACCCCAAAATAAAGCAAAACCGTGCCATTCTGTGGTGAACTCTCACCCCATTGCTTTTCTTGTTACCCTGGGGAACTATTACCTATTGCCTGTACATAGTGAACTCGCATCTCTTTTTATGGTGAACTCTCACTCCATTACTGTTTTCTCATGGTGACCTCTCACCCATTGCTCTTTATCTTTACTATGGTGAACCCTCACCCCCATTGCTCAAAATTTTTTTTTCCACGGTGAACTCTCACCCATTGCTCTTTATCTTTACTATGGTGAACTCTCACCCCCATTGCTCAAATTTTTTTTTTATGGTGAACTCTCACCCATTGCTCTTTATTTTTACTATGGTGAACTCTCACCCCATTGCTCTTTTCATGGTGAACTCTCACCCATTGCTCTTGATCTTTACTATGGTGAACTCTCACCCCCATTGCTCAATTTATTTTTTATTTTTATTTTTATGGTGAACTCTCACCCATTGCTCTTTATCTTTACTATGGTGAACTCTCACCCCATTGCACTTTTCCGTGGTGAACTCTCACCCATTTTAACTGTTCCTGGTGAACACTCACCCCATTGCCTTTATAATACATATACATTTTTGTCACTCAAAGTTGAAGTTTGACACCATCTTACAGCTATTGTTTTGCTTTGGTAAATTTCAACATTCTATAGAAACGTCAAACAACTACCAGCGGTACGCCGACGTTAACAACATATAGTCACCCATAAAAAAACCCGCCAAGATCCGAAATACACTCGAATTACCGATAAGCTTAATAACAACAAACAAAAAAAAAAATGACTAAAGCGCGAGCAATGAATAAGCGGGAAAGCCGAACACAAGCAAAGAAGAAGACAAATAAAGGGTTGCCGCCCTTGTCCCTGCTCGTAATTTATAAAAAAAAAAAAAGGACACATAAACGACAAAAGTAAACATATTCTACCTCCAACTCTCCGGGTTGAGCTTGTCCCACAGCTTGTTGAGGTACTTGAGCCGCGGCTTGTTGAATTTCCTGAGCCACGTGTTCGGCCGCCGGCAAAGCGTCCTGTCCAACAACTTGTTGAACTACTTGAGCTACTTGACCACCGGCCGCTTGAGCTGCTAGTTCGTCGGCTGGCTGAATTCCTTGGGCAACCGGTGGAGCGGCTTGAGCAGGGGCTCCTTGTCCTGCAGGATACTGTACGTGCGCCATTAAATGAGAAAAGAAGGAAACACGAGGAACGGAAAAGAACGATCCGCACCGTACGGCAGTTGAGCCAAAGTGATAATTTATTCATGTGCACTAATCTTATATGCGTTGCTTTAAAGGGACTATGTCACCCCAGGTGCATGCGCAGGTTGATAATAACTTTGAAATCGTTAGCCCAACTTTTTCAAATACCGTCAGAGAGTTCAGGAGGCTGTTATATCGCATTGGATGTAAATGTAAAGGTATATCGACTGATTTTGAAAAATTGTCTATATTCTACAGAAAGTGATTCTGTTTGTAGAAATCAAACAAATCTACGCAGGAATACTCCTCTTAGAAAGCGACCAACCGGACTCGAAAGCGCATGTGCCCCAGCTGACATAGTTCCTTTAAAGTGCTACTACGATGAAAACTTCTTGTTTTGTTTTCAACTTTTTTAAACTTCAAACTGTTCAATAGATGCCATATTATATGAATCGCGATAAATTAGATCGCTATGTGCTTACAAGGCCCAGGAATATATGTCCGAAAACCGCCTAAAACCCGTCCGCCATTACTCAGTTCGCAAAAGAGAAGCCCGCGAATTTCATGGAAGCGGTCTTACCTGTAACCACGTGAATTTTGCTCGTGACGTAGAAGTCTCAACCATTGCCACGAAGACTATAATGAAGAGTCGAAAATAGAGAGCCAAACATTGCATTATATGGATGTGTTTTCCGTCTAATTTGTCGGCCAGTTCTTTTGAGAGCGATTTAGAACGAAGGTTTTTTTGGCGAAGTCGGCGAACTCGCGGAAGTCGCGCGATACGATGACAGTTTCGAGCCTCTCGCTACCGAAGAGGAAGCCGTCTCAAAGAATGCAAGAATGGATCAAGAAGCCGAACAAATATCCCAATTATCCCAAATCACAAACGCTGAAATCCTTCCGATAATACAACAAATTTAACTGTTTCGTATATCTGTCGTGTTGGGGTCCGTCAGCTGTTTCTTACTCTTGCTTTTTTTCTTGCCGATAAGGGTTGAGTTTGTTGTTGTTATGTTCACAGATTTGTTGCAGTATCCTAAATTGTAGTTAATAAATAAATAATAAATCCTATAATAATAAGCTCTTCCTCCTAAAAGAAAAGCTGACATAACGCTACATGAAAGTTTTTTAAATAAATATAGAGAGCCCCGAGGCTAACATACATTCAGAATTTTATAGATGAGACAAAAGGTCGAAGAAAATAAATTCACGTAAACTAAGTGATGTAGCGAATCGCCCGGCGTGTAATTGTGCGAACACGTTCATCTTATTACCTAGTAAACAAGCAAATGCGAATTAATATAGATAAACTCTGATTTACCATCAGAAGTCTAGGTATAAACTGTGGAATTCGCCGTCACATCGAAAGCGTTACTGAGAGAAGTGGCTACCCTCAACGCGGTGAAATGCTCAAGAAATTATAGCCGACTTTGGGAGCTTGCTACGCTGTACGCCAAGAGAAATCAATTGAAGTATAAACGAGTTATATTATTAGGAGCTGGCTACGCGGTACGCGGAGAGAGATAAATTGAAATGTACGAGGGCTGTTAGGAGCTGGCTACACAGTAAAAAGAACAAGCAATACTCAATACAGGTTTGTTATGGTCGATTAAGCTCGGTTGTTTATATTTTCACGTTATATGTGTCCGGGTAATTCAAAGAGATTTCGAGTGATATTCTCGTTTATAGAACGAGGAATACACGGTGATGTTCTGTTATCCACTAGTTTTAATACAGGAACTTCAAATATTATTCTTTTAGCGGAAGTTTAAGTGGGGAAAGTTTATAGTACGCGGAATACACGGTAATGTTTTCCTATTTTCTGCTTACTGCGTACAACGTACCAAGTTGAATAAAAATAATTTCTGCGTATCGCGGAGCCGGCTTGGCGGTGACACAGAAAATAGTTCATGTGAAGGGGCATATATTATGCAGTTAAGCCAAAATCTGTTGGGACTTATAGATGTATATGCACAAGACAACCGAGCGAAGTATGCTTAGGTGTGTGAGGAAATGTGCATCTTACTGTATATGTGATGTTAGCACAGACGGCATAGAAATATTCGCTCACCATTCGACGATCCCGCTCAGATGTGATTGCTGATGTTTTTCTTCCTGATGGCTGGAACTGATCCTAGTTTTAAATATTTCCTTGTACCTTTCTTATAAAATGCTCGAGTACAACATTCAGCCGTAAAAATGCACAAAGCAAACAGTGTCCAACAGGATTGAAGTCCTTCCGGTCAGCCACGCAAACGAAGCCTTTCCGCTTAAAATAAACGTACCCACTCGTCGGTGAACTGTGAATGGAAATTTCCGATTCATCGATGCTTTCTTTGCCGTAATCTTCAACAACAGAGCGCCGACCACGCATACTGCAGCTCAAAATCGAAGAAATGAATCTTGCTAATCCTCACACCTCTCCGAATGCATAAGAAAGTAGCCACGTTTGTTTTGTTGCGTTGAGACTTCTACGTCACTTCCTCTCTTGGCCAACTCGGCCCAACTCGCCCCGTTCATTTTTTAATTGAGTAATGGCGGCAAGCCGAATTCGAAAATTACAGTTAAAATAATTGGACTTCCCGTACGAATTTCGACTTAAAACTTTGCACGGTGAGTAATATGTACTTATATTTTCGAAATATGGAGAGAACAAAAAATTCATATTTTTGATCATAGTAGCACTTTAAGGTGGCCCGAAATAGTTTTTTGGCGCGCGCAGACTGGGCTCTAATCCCTCGCGCGGTTTTTTTAAAAAACCCACGAAGCCCCCACGAAAAAAATGGCGACCGCAATGTGTTTTCGTCTTGTTGTTTATAATATGCGCCGTCCACTTTTCAAATGGAAAAAAATGGCTTTATCCTCAACTCTAACACTTTGTAGGACATTGGCATCTGAAAATTTGTTAGAGCGTAAAATGCGTAGCTTGTGGCCGGCTTTAAACTCGGAAAAACGTAAAGAGAGTGATGATCGCGATCGTCGAGGGACTGAGATACCGTATGGATTTCTCGGATTAACCGGGATACTTTACGCTGTGTTTTCTGGTAAATGTCTTGCTGAATGTGCAGGGGAAGACGCCTTTTGTTCGACTGAAGTAAATGTACAAGAAGAAGTATCTAAGACGCCGGCAAACAATGACAAAAGTCGTGACACGTCAGGTCGCTTTTCTTCCTCGCGTAAAATACTGAAAAGTCAACAAAAACAGGTCCGCGCAATAAATTTGCTGAAGAACATTAACTCTGTAAAACGAAAATTAGAACTTGATGATGAACAGGAAAAGGAGGAAAAGGAGCACTGGAAGCGAAGAACACGAAGTATGACGGTGAGTTCCCTTTTTATTTTCTTGTTATCTTTCGTTTTGTTTACATACCGGTTTTAACTTGTAACGCAAGACCCGTCGTCACGCGAGGTTTGTAATTGAGTAAAACTCGTCGCTTACTTCAGGACTACGAAAGCGGACAGGGAACTACCCCAACTGGGACCAGAATTGTAGATATTGAGGTTCTCCGAGAAGGCCTAAAGAAGTGCTCCAGCTGCATGAAAGGTACAATTATTTTTTAGTACAATACAAGTAAAACGCCTCCGTCTTGCACAAGGAATGTTAATAACTGAGAAAAAATGAAGACAGGCTAAAAGTTAAGAAAATAATTATAGAAAAGCAAGGAATAACATGATATTAAAATATCGAATTTATTTAGAGAGGATAATCTGTCAAAGTAAAAACTGAAAACTGATGGCCCTAAACGATGATTTGGAAAATAAACCTCAAGAATTTGGTAAATCACTAAACCTCATTCTATGCATTTTATTTATCCCTTGTTCCCTACTTTACTTTTGGGTTGGGTTTGAATTTATAATATTCCTATTTTTTCCGTTTGTTTTGAAATATCAATAGGCCCCCTTGCCTTCACTGACATTGACAATGAAAACATGTGTGGACTGGCCAGCACTTTCACAGTCAACTGCCCTTTTTGTGGTCACAAAAACAATGTGTCAACCTCAAGAAAGCACAGAGATGGGAGTAGAGGACCAAGTGCCTTTGATGTCAATAGCAGAGCAGCCCTTGGTGCCCTGAATGCTGGCATTGGCCACACCCACCTGAGTGCTTTAACATCTGCACTCAATATCCCCCAAATGAACCATGTCACTTTTAAGGCCAGAGAACGGGAGATTGGCAAAGCAATTGAAAAAGTTGCAGAGAAGAGCTGTTTGAAGGCCATAGAAGCTGAAAAGGAAAATGCGCTCAAAGGTAATAAAAGGGCTTAAACTTGAAAAGCCTGTTTATTTAAAGTTGTCCTTTAAGAATTAGTTTGCCCTAGTGACTGTCCCCCTCTCCAAAGCAAAACTGGCCCACTTTCTGGCAAGTGCAAAAATTAAATAACAATCAACAGACTATTAACATGCTTTTGTAAGCAGTCTTTCCAGACACACTTTGGTTTATATAATGTGCATTTAATCCAACAATAAGATTTGTAAAGTGTATAAGGTACATTCAATCTTTAAAAAGTTGACTAGACTTAAATAATTCAGAGTAAAGGTTGATCCTCTTACCATAGAAACCCTTTGTTTCATTTAAAGTGGGCCTCACACAGAATGATTATTTAGGTTTTCCAATAGATTCTTATCAAATTGAAAAAACCAACCTAATAAATAATTGTAATTCAATTTCTTTTCCAAGCTGGAAGAGTCGCTGACAGCAATGGCCTTATTGGCATATCCGTTTCGTACGACTTGGCGTGGCAGAGGAGGAATGGGGGCCACAGCTCTAACACTGGCCATGGGGCTGTAATGGGAGTACAGACAGGGAAGGTCTTGGACTATCAAACAAGATCAAAGACATGCAGAACCTGTGCCAGTGGCAAAAACAAAAAACATGATTGTCGTAAGAACCATACCGGATCTTCAAAAAGTATGGAGCCTGATGTTGCGGTTGATCTTTTCAAGCGAGCAGTAGAAAACAATGTCAAGTACAACATCTACACTGGAGATGATGATGCAACAACTCAGGCTCATATTAGAGATCAAGTTCCCTATGAAGTTGAAAAATATTCAAAACAGTACATACAAAAAGATCTTTGGTCTCAAAGCTTTATGCACTAAAATCAAACAAAAAATTTCCTGGATGTTCCCAACTTTCTGTGAAAGTAATAAGATATTTAGGAAAATGCTTTGGCTATTGTGTTGCACAGCACAAAAATAACCCCCGGGCTCTTCAAATTGCGATTCAAAACATTGTTCCTCATCCCTTTGGCAAGCACCAAAACTGTGATGATGTGTGGTGTCACTACAGGGAAGATCCAGCGAGCTATAAACATAATGACCAACCTTTTGGAAAAGATTTGCACGGTGATGAACTTGAGAAAGCACTGACAACAGTTTTTAATGAGTATTCAACAGATGTCGTCGTTAAAAAACTCGCTCCAGCTGCCAATTCCCAACGCAATGAAAGCCTCAATAATGTTGTTGGATCAAAAAATCCTAAAATTAGATTTTATGGAGGCAGTGAAAGTAACGATTTTCGAATTGCTTGTGGCATAAGCCAAAAAAATGAGGGGCAAGAATATGTTTGTCAAGCTTTAGAGGAAATTAACGTCGCACCAGGCGTTCACTGCAAAAGGTACTGTGAGTTAGCTGACAAACAATCACTTCAACAAAAAATTCGTAAATCATCGGTTCCTTACAAGAGAAGGCGGTCTCAACTGAAAAGTAAAAATCTCAGTTCTAATGCAAAGAAAGAAGAAAGGGAAGGCCCTACCTATCAGACTGGCAATATTGGACTGAATTTAGACTTGTCAGATAGCAACACCCTTTTAGCACAGTTATCAACATTAATTAAAAATCTAACTACATGTCAGGTAAAAGAGTATGAGAAGTTGGTGCCTCCAGTTACAACCCGGCCAACCTCTCCGCAAATAACTTTTCAGGACAGCATCAAATATCAATTTATAGTATTTGACACAGAAACAACGTCAACTGGAAAAGATGCACAGATTTGTCAAATAGCTGCAATCACTAAATCTGGAAAATGCTTCAATGAGTACATCCTACCAACATGCAACATCAGTCACCATGCTTCGCTTATCAACAAATTATCTATCAAAACAATTAACGGCCATAGAACCTTGCTGAAAGACAACAATCCTGTTAACTCTGTTTCTCTTGAAGAATGTCTTGAAAAGTTCGGGAAATTCCTTTCCACTAGCGACACTTATTCTCACACTGTTCTCATCGGACACAATTCCACTACATTTGACACACCAACTTTGCTTCGTTGTGGTGGACTTGCCTTCAAGCAACGACTGTCATCACAGAATCTTTTCTTCGCAGATAGCCTCCATCTTGTTCGTGCACTCATTAAAGCTGGTCATGCATCCTTACAAATCGATGGAAAAGCTTGCAGACCAAACCTTTCCTCAGTGTTCGAAACCCTTTTCCAAGAGAAATTTGACGCACATGACGCACTAGAAGATGTCAGAGCTCTTCATCGGATTCTCTTCGATTCATCACTGAAGCTAGCGATCGCAGAAATCATAAGCAACAGCAACCTCAAGTCCTGTTCCCATGCTTTCAACGACATGAAATTCTTGGACGAACGATTTGAACGCATGCAGACATTCAAGTGTAAACTTTACCATCCACAAGCCGACGATGGACCAGTCAAACAAAGAATCGTGCAGAAAATTGCTGAAAGCGGACTAACTTACCGCGATCTTGAAAATCTGTTCGCTAAAGCTGGCAAAGAGGGGCTTGTTGCGGTTCTGAGCAAGGCGCCAACAACATCTAAATCGACCAGATCACCACGAGGAACAAATAAACCCGCAATTTTGGCAAACATCGTGCTCCACTTTGAGAAGAAGTAAAACTAATTCTGTCGAAAATTCAAAATAAAGGTAATGAAGTGAATCTTTGAGCGTTGCATGCACAGAGATGTCTCCACGAAGGGAAATTACGGTGGCCCACAACTCTCACGGCAACAACACAAAGCTCACGGCAAAAGCAAAAAGCTCACGGCGAAAACAAAAAAGGTCACGGCAAAAGCAAAAAGCTCACGGCGAAAAAAAAAAGGTCACGGCAAAAACAAAAAGCTCACGGCAAAAACAAAAAGCTCACGGCAAAAGCAAAAAGCTCACGGCGAAAACAAAATGCTCACGGCGAAAAAAAAAGGTCACGGCAAAAACAAAATGCTCACGGCAAAAGCAAAAAGCTCACGGCAAAAGCAAAAAGCTCACGGCAAAAACAAAATGCTCACGGCAAAAGCAAAAAGCTCACGGCAAAAGCAAAGGCTCACGGCAAAAGCGAAACGCTCACGGCAAAAATAAAAACCACACGCCACGTGTCCTGGACACCAAAAGTGTGCTCGCAAAAGTTGTTGGGATTAAATCCAACATGGCTGCGTCTTGAACTGACTTGTCGAAGCTCTGTCAACCTAAACCGAGATGTTTTGCCCAAAGTGCGGCGCTGAGTCGGCGTCTGCAGCCAATTTCTGTGTTCGATGTGGTCAAGGTAAGATGTAGCAACGTCAGTAGAGTACATAACCATCGCACAGCCGGCCTTTGTCTTTATTTCCATATTTACACAGCTGAAATTAACCACGTGCTGTCCCTCTTCTGTCTAAAGGTTTACCTTCGACTTCGCAGTCAAACATAGCGGAGGAAGTGAAAGGTAACAGTTACTCTTACACGGTTATTTATCACAAGACACTGGAACGACAATGGCGCAAAGTGCCCGTGTTCATCATTTGTTATTAAGTCGTACCGATCGGCGTTATTCATTGTTTTATGGTTGTTATTGCCAACTATCACCTGGACGCCCAACATTGGCAAGATGCAACCTAAGCTAAGAGGATTATGTTGTGATGATTTTCTTGAAGTAAGCACCGTTGCTATGGGGGCATGGCTCTAAAAGAAAGCAGCCGTTAAAAAATGAGTTTGATTTATTTGCAGAAATGAATATGTTAGATTTTTTTCAATTCACCAGAAAAATACTTGCATGTTTAGGGGCTGTACTTTATTTAAGGCCAAGGGAGGGGGGGGAGGTGTAGGGGTAATAGTTTCAAATCATTGAAAATGGGGGGTGGGGTTACTGTTTTTTTAAGCTGCAGCAGAAGTTGGGGGGGTAGAAAAGTATTTATCATTAACAGTGTGAAGTCTCCTGTGTTGGGAAAACATCATATTTCCCTTCAATTGTTGGTGTTCAAGAACAATTTCTTACAGTTGAAGTCTGTCGTTTTAAACATTTTGGTGCTGTTTTGATTTCAATCAAAAATATATCCCGGGCACATAATATTTGGGGGTGAGGGGGGGGAAATTTTTGAATATGTCCACTTTCAGGGATGGGTTCATTTTTCATATGCCTGGGTTGGCAATAAAATCACCCTTAGCCATAAATAACGAACAGTCCCTTAACCCTGGTCTCATGCCATGTTGACAATGAGATAGCTTTTTAATTTAATGTTTTGTAAGTATTTCGTTTTGTGTTGGTAAAGGAGTTACGTGTGTTCTGAACTAGTATTTTGCCAAATTTCATGAAATCGTAAAAAGTGGTGAGAGAAAACGAGAGAGAAAACGTATCGCGTGAGAGAAAACGAATTATAAAATAACTAAGATACTACGTGCACTCTGATTGGCTGAGAGGTGTGTTTGCATGAGAGTGTGTAAACACAGTTGTGACGTGACGGTCCTTGAGAGGACTAAAGTTACCTATTTTATAAAAGCAATAGAAAACTTTTTCTTCTGTTTGGATTGCCTGATATAAACACTCGAGGGGTTGGGAGAATTCTCGAAAGTTATGCAAACCCGAGACGAAGTCGAGGGTTTGCATAACTGTCTCGAATTCTCCCAAGCCCTCTCGTATTTACATCAGGCTATGCAAACACGGAAAAAGTTTTCCATTGCTTAAATGTGAATATTTCTCATAGTCTCACCTCATTTTGTATATATTTTAGATTCATTTTCATTCCATTTTATCCGTCGAAGGCTGTAGTCCGACAGCTGAAAGCTCCATTTTCATTCAGTGAACGTTTTTATTGATCTTAATATTTCTCATCTCGCTCGAAGCAACAACGTTAACATTAGAATGATTAAAGAAAACAAAATCATCATCGCTACATATGTTGTGACTGCTATATTCATCGCAGATGTGTCATTTGCATCTCGATGTCATTGATTACGAGAATGTCTTTCGCAGTTTTCAACGGTATTTCCTTCTTTTATACCTTGTAAACCGTGCCATGTTTTTGATTTTTCAACTAAGAACCTGCCAATTTGAGGACGAATCGTGGCGCCATTAAATTCGTGATTTAGCGGGCGCTCAATATAATTGCAGTCGCTCTATAGCGCGGCACTCCTAAATGTAACGAAAGCCTCTTCAGTAGGCTTCATTGCTCTCTTTGAACGCTTGCCCAATTTTTATTTGGTGGGCCATGGCACAAAATGTGTTGTTTCTCATCTTTTGCTGGTTAATGCTTTTCTCCCGCTTTATATGAGCTTCACCAAACTGAACCATTAAATGGTTCAGTGATTTCAAGCCTGGCCATCCCCCTTCCCTTAAGGTTAAGGTGTTTGACTTGCTTATTAAGTGACGGCTGTTCCCGAGCAGCATGGAATGCCTCTTTGATCTTAACTGAATAGGGAAGGTGGCAAAATCCAGGATGCTAAAGCATTCCAGGGAGCACTGTTGGCGACAAATGTCCGAAGACTGATTAAAATGGTCTTCTAAGACATTTTTATCAGTCTTAGAAGACCCCTTAATTCTCTTGTAGGCAGATTAAGACCGTAATTACATACTCAAAATAAACGTTTCCTGAATGAAAATGTCCAGAAGGTATATTCAGGGTATGGGGGCCTTAAAAAGTTGGGGAGGCTTTTTCGTAAATTTGACATTCTCAACACAATTACAATGTTCTCCCATTCGGAGAAATGAGTTTCGTGGTAATATAACATTTTACAGCCTGACCTTTTCCAAATTAAAACCCGGCAATGGTTTTTCATTCATTTTATTTGTAGGGTAGAAACTTATTTTATATATGAAGTATTTCCACCAGCTTTTCGAAAGATAAAATTAACTACCAACTGATTTTTTATTATTTTGCCTGCAGACCGTCCCGCGGGGGTAGACACACCTAAACCCCTGAAATCTTTTGAGCAGTTCAGAAAGATAAAAGGAAAACAATGGAAGACAAAGTGTACTAAGAAGAAAGAAAAAGACGAAGAAGAAGTAACAATTGCAGTAGGTCTGTTGGAATGGAAGGAGACAGAGATGAAATTGAAACCCGTAAGGGGAAAACGAATCGCACTTCGGGTATCTAACAAAGCCCCGTACCACGCAATACGCTCAAAAGCCATTGAAAAGTGGAAGGCATATCATAGCCATCTCTACATAGAAGACGAAGAGTACGCGCTGGTCTTCGAAGATGGGAAGGAAGCCCAATTTTTGCCTGGAACTGTTGAATTTTTCAACCTTCTAAGGTACTATGAAGAAATTGGCAAAGATTACAAGAGAATTGTCCTCTACCTGTGCTCTTCAACAGATATAAGAAGTGCTGAAAAAAGTAAGCAAGAATGCGACAGCGCCGATAGTGATATATCAGGCGACGAGTTTCAGTTGAGGCCAGGAAAGAAGATGAAATCACAGATAGAAGGAGACGAAGAGCTGGCAAAGATCCTACAGTCTCAATTGGACAGTGAGGCAGGCCAGTTCGATGTTACAGAAGACAACATAAGGTTATTAAATCCCATAATAAGTGACTGTGCCAGTATACAAGAGGATTCACCAGTTGCAAGTATGAACACTAGTTACAAGACAGCAGCTGAGCTTAAGTGTGCCGAAGAGAAACCAACACAGTTTACAAGTTGTGAAGATCTATTAAGGTCTCTTAGCAGTGCTGTAGACGAATCCGATCAATTTTTCCTTGTGGTCAGGAGAGGTTCATCCTTCCAGAGGCAACTGAAGATTTGGCAGAGGGAATCAAGAAAAAGTTCTCCAGAAAAAATCCTGAGAGTACACTTTGCAGGGGAAGACGGGATTGACACCGGTGCTATGGCACAAGAATTTCTAGCAACTGCAGTACATGAAATAGGAAAGGAACTTTTTCCTGATGGTGCTCCCATAGATTCCATGTTACATGTTCATAATGGTTTTTTTCTCGCATGTGGGCAAATTGTGGCAGTGAGCCTCGTCCAAGGTGGACCTCCCCCTCGCTTTCTAAACGAGAATGCCTTTCAGATGCTGTTCAATCCTGAGGTTAATGTTAATGAATTGAAAGAGGACGTCCTTACCCCCAAGCGAGAAATTATTATTACAAACTATCAAAGAAGATCCCGCTGGCCATCAGGATACCATCTTGGAGCATGGATACACAGGCGTCGTTGATATGGAACACATACATGACATTACTGGTACAGTGATGGTGAGTCTCCTCAGTAGAAGGTCCTTATATCTCAAGGAGTTTGGAAAAGGCCTAGAACTGTTTGGATTAGCAAGTACTATGAGCGGGAACGTTGACCTGTGTAAGAAGCTCTTTGTGAATGATACAAATGTGAATATAGTCGACGCAAATTACCTCGTGTCGATGTTGAAGCCATTGTATTCGCAAGAAGGAACCTCAAAGCGAATAATCGAGGAAGGTGTCATGGATAACTTCCAAGATTTACTGATGAAAATGGAAGATGAAAACATGATTGGTCATTCTGAAATGATGGCTTGGAACTATCAAGACAAACTTCAGGACGAGGAGTTGCATGTAACAAACCAGTCAGAGGCAGAAGACAGCCCGGCAGAAGAGAGCCCAGGACACTTCCATTCCGTCGGGTGTTCACCGTCGGGTAGAACACCGTCGGGTGTTCTAGGATGGCTCACCGGTCAGAAGCACAGGCCAGTTAATGGTGACGATCTTGCCATTACAGTAGCGTTTGATCATGACTGTTTGCAGAGAAATCCAAAGCACAGTGTATGTTTCCCTGTTGTCTCCGCTTGTAGTCGAGTTGTAACACTCCCAGTGGACCATATGAAAGATCCTGAAGACTTCACGCGTATTTTTGTACTCGCGTATTGCAAGGGGCAGGCTTTTGCTAGACCATAAGTGCAAAAATAACATAACCACTGATTTTAGGTGTATCTGTTAGGTTCCATTGAAGATGCAGACCTGAAGACCTGAACTTCATGTTGTCTATTTGTTGTTGAAATACTGCAATGTTATTTTGTTTCTATCTTTGAGATTCATGCACTAGCCATGTCATAGTGTTAACCGTCTTGGCATGTTATTGAGTACCTGTTTTCCTGTTTGGTCTGTTAAGTAGTTATAATTATTGACATTGAAGTAACTGAGTAGCTGACTAGCCTTCTCAAAGTATTTCAAGAGTACATGTATGTTGGATGACTGCAGGAGAAGGCTAGCTCGATTGAGAATACAGCCAACTCATTTTGAGAAGGCTTTGCTGTTTGGTTCCTGTTTCCCTTTAATGAATGTTAACTATTGAAGTGAAATACAAACACAATACCTGTTTACTTTCAATGATTGTGAACAAGTTAAAAACTGCGTAATAAATTTAAAACCTTAATTCTGATCAGTGTACATCATCACCTGGTAGAAACTCATAACCACTCTGTGGCTGCACTGTATTTAACGAGGCATTGGACATCACTTGACCTGGTTTCCAATGTGTACTACCTCCTCTAAAATTAAGTCCTTTCTCATTGTCAGTATAAAGGCAACACACATCTCTAAATCAGCTACAAAAGGTACATTTTCTTGTGCCGCATTCACACCCAATATAAATTCTTTTGTGCAATACATGTGTGACGTAATAATTAAAACCAAAACCTAAGTATCTTATAGAATAGATTCGATTAGTCAACAGATATAGACTTAACAGTGTTTACTTTGCTTAAAGCAAAGACAAAAAGTTAGGGAGCGAATCCATTTTCAGCAATGTGTGTCAACTGTTCATATTGCTGAGAAGCTTCTTTCCAGGTAGTGGGAGCTGCAATATTGAGACCTTGACTGACATAGTCAAAATATTCTTGATATTCATTGCAAAATTGCTCTGCAATGATTTGTTGGGACACACATTCCAGTTCATTAGGTGGTACCCTTGTCAAAAGGTTGTTTACTGCACCATGATATTCTGGCAAAAAAAATAATGAATCCGGTCTGCCTCTTACAGTATTATGCCTGGAACGTCTAATGTAATGAGTGTTCCAACGGTCCTTGACAGCATCACAGTCTGCTTGGAGCACTCCAGAGAAACAGTACCACAGACACTCTTTATTCATTTCAGATGTCATGTCAATTTTGCCATCTGCTTCCAAATCCTGGAAACAATTTCTCCACCAGGATGACCGGTTCTTGGAATAGAATGACCACCAACTCTAACTTCTCTGATTACGTGGTGAAGGCACGTAACGGTGGGCATCAGGGTTTTGTCGAAAATAACTCTGGATAGATGCTAGTAAGCTATTTTCCGTTCCCAAGTCAGTTACCACTTCAACGGGGCAGCCTCCAAGTTCCTTAACTGTCTCTAAGTAATACATCGCTGGGTGTTAGTTACAAAACGTTTCTCAATTATTTTGGTTGATTTTCCAGTTCCGGTCCTCGGGGACTGGGGCAGAGTGTTAAGTATTATGGACTGTAACATGTGCTCGGCTAGTTTACAAGTCAGTAACAAAAGTGCTCTTGGATTCTCTTGTAAATTTTCCCTATCACGAGCTAGCAAAGCATGTAAGTATTTCATTTTCTTTTCGTAGTTTTCTATTTCCTTTCGCTTTGTTTATTGTCCTTTTTTCTTTCCAGTCTAACCAAATACAGATAATCTACAAATACAGTTCGATACAATAAAGATTGAGTTAAAATTCACATTTGCGTTAGAATGCTACTGGTCATCGTCTTGGATTTCGCCGACTGTTTCCGATTGGAAATCAATGGAATGAATCTGTTCTTTGACTGAAGTGTATGTTTGGATTGTGTCTTCGCTTGTAAAGCAGAATGGATCTACGTGACTCAAGACAACCGAACAAAACCCTCGATCGAAGTGGAGTCGAACACGAAAGAATTCTTCGATTAAAACGCTCCAGGTCTAGTGCAAAGGGAGTCGTTACTAAAAGACAAAACGAGCTACTGAAGCTGATGAAGGACTCGAACAAAGTTGATCAGGTGAGATCGAAAGTTATGGAGCTGGGGTTAGCTTTAAGAAATTTTTATGAAGCACATGATAAGTATCATGCTGTGTTAATTGATGACAATGACATTCAGGACTCAATTGAGTACTTTAAAACAGTAAAGCATATGGGAGCTGCAGTGATGCAGACATTTGATATGTGGTTCAAATCAGTTGAATTGAAGCTCCAAGAGGAATTGGATCTAGCCATCGGTCTTCACCCTGAGGATTCTATCAGTAACATTGGTTCTGTTAATTCAAATGTTACTTTGGCTTCTGGAAGGTCTAAGTCAAAATCTGTCAGTAGTTCTCGTCTCTCACGGTCGAGCACAGCCTCGAGTGCAAGGCTAAAAGCCTCTGCTAAGAAAGCTGCCTTGTCAGTGGAAGCAGCTGCATTAAAGAAACGCCAGGATATGCAGATTGAGGAATTGTTGTTGAAGCAAAGAAAGGAAAATTTGAAAATTGAAGTAGAATTAGCAAAGGCCGAGACAGAAGAACGGGTGTATTCTCGTCTTGAAGAAAGAATTCCACTGACACCGCCAAGTCAACTACCGGCTTCTACTCCTCACGAAACTGATGAAAGAACTGTGGAAAATTCTGAATGCCAGGAAAAACTTCCACTCACACTAGCAAGTCATTTGGCAACTTCCACATCTTGTCAAATCAAAGAAGAAGGAACTGTGGAAGCTCCTGAATATCAGGAGCGACTTCCATTGACACCGGCAGGCAATTTGCCAACTTCTACCCCATGTCCAGTTAAAGAAGAAAAGGCTGCAGAA
This sequence comes from Siderastrea siderea, assembly GCA_964030785.1. Classification (NCBI taxonomy): domain Eukaryota; kingdom Metazoa; phylum Cnidaria; class Anthozoa; order Scleractinia; family Rhizangiidae; genus Siderastrea; species Siderastrea siderea. The sequence continues at coordinate 22,157,204 of OZ034969.1, forward strand.
GTTCCAGATTGTAAAGATCACCTCACACTCATTCCACCGAGTCAACCGCCAGCTTCCACCCCATTTAAAATCAAAGAAGAAAACTCTGTGGAAATTCCAGAGCAACAGACAGAGGAGAATCAAGTGGTGAATTGCACTCCTCTAAATCCACAATCCCCTGTGTGGATAGATGACAAACATTTCATCTCTATGAGCCAAAGAGAAAGTAGTGAAGAGGGATTGTTTGAACGACATCTAGATTTAAGTCAGAAGAATGTCAGCCACATGGTCGAAGTCCAGAAATTGCAATAACAGCAGAATCAGCAACTGCAGGAATTACTGAAACAACAGCAGCAACAGACATTAGCTATGACATTACCAGAACCAGAAATCTCTGTGTTCTCAGGTGACCCTGTTGATTATTCTGACTTTGTACGAGCATTTGAGAATTTAATAGAGACAAAAACAAGTAGTCCAAGCTCCAGGTTATACTACCTTGTACAATACACATCAGGTGAAGTGAAAGAATTAATGCAAAGTTGTTTGTCTATGAAACCTGAAGAAGGCTATAAGACTGCAAGAGCACTACTCAAGGACCGATATGGACAAAGCTATAAGATAGCAACTGCTCTTGTTGATCGAGTAACAAAATCTCCTCAGATTAAGGCGGACGATGGTCCTGCTTTGCAAAGATACTCTGTTCTTCTCACTAGTAAAAATTCACTCAAGGAAATTGGATATTTAAGCAAAATAGAGAACCCTGACACTCTGCAAAGGATCATTGGAAGACTTCCGATGGGGCTAAGGCAGAGATGGCGGGAAAAGGCTGACAGCATCACTGAGGATCAGAAAAGAGAAGTCACCATTGGAGACATTGCAGAATTTGTCGAGACGAAGGCTAGAATTGCTAATCACCCGGTGTTTGGGGACATTCACATGAATGACACAAAGAACAATGTTGCCGACACTGGCTCTAGGAGGAGACGTAAGCCACCACCGAAGGACTACAAAGGTTCTGCATTCGTGGCACAAGGGAGTATGCCAGAGAGTCAGACGAACTCATCGAAGGGTAACACTGATCCTGTTCAAACAAAGTCAGATGTTAAGTGTCCATTGTGTAAAGCGAGTCACTGGTTGCCGCGCTGTGGAGTATTCAGAGGAAACTCAGTGGATGAACGAATCAAACTTGTGCGTAGCAAAGGACTTTGCAATAATTGTCTTATGCCAGGGCACATGGCGATGAATTGCCCTAAAGAAAGCTACTGTCAGATTGTTGGCTGTAAGATAGCTCACCAAAAACATTCTACCTTTCTACATCCAAAGAATGACAGAGCAGTCAAATCAGAACCTGCATCATTACCTGAAACGCCTTCAGGCAACACCGAAAGTGAAGGGCAAAATGATCGAGTACGAAGTTGTTTCACAGAAGTGGTGGCGTGTGAGGGCCTGTGTAGTGCAACTGGGGCCGGAGCGCCGGCTACAGGACTTGCTATAGTCCCAGATAATGTCAGAGCTAAAGGAAAGGAGAAGATGGTTCAGACCTATGCGTTCTTGGATCCAGGATCCAACACTACCTTTTGCACTGACAGGTTGATAGAGCATCTCGGTGCGATAGGCAAGAAAGCCACGTTGTCTTTAACTACCATGGACCAAGATAATGTGAAAAGCGAGAGTCTTGTGGTGAATTTGGAGGTGTCTGATTTACAAGGACTCAATACTATTGAACTCTGTAATGTCTTTCAAGAGCTAAACTCCCAGTTGCAGTTGATGACATACCACTCCAAAGTGATGTGGACAGATGGCCGTACCTGAAAGACATGAACTTACCTTACATCGAAGCTGAAGTCGATTTGCTCATAGGCAGTGATGTACCAATGGCTCTTGAGCCTCAGGAAGTGAAGAGAAGTGATGGTGGTGGTCCATACGCTGTGCGAACACTGCTAGGGTGGACACTCAATGGCCCGCTTGGCAGACCAAATAGTTCAAACCATACTGCAAATCGTATCCAGTCTCATGCCAATTTGAACTTGCAATTTGAACGGTTCTGTGAAATGGAATTCAGTGACTCGCAGTTCAGCACTGAAAAGGGAATGTCGCAGGAAGATAAGAGGGCTCTTACTATTATGGAGGAATCTGCTGAGCTTCGTGAAGGTCATTATGAAATTGCACTTCCATGGAAGGTCTTCCCTCCAGAACTGCCGAACAACAAGGTAGTCGCTGAACACCGCCTTGGTTTGTTGAAGAAGAGACTGATAAAAGATCCAGGGCTACACCAGAAGTATACTTCATTTATGGAAGACTTGTTCGAGAGAGGTCATGCGCAGAAGGTTCCTGATGATCAGCGTGATGGTTCGCCCGCATGGTATTTACCTCACCATCCCGTTACCCACCCACAAAAACCTGACAAGGTCAGGGTTGTCTTTGACTGTGCCTCGAAATTCCAGAACATCTCGCTGAACCAACGGATCCTGCAAGGTCCCGATTTAACCAACTCACTCACTGGAGTCCTGACAAGATTTAGAGTGGAGTCAACAGCGATCATGGCTGATATTGAGAAAATGTTTTATCAAGTACATGTGCCTACAGAGGATGCCAAGTATCTTCGCTTCTTGTGGTGGCCCGGAGGTGATATGGAAAAGGCATCAGAAGAATTTCAGTTGCTCGTTCACCTTTTCGGAGGTGTTTCGTCACCTAGCTGTGCAAGCTATGCACTGCAAAGAACGGCTGATGACAATGTGGAACATTTTGATGAAGATACCATTCAGACAGTGAGAAGAAATTTCTATGTGGATGATTGTTTGAAGTCTGTGGAGGATGATCAATGCGCAAGTCGATTGGTCGATCAGCTATGCCAGTTGCTAGCTAAAGGAGGATTTCGCTTAACGAAGTGGATATGAAATTCCTGTGATGTCATTCACTCAGTACCAGTGTCAGAGAGAGCGGGATCCGTCAGAGAGCTTGACCTGGAAAACCTACCCATTAAACGTGCCCTTGGCATTCAGTGGGACATGCAGTCAGATACCTTCCGATTTAAGATTGTTGTGAAGGACCGACCCCCAACGAGGAGGGGTATTCTTTCTGTCATAAGTTCAATTTATGATCCGCTGGGATTTGTTGCCCCATTGATTCTGCCTGCGAAAATAATTCTTCGTGACCTGTGTCGAAAGAGATTGGATTGGGATGACAGAATTTCACCCGAAGATTTAACACGCTGGGATGATTGGCTGCAGGAACTTCCTAAACTGGAACAGTTCACTGTTAAACGTTGTTTAAAGCCCAAGAACTTTGGCTGCATCGTGTCTAGCCAACTACACAGCTTCGCAGATGCATCACAAGAGGGATATGGTGCTGTCACAAACCTTCGAGTTGTAAATGAAGATGGGGATGCCCACTGTGCGTTTTTGATGGGGAAATCTAGGCAGACACCTCAGAAGTCAATCACGATCCCTCGTCTGGAGTTGTCAGCTGCTGTGGTTGCTACGAGATTGAACAAGATGATGCGATGTGATTTGGACATTGCGATTGACGATGAATTCTTTTGGTCCGACAGTACATGTGTGTTGAGTTGCATTGCAAATCAAGATAAGAGATTCCAGACCTTCGTCGCGAATAGGATCACAACAATTCATGACGGATCACGACCGAACCAATGGAAGTATGTCGAAACGAGTTCTAATCCTGCGGACGACGCATCGAGAGGACTGTCTGCTGAAGAATTCATTCAAAACAAGCGTTGGATGAATGGCCCTGCCTTTCTGTGGGAGAAAGAGGACCAGTGGCCTAAGCAACCCGATGTCTCTAAGGGAGTAAAGGAAGATGATACAGAGATAAAGAAAGAAAAGAAATCCGTCTCAGCAGCATCCACCGCTGAAACTAACCCTTTAGATCGGATGATGCAGTCCTGCTCCTCATGGTATAAGCTTAAGAAGTTGATGGCGTGGATCTTACGCTACCGTTCCAACCTGCTGCGTGAGTGTCGTAGACGAAAGGAAGGCAAAGCTAAAGTACTCGTCTCTGAGAAACCTTGTCCAATCAGTGTAGAAGAAATGCACTCTGCCGAGATAGAAATTTTGAAGTGTGTGCAAAGGCAAAGCTTCAGAGAGGAGTTATCATGCCTGCAGAATAAAGAAACAGATGACAAACGTACGAAATCGGTCCAAACGGACAGAAGAAGGCCTGTTAAGAAATCAAGCTCGATCGTCAAACTGGATCCGGAGCTGCGTGACGGTTTGTTGTGTGTTGGAGGAAGATTGAGGCACGCACCTATAGAAGAGGAACAAAGGCACCCTGTGATACTGCCGAAGAAACACCATGTTGTAGATCTTATTATCAGACACTACCATTTGCTTTCTGGACATTCTGGTCAAGAGTATGTGCTCTCATTGATCAGAAAGAGTTTCTGGATTATTAAGGGAAGAGTTGCAGTTAGAAGAATTGTTAACCGATGTTTTGGCTGCAGACGAAGACAGGCACCCGTTGGTGCTCAAAAGATGTCGGATCTACCTGCCGACAGAGTTACTCCTGACAAACCCCCATTCAGTTTTGTGGGCGTCGATTGCTTTGGTCCATTCTGGGTCAAGAGAGCTAGAAGTCAAGTTAAACGTTACGGTGTGTTGTTTACGTGCTTGGTCAGCAGAGCAATACACATAGAAGTTGCTCAGAGTATGGACACTGATTCGTTTGTGAATTCTATGCGCCGCTTCATTGCAAGGCGAGGTGTCCCTGAAGTTATGAGGTCAGACAATGGTTTAAATTTTGTCAGTGGAAACAAGGAGCTCCGTGAAGCGATCTCTGAGTGGAATGAAAGTCAGATCCACGAGTTCCTGTTGCAAAGAAACATCAAGTGGCTGTTTAACCCACCATCTGAATCCCATTTCGGCGGCGTCTGGGAGCGTTGTATTAGAACTGTAAGAAAGATCCTAGTCGCGCTTATCAAGGAGCAACCGCTCGATGATGAGGGATTGACTACGCTTATGTGCGAGGTTGAAGCTATCGTTAATGGGCGTCCAATAACTAAATCGTCAGATGACCCATCGGATGCTGAAGCCCTCACCCCAAACCATTTGTTGTTGCTTCGTCCGGGCTCAAAGCTTCCGCCTGGTGTGTTCGTGAAAGAGGACAGCTACTCGCGCAGAAGATGGCGCCAGGTGCAATATTTGGCCAACACCTTCTGGAGAAGATGGATTAGAGAGTATTTGCCACAGTTGCAAGAGAGACAGAAATGGGCCTATCCGTCAAGGAACTTTGCTGTTAACGACGTTGTGCTTGTGGTCGATGATAGAGTCCCAAGATCGTCCTGGCCTCTCGGTCGTGTTACCAGTGTACACAAGAACAGCAAAGATGAGCGTGTCAGAAGTGTGACCGTCAAGACAAGAACCTCACTGTACGATCGTCCTGTTGACAAGATTGTTCTTTTGGAATCAGTAGAGATGTCAGAGGACACACAACTATGAACTGAACTTTGTACTTGTTCTAGTGAACTCTTAGGTGTAACGTTTTGCTCGTGTTAAGTTTCTTTAAAATCTTCCGCTGTTGCCGCTGATTTTAGGGGCCGGAATGTTAGTTACAAAACGTTTCTCAATTATTTTGGTTGATTTTCCAGTTCCGGTCCTCGGGGACTGGGGCAGAGTGTTAAGTATTACGGTCTGTAACATGTGCTCGGCTAGTTTACAAGTCAGCAACAAAAGTGCTCTTGGATTCTCTTGTAAATTTTCCCTATCACGAGCTAGCAAAGCATGTAAGTATTTCATTTTCTTTTCGTAGTTTTCTATTTCCTTTCGCTTTGTTTCTTGTCCTTTTTTCTTTCCAGTCTAACCAAATACAGATAATCTACAAATACAGTTCGATACAATAAAGATTGAGTTAAAATTCACACTGGGTACTCCGGGAAATTATTGGAACGAGCCACCCTCAACCACATAATACGTCTGCTATAGCCATCTATACAACCGTGAATCGGGAATCCCCAGGGACCTGGGTTATGGTATTGTCTCCTCTTTAAGCAATGTGATTTGCGCAGCTCTGTTCCCTCGGGATCAAGCTCTCTAATAATTTCCTGTACCACTATTCTTGGGACTCTCAATCCCTCCAATTCCAATGTATGCCAGACTGTCCGATAGCCTCCCATAGATCCAGGTCCATCAATAATCTCTTCTATGCGTTTTGTGACTGCCTTGAGTTCATCTTCCGACGGTTGCTTCTGTCTGGAGAGTCCATACTGTCTCAGTCGTCTAAGCAAAGTACTGTAACTAATGTGATGGTTGTGATGCTTGACAAGAAAAAGAAGAATTTCACTGTACTCAAATCCACGGTTGAAGTAGTAAGTTATAATACCCTCTTCATCAAAGTTTAATTCTGTGTCTGAATCCGAATCATCAGAACCGTCTTCCAAGCCTGTTCGAATAAAGAACATTGCAACCCATCAAGGCAAAGAATTCCCTGACCACTTTTTGACCAGAAAAGAATTTACACTGCCTTAATAATACTGATCAAATAGGGTGTTCCTGCGTTACATTTCCTTTCACTTCTTTAGTAATCAAAATTTTTTCTTAACCACACAGTGACTTCACAGTATCAACAACAGTCATCAACATCTGCAGCAACCTGAAAATAAACTTTCACAACTTTTCTTGGCTGTGGCCAAAAATTAATTAAACAATTAATCAATCAATTAATTACTTAAGTAATTAACATCCCCACACATTCTACAATATTTTTCCGATTATTGTCTAGCACTCAAGGCTAATATTTGTGCAAAAAGCGTAGTCTCCCAGTGCGGGAAGAAGCATTATGTGAAGATGCAAATAACGGCTGGAAAGGAGTACAAACATCAATCGTCGCCTGAAACAAACTGGCTGTGATTGAATAATTTGAAAAAGTACATTCTCCAGTCAATACGTGCACATATGAATTTACCTTGACCACATCTGGCACAGAAATTGGCTACAGACGCCGACTCGGCGCCGCAGTTTGGGCAAAACATCTCGGTTTAGGTTGACAGAGCTTCGCTTCGACACAAGTCAGTTCAAGACGCAGCCATGTTAGATCTAATCCCAACAATCTTTGCGAGCACTTTTAGTACCCAGGACACGTGGGGTGTGGTTATTATTTTTGCCGTGAGCTTTTCGCTTTTGCCGTGAGCTTTTTGCTTTTGACGTGAGCATTTTGTTTTTGCCGTGAGCTTTTGTTTTTGCCGTGAGCTTTCTGTTTTTGCCGCGAGCATTTTGTCTCTGCCGTGAGTTTTTTGTTTTTGCTGTGATTTTTTTTTGTTTTTGCCGTGACCTTTTCTTTTTCGCCGTGAGCTTTTTGCTTTTGCCGTGAGCTTTTTGCTTTTGCCGTGACCTTTTTTGTTTTCGCCGTGAGCTTTTTGCTTTTGCCGTGAGCATTTTGTTTTTGCCGTGAGCTTTTTGCTTTTGCCGTGAGCTTTTTGTTGTTGCCGTGACAGTTGTGGGCCACCGTAGGAAATAAACATTGTGTTTATCGGACGCCATTTTCACGCGCGCGACACACGTCGCGCATGCGCAAATGCTGATCTTGTCGTGTCCGAATATTTCAACTTTTGCAACTTCTCTCTTTTATATTTCCGCTTCCGGTCGGTAAATTTTTTTCATTTTTGGCATGATGACTGTAATCAATGTAGCGCGTACATATTTAAATTTAAAAAAAAAACTGTAGGTGAAAAAAGTTTTTAGAGAGATAATGTAGACAAAAACTATTTCTCTTAAACTGCCCTACAGATTTTGTTTTAACTCAACTATTTTGAAGATCATTCCGGATAGAATGTCGGATCACTGTATGGGAAGATTTCACCGTCCCATTTTTTCAGAAAAGGCAACAAATGTCAATTTTGGCCTTCAGAAACAAAGGGCATTCCGTTACCATAGTAACGGGGTTTTTGGAAAAAATGTGGTATAAAAAATCTATGATGGGTGCTCAATATCCTCGGTAAATTTCGCCTCCGTACGACCATCCTAACTATATCAAAGAACAGAATTTGTATCTTGTAAGGGAAAATGAAAAAACTATTTCGAGCCACCTTAATGTATGCAGTGTGAATAGTAAATTTTTTCGCGTTTCCTTCGGTGAATTTTTTTTAAATTTTGCACATTTTGAGAAACTAACGCTACCTTTCACATATTATTTTTGGAAAAATTCTGTCAGAGCAATCCAGTTTAATGGTTAAAAATAAGAAATCACGTGATATCGGTGAATCCGTCTGAACGACCCCATATTTTTTCCCTGCAAAATGTTAGTCAGAATCATTTTCACAAAAAAGGAAAGTTTAAAAAAATTTCACCGAGGGAAAATAAAAATATTTAAGAAAAAAGCCGAATTAATGGCAATTATTATTCAACAAATTGTCACTATGCCCATATATGGTAAGGAAGCCCTCAATATCTGTCATATGACAGATATCCTGCGCTATACGTAAATGACCATATTTGGAAGTGCACTGTAGCTTTTCTTTCATCGCTCGTTTGGCGGCCATTTTGAAAAGCGAGGCAGTTGTAGCAGTGTTCTCCGAAAATTTAACTCCCTGGAAGAAACTTTCCACGATTAAATGCTATCAAAAAGTCAACAAGTATTTGCTTCAGCTCTCAAAGATATCCAGAGGTTGACTTGGAATTTTCATAGTGAGAACTCAACCAAGAAAATGCTATTGCGAGCGAAGCAGCAGACTTGCTAACGGAAAGTTGTAAAGTTGAAAAGATTTTAATTCACAGGAAGAGGACTTATTCTCGGTAAGGAAGCAACATCTTTTTTACTTTGTCTTGTCATTCCCAAACATGAGTTTGTAAATAAGTCTTTTTAAGTGAACGGTAGTAAACTTCAATTTCTTGAAGTTCTGTTTTGATTTTTATTATGTGTTGCTAGCTTTTAGTGTTTTCATCATAGAACCATAGTTTTTCTCGTTCTGAAAATGGTAGTCGATGTTGAATAATAAAAGAATTATCCTACTCAATCTTGCGGAATATCCCCTGATTTAGCCAACTCGGCCTACGGCCTCGTCGGCTAAGTATCAGGTGATATTCCGCGCGATTTCGCAGGATAATTGTTAAATAGTCACACTGGCTTTTCAACAGGGTCCTAGGCTGGTTTGATGTTGCCATTTTATAAATCATGACTTAAACAGCAAGCAGTCTCCTGCTTTCCACTTGCATGAAGAAGGCAAATTGGATCCAGTCTTGTATAAACTACAAAATAAAGCGCACGTGTAAGCAAGCGCTGTTTCATTTGGCTCCTCAATCCTCTCTAGGATCAGGGGAGAAAAGGCCGCTGGTGGAGTTCTATATTATTACTTGCAATTACGTTCTCACTTTAATGTTTCAGTATACTTTGATGTGAGATTTTCAATTTTTGTAGGAAACAAAACAAGCCATGGTGCAGTTATACTTTTATAAGTTAGAGACATAGAGACACGGCATTCATGAAAAGCAGTTTTAGGCAGTAATGTTTAGATTAGTATTTTTACTACACAAGATTACCTGATGAATTTTAACCGTATATAAATAAATGTAATAATAATAATAATAATAATAATAATAATAATAATAATAATAATAATAATAATAATAATAACAACAACAACAAACACACAAAAAAATTGTTTGCAGGAAGATGCAGCCGGAAAAAAATTGTTTGCACAGACAACAATACAGAAAAAAATTGTTTGTCTTGAAAAAATTTTCATCCCCCCCTCCAAAAAAATAATGGTCCGTCCCTAAGAGTAAATGTAATTGAGCAATAAGCCAGTACAAGTTAAAAGTATATATATATATATATATATATATATGTAACTGTATGTAACTATATGTATATATGTGTAACTGATGAAGGTCTAAGACCGAAACGTTTTTATTTTTTATTAAATTTTTTACTTTTTAGTCGTCAGAAGTTGTCCGTCCTCGCTTTCCTTCAACGAGTTTTAATTCCATGCAGTGAGGCTTGGACTGGGAATCTTTGATCCTCCTGACGCAGTGGCATTCTATGTTGGCCTGAGGCAACCATTAACTGTTTTATAGATATATAAATGCGTGTACTAAAAAAAAGTACATAAAAATTCATTGTAGAAAGATGCTTTGTTTTTGTTTTGTCCCTAAATCAAAAGGGTTCTTTCAAAAGTTGAGACATACTAAAAACAAAGTTCAGAGGGATTATATATCATGCCATCACATTTTCTCGGCCTCGCCACGACCCATAGCTGTAACGTTCACGATGTAATCGTAAGCGCTTTCTGGAAAGCGGCAACCACAAGGTCATTGGAACATCCTTTTTAGTTCCTCGGCTCTTTGCTGGAAGCATCGCGAGCAAACCAAGTGATCACATCTAAGGACTGTCCAATCAAACGTAACACTATCTTTTTCTTCAAAACAAAATATGCAGATCCATTTTGCGATTTGATGGAGACGATCCATATTTTCTGAAAATACAACAATAACAACGATGACAGAAGAAAGTTTAACAATAAAATCAATTTTCGTCCAGCTCATTAAAACGACGTTCTACCGCACGCTGAAAGCTAGCTACACTTGTGGCGGCCACTAAATCTTGAAAAACAAAAATATCTTCAAATCGGCGTGACGCGAAAGACATAAGGTTTCGCGCTACATTAAGGTAACCTGAAAACTTTAAGGCAAACGACACCTCACAAAACTGATTTTCTCTAAACGAATGACTAATCCGGCGGGAAAGTAACACGAAAGATGTCATTGATAAATCGTTCGCTCACCAGAAAGTAATGACAAATTTGTACAAATTCAACAACATTATCGTCCTGCCAAACTAAATTACGGCCAAAACCTGAAAATAGACCCCAAAAAAATCCAAAGACTGCCACGAAAAAGGGAATTCTAAACGAAAAACAAGTGGTGTTTGCCTTGAGTTACAACCATCATTCTGAAGCATAAACGACTGAAAACGACCACTAACTGAAGCTAGGTTAATAGCTGCTATCTCATCTAGCATTCTGGAAAAATTAATCAGAGTTAAAGTTATTATGTAGACTGACATTGTAAACAGTTCAACAAAGTTCAACTCAGTTCTTTCGACAATGCCTTTTCAACGCTCTTTTGGTCCAACTCGCTGCAATTCTTGAGAGTTCCTTCTGGTTGTCGTTTTACAGCGATTTTTCCTAACTGGTTTGGAGCAATGTCCACAGATTTCGTGGTGACAGACTGGAGAGGCAGGAGCTGACAACGGTGGCGGAAGCTTTTGGATAGAGTGACGGCTAAAACTCCTGAAGATACAGCGACAAACAACACAAAACACGATGAGATTGACCACTGATAGTGCAAGTGCAGCAAAGGCAATGTAGGCGACGTAAGAGCTCTCTGTTGTTTCCTCTATCTGCTCGATCATACTATCTGCCTTCTTCAGTGTCGAGCTAAGTTGATTATCATAGTGCTGAAACAACTCATCAAAGTCATTAATCACAGTACGATTGATCTTAATAGGTGGTGGGATGGTTAAAGACTTGTGGTGTAAGTGCAGTGCTGACAAATCATTTGATTTTGGATCCCACTGAACATACGTAACTGCGGACGATGAGAAAAGTGGTAATGATACCATCAGGCGCTGCGGACAGGTGGCTAGACTGGCCTTCATTCCAACAAAGCTGACATTACATGGAAAATTGTAGACTGCCAGTGGAGAAATGTTTAACTCCCCGCTGTTCAAAGTTATTGCCCCAGTACAGTGTAGAAAGGAAGTATCTGCCTCCAAGATGAACCAATGGATGGATATGTTCACAGTTCTGAGCAGGCACGTGATTTCTCGGGAAAGAAAGCTTCAGGTCTGGATTCCAAGCAAAACCCAACCATTGCAAGCTAGTCACCGTTCTTAGCACATTTTTAATTTTTAGGGCAGAGAAAACCTATTTCACTGCTAAAACACCTATCTAACGCTTCTACCGATACTATCTGTTTCGAATTTGGACAAATTATTAAAGCAAGGTTTGTATGTTGAACAGGCCCTGTAAAACATTTACCCGATAAATTAAATTTAAGTGGTGTCAAATGCTCTACTACACAAAAACTATTAAGGTCCTTAATTTCTGGTGCTACCACCAAAATATTGACGATTAGGCCATCACCTTCATGCTCGATATCAACGATAGGGCTCGCAAGAACAGACAAACCTTCCTTTAACGCTGTCACCGTCAATTTCAACGATGGATCAATAGTCAGCTTTGCAGACAAATGCGAAGAGACAAATTTAGGCAAATCTGAATAACCTATCAACGTTTTCTCATTCAGTTGGGAAACCTGGCTTAAAGTGTCTTGGATTTCAAAAAGCCTAAGCAACGCAACGAAAGCGCGGTTTATTTCCGCGGTATACTTAGAAAGAAACTCCATTGTCAAATCCTCATGACACCTGACCGATTTGGCAAAATTTTAAAGTTGTTTTTGCCAAAAAGAAAAAGTACTATCAACTATCTTCAAATCCTGAACCAAAATATCCATCTTTTGAAAGATTAGAAGGACCCCCCTCATCTTGAGATTCCCCAACAAAACTATTCTCGGAAATGTCTGACTCATCAAGATCTGGGTGGCCAGGATCAACAAACAAAGGAGGGTCGATTGTTCTCAAGCTAGGATCAACAAAAGGTTTCGTTCTGTTAGCATGTACTGCAAAAGTAACTTTCTTATTGGTATCCGTACGTAACCGAAAATGAACTGGAGAAGACTTCTCAACAATGCTATACGGTCCCAACCAATTGTGTAACAACTTCTTAGAAAGCCCCTTCTTAGTTCTAGGAGTGTAAACCCAAACTTTTTGACCAACTTCAAACTGAGGATCTTTTGCATTACGATCATAATAATCTTACATATTTTGCTAAATTCTGAGCTAATTCTACATTTTCAACTATGCGTTTACGATACTCAAGCGCAGAAGTAGTGAGATTTTCATCTGCAGGGCTCAATAATTTGACATCTAACGGTAAACGGCATTCTCGACCATATAAACAATAGAAAGGGGTGTCTCCAATCGCTTCACATACTGAAGTTCTATGCGCGAAAAGGATGAGAGGAACAAACTCATCCCAGTCCTTCTGATTACGTGCAACGTACATTGAAAGCGACTGGCAAAGAGTAGAGTTAAACCTTTCTGCAAGCCCATCTGTCTGTGGATGATAACTAGAAGTGTTAACTTTGTGAATCTGAAAAATCTTGCACACTTCCGCTACTAATTTGGACAAAAAGTTAGTCCCTCGATCAGAAAGTAAGGTTTTAGGAGCACCGTGTCTTGCAATGATCTCATTAACTAAAAGACGAGCAACAACACTAGCCTCCGCGCTGGGAACAGGAAAAGACTCACACCAGCGAGTCAAATAATCGCAAAAAGTAATTAAATAACGATTTCCTTTTGCTGACGGTGCAAACGGGCCCAACACATCGACGCTTACTCTTTCAAATGCATTACCAACTGGTATTGGAAGTAATGGAGCTTTCTTAGAATTTCTCGGCGTTTTCCTCATAGAACAATCCGTGCAAGATTTACACCAACGTTTCACATCTTTAAACATTCCTTTCCATCAATACCTTTGCTTAACTTTATTGAAGGTCTTGTGCACCCCGAAATGACCACCTGAGACGTGATCGTGGGCATTAGATAAAACCTCAAATTTCATACTTTGTGGTATAACCAACTGTGAGAAACCATCACGAGCGCTGCGTTTGTTGCTGCGATCGAAGTGATTAAGTAAACCAGATAAAAATTCTCACGTGTAAGTAAAACCTTACGTGCAGATTTATCATCAGGTGGTAAAACATCACTTTCTAGAAAGTCAATAATCTCACTAAGCTCGATATCACGCCTCTGTAACTGGCTCGAGTTTTCGCCACTTGTGGCTCCTCCTTCTGGAGTGAACTCAACCCACAAGATTCATACGGACGCCTAGATAACCGATAAGCGTTACTGTGTATTCTTCCCGGGCGGTGAACAATATCATACTGTTGAAGGAGTAAAGACCATCTAGCAAGGCGCCCTGTTGCATCCTTAACATTCATTAGCCAACGTAGCGAACTATGATCAGTAACTACAGTAAATTTGCGATCATGCAAATAAGGCTGAAACTTTCGCACCCCTTCGATTAACGCCAAAGCTTCTATTTCAGTGGTACTATAGTTCTTCTCTGCTTGATTCAGGCCACGGCCGTTGTATGCCATAACTACTTCTTTCCCTTGGTGTATCTGAGCTAAGGTGAACCCAATCCCTGTGGAACTAGCGTCAACGAACAATAGAAAAGGCTCTTTGAAATCCGGATAGGCCAAAACAGGAGCGGAAACCAGAGCGCGCTTCAACTTGTCAAAAGCATTTGCACAGTCCTTGGTCCAAAGAAACGAAACGCCCTTCCTAGTCAATGCATTTAAAGGACTTGCAATATGTGCGAAACCCTTAATAAAGCGCCTATAGTAGTTTGCAACACCCAAGAAATTCCTCAGTTCCTTTAGATTGGTGGGGGTAGGGAACTCTTGAACAACCCGAATCTTATCTGGATTGGGACTAACACCATCAGGGGTTACAACGTGACCCAGATAATCCACTCAGTTCTGCTTAACAAAACTACATTTGCCTGGATTTCATTTGACATTTGCTTCTCTCAACCTTCGGAAAACCTCTTCCAAATGAACAAGATGATCCTCAAATGATTTAGAAAATATAATCACGTCATCAATATAAATTAATGCAAACCGATATTCTAATCCCCTTAAAATATGCCCCATAAGCCTCTGAAAACTAGCTCCGGAATTGGCAAGCCCAAATGGCATAACTAGAAATTCATAAAGTCCATTACGAGTCACAAAAGCAGTCTTTTCACGAGCATAGGGATGAAGCTCAATTTGCCAGTAACCAGATTCCATGTCCAGAGTTGTAAAATACTGGGTGCCACTCAAAGCATCTAAGGTATCCGAAACCAAAGGCATAGAAAAGCTGTCCTTTCTCGTGACTTGGTTAATGGCGCGAAAATCTACACAAAATCTAAATTGACCATTTTTCTTCTTCACTAAAACAACTGGACTACTCCAAGGAGACACAGATTCTTGAATTATACCCCTTTCTAACATATCATTCACTCGACGATCAATTTCTTGTTTGGTTTCAGGCGAGGTACGGTAAGGCCTTTGCTTAATTGGAGCAGCATCCCCTGTTTCAATAACATGTTGAACTAAAGATGTTCTACCCAACTGATCATCAGAAAAAGCAAACACGTCGCGATATCTCTTAAACAAATTCTGAAACGTGATTCTATCATCATCAGATACAGGACTATCTAATAAATCAGGCAATTCGGGATAATCATTCTGTTCAACCTGGCAATCAGTAGCCTTGGAGAAGAGGGTTCCCTACTTGTTCTGTCGCATTTAGCTCAAAGGTTGCCATGTTTTGATCCACCTCCTCAAAATTAGCCAACTTAGTTCTACAGTAAATTTTAACTGGTTGGGAGGAAGAATTAACCATCCTTACAGGGATTGTGCCATCTTCTGCAACCCTAACAAGCTCCGATGCTCCAAAAACAGAATATCGGTGAGACAAATCAGACCTAGGAGCAACCATACCATTAATTCTAACCTCTCTTGGCAACCAGTTCAGTTTTCCTGACACCAACATTTCTGACTCAGGTGGAATAATATAAGTACGTGAGGCATGCACCGAAGTAATGAAAGTTTCACCTGGGTCTACACTATCATCAAAAGAATCATTCAATTGGACACTCCCAAAAGGCAATGGATCCTCAGGAGAAAACCAAACTACTCCATTCTCGAAATCAATTTTAAAAGAAAATTTCTGTAGAAAGTCTATTCCAATAATCACATCATAGGCTAAATCTTCAATAACGTGGGCCTCAAAAGGAAAGACCCGAGAATCAATAACGAACTTAAACAATGTTTTTCCCAAAGTAGATAAACGACAACCATTCACCGAAGTCACACTTTCTAAACTAGGCCTATCTAAATTTGGGTAAGTGTGACGTAAACAATCCTGCCACACTTTAGCACTTATTGTCGTGACAGCAGCCCCTGAATCCAACAAGCAATGAAAACTATGACCTTCTATACTAACAGTCAAGGACGATGTACCAGCTACAAAAGGAAAACAAATACTATTGACTGTTTCTAGCTTCGAATCAGTGCCAAAACCAGATGAGCGATCTATAAAGGAATCACTAGAAGAAGTTGCGTTACATCCGTGTTCCTTTCGTACTTCACTATAAACATTGTCTGCATCACCAACGACTGGTGAACTCGGTGACACTTTGTCAAAGCTTAAAGGCACATTGTGATCGTTGATCTTACTAAGCACAACATCATTATACATTACTTCCGAAACTACAACATCGTCAACATCTAAGGCATCACAACATGAACATTGGCCTTTTCAAAACGTAACTTGTTCCCCTCAGCGGCAATAAGGTTAAAATCCTGGGGTTTTTCTTCTTTTGATCCCCCACAAAAATACTCCGGCAACTTATTTTCAATAGAGGAAACATAAAAATATGGTGAGTTAGTACCGGAATAACAACAGTCTTTCATATTTTGGCTAGTTGATGGTCCCTTCATAACATTGACAATGTTTACTAAAACTCCCTCAAATAACTCGAGCACCTTAATAATGATGGCAAAAACAAGAGTTAAAATAACAACAATATTACTCTCAAGACAAGTGCTTTGTTTTGGTAGACTACTTCTTTGACGTAATTCACACGACACAAATGCTTTGGAAGATTCAGAAGATTGTTTTGGCGAAACTTGAACACTATCTTTACTAACGACACTTTGGTCTAAATTATTTTCTATATCTCGAGAAACCACGCCAGGCCGCGCTTCACTGAAAGCACATTTATCAGCTTCGGGCGATCCTGTCGGTAAATTTCTTTTCTGCTCTACAATTTCAGAAACCCCCATCACGAATTCATTTTGCAACGAGACAGGGGCACTCTTCAGTTTCCCTTCTTAGATTCCCAATTAGAACTACTTTGACCTCTTTGGTGATAAGTGTTTTGTCTTCCACCCCCACGACGAGGTACCCTGGGATCCGGTCTCGAACGACAAAAATAGTATGTGTGACCTTTTCTACCACAATAATTACAAATGGCGTCACCAAAACGGGAACGAAAACTCCTCTGTTGAAAAGACTGGCTATTATTACGCTGATTATACCTATTGGGCCTAGAAGACGAATTTCCCATGAGTTCTCGAAATTCTTCCCTAAAGATTTGCTTCATCTCAGACTTGTTGACATAAGGCTCTGTTTGACCCACAGCACTAATTGTTTTTTCTTTGGCTGCTTTTGACAGCTCCTCCAAAATTTGAGCCGAAACTTCCTTAGGGTCAAATGCTGCGTGCTCAACTGAATTGGCCAACACTGACTCTTTCAATTTGGCGAAATTTTCTGCTGCCTCCAAATTTTCAGGCTGTTGTAACACAACATATTCGCGAATTTCGGGCAGAAGTCCCTGCACAAAATAGTGAGTCCACTCACTCCTAGGTAAATTTAACCTCGCGCAATGTGTCCGGAGACTGTATGAAAAATCAGCAACAGTTTCGTTTTCTAACTGACGGCGTTGGCCAAGCGCCTGCCTTACGCGCCATTCACTAGCTCCAGAAGCAAAATGCTTAATCAACTCTGCTGATAATTATTCAAAAGTCATCTCATCTGGTGTCGGTAAAGTTGGCGTGACCCTTCAAATAAAGTGGAAACCCTAATGCTAAGTTCACTTCATTCCAGCCATTTAATCTACCAGCTCTCTTATAGTTCCTGATAAACTCATGAACATCTTCACACTCATCCTCTCTAAAGATAGGAAACGTAACAAATGATTGGACAATAGGATTAGCACTAGGCTGTGAAGTGAGAGCTGTACGCAATGTTTGCTGCATTGCCGTATACAACTGATCAATTTGACTTGTGGACTTAATTGACCCTGTACATTAGCGCTATCTGAAGCCACTTGACTTTGCATATTTACGTTATCGGATGCAACCAAAGAAAAACGATCAACGCTATCAAGGCTAGCGTTACTAGACAAAGAACTGTGCTCGATGCTTTCGTTTTCGCGAACAACCTCAGCACTTTGCGACCTACGCTCTACGTTTTCATAAATTACGTCTTCTTCCGAATCAGAACTATGATCACCTGAGCACCAAGAAAATTCTGAGCCCTCACTTGAGGTGGGAATTACACTTAATGCTTGTGCCTGTGCTTCAGCCCGTGGGGAAGTTAATGACCTAAGAAAAGAGCGAAACAGTGGCCTCGTAGACTCTGAGACGGGTGGTGGCGGGGCAGGCCATTCATTTAAACCAACAGACCCAGCTAAATTTTCCTGGCTGGTAGCCCGTTCAGCCAGGGCTCGCGCCCTTTGCCTAGTAATCAGGATTACGAGTTGATAAACTAGCACAAACCAAGTTTCCCAAAACAACATTCATGAAGGCGAGAAACCGTAAAAACACTAACAATAAATCCAATTTTGAAATTGACTCATTGTCATAGTAAAAAATGTCTAAAGAAAATCTACTAATCTGAACAACTACAGACAACAAGCTACTCTTACAAATGCTCCATTGAATGGCTAGAGAGATACACTGACGAACTAGGCTAGCTTGCAACAGAAAGGCATGCGAAAAGGGACAAAGTTCCACTTACAGTTGAAGTGCAGCTTCAAAATTCTCCACCAAGATATGTTGAGGACTGACTCGCTTGATAAATACGAAGAGGTACCAAGACTGTGCTAGGCAAGCTTCTTTATTACAACGTCTTGAATTTCCGTACTTTTCCACTGATTCTAATTATCTACCAGCTACAATCAAGCTTCTTTTATGCCAAAATTGTAGACCAGTTTTGGGTTAGCTGACCGTGGGAACTTTTGCTTCTCTTCCTGTTGCTTAATACAGTGTGTGAAACACACCTATATGTTCGATAATGACAAGTGAAAGACAACCAATAAAAGCTGGATGATAAACCTACAGACTCAACTATAAACCCAAACAGGAATCTTCATGTAGGTAAAATCCAAGGTCAGCTCTCATTCTCAAGCATGCCTGCTTTAAGATACCACACCTGAATGCAACAAATCCTTTCAGTAGACAGTACAACTCAAAAACTAAGGAAATGCCCCTGTGGGCTAGCTTAAACCGAATGACCTTAAACTACGAACAAACTGTAAACAAGAAATACTTTTAAGCATAAACCCTTAATTGAAACGAGTAAAAACGTTCTAATAAAAATGATTCCTTTTAAACTTCCTAACAATTATATCGTTTTTGTGGAAAAATCCGTCTGTGTTTTTAAAGTGGGTCAGGCCAGGTAAGGAACTGCAGGTAAAATCAGCTACCCCCGATGGTAATTAAAATAAAAGGTCGCAAAAATGAACTGAAGTATTGGGGACTTCAAACCTGAAGCTTACGCTACTTTTCACTAAACAGGAAGAAATATAATTACTTTTTACCAGTCAATTATAAATTTAAAGTATTTTTTCCAAAAGGCTCCCTGTTTTTAAACTCTGCTTCACAGCCGCCGAAAAGAGAAAGATGCGGAAGATGGCGCTAGTATCTTGTGCTTCACCCTTGAGAATACTCCTTCTCCCCCACTTCCTTTGTGAGTCTGCCCACAGGCTGTTTTTAGGATAATCACTGCTCACGTGGCTGCGTTTGAAATAAACGGGATACTACACGCGCCAAAATTGGTTAAACGCATAAAATTGCAATGGAAGACGCTATCTCCATACGTTCACGGACAAGAACCTGGAACAGGCTATATATTTTTTTTTTTTGCAATTGAACCTTTCAAAGATTTCGTTCGAGTCACAGACCCTTTTTCTCGTTCTTCCAAACTCCCGGTTGTGGAAAAATGGAATTTCTGGCGTTTGAGTGGATACGAATTAGCCAGAAATGAAATATTTCTGCGGCACAAGAGCAGGGGGAATGGGGCTGGTTTAGTTGAAGTGCAGCATGGGTAGAAAGGAGGGCTATATAAGTGATGTAAGTCACGTGGGAGATCATTCTAGGCCGACACCTCGTTCAGCTTACGAGGTAAGCTGAACGAGGTAAGTTGTTCTTCGTTGTCATACGTGCGACTTTTATTTTAGTTAACGCGGGTGGGGATGTTTGCAACGTGTAGCCTTGTAGGAAGGGCTATTTAGAGCTTGAGCCATGGTTACTACCCAGATTTCCTGCCGAGTTTTTTTCCCCATCGGGGTTTTTTTTTCACGCAGGTTTTTTCTGGCCTCTGTTCTGACAGTAATGTCTTTGTAAACTGTCACTCAGCTCTGTTTTTATGTTATGTGCCGTGCGTTTGGATGTAAGAGGTTGTAGTATAACTTATTGTTGTAGTTTCCGGTGCTCAGCCGAAACCACCAAAATAACCTTAATGGTTTTTGCTCATGTTGTGTACTGCGTAGTGGAGCTGAAATGTTTTATTTACCTTGGTTAACCCAAGTTTTAAATATTTCGATTTAACTACTTGTTTTGCAATGTAACGAAATATTTCCGGAATAATAACGACTTCTTTTAAAACGCAAATAAGGAAACTTACATTGAACAGTTAGCTTTGCTGTAGCGTTGACGCTTCCCAGCAAATTTTCAGCACTGCAACTGTAAACGCCTTCGTCTCCAGGTCTAACGTCCTTTACAATCAGAGCGCCACTGGAGTCTACCACGCGACGTCCAACAGGAAGCGATGAATTCAGCTTAGACCACGTGACCTTTGGAGGTGGATTACCATCCGCTGTACATTTCAAGATGGCCGTCTGGCTTTTATTAACTGTTGTTTTAACAGGAGGCTGCAGCAGAAAAGGAGCCGAGATGGACTGGCCCGGCTCACCTTTGACGCCTTTCAAACCCGGCGGGCCTCTAGGTCCTTCGGAACCGGGGTCACCTGGCAGTCCGAGATCCCCTTTAATACCCATCAGTCCTTGAGGTCCTATAGGTCCATGTTTACCAGGAGGTCCCTGTGGTCCGGGTCTCCCTGGGGGACCTGGTTTCCCTCGGATTCCGGGTCTTCCTCGTCGTCCTGTGTTTCCTTTTGGTCCTGAGCGGCAGAGCGTTTCATCTTTAGCACAAATTTGGTTTTTCAGCAGACGAAGCTCTTCTTTGATTAGTAGTTTTACTTCAGAGGCGGTTTGGACAAATTTCTGCTGTGAATCATGCAGTAAAGCGCGTTTTTCTCTTGAATTGGTGTCTTCCTCTCCTAGAAGTTGAAGTTAAACACATCAATTAAACCACCTTCACTCAGAAGATAAACATAGCGGCATGGCAGAGGCATTTCCCGCGCGCTTGAACATGCGCACAGTTAGTTCCTCACATTTTCCCATAAATGCGCCGGAAGAAAAGCTTGGAGGTTTTCTGTCGAGGCATACGCCGTTTTGATCAGTGTCAGTGCATCACGAAAGCATGTGAGAGAAACCTCTGGTACTCAGGGTGCGCTAATGTGAAAGGTAAACAACAAAGGTAGACAAAGGTAAACAACTTTTGTCAGTTATCGGTGAAATTAAGTAACGTAAACTACCTTATTATAGGAAATTTACGCTCCATGAAATTAACGCGAATTGTAAAAATTCGCGTTAATCTAAGTCGCGTTAATTTTTGTGAGCGTTAATTTACGCGTTGTTAATTAAGTGGAGCGTTAATTTCCGCGACCTTAATTTCCATCGTTTTAATCCCAAATTCTGGATACAGTCCAGACATTCTTGACACCCACAAAGCAATAGCTTTCCTACATTTAGACAGAATTTAACGCACATTGTCTTTAAAGAAATTGCCTCACACACCTGTAGCCTGTTTCGTTCGTGATTTTTACATTCATTTAGAAATAAATTTGTTCCAGTTGTGACCACAAACTGTCTCTTTGTATCATTTTGAAATTTTACACCCTCTTTCGTGTTAAATTCCTTTATTGGGGAGTAATTTTCCCTTTAATTCGCGTTAATTTAAGTCGCGTTAATTTCAAATACCTTAATTAACACAAGCGTTAATTTCCTATAAGGTAGGCGTAAACGTGCTCGGAAAGAAAGCCAAAATTTTTAAAACCACGATAGGGAGAGTAGCCACTTATTTCCGTTTTTATTATTCACCTTCCAAAACCAGCCGACTAGAACTGTTAAAGATAGACAGGAATAGCCTACGTGGCAGGCGAAGTCGAGGGGCTGAAGAGAGGGAGAGAAATCGCTGGCTTAACCTAGGAAAGACGTCTGTTGCCGTTTGAGCTGACAAAAAAGAATTTTTAGCTGGTAAAGCAACCCAGTGAAAACACAACCAAAAGTGAAGAAATAGTGATACAGCTGTACCAATTAAAGAACGAAACTCACCTCCTGTCTCTTGCCAGTGACCTTTTGAATGGCTGCCTTTCATATCTTTCCATCGTCCGTAATTCTCTTGTACTTTTCGAAGAATTTCTGTCTCCATCTGATCACAGCATGTTACTGAGTGTGAAATCAGTCGAAAATGTTCTTGTATTCTGAGTTCCACGTGAATTAGTGCGATACAACACACAACAGACAACAGCAAACCTGAAGTGGAACACAAGCTGCCCAGTGTTTTTCTTCTGTTCGTCTGCTTCTCTTCTTTACACAGTTTTTTCATGATTTAAACTTTATCACAAGTGTTCGCAATCACAGGGTGAAAAATGTCACTTAATTTCTTTGAAAGGTATGACAACTACTATCTGACAGTTTGAGAGGGGGATTAAAGAAAATTGCGTCTAAAGAGAATGGTCAACCGCCGAACTGGAACGTGATGAAACTGAATACTGACAGTATTCTAGTAAGTGATATGATTAACAACAGGAATTTTACTTGTGTCTGCATGATATGAGGATTTAGTTCTACAGGAAGTATTCACCCTACCAGGGTCAAATAAGTCGTCTATACCTGTGTCATACTTTAAATGGCAAGTTAACAATAGCGCAACGGCACTTTTACAGAGGGGGGGGGGGGGAGGTAAACATAGAGACTTGAACATGATAGCAGATTTTTATAATACAAGTTACAACATATGTGAAGGAGAAGGATTTGCTGAAACATTTAGTAGACATCCATTGTGGTCTCTTGGAAATAGCATTTTGTCTATCTGCTTATAGAAAAGTCTCAAGAAAGCTTTGTCCTTATCATTGATCGAAAATATATATCATTAGTGTAGTTTTTTTGGACACGACCTGAATGTCAATCATTTAGTTACTAATAAAACAAACAGATCACTCGTCCTTCCTTCTTTGAGCGATGGTCACTCGGTGCGCTTCGTTGACTATTCGCCCATAGAAACTCGGCCTCAGTAAAGCAGGATGTATTATTTAAAATTCCGTTTGGAATTAAACTGAACAGCAGAATAACAGAAAAGCACCCCTCAGTACGTGTTGACACATTTTCCCCCATCCAGTTCTACAAAAGTACTGTATTTATACCCAGAAGTAAAAAAAAAAAAAAAAAACAAAACGAAAAAAAACAAGCTCATGGGGTTGTGTGTAAAAATTCATACTATACATAATTTAAATAATAATAAATTATAGTACAACGCTAAATTTTGGCGTGCTCCCATTGGTTGAAATTGAGGCAATTTCACTCAAAATTTAGCGCTGTATAGTAAAAAAAATTGAGCCCTTCTGTCTTGGGCCCTATGTGAGATAGCTTTCCTCGGGACTTCATATAAGCCCTCGAACCACGTTCTCGGGGTAATATTTGTTGTGAACATCAACTTTCCTCGGGCAACCTATCAGACGATAGTGCCTTCGACAGAAGAACTCTAGTGTAACTAAAAAATGATAATAATATTAATCTTGAAGCCGGAGTTTTAAACTATACGGTCCTACGGGTTCTCTTTTACGTGAGGATGAAGAAAGGAATAATAATATTGATAACAACGAATAGTTGTAAACTATACGGTCCTACAGGTTTTCTTTTACGTGAGGATGAAGAGAGGGATAATAATATTGATAACAACGGATAGTTGTAAACTATACGGTCCTACAGGTTTTCTTTTACGTGAGGATGAAGAGAGGAATAATAATATTGATAACAACGAATAGTTGTAAACTATACGGTCCTACAGGTTTTCTTTTACGTGAGGATGAAGAGAGGGATAATAATATTGATAACAACGAATAGTTGTAAACTATACGGTCCTACAGGTTTTCTTTTAAGTGAGGATGAAGAAAGGAATAATAATATTGATAACAACGAATAGTTGTAAACTATACGGTCCTACAGGTTTTCTTTTAAGTGAGGATGAAGAGAGGGATAATAATATTGATAACAACGAATAGTTGTAAACTATACGGTCCTACAGGTTTTCTTTTACGTGAGGATGAAGAGAGGGATAATAATATTAATCACAACGAATAGTTGTAAACTATACGGTCCTACAGGTTTTCTTTTACGTGGGGATGAAGAGAGGGATAATAATATTGATAACAACGAATAGTTGTAAACTATACGGCCCTACAGGTTTTCTTTTACGTGAGGATGAAGAACTGAGGACAATGAGGATGACTGGGTGAATCAGGTTTTCTTGATTGTTGTCTGTGAACAGCAGATTGCGCTTTTTCCTGAATCTGTTTATACCAAAAAGGTGTTCTGAAATTTAAAGCTAATGAAATTTCACGCGAAATTTATAAATAGACAAAAATGACGCAGAAGGTTGATAAAAATCAGTTATAACCGAATGTAGATCAAACGTCAATTGGACCGGTTTAACTCTGAGGTCAGTCACATAGAAAAATTGAGATCTAGCGGGCTGTGACGTGATATGTTTTTGACAAACGAATTATCTATTTTGTTAATGTATTTAAGAGTAAAATTAAAACTAAGCTTTTCTAATATTGTTTTCTGTAAGGTTGCAAGGCACGACTGTCCTTTTAATCCGATAACAAGTCTAACTGGACAGTTGAACCTTTCCTTACTGTCACTTCTATAATACGGACATCTCTCTATTACCGGGACAGTTGGCCTGGACCGAAAAGAGCTTAATTAAAATTCATACAAACTCTACATGTGTAATACTGACACTTCTATAATAATGACATTCAGCCTTGTCCTTTGGGTGCCCGTTAAAAAGAGGCTTGACTGTAATCCCTTGTCGATCAGTAGCGCAGATTGTCTTTGCTTTTTGCTTTGTCAATTTAGCGAAAAGTCACTGGATAAATGAACTAGTCGTTTATCACATCCCGCTTCTACTATCATTAATGGATTTGGTTAGCTATTATAGTTCGAAGCCTAATATTTATACCGAAAGAGTCCAAAGTTTACTCCTTACTGTAAAACAATATTAATAATTGACTGTTTTTAAAAGTAATCTTTCCTCTACGTAACTGAGTTGCTGCCTGTCTTCATCTCTTTCTTTGCTGAGTTCTGAATCAGGGTGCTCACGAATTATGCCATCCCATAGCACTTCAATTTTCCAAGTGTGTGATATCCTTCCTCGCCACTGCTCACATCACCAAACCTGAGCTGTTTGACAGGAAGGTGTGTCTTATCTGTGAGGAGACCGCTGTCTTCACGCCATACATTGTCATTCTTATCACAGTTACAACCATAACTGGAGTCTGCACATGAGTTGGTCATCCCGCATGCGCACTTACTACTGCCAGATGCTCCCCCCCAGTACGTCATCTTCGTAGAATCACGTGACACCCACCAGGCGTGTCCGTTCCTGAACACAATTGAATTATAACACTCATACTTGATAAACTGTTCACAGTGCGAAGAGTCTCGGGTGAGACTTGCCAACTGAGACAGACTCGCTCCCGTGTAATGAATGTCACGTAAGTAACATCCATGAGGCTCACATCCCTGGACATGTGTTCTGCTTTCACTATCGTGACTGATGACTGTCACGCCAACTCCATTCTTGTAAGTCATGTCGCAGAATACTGTAAATGGTGCCAGACCTCCTTCGCCATCTGGATCAATGACGTAATTTCCGCTTACACTGCTGACGTGTTTTCTTATCACAGAACAGGAAGAAGCACTTGGAGAATTGATTTTGACTTTAGCTTCTATTGTTGTCAGTGCATTAGATGCTCTACAGGTGTACGATCCCATGTGCGAGCGCTTGATGTTCTTGATAACCAGTGTGTCATTTTGAAGAACACTAAACACAGCTGAAGACTTGTCATCCTTTGTCCACGTGACTGCAGTTCTCAGGTCACTCTCGGCCACGCACGGCAGACGGACAGTTGAACCAAACCGTGTAGGGGTCACCTCTTGAGGAGGACGGACTTTGAACCGTAGAGGAGAGAATACCGTGAGTTGAGCCGTTGCCATAACTGATCCCAGAATATTCTCTACCTTGCAAATGTATATTCCAGCATCCTTTGTTGTCACTTCATAGACTTTCAACACTCCTTTATTCACGTCCGTTCTGTTTTTAGGTAAACTACCAATTGACTTGGACCACGTGATACTGGGCTGCGGCTGACCAGTAGCAGCGCAGGCCATGGTGACGTTTTGTTTCTCCTCAGCTATCAGTCGATTGGATGACAGTAAAAGTTGAGGACCGACTGGTGAGAGAGCGATTTAAACAATAATTATAATACAACCGTTAGGTTTTATAAGTAATTAATTACTAAAGTGTAAATGGAGCAGAAAATTTCTTAACTTGTCTTTGTTTAAAGTGCTACTATGATTAAAAAATCACTTTTATTTTTTCTTCGGATTTCGAAACTATGTTTGTTAAACACTCCCCAAGCGAAATTATAAGCGTTAATTTTGAGAAGAAGACCGTTAATTTAAACTGCAATTTTCCGGTTTAATGGTCCGCCATTATTACACCAGAAAGGATACAATGACGTCATACACTCAAGAGCTGTAAAATGTAGTGTGTGAACGCGGCTTACAAATTATGCAAAACACGAGTTTGAGAGTGTGAAAGCTCAAACCTCCCGTACTGCATACTAAATAAGGCACTTTCACACACACTGCATTCTACATCTCTTGAGTATATGACGTCATTGTATCCTTTCTGGTGTAATAATGGCGGACCATTAAAACGGAAAATTGCAGTTTAAATTAACGGTCTTCTTCTCAAAATTAAGGCTTACAATTTCGCTTGGGGAGTGTTTAATAAACATAGTTTCGAAATCCGAAGAAAAAATAAAAGTGATTTTTTGATCATAGTAGCACTTTAACAAGCTACAAGTATAGATGAACTATTGTCGAGTAAAACGATTTTTTCCGTAAACACTCAACTGTTTGAACTGTTTCTTACTTTCACCTTTCATAACTATGAATTTTTTTTTATCATTGATATTGTTTTCGTGGAAAAATTGGCATATGTTTTAAAGTGGATCAGACTATGTAGGGAACTGAGCTAAAATTAGCCACCCTCGATGGTAAATAAATTAAAAGGTCACAAAAATGAAGTGGACGTCAAAGTATTAGAAACTTTGTAGACTAAAAATTACGCTACTTCTCACTGCACAAGGAGAAATATCTGATCGCTATCCTAAAGGAGACTATAAATTATTATGCTATAGATTATGAACTATTTCTGTGTCATAAAGGACTCGTTGAAAAAGAGAAGGGAGAGGATCGCGTTTGAGACTCGCGCTTCGTCCTCGGGAATCCCCCGCCTCCCTATCTGCGTGTGGCTCGTAGACTACTGTATTATGGCATACGTGCGACTGTGTTTGAAATAAACAAGATACTACGTGCGCCATGATTGGCTGAAAGATCTGTAACGTAGAAAATTGTTTAAAAAGTGGAAGACGTTATCGTTGTTTATTAGATGAGACCCTGAAACAGGCTATTTGTTTCTAAGTGACCGTTCGAGTCACAGACCCTTTTTCTTGTTCCCTCAAACTCCCAGGTTTGGAAAAAGTTCAAATACCTTGATCATACCCAAGATTTCGATTAAATTATCTGTTTTGCGTGGGAACAAAATTTTCCGGCAGAAGATTGCATAATCATAAGTACGCCAGCCGATAACTAAGGCTAACAATAATTTGAAAACACAACTACACAAGTTAAACAACCTACACTGAACAATTAGCTTGGCTGTAGCGTTGACGCTTCCCAACAAATTTTCAGCGCTGCAGCTGTAAACGCCATCGTCTCTAGGTTTAACGTCCTTCACAATCAGAGCGCCACTGGACTCTACCACATGACGTCCAACAGGAAGCGATGAATTTAGCTTGGACCACGCGACCTGTGGAGGTGGATTACCATCCGCTGTACATTTCAAGATGGCCGTCTGACTTTCATTGACTGTCGTTCCAACAGGAGACTGCAGCAGAGAAGGAGCCGAGATGGACTGGCCCGGCTCACCTTTCGCGCCTTTGACACCCGGCGGGCCTCTAGGTCCTTCGGGACCCGGGTCACCTGGCAGTCCGACATCCCCTTTAATGCCCATCAGTCCTTGAGGTCCTATAGGTCCATGTTTACCAGGAGGTCCCTGTTGTCCGGGTCTCCCTGGGGGACCTGGTTTCCCTCGGGTTCCGGGTCTTCCTCGTCGTCCTGTGTTACCTTTTGGTCCTGAGCGGCAGAGCCTTTCATCTTTAGCACAGATTTGGTTTTGCAGCAGACGAAGCTCTTGTTTGATCAGTAGTTTTACTTCAGAGGCGGTTTGGACAAATTTCTGCTGTGAATTATAGGGTGAAGCGCGTTTTTCTCTTGAACTGGTGTCTTTCTGTCCTAAAAAAGGAGTTAAACACATCAATTAAATCACCTTCGTTCAATTTACCCATATTGGCATGGCAGAGGCATTTCTCGCGCGCTTGACCACGCGCAAAGATATTTCCTCACATTTTCCCATAAAGGCACCTCAAGAAAAGCTCGGAGGTTTTCTGTCGAGGCATACGATCTTCGTTGATCAAGTATGGCCATTTGACGACGACTGCATCACGCATGTGAGAGAAACCTCTGGTACCCAGGGTACGCTAATGTGAAAGGTAAACAACAAAGGAAGAAAGCAAAACTTTTGTCAGTTTTCAGTGAAATAAGTCAGTAACGTAAACTAGGCGTAAACGTGCTTGGAGAGCGAGCCAAACTTTAACTGCGATATGGAGAGTAGCCACTTATTTCCGTTTTTATTATTCACCTTTCAAAAACAGACGGCTAGAACTGTTCAATATACACAGGGATAGCCTACGTGGCAGACGAAGTCAAGGGGCTGAACAGAGGAGCGAAATCGCTGGCTAAACCAGGAAAGACTTCTGTTGCCGTTTGAGCTGACAAGAAAAGAATGTTTAGCTGGTATTAAAGCAACCCAGTGAAAACACAACCAAAAGTGAAGAAATTGTGATACAGCTATACCAAGAAAACAAAGGAAACTCACCTCCTGTCTCCTGCCAGTGACCTTTTGAATGGCTGCCTTTTATATCTTTCCATCGTCTGTAATTCTCTTGTACTTTTCGAAGGATTTTTGTCTCCATCTGATCACAGCATGTTACTGAGTATGATATCAGTCGATGATGTTCTTGTATTCTGAGTTCCAGGTGAATAAGTGCGATACAACACACAACAGACAACATCAAACCTGACATGGAACACAAGTTGTCGAGTGTTTTTCTTCTGTTCGTCTGCTTCTCTTCTTTACACAGTTCTTTCATGATTTAAACTTTATCACAAGTGTTTGTCTTCGCAATTACAGAGTGAAAAATTGTCATCTAAATTCTTTGCAAGGTGTAAAAACTACTATCAAACAGTTTGAGAGGGGGGATTAATGAAAATTGCGTCTAAACAGAATGGTAAACCGCCGAACTGGAACGTGATGAAACTGAATACTGAGAGTAAGCCGTGATATGATTAACAACAGGAATTTTACTTGTCTCTGCATAATATGAGGATTTATTTCTACAGGAAGTATTCACCCTGCCAGGGTCAAATATTAGTCATTAGAAAATCTGTTTAAATCAAGTCATTTGGATAAATCGTAAAATTCTGACTGTTTTTTTTGCCATTATCCGTAAGTCATCAACACTCCTAAAACTGGAGTCACACTGGTGTGTATTCCTGCACCTTCCTGGGGTGGTATGGACGCCTTGAAAATTCCGATGGGGCAGTCCAGGTCCAGTAGTCCTATATTAGTACCCTCATTAATCGACTTATTGCATCCCAATCAGTCTTAGTGCGTTAAGATTAATGTCATACCGTTTGTTTCTATTAAAAACAGCCGGTGACTACTTAAGGTCAAATGTTATATACCAAACTCTTAAAATGTCAATATTAATATTGTGATATTTTCTTTTTCTTTTTATTACTATAGGTAGACTTTCACAAAGTCCTTCGTCGTCGAACTTTCAATAAGGTACCTCGTCCTGTACGGAATTTGAATCCCGCTAATCCGAAAATTAACCTATTCGCCACCAAATTATTGAACTTTTTACAGCCTATTTTAGCCCTAAATGTCTATTGCATCTGTTGTCAAAGCCTGTTGACTTTGATATGACAATCACATTGGAGGTGTAAGTAATTCTAAGTCGTCCATACCTGTGTCACATTGTAAATGGCAAGTTAACAATAGCAGAACAGCACTTTTACGGGGGGGGGGGGGAGGTAAACATAGAGACTTGAGTATGATAGCCGATTTTTATAACACAAGTAGGTTCTGTTACAAGAACATATGTGAAGGAGAAGGTTTTGCTGAAACATTTAGTAGACATCCGTTGTGGCCTCTTGGGAATACGCGAATCTGTTTAGCTTATTGTCTATCTGCTTTTAGTATAAATCTACTAGCGTTCTTTCACTAATGCTGTTCTCTGATTGGCTACGCTACTCACTATCTATTCTGTTGTAGATAGTGAGTAGAGTGTTTTCCGCGCGCGGTGTGACCTATTTATATCATTTTTCAATAAAAACATGCAGTGTCTGCTGTTAAGTTTTGAACGTCTAGTAGATTTATACTTCAACTATCACGCGATAGAAATCTCGAGCTCATAATCTAATTGTTTAATAGAAAAGTCTTAAGAACGCTTTGTCCTTATCATTGATCGAAAATATATATTATTAGTGTAGTTTTTGTAGATACGACCGTAATGTCAATCATTTATAATTAGTTACTGATAAATAAAAGAGACCACTCGTCCTTCTTTCTTTGAGCGATGGTCACTTGGTGCACTTTGTTGAATATTCGCTCATAGAAACTCGCCCTCACTAAAAAAGGATGCATTATTTAAAATTCCGTTTGGGATTAAACTGAACAGCAGAATAACAGAAAAGCACCCCTCAGTAAGTGTTGACACATTTTTAATCCCTCATCCAGTTCTACAAAAGTACTTTATTTATACCCAGAAGTTCAGTTAATAAAAAAACTTACAAGCTGATGGGGTTGTGCGTAAAAATCCAGACTATACATAATTTGAATAATAAATTATAGTACAACGCTAAATTTTGGAGTGCTCCCGTTGGTCAAAATCGATCACGTGACGCGATAGTGTCTCTCCGCAGCGGGCGCCTATAAGCGCATAGTGCCCGTTTTGGCAATTTGGCTCAAAATTTAGCGTACAGTAAAAAAAAAAAATAGGGCCCTTCTGTCTCAGGCCCTATGTGTGATAGGTTCCCTCGGAACTTCATATAAGCCCTCGGACTACGTTCTCGGGGTAATATTTGTTGTGAACATCAAATTTCCTCGGGCAACCTATCAGACGATAGTGCCTTCGACAGAGGAACTCAGGTGTTTAAATATAACTAAAAAATGATAATAATATTAATCTTGACAACGAAGAGTTGTAAACTATACGGCCTTACAGGTTTTCTGTACGTGAGGATGAAGAAAGGAATGATAATAATATTAATAACAACGAATAGTTGTAAACTATACGACCCTACAGGTTTTCTTTTACTTAAGGATGAAGAACTGAGGACAATGAGGATGTCTGGGTGAATCAGGTTTTCTTGATTGTCGTCTGTGACCAGCAGATTTCGCTTTTACCTACTAAAAATGTGTTCTGAAATACTGACATACTGACTGACACTGGCACTGTAATACGGACACTTCCTTGTTACTGAAATCACGCAAATTTATGGATAGACATAAAAATGATGCAGAAAGTTGATAAAAATGCTATACCGAACTGGGAATGTAGATCAAACGTCATTTGGACCGGTTTAACTTCAAATTAGTCACGTAGAAAAGATGCCGTGCATTTGTACCCAATTTATTTTCTGGATTTGATTTACCTGTTTTTATATTGTTAGTGTTAATTATGTTGTAAATATTCCCGCAATTCAGTTCCAGCGGGCTGTGATGTTAGATCTTTTTGAAAAACGAATTATCTATTTTGCTATTTAAAACTAAACTTTTCTAATATTGTTTCTTCGAAGTTGCAAGGCAAGCTGTCATTTTAGTTCGATAACAAGTCCACCTGGACAGTTGAACCTTTCCTTACTGACACTTCTATAATACGGACATTTCTCTATTACGGACAGTTGGCCTGCACCGAAAATAGCTCAGAATTCATACAAAACCTGCATGTGTAATACTGTCGCATCCATAATAGCGACATTCATCCTTCTCTTTTGGATGTTCGTATTAAAGAAGTTTGACTGTAATCCCGCTTCTATTGTCATTGATCGATTTCGTGAGCTACAATGGATCGAAACCTAATATTCATACAGTAAAAGTCAAAGGTTACTCCTTAAACTAAAATAATATTAATACTAATGTTAATACTAATATTTTTAATTGACTGTTTTCAAAAGTAAGCTTTTCCTTACGTAAAAGTTGTTGCAGATCTTTTTCTTTGCTGAATTCTAAATCAAAGTGTTCGCGTGTTATGCCATCCCATAACACTTCAATTTTCCCAGTGTGTGGTAACCTTTCTCATGGCTACTGCCAGTATCCCCAAACCTGAGCTGTTTTACAGGAAGATGTGTCTTGTCAGTGAGGAGACCGCTGTCTTCACGCCATACCCTGTCATTCCTATCACAGTTACAACCATAAGTGGAGTCTGCACATGAGTTGGTCAGCCCGCATGCGCACTTACCACTGACAGATGCTCCACCCCAGTACGTCATTTTAGTAGAATCACGTGACACCCACCAGGCATTTCCGTATCTTAAAATCATTGAAGCATAACATTCATACTTGATAAACTGTTCACAGTTGGAGGAGACTCTGGTGAGACTCGCCAGCTGAGACAGTGATGCTCCCGTGTAATGAATGTCAAGTGAGTAACTTCCTTCAGCGTCATATCCTTTGACATATTTTCTGCTTTCACTGTCGTGACTAACGACTGTAACGCCAACTCCATTCTTGTCAGTCATGTCGCAGAATACTGTAAATGGTGCCAAACCTCCCTCACCATCTGGATCAATGACGTAGTTTCCGCTTACACTGCTGACGTGTTTTCTTATCACAGAACAGGAAGAAGCACTTGGTGAATTGATTTTGACTTTAGCTTCTATTGTTGCCAGCGCATTTGTCGCTCTACAGGTGTAAGATTCTTCATGGGATTTCTTGATGTTCTGAAGAACCATTGTTCCGTTCAGTAGAACGTTAGAGTCAACAGGAAGTGAACTCTTGCCATCCTTTGTCCAAGTAGTTATAGGTCTCAGGTCACTCTCGGCCACACATGGCAGACGGACAATTGAACCAATCACAGGAGTCACCTCTTGAGGAGGACGAACTTTGAACCGCAGGCGAGAGAATACCATGAGCAGTGCGGTGTCTGTTGCAGAACGAAGAATATTCTCCACCTTACAAATGTATGTTCCACCATCGTGTTTTGTCACTTCGTAAATTGTTAAGACTCCATTTGTCAAAGTAGTTTTGTCTTTAGACAAACTACCAACTGCCTTGTACCACGTGATACTGGGCTGGGGCTGACCAGTAGCAGTGCAGGTGACGGTGACGTTTTGTTTCTCTTCAGCTATCAGTCGTTTGGAGGACAATAAAAGTTGAGGGCCATCTGTCCAGAGATTAAAGTTTTGTACCAAGATACTGAATTTTAAGCGACAAATGAGCTTGCTCAGATTATCGTACGTAAGCTCTAAGATTTCTAAAAGTATTATTAATCGTAGGACATGTGTAGCTATAGGCAAATATGCATAAGACTTGCTTGGGACTTACAAGCCCAGAAAAAACGACCAGCTTGTCTTAAAGAATGATGACAACCTTCGCAGTTAAGGAACCTGAAGAAATTCCGGCCGAAACGGGTCTCGAACCCATGACCCTGCAATACGGGGGTCTTTATTTTTAATTGCTTAAGGTGATTTCATCGAAAAAGAAGTTGTAATGAGAATTTGTTGAAACTTTGCACAGTTATTAATTACACCTAGTACATCGAAAAAATAAAATAAAAAGAAGGGTGTCACCGTGTCTGATCTCACGCTACAGGGCTGTATTATATAGGTACCTTGCTAGCTTTCGAAAGCAGTATTAAAAAACCTATCCTTGTACCAGGGACACCCGTCATTAGTTTAACAAAGTTATTACTAGCAATGAAATATAAGCATTATTTTTGTGATAGCAAAGCAGTGTTACAGTAAAACGCCTTTAAGTGCCACTGAGACGAAAATTCGTAGGTTTATTTCCGCCAAAATCTGTCGCAGAATATCGCGTTGTGTCTATATTTATCCAGAAAACTGAACAAGAAATCGTCCATCCTAATATCTTTTAGCTCCAAAGCTGCTTAAAATGTGTCCGCCATTACTGAAAACGTGTTCCTGGGTGATTGCGCAATTTAATAGCTTGTGACGTCAGAGGCTCACCTCAGTCACGTTTCCTTGTGTTTTGACTCAAGATGCCTACCGTCGACTGCGAAACCTCTGAAGAGTATTTCTACGATTCGGAACAGTCTTTAGCTTCCGAAGCATCAGAGGATTCATTTAAATCGGCAAATGAAGAATTTTTCTTACCGTACGATGTAAGAACTGATGTCAGGAGATTTCAGCTTGTAAGCTTGTAAACAAAATGTTCAAAGTTGTTTTTCTCGCCTTATTGGCGGGAGTTCAAAATATGCACGAGATAATGCTTATACAGTGATTATAGTTCAGGCACAAGTTGCTCAAAGAGCGGATAACTGTTATCCAACGGATAAATGGCCGTCCAGCTATTCGAAAAATTGATGTTTTAAAGGGGCAGTGTCAAGGGGATTTTCCTCGCGTTTCGTCAAAACTTCGCTGCAAATGTATTTTCTCACGTTTAGGAATGCACGCTTGTTTGAGTGTTTCTACGGATGTGTCAGTATGGAGTAGCAATTGTTTGGAAGCGTGCGCGACTATTTGTTATTAGGTATATAAGGTATTTTCACAGTTTTCAAGATCATTCGACGGGATCTCTCGTTACGTTTCTGTAAATTATGGATGAAACGGGCAGTGAACTTTCCGCGGTACCAAACATTAATCCTGAACAACCTATTCAAGAGAGTGGCCTTTCCGGCGAAGAGACGCTGAGGTTAATTTTCCGTCTCCTCGATTCGAAACTCGACAAGAAGTTTTCTGAGTTCAAGCGGGGACTTGAACAAAAGGAACTTGCGACTAACACGCAAATTAAGAAATTGAAGGCTGAAGCGAAGGCTTCCAGTAGCTTTCAATTTAAAGGAAACAAGTTACAATTCGAGTTTAATTCGAGTTTGTTAGATTCTATTAACTCGGTTTCCACTCATCTTCTTGAGGGAAATTTGTCCGGGGTTAATACGGAACTGGAGAACGCTAAAACTTTGCTGAATAAACGCAACAAAGTCATACGGTTTGCAGACAAGATTCCGGCGGGCTGGACGGCGGTTGAAGAGTATGAATCAGACGAGTTAGCTGACGATTCAGATGATGAAAAGAAACTTCGATCTGCTGAAAGAAGGGCGCTTACCAAGCTTCGTGCACGCAAGCAGAATCGCAGTTCTACTCAGAACCGTAAATTTTCTCAAGACTTATCTTTGGTCGCTGGGAGTTCTTTACATCGCGCTACTACTCAGCCACTTCGCCCGCAACAGTTTCCTCAGCAGCCATTTCGGCCACAGTCTTTTCGGAATAGACAGCCTCAACCTTCCGACGAGTGTTTCTCCTGTGGTCAGTTCGGGCATTGGGCAAACTCGCCGTTTTGCCCAAACTACAGTCGCCTGTACAGCAACAGAGCCTTGCCAAGCACATCCAGCGCTACCGCCAGCAAGTAGTGAAACATTTAACAGACTTGGAACAGATGAGTATTTCAATGTTGTTGTAGATTTGTGTTCTCATGATCAGACTGTCGGGATTGAAGAAAGAGACTTATTGGAACGTAGTTATGAGGACCATTTAGAAGGCTCTGAATCAGTCATTGTTAAGGGTAGGCTTGGAGTTAATGTTAATTTCTGGGAAAGCATTGATGCTTCCCAGTTTATCCTCAGCATTATTAAAGTTGGTTCGGTCGTGGAGTGTCCTTTTCCGCCGGTGGTTGTTAATCCCCTGTCAGTTTCCATTCAACCCAACGGGAAGAAAAGGCTTATATTAGATCTTAGGCAGGTTATTTTTTTTGTCAAGAAGTCTAAAATTAAGTTTGAAGATGTGAAATCGTTCCTCGAGTGTTTGATAGCCAGGCCTTGCGCTTGGGCTTGCTCGTTTGATATCAAATCGGGTTATCATCATATTGAGATTTTTGAATCCGATCATGAATTTTTGGGTTTCGCGTGGGTTTTTGAGGGCGTTACTAAATATTTCAAATTTACGGTTTTACCGTTTGGGCTGTCTGTGGGCCCATATATTTTTTCCAAAGTTATGAGACCGTTAGTTAAATATTGGCGTTCTAAGGCCATCAGCATTGTTGCGTATTTGGATGATGGCATTTCTGCGGCCCAAAGTTTTTCTAAATGTGAAGAGCACTCACTGCTTGTTAAGTCGGATCTTTTCAAATCCGGGTTTGTTCCCAACAAAGATAAGTGTCAGTGGGTCCCTATTCAGGCCATTTGCTGGCTGGGCATTTTTTGGGATTTCAAGAACAATTGTATGTTCATACCATTG
This sequence comes from Siderastrea siderea, assembly GCA_964030785.1. Lineage (NCBI taxonomy): Eukaryota > Metazoa > Cnidaria > Anthozoa > Scleractinia > Rhizangiidae > Siderastrea > Siderastrea siderea. The sequence continues at coordinate 22,194,042 of OZ034969.1, forward strand.
GGAAAGATTTCAGGGATCCTTGACGAAGTGGTTGAAATTATGTCTTACAAGAGAGTTTCTGCAAGGAAACTTGCTCGTGTTACGGGGAGAATTATTTCTAATTTTTTGATCATGGGTGATGCTTGTAGGCTCATGACTAAAGCTATGCATCGGTTAATTGAATGCAGAAGAGGCTGGGATGCGCAGGTTGTTTTAGACTCTGATGTGCTTGTGAAACTCAAATTTTGGCGCGAGCAGCAGCAGAACTTAAATTCCAGACCTATATGGAGGAAACATGTTTTACCTTCTCGGGTTGTTTATTCCGATGCTAGTGCGGTTGGTTGCGCCGCCTTTATTTCCATGAACGGTAAACCAGTTTCACACAAAAACTGGGATGCGATTGAGATGAAACAACGTTCAACGTGGAGAGAGCTTGTGTGTGTAAAACACGCTTTGCAGAGTTTTGCTAATTTGCTCAAAGGAAGTCATGTGAAGTGGTATACAGATAATAAGCTAAGGGTGTAGCTTCCATTGTTAAGTCTGGTAGCAGTAAGGTTCACCTGCACAAGTTGGCAATGGAATTTTTTCGCTTTCTATGGAACACCATGTAATAATTGATATTGAGTGGATCCCGCGTTCAGAGAATGAAGTTGCTGACTAATTGAGTAAAATTGTCGATTTTGATGACTGGGGTGTTAAAGATTTTTATTTTCGGGCTGTTGATTCCATCTGGGGCCCCTTCACAGTCAACTGTTTTGCCAATTCCGTTAATGCTAAAGTTCCTAGGTTTTATTCAAAATTTTTTTTAACCTGGGAGTTTGGGTGTTGATTCCCTAGCGTTTGACTGGGGTCTGGAAAACTGTTGGCTTGTTCCGCCGATATATTTGATTCCTCGCGTCCTTATGAATTTTCTTTATTGTCAGTCTCGTGGTGTTTTTGGTTGTCCCATTCTGGCCTTCGTCCCTGTTCTGGCCATATCTTATTCAGGAAGACGGAGCGTTTAAGAGTTTTGTTGTGGATATTTTGTTCGTTCAAAATGGGAGCGACGTTTTTGTCCAAGGGGCGAACAAAGAAACTTGTTTTGGCTCGTCTTCCTTTAGTACTCCAGTGTTGTTTTTGAAACTCGATGGCACCAAAACTTCATGGGACTGGGGACTAGGACAGTGTTTATGGTCCAATTCATTGTTTTCCACTGGGATGAAGGCTTAGTATTGGCGTCTTATTATTAGTCCACTGGGACTACGATACGTTACATTGTGTGTTTTCGTTACTGGTTTGTTTACATTTTGGAAATATATCAGTCCACTTGGACTTTGTTTGGTCCTCTGGGACCTTTTGTTTTTTGACATAGGAACGCCACAGTTCTCGCAGAGGTTGGTTTGTACTTATTTTTTGCTTTTTGTTTGTTCATTACAAGGTGCAAGGGCTTTATCAACATTCGTGGGTGGCAAGTTGTTTACCTTTACGCTGTTTAGGAGCTAAAGCGGATTCCACTACGGAGCGCTATTCAAGAGCTTTTGAAAAGTTTAGAGTTTGGGTTGCTAGTTATAAGGAAATTAGCGTTCTTCCATTTAATTATTTTTCTGTTGCTACTTTTTTAGAGTCCTTACTTCAAAGTAATTCACCGTACTCGGCTTTAGAAGCCGCTGTGTACGGTATTCGCTGGGTGCATAATCTTTTCGGATTATCTAATCCTTGCGAGTCTAATCTTGTTAAAGGTATCCTAGAATCCGCTAGTTAAAAAAGAGCCTGTCACTCCCGATATGATATTTAATATATGTCAGAAGTATGCATCGGTTTACGCTAGTTTGTCTGACTTACACACTGCCGCCATTTGTGTCACAGCTTATGCTGGGTTTTTACGCTTTAATGAATTGGCTTATTTACGCTGTTGCGATGTTAAGTTTTGTGACGATAAATATGTTGAGCTGTTTATAGCTAAGAGCAAGACTGATATTTAGGAATGGAAATGTTGTTTTATTAGCCAAGACTGGTCATATAACTTGCCCATTGAGTTTGTTGAATAGATATGTTCAGGCTGCTGGTATTGATTTATCATCAAACTTAAAGTTTTTTCGTACACTACATTTTGTAAGATCTGAGGCATCTTATACTTTGAGGAGCACGGGTATCACATATACCCGCGCTCGGGAGATTGTTTTGGATGCATCTTCTCAATTAGGTTTTCCTGCTAAATTGTTGGCCTCCATAGTCTTAGATCAGGAGGCGATACTGCCGCTGCAAACGCAGGTGTTAACGACAGGTTATTTAAGCGCCTGATGGTCGTTGGCGATCAGACAAAGCTAAGGATGGTTATGTTAAGGATAACTTAGAAGCGTTGCTTTCAGTCTCCAAAAGTTTGGAACTTTAGTTTTTTCGTTTCTTTATTCTCTTTCTTTATTTCGATTATTGGGATTGATAGTCTAGCTATCAATAAACGAGATGCCTATTCCTGATTCTTGTCTGCGTTGTATGATATTTAGTGTGAAAATGATTTGTTCTTGTTTCACTACAGAGTGATTAGAGAACAAATGTATTTTCTCACGTTTAGGAATGCACGCTTGTTTGAGTGTTTCTACGGATGTGTCAGTATGGAGTAGCAATGTTTGGAAGCGTGCGTGACTATTTGTTATTAGGTATATAATAAGGTATTTTCGCAGTTTTCAAGATCACTCGACAGCATCTCTCGTTACGTTTCTGTAAATTTTCTTTAATTTTGTTATTGTTTGTAGGCTTATGTTGTCTGTAAGCGAGTATATCCAGTTTATTTAGTTAAGTTTAAGTTGCTTTGGGTAAGCTCCGCTGAAACAGTCTTACGTTTGTTGTGAATTTTCTATTCGTGTGAAACATTGAATAGTTTTGTTTAGTACAAATCTACTAGCATTCTATCATAAATGCTGCAATCTGATTGGCTACCCTACTCGCTATCTATTCCATGCATGATAGTGAATAGCGAAAAGGTGAGCAGCAGGCCCAGTCTTATACTTCAAAAAAACAATGCAATGTAGTAAAACTTTTCACTTTAGTGGAATATTAATCAAGATTTATACTAAAACAATTAGTTTCTTCGCTCTCGATTTTTATGCGTGATAGTTGATTCGGCCTTCGGCCTCATCAACTATCACGCGATAGAAATCGAGAGCGAATAATCTAATTGTTAAATAGTTGGCAATTGTCCTCGTTATCCGTTGTACGATTATATGTATTCTGGAATATTGCCCGTGTACTTACAGTCTAGCTATCAATAAACGAGATGCCTATTCCTGATTCTTGTCTGCGTTGTATGATATTTAGTGTGAAAATGATTTGTTCTCGTTTCACACAGAGTGATTAGAGAACAATTGAGTTTAAATGCCTTCGCTCACACACAACATGCTCCTGGAACATCAACAGGGAGATATTAAGTGAATTTTTGCAAGGAGAGCAAACCATAATAAGTTTTTAATGATGTTTGCAAGATACAAGCACAGAATTTGAAAACGTTCGCCAGACGTTTTCAAGTTGTAATCCACTTCCATCTTGGCCATCCCTGGCCAAAGACACTTAGTATTATTATTCAACAAATTGTCACTATGCCCATATGGTAAGGAAGCCCTCAATATCTGTCATCCGTACATGACAGATATCCTGCAATATACGTAAATGACCATATTTGGAAGTGCACTGCAGATTTTCTTTCATTGCTTTTCTTTCATTGCGGCCATTTTGAAAAGCGAGGCAGTTTTAGCAGTGTTCTCCGGAAATTTTAATTCTCTGGAAGAAACTTTCCACGATTAAATGCTCTCAAAAAGTCAATAAGTATTTGCTTCACCTCACAAAGATATCCAGAGGTTGACTTGGAATTTTCATAGTAAGTTTAATGTCCGATTGCGATATTACACAGTTCCATTTCACGTATTACACAGCAATACTTCATGTTCGAAAAAACTGTCAAATCTATACTGATATGAATACATAATGTGAATAATGTTCCCGCCACTCGTGAGTCCTGGATAAGCATCCAGGCCCTCGCATACAGTCACGCCATTACATCTCTCCCCCATTTTCACTAGTGTTTGTGGTGTAATAATCAACGTGCAACGGTGCAATAATCTACGTGGTGCTAATAACAAATTAAGTCCTTGCATTTAGTGTCCTTTATCCTTTTAGTGTCCAGTGTTTCCGTCTACACAGTGCTAATCACAAATAAAGTCTTTATATCTAGTGTTCTTTGTAGACGTTATTTTCCTTCTGGGCCTGTCACAGGACGCAGGTCCTTGTTCTGTGTCAGGGTCTGATCTGGGCTGCTCTGCTCTCTGCCTACTTTCATCTTCGCCCGTGTCGCCGTCTGCTCTGGACTGCTCTTCACCGGTGTCGCCGTCTGCTCTGGATTGCTCTGGACCTTGCAGAGATTCACCTGAATTATCCGCTGGCACAGCATCCGGGTCAAATGTGTCTTCATTATCAGAGTCATCACACGGAAGTGATTCCCTACACCCGTTTTTAAGCAGCTTCCAGTCCGCGTAATTCCTGGTGCGAATCTTCAGATTGTTCTTAGCAGTGATCATATTTCCCTTCATACCAATGACTACCCTAGGAACCGGGTCATATAGAGACGTTAGGCTGTTCTTTCGTTCTTGCTTGTACAATACCGTATCCCCCACTTTGATTTTCATCACGGCCGTGTGTCTTCTTTTATCAGCGTATTTCTTCATTTTCTCTTTTTGCTCTCTGTCGCGACTACGGATCATAGTGTCGTTCTGATGCTTAGGTTGGCTATTAACTTCTGGGAGTTTTCCACGTAGTTCCCTTCCGAACATGAGATTGTTCGGGCTGACTCCGGTGGTTGCATGTTTGGTTGCTCTGTATGCTCTGACTCCTCTGCGCACTTCATCCCGCACCGGTTTGCCTTCCAATGCGGCGATCCGTGCGGTCTTCTTTATTCTCTGCATAAACCTCTCCACGTCACCATTGGCTTCTGCCCCCACCCGGGTGTTACTTTCCGGTGCTTGAAGCCCTCCTCTTTTGCGTATTCTTCAAACTTATGGCCGTTGAAGGGCGGCCCATTATCCGATTTGATCTCTTTCGGCACTCCGTATGTGTCGAACACCCTCCTGAATACCGGGATGGTTGCCTTTTCGCTTGTGGATGCCACGAATTCAACTACTGGGTATCTGGCGTATTGACAATAGAATACGAGGGCGAGGTCTCCATTAGCCATTGGTCCGCAAAAGTCCACGCTGAGCTTGTCCCATGGTCCGTCTGGTAACTCTGTCATCTTGAGTGGTTCGCGATGTGTTTCCGGGGTGTTAGATTGGCAAGCGATGCAAGTGGATACAAACTTGTCACACTGGGAGTCCATTCCAGGGAACCATACATGTGCCCTCAAAAGCTGCTTTGTCCATACTTGCCCTTGATGCCCCTCGTGCACAATCTCAATCATCTTCTGTCTGAGTTTTGCCGGTACGACAATTCTGTCCCCTCTCAATATGATCCCGTCTGCTGTTGTAAGTTCATGGAAAACGTGCTTGTATTCCTGAATGCTCGTTACCTTTGTGTCTATCCAGCCCTGGTGTATGCATCTCTTTAATGCTTGAAGTGCAGGATCCTCGTCAGTAGATTCCTTTACTTGTTCTTTGGTGACAGCTTTAGGCGTGTCGCACGATACAATACAATTTACATAGTGTCGTACCTCCTTAGTCGTTCTTAGTTCAAACTGAAGTGGCATAGGGTGTCGTGAGGTGTAATCAGATATATTTTCTTTTCCGGGACGATACTCGACCACAAAATCATAATCCATCATACGGTTAACGATCCTTTGAACCCGGATTGAGGTTGTGTGGGTGGGCTTGTTGAACACACTTTCTAGAGGTTTGTGGTCCGTCACAATCTTGAAGGGTATTCCGTACAGGAACAGGTGAAATTTCTTGCAACCAAAATCACCTGCCAAGGCTTCTAGTTCAATCTGGCTGTACCGTTTTTCCGGGTCTGTGAGGCTTCGACTAGTATACTGCACCACTTGCCAACATTGCTCTCCTCTCCTCTGCGTGAGAGTTGCAGCCAATCCCATAGGGCACCCGTCGATGTGTAGCTCGTGTTCTGCTTGGGGATCGAAGTATGCTCGAACTGTGTCGCTGCTGAGCATGCTCTTGAGTTCTTCAAATGCTACAGAGTGTCCCTGCTTCCATTCGAATTTTCCTTTAACTAGCTCACCGAGTTTGCAGGCTGCTTTCTGATACTGGCTGGCTTCCATGAATCGTGAACTATATCTGACTGTGCAAAGGAACGAGTAAGTTCCGCTGCATTCCTGGGGCGCCCCGCAGATTTAATGGCTTTTAACTTGCAGGGGTCTGGGGATACTCCGTCTTTTGAAAACATCAAGCCGTAGTAAACCACGCGATCTTTGTTGAATTCCCATTTTGCTTTGTTGAAGGTGACATTCTTTTCGCGACTTTTCTCAAGGAGCGCTTTCAGGTTTGCATCGTGTTCTCTTGTGTCACGCCCGTGACAATGATGTCATCACTTATGTTGAAGACTCCATTAAGGTCTTGCGTCAATTCTTCTCTGATCGTCTCTTGAAATATCTCTGCCGCTGACCTTGTACCGTAGTTCAGTCTCTTATATCTGTACAAACCAATGTGAGTCGAAAAAGTCGTTACGTTTCTCGAACTGTCCTTAAGCTCAAGTTGATGGTATCCCTTGCTCATATCCAGGTGTGAAAACACAGTTGAACCGCTGAGCTCGTTGACCACGTCATCTATCGTGGGGTGCTGTGTGTGTCTGCGGGGTATTGCTTGATTTGCTACACGCATGTCCACGTTCAGGCGTATCTGGCTCTGATCTTTCTTGGGAGTAACAACAGGTGGCGAGACCCATCCCGTTGGTTCGCTAACTTTTTCGATGATGTCTTGATCCAGGAGATGTTGTATTTCCTCTTCCATTTTCTGACGTACGCTGAATGGTTGTCGGCGTGGTGGTTGTGCGACCGGCTTGAAATCGGGATCTACATTCAAATCAACCTGAATTCCTTTGAGCTTTCCAATTCCTTCAAATCGGTCCTTGTATTCTTCTAAAATTTCCTTTACATTGCTCTTCTCTTCTGGTCGATTGCTTTCTTCTGAAATCGCATTGGTCACTTGTATCATTCCAAGGTCTTTTCCATCGTTGTAACTAAGCAACGGTGCAGTCTGGGTGTCTCCTTTTATTAGCTGCCACGTCACGACTTTCATTTTCGTCTTAGATTCCGTTAGCGCTTCAAAACTCCCCAGCACAGGTAGGAGGTTTGTTTCTGCAGCTGCCCCGTATGGTTTTATTTGGAGTAGTAAAGGACGCCCGTATGGGTCGCTTTGTCTCGTTTTGATGTAAGGATGACGTCATGACCGGAACCGGAAGTCACGTGTTTTTAGGATGGGAAACCGCTGACCAGTGAGGGAAAAAAGGATCGCGGGCTCATGAAACCGGAAGTCACGTGTTTTGAGATGGGAAACCGCTGAGCAGTCCAAAAAATCGATCGTGGGCTCAAGGGGAAGTAAAACCGCTGAGAAAACGCGGGCTCCAAGTCCAAAGTCCAAGTTTTGCAGCGGGGGTAGGTATAAAAGGGTAAACCCTAGGGTTAGGTAGTGACCATGAGTTTTTACATCACCCTGATCAGTGATCAAGCACAAGGCACGGGTCAAAAATTTACGGCTCGACTTCCTCGTTCCTATTATTTGGTAGAAGATGATTGGGAAGCAGCTTTGGTTCATATCTCCCACCCGGGGTTTAATCAACAATGGGGTGATCAAACCAAGCAGAATTGGACGCAAGAAGATAGTCAAAAACATTGGATGAAAACCGATGTGAGATACATACCAAAACGTGCGGAGGGAACGGCTCCGATTCAAGTCACCAAACAAATCCATTTACCCCCAGGGTATTACACCAATTTGAAAGAAGCATGGATTGCCATTGCGTACGAAATAGAAAAACAACACATGGACGTCATGATGGATATAACTAAAATGGACGTGGACGATCAGGCGAAACGACAACAACTCGCGGCTCTCAACCTGGCTCAACCCTACGTGAAAATCACCAATACAAGCATCGCCCCCGAATTAGATTCGTTGTATGTACTGATACCATCCAACATGCAATTTGAAATGGAATGGAAATTCGCTGGACTGATGGGACTGGTGAAAGATGGTACACCAAGTGAACGCGTGGTCCAAGAAAAAAATTATCTGGTCAAAAATATCGTGGATTACAACGATCGACACAAATGGACAGTAACCACCGGTCCTGCCAACAAATATCCACCGTATGGTCATGTGTCCGTCAGTTTTACCCACCCCGATTTCAATTATTATTTGTTCTTGGGACTGAATCTTAGTCGACAAGTCTTTCCCAGTACGCAAACGGTCAAACCGCAACAAGGACAAGAACAATTGATGATTTACACGGATCTGGTGTCCCAGAGCATTGTGGGAACTCAAGAGAAAGGATTTTTACGTACCTTGGATGCGGGCAATACCGATCATCAATTTGATACGACGCAACGGATGTATTTTCCTCTTGGCAAAACCATCTTTGACAGCATTGAGATGGACATTCAAACAGCGAATGGACAGCCGGCTCCTTTCAAAAAAGGCAGAACCATCATTACCCTTGAACTCTCCAGAAAAAGTCAACGAACATGATTATGTAGAGAATCAATAAAGATCACAACATCTTTTATTGATCTTTTGTATGTGGTTTTTTTATAGAGAAACAAAAGGGTCACGTGGGAGGGGAAGGGGCCAATGAGAGAAAGACCCCATCATGCTGTGGGAGGGGAAGAGGTGGGGGGACCCCCCTCCCCCCTCCTTAGATAGACCATGGTGCATTGCGCGAATCAGGGTATATAAGTCAAGGGAGGCCACAGGACGCCATTCCTAGCTTTGAGCCGGTCCTAAGTGACTTATGTTTGTGGTGTGCGGGAAAAAATGTCCGAAACGAGAAGGCCATTGGGTTCCCTTGCCAGTGAGGTGAACGTGGGAGGAGAAGAGTCGTTGAGGAGGAGAGTGGGACCGGAGAGGACGCCCATCCAACGCCAGACCATGCGCATGTATGAAAGGAGACAGGAGACATGGCGTCGGTTAAATAGAGATCGTGTGGCGGCCTTTCTTCGTTTATTTTTGTTGTACCTGGTGGAGGGGGAGAATGGTATTGGACGCCCTCATCCCGAGACGGTCCGATCTCTAAACAAAGCATTGGTCCGTCGGGTGATTCCCTGGATAAAGAACCATTTGACGTGGACGACGATGGAGAGATATTGGCCCATGACATTGATGCAATTTAAGGAACTGGATGAGTATTTGAGTGAGCACATGTCCCGAGTCCACAGAGACGATGATTGGGGTGCCATTGCCTATTTTTTTAAAGTGGTGGTGCAGGAAAGACGGGACGAATACAAACGCCTAGAAGAGATGGAGAGGGAAGCGATGGAGAGTGTACGGCGTGTGTTACAACTGTAAATAGACTTTTGAACATTTTTTATTATTGTGAGTCAAGGCTACTGTGCGTCAAGAGACATTTATTTATGATCCACGTGCAAAGTCAGTGTTGTCAGTTTTTTATTTTTTAATTAAAAAAGAGTTGATGTTTTTTACAAATGGTGGTCTGTATTCTTTGCCACGTGGGTGGGTGGGGTGCTCCTATGTACAATTGAAAAAAAGCTATCTACAATTTGAAAAACTAAAAATGGCTATGTACAATTGGAAAACTAAGAAATTAAAAAGGCTATGTACAATTCCAAAAGTAAAAACTAAAAAATTACAAATGAAAGTCTTCCAGTTCCATACGTAATTGATCAATGTTCTCGGGTAGACAGAAGGTGCGGTTGAATAAGGCTTGAATTTCGGCTCGGGTTTTCTCGTCCACATCCCGGGATCCCACGATAGCACTGCTTTGATGAAGGGTGGGCTTTTTAGGCCCCCAAGGAACAAATTGACTGCCAGTGACCAGGGTGGCGGCATTCTCATTGACTTGGTAGTAATGGTCCGAGCGGTACCATGATTGACTGGGTATATCAAACAGGTAGACGGGTTTGCCTTGATCCATAGCCAATTGCACAGTCCAACCAGTGCCTCCTTTCACGCGTTTATGATCCGGTTCCAAGATGCCAAAGGCATAGATGGTATGGGCTTTTTTGGCAATTTGATAATTGCGTTGCAGCAATTGCAAGGTGTAAAAATGACTGGGCATTTGTTTGCCTAGTTTCTCAGCCGCCTGGTGAAGATGGGGGTTGGCCAGCATCAGGACTTCCACGGTAGAAGGGGTGATGAAAGTGGCTCGTGGATGGTTCGGGGGGACCAGGACTTCTAGTTGCATCCCAAAGTGTTTGGCATGTTCTTCCACGAGGGCATCCGTACCTTTGGCTCCCCCGGTGTAGACCACATGGCCATGACCCACTTGCAGTTCCAAGGCACCGAGATCTTGTTCTCCGATCATGTCAATGTCTGGGGGCATGGCTTTGAGAATGAAGATCTAGTGACCAAGGGACCGTCTTAAATAGGGACAACGGGCCAATGGGAAGACAAGAGGTCCTTATTTGGATTGAACAAGCTGACCAATGGGAAGATAACAAGTCCTTATATGGGTAGGATAAGCTGACCAATGACAGTCAAGGGTCTAAGGTATAAAAAGGCATGGTCGGTAGGGGTGACATCAACCTTGAGTACGATGTCCGCCGATCGGAAGAGAAAATCAACCCATCCCCCAGAGGGGAAGAAGAAGAAGAAGAGCATTCAACATATGACGCCCGTGGACTGTGATCCTGTGGTATGCGAGGTCGTGGAAGACACCCGAGCTGCGGTGGAAGATATGATGAAAGAATTGAATGATATGGTGTCCCCGCCTGAATACATGGTGACGTATGTGGAAGATCCTCCTCCCAGTTCGGTGGACACTATGGTATGCCCTTGCCATGAGGTGCGTTTGGAGGCCCGAGAATCTCAAAAGGGATGGAAGTATGTGAAATGTCCCATGCAACCGTGTTTGCTGTTTTGTGGACAAGATCAAGTTCTGGAGTATATGAAAGCCGTGTATAGTCAACCTCATGTAGAAGTGTTGGACATGTGGGGTGGTTTGCAATGCTTTTGCCGTGAACCCGCCACGCTTCAACAGAGTCATTCGACTCAGAACCCCGGTCGCTTGTTTCTGACTTGTTCCAAGAAAACGTGTGGCTTCTTCCGATGGGCCGATCAACCCTTGGGTCCCAAGTACTGGACGTGGTTTCATGACAACCCTCCCAAAAAAGCCGACCAACAAGCTGAACCACCCACCCGTGATGCTCAAGGATATCCCCTGCGTGGAGTAGACATCCCTGGTCCTCCAGTTAGAAGGAAAGAGGACGTGGAACGAGAACGGCCCCTGACAGAGTATGAGAAACAATTGTTACGAGAAATTCAAGAGCTCAAGAACCGTCAAGAAATGATGGTAGCCCCAGCTCCACCACCCCCCAAGTACAGTGACAGTGTTGAGAACTGGCAGAAAGGTCTAGAGACCATCAGCTGTGGCCGTCTAGGTCTCTTTTAAATGAGAGAACGAATAAAATGTTTTTATTTAGTCCATGGAGTCTGTCTGTGATGCGTGGGAGTCTGTCTTGTCCCTGGGGCAATGGCAATGTCATCAAACCCTTTGCCAAGTCTTATATGATCATCAACCCGGGTCCCAAATCCCCATACCCCCATGTCCCGAGGACACACATCCTCTCCACCTCTTTGAAGAAACCAATGTGGACCGCAACTTGTATCGATGGGTGGTGTTTGTCTTATGGTTAAAAGCTCACCCAGAGGCATGGCGATGGTATCGAATCATTCAAAAGGCGCATCCCCACACGGTCCCCACCATATCGACCTTATGGGGTGAATGCCAAAAAGTATGGCCCCTCGAAAGAGAACCCAACGCTGGAGTTCGTCGTCATCATGGTTGAAGAAAACCAAGGTCTCGTCAACGAAGAAGAAGGCCAATGTCTCGCAACAATGGTTGAAGCGTTACCATGATCCTCGTGCCCCGGGGAGTTTAGGTGGGGTACAACGATTTGCTAAAGCCCAGGGTCTCCCTTTGAAAAAAGCCCAACGGGTGTTGGAACAGGATGTGGGTTACACCTTGCATAAACCCCGACGTCGTCGTTTTGCTACCTTACCCGTGATCGTAGGGGGGTTGGATGATCAATGGGCCGCGGATTTAGTGGAAGTGCAACGTTTGGCCAAACATAATCGGGGTATACGCTACTTGTTGACCGTCGTGGATGTCTTGTCCAAGTACGCGTGGGTCGAACCGTTGAAAACCAAAACCGGCGTGGCCCTCGTGAAAGCCTTTGAGAAGATTGTGAGACAAGGAGGACGTCACCCGAATCGATTGCAAACGGATCGAGGGAAAGAATTTTATAATCGGACCTTTCAACGATGGGTGGACGAGCAAGACATTCAACATTTTTCGACCGAAGGGGATGCCAAAGCCAGCGTAGTGGAACGATTCAATCGCACCTTGAAAGAACGGTTGTACCGTTATTTGACCGCGGCCAACACCTTACGCTTTGACGATGTCTTACCCGAGTTGGTGCAGGGGTATAATGCCACCCGGCATCGAAGTATTGGTATGCCCCCCGAAAACGTGACGTGGGACAACGAAGAAGCCGTGTGGAAACGATTGTATGCCAAACGATTGAAAGGCTACAAAAAACCCCAATTGAAGGTGGGGGATCATGTCCGACTCAAGACGATTCATCGTACCTTTGAAAAAGGGTATTTACCCGGTTGGACCGAAGAAGTGTTTGTGGTGCATCGTGTGGTCCCTGGCCCTGTCCCCACGTATAAGATTCGCGAATGGGATGAGACCCCCGTCCAAGGTACGTTTTATGAAGAGGATTTACAAAAAGTCCATGTGTCCGAGGTGTTTCGGATCGAGAAGGTACTTAAGCGACAAAAAGGTCGTTGGTTGGTCAAGTGGAAAGGGTGGCCCGACAAGTACAATAGTTGGATTGCTCGTGGAGACGTGACATCCCTTCGACCCCGCAAACGACGTCGACGACGTGACTAAAAAAATGACATTGGTGCCCAATTCTTCGTTTTACGTGACGTTGATGAGTCATGCGAGTACCAAAGAGTTTCCTGGGAACAAGAGTCATCATTTCAGAAACCGATTGCCTAAACCCATCCGATTTGTGGGACGAGGATGGATGGTGGGTATGGTGAGTTTATCCTTACCCACCATTCCCGTGATAGCGGAAGAAGGAGGCGTGGGTGATTCCCATCCTCTGTTGTACGTACGATGGCACGAACGGGTGTATGCCCAAGACGATCAAGGCAACGATCGATGGTGGCATCAACGTCGCGAACTCACTGTCTACGGGCGAGATATGAGAAAGGAATTGGCCTCGTCGACGGGATCGCACTTTTTTCATCAACTGGTGTACCGTTACGAGCAAAGCCGTGCCAAACAAACCGAGCCCAAAAACAAATGGGCCGAGGACAATGGCGTCAAATTATACCCGACGTTTGAATGGACCTCCGAAGGGGATTTGTTGTTGAATACGACCAATGTGGATTACAAACGACAAGTAGCACACGTGTCATGGGGCAGATCCTTGGCCCTGAGAATGGGATGGATTGAACAAGTGTCCCCCGGCCAGTATCGATTGGGTCCGAATCTCTTGCAAGAATTTCAAGGCATTTCCACCATTCCTACCCCGACGGATATCCGCGATGCCGCCAACAAGCCCCTCTTTTGGAAAGTGGAGGGGGATTATCTGAAATTGAGTCTATCGTGCCCTTGGCGGTTTGTGAATGTGAACCAGACCTTTCGTCCCTCGTTGGAATTTCCCTCCACGCGTCCTTTGCATGTGTATTGTGATGTAGGCACCAGCAGCATGGTAGGGGGTCGTATCACCGATCTCTTAAGAGAAATCAAGTACCAGCCTCAAAACACCACCCACTTTGAACCTCGACATATTCAATATATCCCAGTACGCAACGAAGTGGTGGAAATCGTCGAAACCCAGATGGCCGAAACCAATGGGGATCTGGTGAAATTTGGTGAAGGACATGCCCTCCTGACCCTCCACTTTAAAAGGGAAGTGGTGGTGTGAAGAAGAAAGACAACATGTCGTTCTACGTGACGTTACCCAGTCATGCCAACCGACGTGAATTTCCCAACAACCAACCTAATTCCTTCAAGATTCGTTTACCTCAACCGTTACAGCTCACGGGAGGTGGATGGCAAGTGGGGTTGAGTGCCATTTCCTTACCAGATGCTCGCGTCAATTTGTATGAGTTGGTGAAGAAAAATGGGTACGTCATGGGGACGTCTTGGGGCCAAACTTATCCCAAACCGGGTGCAAAAGACGAGGAAATGACCTCGCGAGTAGACACCGCGCGAAGCATCATCAATGACGTCCAAGATTTGGATTGGGTGGTGGATGGCGTGAGTTTCATGAAAGCCATCATTACTCACTTGGAACAACAACGTATGGAAATGGCCATTCAAGGGGGTCGGTTTACCAATGATCAAGGCAAACACACCTACGTCAAGTTCAAGTGGGAAGGCGAGGATCTGCTCATCGACAACACCAATATCTGTCATTGCGGCACCGACACGCCAGCCCTGACCATCTACACCAAGTTGGCGCTCAAGATGGGATGGTTACGTAAAATTGACAGTGTATTGATGTTGGGACCCAACTTACAACAAGAATTCATGGGGGATCAAATCCCCAACATGACAAAACCCGCTGGCAACGATTGGAACGATGTGAACGACGATCAGAGCAAACCGGTCTTTTGGACGGTGCGTTCGTTTTTACCGGATTATTTACAATTGAGTATGAGTTGTAGTTGGCGTTTCACCAACTTGAATGTAGCATTTCGTTCCGTGGTGGGTGAACCCACACGATCGTTGCACGTGTACTCCGACGTGGCAGGCAGCACGGTGGTGGGCAATCGCGTGACTGATTTGTTACGTGAAATCCAGTACAAGCGAGAAGCACGCGGCAACCTGTATTTTGAACCGTTACACATTCAATACATGTCTCTTCGTAACGAGGTGGTGGAAATGATTCACGTTCAAGTGGCTGAAACCATTGGTAGAGGAGGAGACTTGGTCAAGTTTGGTGAAGGTCATACCATTGTCACGTTACACTTCAAAAAGACATAAAAAGGGAGCGGCCAAGGGAGTGTCCCAATGACAAGATGCCCAAGACAAGAGTGCGTCGAATGAGACGAAGAAGAAGGCAACGAGGGGGTTTATTCCCCCTGGCGGCCCTCATTCCAGCCTTGATCGCTGGAGGAAAAGCTGTGGCGTTGGGTGCCGCAAGTGGTGCCGCGAGTTACGGGGCTAAAAAAGGGTTGGAAGCCGCTTTTCGGAAAAAACGACGATGATGACGGTATAAAAAGGGGGTCACGTGAAGCACAGACAAAACGTTTATCCCTGGTGAAGAAGACACCATGCGTGGGGGAAGTTTGACACGATTTCGAACCGACGAGTGGTATGATCAACAAGGCAAAGGAGTGATGACGGATCTGATGCGTGGGGGGTTGCAAGGTCTTATAAGGACGCGAAATCCTTTAAAATTGCCTAGTAATATCAAGAGAGGCTTGGAAACGGGTTTGACACGAGGTATCAAACGCAAAGCCGAAGACGTCCTTAAAAAGGAAATCACCAAACAAGCCAAGAAAGCGTTGAGTCATAAGAACGTGAAAGACGCCGTGCGTGTGGCCACTGCCTTATTTCCCAAACAAACCAAGCGTGCACGTGATATTTTGGGAGTGTGAACATGGAACCCGTGCATTCACGACCTCGACGGATTCGTAGTGATCGAGGGTTGTCTCAATGGGGTGGACTGTATCCGTTTTGGAAACTCAGGAGAGGACAACGTGGTGGATGGTTGAGTGCCGAGGTCATCAGAGTCCCCGGGTTTGATTTGAGACAACGTTTAGCACGACGACGACGCTATAAAAACCCCTCACGACGACGACGGGGTACCACTCGACGACGTTAAACATGCCTGACGTGAGTACACAAACCGCCCCGGCTCACGAGCGTTCCGAAGGGACCGTCAACCCTGCCTTACGGATTTTCAAGGTGCCACCGACCGACATTAGCATCAATGCCTATCGCATGGTCACCATCCAACCCACGACCACGGGTATCAATCCCATGGAATTCATCATACCGGGGTTTGACGATTTTGTGGATTTGGGACGCAGTTACTTTACCATGGAATTGAGTTTGAAAAAGGATGATAACGGGAACTTGGTGGCCGCGGAGAAATTGTGGCCCGTCAATAATTTGGCCCATTCCATCATCAAACAAATTGACCTGCAGTTGAATGGCACGTTGATCAGTCCACAATCCGACACGTATCATTACAAAGCTTACCTGGAAACCTTGCTGAATTATGACCGAGAAGATGGCAAGACCGTGTTAGGACCCCAAGGCTGGTTCAATCAAGTGGATTTCCCACCCCAATGGACTGCCAACAACACCGACAGCGCTACACCACATAATGACTACCGGGATCTCCCCGCCCATCACAAAGGAGCCTTGGCCGCCATGGTAGCCGAAACCGCCAAGTATGCTGCAGGTGTCACCCACAGTCTAGTGTTTACCCCGCACTTGGAAGTCTTTCACACTGGCAAACTGTTGGTGCCTGGCATCGAAATCAAGATGAAATTTCATTTCAACAGCCCCAGCTTGTTTTTGAATGGAGTGGCTCTAGCTGGCCGATTGATGGAAGGGGATGTGAAACTACGGTTTCATCTCTGCCAACTGCGTTTGAATGACGCCATCTACCAGAGTATATCTAGCAAAAGACATAATGAAGGAGAAGTGGCGGCTTACCCGACCGTCCGCAGTGAAATCCGGACTTTCAGCATGCAAAACAACCTGGTCCGCTTTGATATCCCGAACCTGTTTCAAAACAGAATACCTGACCGATTGATTGTGGGGTTACTGGACAGCCGTGCCTTCAATGGAGATGTGACCCGAGATCCTTTCTGTTTCCAGAAATTTGGTCTGACCTCCATTCGACAGATTGTCAAAGGAGAAGAATACCCTTATGAAACCCTCCAGTTAGTGCACAACAATGGCACCCGAGATAATCTAGGCTACTTCCGTTTTCTGCAAGCCAGTGGTGCCTGGTGTAAAAAGAAAGGCAATATGGTAGAACTGCTGGATTGGGGCCACAGGAAAAATTGTACCTTGTTCATGTTTGACAATGTGGCCAATGGATGTGCTGACAGTCAAAACCTCAACCCCAAGCAAACGGGTGATTTACAACTGGTGTTGGAATTTGGAGCTGCCCCCGGTGTCAATATAACCGTACTCGTGTATGGAGAATTTGAGAACTTGCTGGAGATTGACAGGAACGGAGCCGTGTTGTATAACATTTACCAGCACTGATGGAACATGTGGCCTTGAATAATGTGCAGTTGGATTATTTAGCCCGAGACGACCCCCAATTGAACCCTGTCTTTTACGGGACGGTGGCCTGTGATCGTTTACCCAAGAGTCCTGTCAAGACCCAACCCCAAGGGTACATTGTGAATACGGACCCACACGATCAACCGGGACAACATTGGTTAGCGGTGTGGACCGATGGAAAGGTGTGTGAAGTCCTGGACAGTTATGCTTTGCCATTGGATACGTACGTGCAAGCTACCCCGTTACGAGATTGGATTGTCCAACATTGGAAGTATGTGGTGACCAATGGCAAGTCCCTCCAAGCCATTTCAAGCAAGAGTTGTGGTGATTACGCCTTGTTGTACTTGAAAGCCAAAGCCCGTGGACGGACCTTGCAAGCGTTTTTAAATGAGTTTTCGGATCATGATTATGTTAGTAATGACCATCAAGCCGGTCAACGCCTTCAACAATTGATTGTAGGTCAAGAAGCCAGATGGTATCAACTGTGTTGTCATCCGTATCATCAATGTAATCATTAAATAAAAAAGTTCGTTGGAAAACGGTGTCGGAGTCGTAGCTCAGTGGGTAGAGCCTTTGGACTTGATCCAGGATAGCGATTGGGTCGTGCGTGGGTTCGAGTCCCACCGATTCCAATAAAAAGGTGCCTTTTTTTTCTAAGGGTAGTTTGTCATCATGCAAACGGGGAAACCGTTTCGTTTTCATACTCCTTCCTCTATCTTGGTGGTGGGTCCTTCGGGATGTGGGAAAACTGTGTTTACGGAAAAACTCTTGGTAGACAACCCGGAGTTGTTTGAAACCCCACCGACCCAAATGCATTATTGTTATGGCGCCTGGCAAGATCGATTTCAAGGCATGCAAGATCATGGGGTGGTGTTTCACGAAGGGATTCCCGATCATGAGGCCTTAGTGCAATGGTTTCCTCAAGGACATGGGGTCCTGGTTTTGGATGATTTAATGGATGAAGGGAGTCACGATAAACGCGTGTTGGATTTATTCACCAAACATTCACATCATCAAGGAGTGACCGTCCTATACTTGTGCCAAGACATGTTTCCCGTGGGTCGCTATGCTAAAAGTATATCCCGCAATGCCCATTACATCGTGGCGTTCAAGAACCCCCGAGATCAATTAGGGGTACGCAATGTCATGCTTCAGTCGTTTCCTACCACTTGGAAAGACACGTTGGAGACGTTTCATCAAGCCACTACACGACCGTATGGGTATTTGGTGTTGGATTTACATCCCGCCTCCTCCGATCAACAACGGTTGTTGAGTCACCTGTTAAAAGACGAAGGATGGACTCGCACCTATCAAAAACGCCTATAAAGGCACCCCCTTGGAACAGGTAAAAAGAGAAAAGCAACCATGGCCGATGATGATGATGACCGTCAACCTCCGCAATCGTACGATACCGTTTCCCCGGCCGGTGTGGGGGCGACCACCAGTAATCAAATGTCCCCAAGGGCCTGGCAAGATTTATTTTGGTCGGGAGACCAAGGCCTTCTCGACGTCGCCCAGGAGGAAATAGGCGACGAACCCCTCTATCGGTTTATGCAATCCATCCCCCCTGTCGGTGTAGATGGTGTGCCCCCTGTGCAGGCCTCTTCCCCAGCCGGGGTAGGAAGTCAAGGAAGTCAATCCTACCGTAGCATACACACCACCCCGGAGTCTTCTGGTGCACGAACCCCTGCGAGTCCTCCTAGCGTACCCTTGGCAGCGGGTGCTCGAACAGCAGCGGGTGCTGGGGGTGATGGTAATGGACGTGGTGGTGGACGTGGTGGTGGACGTGGTGGTGGTGCTGGTGGTGGACGTGGTGGTGGTGGTGGTGGTGGTGCTGGTGGTGGTGGTGGTGGAGGTGGTGGTGGTGGTGCTGGTGGTGGTGGTGGAGGTGCTGGTGGTGCTGGTGCTGGTGGTGCTGGTGGTGCTGGTGGTGGTGGAGGTGGAGGTGGTGGTGGTGGTGGTGGTGGAGGTGGTGGTGGGGGTCGTCGTGGACGACGAAATACCCCCACTTCCCCTTTGACACCTGCCTCCAATCCAGCCAGCCTTCGAGGATCTTGGACATCTGGGAGTCCACCCCCTCGTACCTTGCGTCAAGCAGATTTACAACGACGTTTACGTATGCTGTTACAAGATCAAGAACAGTTGGCCCAAGGACGTGAAATTGCTAATGTCACCATGACCAATAGCATTGTCACCAGTTATAAACAAGGAGGAGCACCGAGCGTACAAACCTCGTCGTCCCGTGTTTCGCCGTGAGGATGAAAACCGTCGTGTCGTTATTGAATGGATCGAAACAACATGGTCTTCCCTTCCCCCCGGAATTATTACAACGGATGGATTCCTTGTATGCTTTTTATCATCAACAATGGTGGTGTTATCGAAAAATGTTGAATCATTACAGGTGTGTCAATGCCTTGTTCAATGGTATGGCCTTACTCCTGATGGCTGCCGGTATGATTGCGGGCCCCCTTTTGGAAAACAGTACGTTGGTAGCCTGTTTGGCGGCCGTAGGCACCGTGGTCAAAGGATGGAATGATTTTAAACAATACCGATTTAAAGTGACCATGAGTCGGTTTGCATTTACCACCTATGCCAAAGCCTTGACCGAATTGAAAACCCATGTGCGGGGTATTCCCTTGGAGGATCTGGAACGATTTTTAATCAAGATGCAAACCTTGGATGATACCATTGTGGATTTCACCCCTCCGTTACCCAAACGATGTCTCTAAGATTACCATGGTCATTTTGTGTACCAACCCTTGGAAGCCCTATGCTATGTAGATGGATGTCCTCGTCCCTTGAGACCCAAAGAGTATTGGATCCATAAAAAGCCGCTCCCTCCTAGTCCCACACTCTTAGAACCATGGCCGTCCAACGACGACGACGACGCAGAAAAAGGAAACAAAGAGGAGGTGCTTTAATGCGCCGCAAACCCCGTTTGGTGGATAAAATTGCCCATGGCATGAGTATGTTTCTATCAGGCCCAGCACCTGGGTTTGGACTGGCTTTAGGCAAATTAGGCGGCCAAGCCTTGAAAGGCATTACCGATAATGTACAACATTACCGACGACAACGAGGTGGGGGTTGGTGGCAAGATTTCAAACGCAATACCCGTCAAGGCTATAAAGAGTCGCGAGACGCCATCAAACAAGACAAAGCCCTTCAACGTCTATTGACGGGTCGACCATGGTGAGGAGGAGAAGACGACGACGCCACCGTCAACGAGGCGGTTTTTTAAATCTATTGGTGCCCGCTATGGCAGGATTGGGGAAAGCCGTGGCCTTGGAAACGGATAAACGTATAAAACGCACGATTCAAAAAGCCAATCAACGGTATCGTCGTCGTCACCGATAAAGGATGCAACGTCTTCGACGTCAATTACCGTTTTTACGGTCCATGTTACAAGAAGCCAATGGTTCCAAACGTCAAGAGTTGTTACAACATGCCAATGCCGATCAAATCAATGCTGTGAGTGAATTGGTGTTGAACTTTTTAAAAAACAAGATTCCTGTGACCCCACCCATGCTGGCTAAACTTCAACCCTATAAAAAGGTACTACGTGATTTGGGGCGTCGTCGACATTCCGTCAAAAAACGTCGTCAGTGGTTAGTCCGACAAAAAGGAAGCGGATTGTTTCAAGGACTTCACGAGGTGTTATGTCAATGTGTTCGTTAACCCTTGCCACGTGGATGACTCTGTTACAAGAGGCCAATCGGCAAACCGACAAGTGGAAAGACGAGTGTCATTATTGGAAGCATAAATATCACCTGTTGTATCGAGAGTACCAACACATCTTGAGGGCCCGTCTTTGTAAGAGTTGCCGTGCGGTAGAAGACGGGGAACTTTGCCCCGACTGTAGTCAACGACCATGGACGAGGTCTACATGATTCCCCAGAAGGACTTGGAACAACTCATTCAATATTACAAAGGAGAACTCACCGAAAATGCTTTGTTGAACAAAGCCGCAACGCTCGCCGCCCAAAAACATGTGTTATTAGCCAACCCTCAATTACCTCCAGCCCTGGTCAAT
Organism: Siderastrea siderea; assembly: GCA_964030785.1. Taxonomy (NCBI): domain Eukaryota; kingdom Metazoa; phylum Cnidaria; class Anthozoa; order Scleractinia; family Rhizangiidae; genus Siderastrea; species Siderastrea siderea. The sequence goes on from OZ034969.1 coordinate 22,215,472, forward strand.
GCTCAAACCAAACCGTTGAGTCAAGAATTAATCAAGTTAACCAAACGCATTCGTCAATTTCCTGGTGGGGTGGGGGTTGGTGCCCCGGGTGCCCCGGGTGGTCCACCAGGCGAAGAAGAAGAAGAAGCCGGGGATTTGGTGACGGGGCCCGTCGAACAATGGTTGAAGCGCATGATAAAAGGCAGCCCGTCGACTCCCAAACCCACCATTACCCCTGCAACCAAGAAAGGCAAAGGAGCAGCCACTACCAGTAAGATTCCCATTGTCAAGAAAGGGAGCCCATCCACCAGTCGAGGGGATCTACAATCGCGTTTAGAAGCCGTGCGAGAACAACGCAAGACCTTGGAAAAAAAGTTAGCCGAGAGTCGCAAAGGCAAAGGCAAAGCACCTGCCCGAGAAGTGGAACGATTGAAACCCTTACCCGGTTGGGAAGATTGGGCCCAAGGCAAAAAGTTACGACGTCGATTGGATTACGACAGTGACTAAAACATGCCCACCAAGAGAAAAAGGGGTATCAAACGGAAACGCCCCCAACGAGGAGGAGCCTTGGATGTCCAAAAATGGATTGCGAAAACCGGCAAAGAATTTCATTGGCCTGGGTATCAGTACATGGGCCCTGGCACCCATTTGGCTAAACGTCTGAAACGTGGGGATCCCGGGATCAATCGCTTGGACCAGATTGCTAAGCAACACGACATTGATTACAGTCGTGCTAAGAATTTGCAAGATAAATGGAAAGCCGATACCAAGATGATCCAAGCCATTGATCGATTACCCGGCAAGAAAAACAAGACGGAACGGGTCGTCAAGAAAATTATGCAAGCCAAGAAACGTTTAAAATTGTAAACATTTAATAACATGTTGAGTCAATAAACAATGAAAATGTCACATTGTTATTCTGCAGTTCGGTAGTCTTCTGTAGTTCGTGTTGAGTCTCAAACAGGATTTGCGAGACAGAACCCATTGTGATGTAGACAAAATAATCCTGATAAAATAAAAACAATGTCACTTGTCTCATTGGTTCATGAGTTGTGTCTTCAAAACGTTCAATGTTCTGCCAAATACGAATGTTCAAGTCACTAAATCAAACATCAAATCAACACCCTCGTCGGGTGACATGTCATGAACGAGGTCTTCAGGGGGCACCAATGCCTCCAAATCAAAGGAACAAGAGTCCTCCACATCCTTCAGTAACTCGGCCCACTCGTCAGGCGTTATGTTCTGCAACAAAGACGAAAAGTCCTCCAAGTCAGAGGGGTCCAAGTCAGGGGGGTCCATGACTTGCACACCCCCCGAATCCATATCCGTGAGAGTATAAGAATCTAGAAATGATTCACAAAAAGAAAAGTTCTCAGACATTTTAGGCGCCGATTTCTTAAAGTCCTCCAAGGGAATGGTCAGTTTCAAGGGTCCTAATGCTTTGATTTTCTCTTCCGTTTTCTGTCTCTCTACAGAAGGTAAGGAGGCACAAAAGTCATTCAAATACGTTTCCAGAGAACGTTGCGTCCTACAATTAGTCAATACCACCCGCAGTGTTTTTGGCGTTTTGGGGCGAAGCACGTGCTTCCTTTTGTTGTAGTAGTACCTTTTAGCGAGCTCCAAGAACCTCTCGCGGTTCGCCCAGTAGTACTCTCTTCTTTGCGCATGCAGTTTCTCATGGTTCGCAGCACGATATGCCCGACGAGCCGCCCGTGCTTTGGCCCTTTTATTGTACATCCTTTTGTACGCCAATATTCGTACACGATTCTTTTGACGATATTCACGCGCTTGGGCTCTCAAACGTTCCCGATGTTTCTCTCTATACTTCCGATCGTATTCGGCACAACGTGCTCGGTTCTTTTGGGTCCATTTTTTTTTGCTGGCATTCCGTTGCTCCTTATGCGTCTCCTCATAACGCCTTTTGGACTCCTGCACTCGATCCGGATATTGTTCTCGGTATCGTTTTTTGGCAGCACGCACTTTCTCAGGGTACTTGCGTCGGTAGTTGGCTTTTTTCACAATATTCCTCGCTCGGGCTTTCTCTGGGTAACGACCATTGTACCTAGCTTTTTTGATTGCGTTCCGTCTCCGTCGTCGTTCGTCTTTCGTCAGAAACTCTGTCGTTTCGTCGTCGTCGTTCGGGTCATAGTCGGGAACATAGTCTATGTCGTTCAAGTCCTCGTCTGGGTCAGAGTCGTTAAGGTCGTCGTCGTCGTCGTTGTTTTGTTGGTACTTCACGGGGGGTCTGCGACGGTTGCTGCGGCGGAGGCCCTCGTTTCCGGCAGACATTGGGCGATGGGGGCGGTGCTGGCGGAGGTGTCCGTGGACGTTTGAACTGGTACCTCCAGTAATCGCAACAATAGTCGAGCCCCTCTACGAACCACTCACACGTTAATTGAGGGTAGCACAGTGGGTGAAAAGGAGCCGCCTGTTCTCTTCGACGTCTCTGGGCTTCAACTTTTTCCGGCTCCAGTTCCTTTAAACGTTCCACAAACTCACTAAAGCCTTCGTCCTTCAGCAACAACTCCCTCTTGACTTTCTTCAAAATGTCCTCCACTTCTAAATCGAGCTCGAACTCTTCAAAGGTCTCTAACAAATTCTCATGGCGAGAGTCCATGTTGAGATGTTCCAGCCCGAGGATCGATCTGTTTTATAGTCTCTCATTCGTTCCCATCATGCCCATGGACCCCCATTAGAGAGGGGGGAGGGGGGTCCCCCCACCCCGTCCCACCCCTCCCTAGGGCACCCCCTCTCTAGGGGGCACCCTGTTTAGTGATTGGCTCCTTCCCCTCCCACGTGACATTTTGGTTCTCTATAAAAACAGAGCCCCGATCTCCAGTGACTTTCATCTGATCATGTCCTCTTACGACGACGACAATGTGGCGGGGCCAAGCGGCCTCGCTACACGTGAGATAATGTCCATGCTCGGTTTGGAGTTAAGTGATTCAGAAGACGACACAAATTCCTGTATGGGACCTTTGATTTGCACCGAAGAAGAGCTAGGAGACAGTGATGAGATTTGTCAAGAGGCCTTGGACCAATGGGAACAAAGCGGGGGTGGATTGGATCCCTCTGCGCAAGTTACCTTCCAATTTGACTTAGAACCTTTTGTGAATCGGAAGAGTGATCGCATGGGGGTACAAGAACGTCATTTCAAGACCCAGTTACGTCAAAGGGGGACCTTGATTCCAGGTCAAAATATTACCGAGGCTCTCCAAGATGGATTACGTCGAGCCGTCGATCAAGTGTTAACCACTACCCCCGACCTCCACGATCAAGATCGCCTCTACTTTACAATAGCATCCGATCGCCTGCACAATAATTTTCAGGGGTGGGGATTACGTGCAGGTGAATGGCGTCGAGACACAGAACGTGTGGAAGCTCTGTTCCAACGTTTAGCCCAAGCCCTCAATAGCAACGAACAATTGGAAATGGACGATTCCTTTCAAGTCTCCATCACTCAAGTCCATCATGCTCCTCAAGGCACCGGCAGACCCCGTCGTGGGAAACCAGGTCATCCCACCATGACCATGTTGACAACCAACAAACGGTCTGTCATAACAATTACCAACGACGATGACCTCTGTTGTGCCAGAGCCCTTGTCACCGCCAAAGCTCGCGTGGACCAGCACCCGGAATGGAACAGTATTCGACAGGGGCGCAACATCCAAAAAGAACTCGCCTTACTGCTCCAGGATGAAGCCAAGGTACCGTGGGGTCCTTGCAGCTATGATGCCTTGACCCAATTCAGTCAAGCTCCCTCCCTCACGGGTTACCAGATCATCCTGGTGGATGCGCAGCGATCGTTCCACATCACGACGTTTGGACCCCTTTCTGACAAACAACTGATCCTGTTGCACAACCAAGACCATTATGATGTCATCACCAAATTGCCGGGATTTTTCGGGTCCAGTTATGTCTGTGCGGCTTGTTGGAAACCCTATGACCATGAGGGACTGCATCGATGCACCAAGACCAAGGTGTGCGGAGCCTGTCGACAGAAAGATTGTCCAGACTTTCAACATGCTTACCCCCGACACCTGAAAGCCACTCAACGTTGCAAGTCGTGTCATCGGGACTTTTTTGGACCCGCGTGTTTGGAAGCCCATTCCAGCAAGACCCATGCTGGCAAACCCTCCACGGGCCTCCAGTCCTCCGTGTGCTCTCAACGACACCGATGCATTGACTGTTATCAACAAAATGTGGGCTTGTCCCGCATTCAACGTCACCATTGTTACCACGTGGATTGCCCTTCTTGTCACCAGTACGTCCACGCCGACAAACACCGTTGTTTCATACAAAAAGCCCCCAAACCTCAAGACGAAAAGAAGAGAAAGAGGACCCGTCAAAAAGGCCCTCGCGCCAAACGAGGTGCCGCCGCCGCCGCCGCGGAACCCCATGCCTCCGAGGACGAGGACGAGGAAGACCTGCCTCCCTTACACGTCTTCTTTGATATCGAAGCCATGCAACCCCAGGAAAAACACATTGCCAATCTCGTCGTGGCCGAAACCGAAGACAACGATGAACCCAAGCCTTTCCCAGGTCCCACCTGTATCCGTGACTTTCTGGAATGGTTGGATACCTTGACTCTTCACGATACCCGTCAAGTCAATGTCATCGCTCATAATTTTCAAGGGTACGATGGGTACTTTATCATCCAAGAATACTATAGTGACAACCGGATCGTTGAACAACTCCGCAACGGATGTAAACTCTTAGAGATCAAACATGACCGCATCCGGTTCATTGATTCCATGAGTTTCTTCCAGATGCCCCTCTCCGCGTTTCCCAAAACCTTTGGTTTGACAGAACTCTGCAAAGGGTACTTCCCCCACAAGTTCAACGTACCCAGTGATGAGTATCAACACTACGTGGGCATCCTCCCCTCACGCGATTACTACATGCCTGAGAGCATGTCACTCGAAGGCAGACAAGCCTTTGAAACCTGGCATCAAGAACAACGCGACCAGGGTGTGGTGTTTCATTTTCAAAAAGAGTTATTGGCCTATTGCAGTACCGATGTACGACTCCTCAAACAAGGATGTCTGACTTTCAAACGCATGTTTGAAGACTTAACAGGCTTCAATCCCTTCGATCACGTCACCATTGCCTCCGCTTGTAATCGAGATTTACGTATGAACCGGATGATCCCGAACAGTATTGCCAGCGAACCCGCCGGTCATAAGGGGTGGAGAAACAACATCAACCAGTCCATCCCAGCCCTTCAATGGCTAACCTGGTGCGATCACCAACTACGTCAACGCGCCCTCCAAGATCTCAGCCTCGACGATCTACTGGCCAGTGCCAATCCAGAGCCTCATCATCACCAATACATCCAACATGTCCGAAATGAAGGCGAGTATAAGATCCCCGGGACCCAGATCTATGTGGATGGTTATTGCCCCGACACCCACACCGTCTACGAATTTCAAGGCTGTTTCACCCACGGATGCCCTACCTGTTTTCCCCATCGCCACGAAAAACATCCCCGCAACTATGATCTGACGATGCATGACCTCTATGACGCCACCCAAGACAAAGTCCAAAAGCTTACCAAACAAGGGTACAACGTCATTCAAATGTGGGGATGTCAATGGGACCACCTCCTAAAATCCCAACCAGAGATCGACTCCTTCGTCCGGGAACTCAACTTTATCCAACCTCTTGAACCTCGGGATGCTTTCTGTGGAGGTCGTACCAATGCCATCAAACTCTACCATCATATCACCCCTGGCCAAAAAATTCACTACATCGATGTCACCTCCTTGTACCCGTGGGTCAACAAGAAGTCCACCTACCCCAAAGGACATCCCACCATCTTTTCTCAACCGGGTCACACTGACATACACCAGTACTTTGGACTCATCCAATGCAAAATCCTGCCTCCCCGTGAATTGTACCATCCCGTGCTGCCTTACCGTCATGACAACAAACTGCTCTTTCCCCTCTGTGCCCGTTGTGTGGAAGAAGAAATGGACAAACCTCTTTTGGACAGATCCTATCATTGCCCTCACCCCGACGAACAACGCGCCCTCACCAGTACCTGGTGTACCCCCGAATTAGAGAAAGCCGTCGAATTCGGGTACCAAGTCCAATACATCTACGAAGTCTGGCATTTTGAAGAAACCTGTGAGGGCCTCTTCGCCGATTATGTCAACACCTGGTTGAAAATCAAACAAGAAGCTAGTGGGTGGCCTAAGGACGACATGACAGAAGAAGAAAAGCAAAGTTACATCGAACAGTACTTCCTGCATGAAGGCATCCAGTTGGACTACCACAAGATCGAATACAACCCGGGCCTGCGTACCCTAGCTAAGCTGATGTTGAACTCCATGTGGGGCAAGTTTGGACAACGCCTCAACAAGACCCAAATTCAAGCCTTTGATGATCCTCATGCCTTCCACCGTTTCTTGGATAGCGATGCCTTAGACGTACGTCACGTGTCCGTCATCAACAACAACATGGTGGAGATCCACTACCAAAACCAAAAAGAGGACATCCGCGTGTCACCCAACCTCAACATTTTTGTGGCCTGCTTCACCACCTGCCACGCCCGCCTTAAATTGTATGACGCCCTCCAACGCTTAGGGGAAAGAGTCCTCTACTTTGACACCGACTCCGTCATCTACCTGGAGGAAACACCCACTCAATTCCAACCTGCCTTGGGTTCCTATCTAGGGGACTTCGCCTCCGAATTAAAGGACGATGAATACATCCAAGAATTTGTCAGTGGAGGACCCAAGAACTACGGGTATACTACGAATAAAGGAAACGTGGAATGCAAGGTCAGAGGCTTCCGACTCAACAGTGAAGGACACACCCAGTTGAATTACGACGTCATGCGTCAGAATGTCCAAGATGAAATACAAAGACCCCTTCCCAAACCACGGGAAATCCAAGTCACCAAAAGTCACCACATTGTCCGGGAACCCAAAAACTACACCTTGCTCACTCAACCCCAACACAAATGGTATCGCTTGGTGTATGACAAAAGAGTCATCGATCCCCGCACCTTCAAGACCTACCCCTATGGATACCAGTGAAAACCCAAACAAGATCGTGGACCCTCTATTAAGGAACACTCAGCAAAAAAAACCATTTTCTCAGTTATTGTAAACAAACGTATAACAATAAACGTGATTTATTCATTTTGTGTGGTTTTCACTCCAAGGGTTACCCCCATTCCCAAAATTGGACTTTGGACTTGGAGCCCGCGTTTTCTCAGCGGTTTTACTTCCCCTTGAGCCCACGATCGATTTTTCCTACTCGTCAGCGGTTTCTCATCTCAAAACACGTGACTTCCGGTTCCATGAGCCCGCGATGCCTTTTTTCACACCTGGTCAGCGGTTTCCCCCTCTTAAAAACACGTGACTTCCGGTTCCGGTTATGACGTCATCCTAACATCAAAACGAGGTCCAGTGGTCCATACGAGCGTAATGTACTACTATTTGGCATCTTGATTTTCTGATCTTTACTCTCTTGTCCAGGCCGTATTTCTTGAACGTTGCCTCGTCCATAGCGCTAACCGTGGCACCGCTGTCCGGAAGTACAGTGATGCCAACGCCACTAATTAGCACTTTTGTTAGGGGCCTGTTGTCCGAAGGTCCCATAGGGTTAACAACTTGCAGCGTGCAAGTAGACTCTTCGTCACTGCTGTCAGAAGATGTGTCAGATTTCTGTTCGTCTCCGTGTGCTAAATCCCTCGTGGCTTTAATTTCTTGTTTGCTTCTGCAACACTTTGCAAAATGGTTTCTTCTCCCACATCGCGTACACTGCCTTCCGAAAGCCGGACATTTTCTTGGTCCCCCTTGATGTGGCCAATGTTTTCCGCAATTAAAACACGATTTTTCTCCACTTCTGTCCGCTATGATTTTATCGACTTCTTGTTTGACAGTAACTTCTGTTGGAGCTTGATTCTCTACTTTTGTGGCGTGTTGATCCGCGCTTTCCAGACCTCTGGCGTATTTAAGAGCTTCGGCTAACGTTAGCTGGTCTTGCAATAACTTTCTTCTCACCCTCTTAGATTTACCGTTCTCTATCATGGCCATTAATATCTCGGTATCCAACCAGCCCGTCGGAAAATCACAGTGTTCGCCTTCCGCTCTCAACTTGGAGATGAACGAATCCCAGGTTTCGTCCTTTCCTTGTTTGATGCAACGAAACTTGTGTATATTGAATAACCGGTTCTGTGATTCCTTGAACTTGTTTCGTAGCGCATTGATGGCTCCATCCAGATCCGTTCCAGTATCACCAAGCTGTTCAAATATATCGAGAGTGGTTTCGCCGATCGAATCTAAGAATAAGGACCGTTGTTGTGCCTTGTCTGTGATGTTGTAGGCTTTCAAGTGGTTGTTCTTAAACCGCTCAGCGTATTTTACGAATCGCGCGTGGACTGTTTCAGGGTCTTTTCGAACGTCGAATTCGGGAAATTGCTTGTATCCAATGTTGACCGCCATTTCCTAGTTTTCCTGGTCGCCAATTTAATGTCCGATTGCGATATTACACAGTTCCATTTCACGTATTACACAGCAATACTTCATGTTCGAAAAAACTGTCAAATCTATACTGATATGAATTATACATAATGTGAATAATGTTCCCGCCACTCGTGAGTCCTGGATAAGCATCCAGGCCCTCGCATACAGTCACACCATTACAGTAAGAACTCAACCAAGAAAATGCTATTTGCGAATGAAGCAGCACACTTGCTCACGGAAAGTTGTAAAGACTAAAGTTGAAAAGACTTTAATTCACAGGAAGAGGACTTATTCTCGGTAAGGTAGCAATATTTTTTTTTTACTTTGTCTTGTCATTTCCAAACATTAGTTTGTAAATGTCTTTTTAAGTGAACGGTAGTAAACTTCGATTTCTTTAAGTTCTGTTTTGATTTTTATTAAGCTTATGTGTTGCTAGCTTTTAGCGTTTTCATCATAGAGCCGTAGTTTTTCTCGCTCTAAAAATGGTAGTTGATGGGAATTTGTTGAATAATAAAACAATTATCCTGCTCAATCTTGAGGAATATCTCCTGATTTAGCCAACTCGGCCTACGGCCTCGTCGGCTAAGTATCAGGTGATATTCCGCGCGATTTCGCAGGATAATTGTTAAATAGCTTCACTGGATTAGTATGGTGTCTGAACAAGAAAATGACCAATATTTTTAGGCTTTCACATATGTTAATGTGACTATTGGCTTTTCAGTGGGGTCAAACGCGAGCAAAATCCTCGTGATACTGCCCCTTTAAGCGTTGGAAATCTAGACAAAACACCTACAAAAACTCTAGAATTTGATGCTCGCGAATTCTCTAGCATCGGTCGATCGATTTTATTGTTCACTTCGTTGAAGAAATAAAAGAAGCTACATTTTAATTGCCGTCGTTTATATTCCTTATATATTGTAAAGCATTGAGATTTTTGGCCATTCTTAGCATAGTATGGGAAACTTTCTTGAAGAGCCGTAATGCTGTAGTCATCTGGCAGTCAGCTGATGAAACTTATCGTGTCCATCATAGTATAGTGGTCGCTTAATGCATTGAAACACAAGTCACTAATGAGTGCTTGGCGTTTCTAAATAATTTGAACAGTTTTGGTAGAATTCTTAACTTGAGCCGAAAAAAGTGAAATAAACCAAGACCTTTTTTTAAGAACTGGAGGCCTTGTGTGACCGGAATCTAAATATTTGTAGTGCAAATCAAAGCCACAAGGAAAATTTTCTGCTGCTAAACAACAACATGCGGACCGCCAAGGAAACGAAGCTTTCACTTGCTTTATTCATTGCGTAAAAAATAATAACTTGATATCTAATCATTTTTCTTGGTAGTTCATTTACTAAGGTTGCTATGACAGTTAAAAGAAATGACATTGTAAAACCCTTAGACAAATAGTGGCGTGTGATATTTTTCCCAACTTAAATTTCCACGCAAGACGAGCCGACCTATCGAAGCCTTTATATATTTCGAACAGTAATGTCAATCGACTCTTCAGCGACAGGGAATAAGGAGAAAAGTTTCTCGACATTCAGGACGGTATGCTATTAAAAAACTGTCCATGCTTCTAAGCGATTACTGCTTTGAAATTAACACACGCGGAATTAAAAAGGAAAAAAGCTAAGCAATACAAACTATTGGCTTTATCGCGGCGGTCCTGCAGTCGCCCAGGATGCATTTTATGAGGACTACGTCGAAGATCTTCGCGCTAGCAGACGGTAGAACTGAAAGGGTTTTCCACAAGCAAAATAAATATTAAAATACGTTAACAGAAAATAAGTTTTGCACAATGGTGGATGGTGGATGCGTTGAAAAAGAAACAAACTATAACTTCAACTGCGTTAAGATTAGGTACCTTTCGTCTTGTTTTTTCCGGATCTTTCTTTCCATATAGTTGGAATAGACAATGGAATAATCGACCTCTGGGATCCTTTGACATGAGCAGCCCTCTGGAAACACTTGTCCTTGAAGTGATCAGAACAGCCGACAAAAATACCTCTCGGGTTGAAATTTGCACTGTGGGTGAGTACGAACATTATCCATTTTTCCATTGCGGGTCCACTCGCAAGGCTTTGATGGAGGGAAATACCAGCTCGGTGGTTGGATTTATTGTTGTAGCATTGTACAACACAAGTAATACCCTTCATAACTGCTGCAGCAACGAAAATTTCAAGGCCGTACAGCAAACAGTTGGCAAGAAATCTTCCGCCTCGACAACAGTTTAACTTCCCGCGGAATGAAGCCTGACTAGGTTTGTGGTGAGCCTCAACGTCACCTCCGCTAATTCACAAGCCAGCTTCCGGAACAAGGGCCTGTAATGGCGGCCGTAAAATCTCGACAAAAACCGTCCGAAAAAAGCGACTTCCAGTCGTCGTAATAAGTTGAAACTTGGCATGATGACTAACAACCACAGACTATTTTCGAAAGTGTAAAAATATGGAATACCAAAATTCTGGTCTCAGTGGCACTTTAAAGTTGCCGTAAAAATGAAAGTAATAAGATAATAGGCGAATCGAGCGTTTGCACGCTTCCAGTGAAACGCCTAAAATCAGATTGTAATAGTGAGTTAATCGGAATACTTGAAAATGGAATAACGAAAAATTCTTCAAATTTGGATAAATCATGCATAGTCGTATTTTCCTTAAATAAATAGAATAAAAAAGTGGTGTTACCGAGCTCGTTTAGAAGAAAACGACAATTTATTTCTCGGAACAGCTCAGTATTCTTAGAAAACCTAGCATGTCCCGAACGTGAGCGCGCTCGTGCGCACGCTAATAATGATGCGCAGAAAGGATGCGCCATGCAATTGAATGGAATCACCTTAAGTTGATATCTTTAGCTACGATGGTCGTCATCATTTCTTACTTCATCCGCAGTCCACATATATGATTACTTCATATATTCACACCCATTACTTGTCTTTCTTTGTAATACGTTCTGTAAAATGCGGAAACGAATTTGGTAAACCCATAACTGTTAGAACTGTTTTGTTTTTGTAGCTTTCGCCGGTCATTATATTAAACTACCTTTGTTTTCACTATTTTACTTTTGTAGAAAATCTGTGTGCAGTCACAGGTACCCCAAGCTCTATGGGGGATATAGACAGTGTGACCTTTGTTCTGCGGTAATTTAAGCTACCGTTGCATTGGAAAGGATATATCCCCGGGGGCGGGACTCCCATATGAAACTGACGGGGATGCTCGTCGGAAAATTAGAATTAAACCCCTAAAGGAGACCAATCTGGGCGTGGCTCAGGCGTTATTTGACCCCTTAAGGAGACCATGCTAAAACAGACAACCAAATAAGAGCTACAGTGATTTTAATTGCGCTAAAGACTGACGCTAAAGATTGACGGCGTTTGGTTTTTTCATATAGATATTTCTTTATGCACAACCCTAAGCGATACCTGTATGGGTAAAAATTTTGGCTTTCCTTCCTGAAAACCCTAAGCGAGACCAAAATCTGCAATTTACACCCCTAAGCGAGACGACGAGCATCCCCGTCAGTTTCATATGGGAGTCCCCCCCCCGGGGATATATCCAGCGTAGAGAGAAAGAATGGAACTAAAACTCACTGGAATCGTTCTCAGTCGCTCCAGAAACCACATAGGAGACAAGTAAACAGGCAAAGGAGTTCAGGTTTTAGATTGAAGTAGGAATCGTTGTTTCCATACAAATCCTTATAATTTCGCTGTTACGCAACGGTCGCTCAAATTACAACAGTCGCACAACGCTGAACACAGGTCACACGGTCTATATCTCCCATAGAACTTGGGGTACCTGTGGTACAGTAAAGAAGCGAGCCTCGGCAACTAAAAGTGAACGAAAGTAACTACTCTAACCAATCACAACAGGAGCAAAACACAAATTATAAGTAATTAGCCTCAAACGCGGCAAAACTCGTGTGAGCAAGTCACGATTGGTTTGGACTTTAGTTGTGATTGGTTGAAAAAGTGGTGCGAACTTTTTTAACCGATACACAGAGCGAAGAAAAGCAAAACCATAGCTAAGACAACATTATAGTTTCGACATTCAATTGAAGCCTGCTCTATGTAGGAAACAATGTAATCGTTTTTTTCCCGCTGTCGTGTACAGTATTGCTGGTCCTAAGGAGCGCGTAGGACGCGCACGTGTCACAATGAGCAATAAGAGCGAAACAACGTTGTCCGTATCTGCCTTCTAGTTATGAGCGCTTATCATGCCGGGTCTTGTTGACTGTGGTGTTGTGTTAAGAACTGCGTTTCCTTCGAGCAATGCCTTTTTTACGTCGTTTGATCAGTCCTTGCAGGGCTTTGTAGCCAGTACAGTTTAGGAAATGTGACCAAACTCGCCACAAGCCTCCCAGTAACTTAGTTGTTAGAGCATCTGACCGGTGTAAGGAAGGTTATTGGTTCCATTCCAAGAATCAGACTTTTATCCCTCACGTTCGTGACATACTGAATATCGCATCTTTCTCACTTTTTTTCTGTCAATTCCAAATAGCCTGCAAGGCAGCTGCCGACAAGGGAAGGAAGGGAAAGAATCTTTCTGGATTCTTGCGTTTCGCCCCGCAAATCACCACTCTCCATTTCAGCGTGTCGCTGGCAGGCTACTATATTATGACAATCACTCTCTCACCGCAATGATACTACGTACACTGTGATTGGTTGAAAGATTTTTCGTACAGAGAGAATGACAATTAATTTGATAAAACTAATGAAAACGTTTGACTGTTTAATAAAATTGTCAAGTTATGGAAACGTTTTATATTTCTTGATTTTCGATTTCGATTCTTAATTAAAATACCTGTTTTGCAATGTAACTACACTTTTCTTCCATAGGTTTGCTTAATAATGGCTTAATTATAATTACATAAGAATAGTGAAAAGAAAACTGAAAACTAGAGATATAGTAAACAGGTTTGATCACACAAGTGAAGCAACTTACATTGAACAAACAGCTTAGCATTAGCGTTGACGCTTCCTAGCAGATTTTCAGCTCTGCAGCTGTAAACTCCATCGTCTCTAGGTCTAACGTCCTTCACAATCAGAGCGCCTCTGGATTCTACCACATGGCGGGCAATAGGAAGTGATGAATTCGTTCTAGACCACGTGATCCGTGGAGGTGGATTGCCATGCGCTGTACATTCCAAGATGGCTGTCTGACTTTCATTGACTGTTGTTGCAACAGGACGCTGCAGCAGGGAAGGAGCCGAGATGGACTGACCCGGCTCACCTTTGGCGCCTTTGACACCCGGCGGGCCTCTAGGTCCCGCGGGACCAGGGTCACCTGGCAGCCCAAGATCCCCTTTGGTGCCCACCGGTCCTTGAGGTCCTATAGGTCCATATTTACCAGGAGGGCCCTCTGGCCCTGGGGGACCTGCTCTCCCTCGGTTTCCGGGTCTTCCTCGTCTTCCTGTGTTACCTTTTGGTCCTGAGCGGCAGAGCGTTTCATCTTTAGCACAGATTTGGTTTTGCAGCAGGCGAAGCTCTTGTTTGATCAGCAGTTTTACTTCAGCGGCTGCTTGGACAGATTTCTGTTGTGGATTATCGGGTGAAGCACGTTTTTGTCTTGATAGCGTGTTTTTCTCGCCTAGAAGTAAAATAAAAGACGTTTGTTGAAAAATTGTATATTAACCGTCTTCGTTGATGACAAAGAAGAACAGTAAGGAGTAAAGTGCACTCCTTTGTCATTTCTCAGTGAAAACAAATAAGTTGTTTACAACGTACAAGTATAAAGAACAAAAATTTACCGATCTTGGCTAACAGCCACTTATTTTCGCTTTTAATATTGAGGTTTTAAAACATACAGCCTGGACACAGCTTGCTATTACTGAATAAGGACGAAATTAAACTGTTCAAGACAATGAAACTCACCTGTCATCTCCTGCCAGTGACCTTTTGAATGGCTGCCTTTCGTGTCTTGCCATCGTCCGTAATTCTGTTTTACTTTTCGAAGGATTTTTGTTCCCATCTGGTCACAGCAGGTTATTGAGTGTGATATCAGTCGATGATGTTCTTGTATTCTGAGTTCCACGTGAATTAGTACGATACAACAGACAACCGACAACAGCAAACCTGACGTGGAACAAAATCTGTCGAGTGTTTTTCTTCTGTCCGCCTGCTTCCCTTGTTTACTCAGTGGTTTCATGGCTTACTGTCTTCACAGAAGTTCGCTTCACAATTCTGGGCCGTTATCTAAATTCTTTGAAGGGCTCCAAAATTTTAAATTTCTCTCTGACAGTTCGAGAAGAAGGTGTGACTGAGATAAATTTTGTCTGAATGTTACCGCTGAACGTGATATGATATAAAGTATATACTAATGTAAGTGAGATTATCAGAAGTTTCGTTGTCTTTACTTGATAAGATCAAGAGGGTTTAGTTCCACGGGAAGTTATTAACTTACTGAGGTCAAATGTCACCTTAAACTGAACGAAATAAATTGGGAACTATTCATCTTAATACAATCTTTCTTTATTTATTGCTCTAATTCACGAGGGGAATAGGGATCAATAGGGAAAGAGGAAAATCAGAGAGCCGGCAAGCCTGGAGAGGGGGAATAGTTTCGTCCCTACCTGCAGGCTACTGTCGCAAAATAGTCAGCAAAATTGCCGCTTGCAAGTTGAGGACGACCGCTACAGACTAAAAAAAAAAAATACCATTAAAGCCCTTTTAAGTTCCCCTCTCAAATAATCTCCCCGGAAAAGTACATTTTTTAATAAGCCCCCCTCCCCAACAAGGCTCTCCCTCCCCCCTTCGGTGGATAAGATTTCGTATTTACACCCTTCTGATCTCTATTATGCCATCCACGTCATCCCCAGTTGGTGTATTTTTATAAAAACTAGAAACAATACATAAAGTTGACCGGTCGTTATTGAAAAGAAGTTAGTGTTTGAGTTTCTGCAAAAATTATTTCAAGATTAAATGTTTAAAGATTAAGCCCCCGTTCGGTAGTACTAAAGCGAGAAAAAAATAATACACAGAATACAGCACGAAGACAGGTATGATCAGATTTAGAGAACTCACAGGAAAAGGCAAGTTACTGATTTAACACAAAATATTTTACTCCCCCTTTATTTATCCAATTCCAACAAATAAATAAAAATGTCTCAACTTCGACTACCCGCAGTAACACGTCAGCCTGTGATAAAATCACTTTAACGTCCTTTTTCCGAAAAAATAAGTCTTACGTCCTTTCGGACCCTTCACTCAAGACGAAAAAAACTTCGGTTTGGATTTTTTTCTTTAGAAGATGTCTTCTTTTCACACGAAACTTTAAAGATGGATGGTGTCACGAGTAAATGGTACTGGGTGACATACACCCGAGGAAGGAATGAAGGTCATCAGAACGGTTTACCGACACCTGGAGGAGAGATAAGGGCAGGGGAAGCGGGAGAGGCTTTAACGTTTGCACGGGATACAAGAGAACAAGGGAAGAATCAAAACGAATGATTCAGTAGAGCAAGCCTACCACCTACCTAGAGTTGGTCCAACTCACTCGTTTTCCTTGGGGACAAAAGAGATGTTTAGATGTTTAGAACGCGCGCTGTTTGCTGTAGTTGTGCGTGTGTAGCGCATGTTGCAAAAGTGATTTTCAGGTGATTTGTAAAACATGCGAGCGGAATATGAGCGTCTGGCCTGTGCGACGCGATGGAAACCAACTTTAGGGGAAAGATCAGTGGTCGAAAAACATTCTTCGTTTTACTTTATTGCCTATTTTGTAATTAAAAAATGTAACAATTATGGTATCTCCAAAATATTGGTACAAAAAGTTGGAATATTCGTTCTTTAGCCGTATAACAGGCAGTTGCTATATCATAAACAGCAAGTTATCATTAACTAATCGATGAGCGATCAATAAGTAATCAATGAGTAATTAATAACAGTCTAATGATTAATCATTGTTACCAATGGGCAATCAATCGATAGAACATAAAACACGTTTAGTTCGATTTATCATTGATGAGTCACTGATTATTAGAAACATTTAACGATAAATCAGTTTATTAAATATAGCTTGCTATCCATCAAGCAAACAAACAAACAAACAAGTACTGTTCATAACAGCAAGAAAGACGTTTTAGCAGCAATAATAAGGGGGCTGTATAACACACATTCACTCACTCTTTATTCATCCAATTCTACAAATAATTAAAGCAACAGCAAAAACGTCATGACATATATTACAAAAATTTAAGCTGGTGAGGCTGTGTCTAGAAAATTATTGATACACTTCAGAAATAAGAAAGAGAGATGAAGAAACTGAAGAAAAAAACAAAACAAAACAGCAACAACAACAACAACAACTACATCTCCTTTCAGGTTCACTGAGGTTCTACGATAGGTTTATTAAGGTGAAAGCTTAATCTCCTTAATATCCTTCTGGGAACTGCAAAATGTCGATAAAAACAACTTTAAGGTATGGATGACGTCACGAGTATAACTATAAAACAACGAAAATTACAGTTTTTTATCGTAATCAGTACTAGAAACCTACACTGAATTTAAATGCTAATATTAAATATTAAATGTCTGTTTTAAACTAAAGAGACCACCCAAAAGTACGAATATCTACTTGCCACAACGATCGGAACATTCTTCGTTACTTAAATGTTGAATAAAAAGGTGTGAACTACAGTCAATAGAGCAAACATTTGGATTCCACACTGTACCCGATGGTGGTGGGTTTATATTTACATTTAAAATTACTGGAAAGGTGCTGCGCATTTAACTACCTTTAGAAAGCCAACATTATTCTTTATACTAGAAATACGTGACTCGCAGAACTCGGGCACGGGTGCACCACAAAATTGACTGATGGGGGTCGGGAGAGGATAGAATTTCGGTTTAACTGGAGGTGTGGATGGGTGGCCACAATGGTCCCGAATTGTGAGTTAAGATCAACATTCTGGTTCCCAATCGTTTCCATGTAACTTGCATCCAACCCTCTGTCATGTATATAAGAAAATACGTTCAGCCCCCACCCCCCCCCCCCCCCCTCCACCTCTCTTCATTCTGACATAAGGTAAATTGCTCTCTAGAGAGGATTTATATAGTATTGCTGTGGACCTGTTGTTGGGGCCAATGTGTGGTGTTTCTGTTTATTTTGGTTGGGTGAGAGTAGAGGTTTATCAGAAAAGCAGTTCAAATTCCAACTTGGAACTTGTTATCTCCAACATTTACCCAGCCATTTCCTTTAGATTCTGTTGTACAGCTTTTGTTCTATTTTACTGGGTATTGACAAGTGTCAATAGCTAACGCAATTCATTATTTCCCTTGAACCGTTGAGACACTGTAGCAGGAGTCTACTACTACTGAAGAGTGATGCGGTGTATTAAAAAAATTATCCATTTTTACCCAAAAATTGAAATGAGAATAATACAGAATAATGGCAAGCAAAGCACAGAGTTTCACATTGATGTGGTAGCATGTTTATTCATTCCCCCCAACACACTATAAAAATTGGATTAGATAATTGTCACACTAAAATAATAAGTTGACCCTTGAATCCCCAGTTACCAGCATCTCCTTACAATAGCAATGCTTTAATTAGGCCATCAGAATTAAGGAATTGATCACCAAACATGAATAGTGTTAATTTCAGTAGAAAGAAGTTCTCTGCACTAGTACTACAAGAAATGTATAAAGACCAGTAAGGAGAATTTGCAGGCTTACATTGGGGCTTAGGGAGGTCAATTGGTATGGAAAGCAAGAGTAGCTAATTAAGGGAAAGGGTGAATGTAGATTATAGCATGTGAAACCTTCAGAAGTAAGTAAACTTTCACATAGACAGATCATGTTGAAGGTGATCAGGATCTCAATTCCCCTGATTTTGGTGCTTGCTTGTGCACTGCGAGGAGACCTGTGATGCTGGTCACTGTATGTAGCATGAAATTATTGTCAATAATTAATGTTAAGCAGTAATTTTTGTTTCACATCAAATACATGCATGTATGTACCTATACCCGCTACACATTTTAAAGTGGTAATTGCTAGGCAGAGCAGTACTTGTAAGTGCATCTCCAAACCAAATTGTGAACAGAAACTGTCCTTTCTGATCCATCTGAATATTATTTTTTAAACTATTAACAGGGTCAATATCCATAACGGAAAACATAAACTTTTATAAATTCTTGCTGATCCAATATGAATTATTTCTTTCAAATATTTTTCGGGAACGTCCTAAACTTAGAATTTAAATTCTTTTTACTGCTCATACACAAATATGCAAATTGTCGTGGGAACTGAAACCTATTTTGTGAAATAATTTCATTTCTCTTGTGCAATCTGTAATTTTGATCATACTTGGAAAAGTAATTACATGTCGATAATAATTACTAGTACATCAAGAGTAAAGATAATGGTAGAGAGAGGAAATAATTTTGAGCCAACCTGTTCAGTCACCGTCCGTTGGAAAGGTAAATTTCTAGCAAAAGTATTTTGATGATCGTGCATTTTTGTCGCCTCTCGTTGCTTCTATAACAAAATCCTTTTGTCGAAGCACTTGTAGTCGGTGTCGCTGGTCCTGATCATCGGTTTCAGCACACATTTTCTCGAAGAGTTTGTAGCCGCTGAGTTCATTCTCATTATTCAATTGGTGTGACTGAGTTATAGTTTCGAAGACCTTGTATCGATTCTGGCGTTGTTGGAGAATCTCGTTTTGTGGCAGCGCTGTGCTATCAAGCTAAATTTAAGCTACGTTGTGTATGTTCCAAGATTTCTCGCCTGTAATATTCCAGTCTCCTGTTTGTGTCCTGCTGACGGCTTTAGTCTTGCTAGGCTATTACCGGTAAACGATGTTCTCCTACCCGTGCTTTCTTGTCGTCGACTCTTTCGCCTTCGTTGCTCGCGCTGAATTTCAAGTCGGCGTTCACGCTCAGTTTCAGTTGTAAATCTACCCCGGAATGGATTTTGAGCCACTTGTTAAACCAGGGGTTGCTGTCTAATTGCTTGTTCACAGACGATGAATAAAAATATCAACACGTAAATGTACGTAGCGAAGCAGGCAAGAAATGAAGAAACACGCCAAAGAAACATGAGAGTGCGCAACTGTCAGCGGTCGGATTTGGTTTCGTTGCTAGGCAACTGTGCGGACACCATCGAAATATATACGGGCAGATCGAGACTTGACTGCCCAAAGCAATCCTCGCGCGATCCCCACGCGACAAATTTATAAACCTCGCTACGCTCGGAGGGCATTCGGCCCTCCTCGCTTCGCGAGGAATCAATATTGAAATTCAAAAAGTGCCTTTTTATTCATTTCTGTTGCTTTCGAAGTTGTCTCTCAGATTGTTTGTGCTCTTTGCTCTGTCTACCAAGCGAAAATTCATGGAAGAAATTTATTGATGATTAACGTTTATGATCTTTGATTTCTAGGCGTGCCTTTAATCGAGGAAAAGATGGTGTAGGTCTTCATCTTTTTTCTGGGTTCTCAATCGGACTGCTACCGCTTATGCCGTGCTATAGCACTTCAATTTTCCCAGGGTGTGATATCCTTGCTCGCTGCCATCACCAGTATCCCCAAACCTGAGCTGCTTCACTGGAAGATGTGTCTTATCAGTGAGGGGACCGCTGTCTTCACGCCAAACATTGACATTCTTATATTATCACAGTTACAGCCATGATTGGGGTTTGCACATGAGTTGGTCATCCCGCATGCGCACTTACCACTGACAGATGCTCCGCCCCAGTACGTGATCTTAGTAGAATCGCGTGACACCCACCATCCATATAGATCGTTATTGTTAAGCAACAGCGAACCATAGCACTCATACTTGATAAACTGTTCACAGTATGAGGAGACTCTGATGAGACTCGCCAGTTGAGAAAGACTGGCTCCTGTGTAATGAACGTCACGTGAGTAACAACCGTGAGGTTCGCATCCTTGGACACGTGTTCTGCTTTCGCTGTCGTGACTGATGACTGTCACGCCAGCTCCATTCTTGTCAGTCATGTCGCAGAATACTGTGAATGGTGACAGACCTCCTTCGCCATCTGGATCAATGACGTAATTCCCGTTTACACTGCTGACGTGTTTTCTTATTACAGAACAGGAAGCAGCAGTAACTGGAAAATCGATTTTGACTTTGGCTTCAATTGTTGACAGTGCATTAGTCGCTCTACAGGTGTAAGATCCTTTATGGGATTTCTTGATGTTCTGGAGAACCAGTGTTCCATTTAGTAGAACATTAGGAATCAACAGAAAGTGAGGACGTGCCATCCCTCGTCCACGTGATCATAGGAATCAGGTCACTCTCGGCCACACAGGGCAGCCGGACAGTAAAACCAATCACAGGAGTCACCTCTTGAGGAGGACGGACTTTGAACCGGAGACGAGAAAATATTACGAGTTGAGCCGAAGCTATTACTGATCCCAGAATATTCTGTGCCTTACAAATGTATGTTCCTCCATCCTTTCGTGCCACTTTGTAGATTGTTAAGCTTCCCAGATTCTCCATGTTAGTTTTGTGTTTTGGCAAACTACCAACTGCCTTGGACCACGTAATACTGGGCTGCAGCTGACCAGTAGCAATGCAGGTGATGGTGACGTTTTGTTTCTCTTCAGCCATCAGTCGATTGGTGGACAATAAAAGTCTGGGAGCAACTAGAGAGAATCGAAATAACGGAAACATAGCCAGTTTTCTTTAGAAAACGACAAATGATTTTAGTGGGATGTCTTCAAATTAGCGGCGAAGTTAGTCACCTCGAAAGTAAGTGACATTTTGTTGTCGTGTTTATTAATCTTGAAAGAAGCCATACTTCACCGAAAGGAACGACTTTAAGCGTAAGTTAGCTGTCACGTTTAAAAGGCTTGTCAAAACAATATGAAATGCAAAGGGTAAACACTGGACAAACAGTCAACTTAACTGACTTTCACTTTCTTAAATATCTCACGATCCAAAAATTTATTTTCCATTGAATATGAGGAAATCAATAAACAGAAAATAAAGAAATCACAAACAAACAACTACATAACTACAAAAAAGCTGTTTGTCATATATTTTTTCATCCAACAGCCATTGAATGTTTGTATGGAAAGTGAGGTGACCTAATTTACTTGTACACTTTTTTTTCACTAGAACTTAAAAGTGTTGTAATCCAGCTTGGACTCGTGACCACGAATGACATTTTCAGATACCATAGTAATAACACTAGGCAATCACATCTTGAACATTGCAAGTAGCCTAAAATCTCTATTAAGCTCCTGAATGGCTTATTTAACTGAAGGTCTCAAGAAGGAGGGACTCGTTAGAGAGGGAAGCTTAATAAAGATCAAAGAAAGCATATTCTAAATCATAAAAATAACATATATTCAAGTACGATGCCACACGATGTACGATGCAATACAAGAACTATACCACTTGTACTCTAACTCAAAGATACTTCTGCACTGAAACTTGCATTGGTTGACGTCCAAATTAAGGAATACAAGTTTGATTTTTTTACAACTTGGCTGTCTGGCTTTTCATTTTTTTTTTGTTTAAAGCAGTATTTTAATCCCGGGGGAGGGGGTGGGCGTTGGGGCTTAAGTAAAGAGGGATTACTACAAAATCTGACATCTAAGGGACGGACCATTATTTTTTTGGAGGGAGGGGGAGGGGATGAAAATTTTTTCAAGAGAAACAATTTTTTCTGTGTTGTTGTCTGTGCAAACAATTTTTTTCCGGCTGCATCTTCCTGCAAACAATTTTGTTTTTGTGTTTGTTATTATTATTATTATTATTATTATTATTATTATTATTATTATGATTACATTTATTTATATACGGTTAAAATTCATCAGGTAATCTTTTGCAGTAAAAATACTAATCTTAACATTACTGCCTAAAACTGCTTTCCACCATGGCTTGTTTTGTTCCCTAAAAAAATTGAAAATCTCACATCAAAGTATCCTGAAACATTAAAATGTGAACGTAGTTGCAAGTAATACTATAGAACTGCACCAGCGGCCTTTTCTCCCCAGATGCTAGAGAGGATTGAGGAGCCAAATGAAACAGCGCTTGCTTACACTTGCGCTTTATTTTGTAGTTTATACAAGACTGGATCCAATTTGCCTTCTTCATGCAAGTGGAAAACAGGAGACTGCTTGCTGTTTAAGTGATGATTTATTAAATGTCATCATCAAAACAGCCTAGGACCCTGTTGAAAAGCCAGTGTGACTATTAGTGAATACATGCAACCCAGGAATTTAAGTTAATCTTTTCTCTTAGTTAGAGTTTCATTGCACTTCGAAGAGTTCTTGATTAGTAATGGTAATTGGACTGACAGTGGAGCACAATTCAGGGAGTAATTGGGTGAGTTACTTTAAATCAGCCGAGCGCGTAGCGCGAGGACGATTTGAAATTACGAGCACGATTACCCCTGAATTGTACAATACCAAGTCCAGTTAATCCTATCTTCAGGGACATATTTTTAACTATCGGTTTTGCAAGCACTGGAGAAACAGCTATAGAAAAAACCCATTTCAGTGCACCTGATTGACGCATGCGCAACGTAGTTGTCCGATTACAGCTATCCAATTACAAAAAGTTCTTGTTATAGAAACGATTAATACAATAACCTAACTTTAACATTTAATGCTTTCAAGGTCCTCAGAAGAGATTATTTTTAATAAAGGGGTTAGTTACTGATTTTAAGAAACTGTGATAATTTGTTGGTGGAACAGTAAAAAACAGAAATTGCGGTATATCAACCAAGTCGATTTGGTAAACTAGCCACCGGAAAGAAATGACAAGTCTGATGTTTGAGTGTTAAATAGCTCATTTGCTCTAATGAACAGCTAACACTCAAAATGTCAACTTTTGAATTAGTTTGTGGTGGCTAATTTACCATGTCAAACCAGTTGATGAATCCAGATTTTGCAAATCATTTTGTTGCATTGTTATCTTGCATTTTAACAAAAAGGACTAAATTTACTTATATAAATCAAACTATGTATCAACTAGTCTGCAAACTTTTTATTTTCTCCTTTTCATGTCTGCAAACAATTTATTTGGACTTTTCTGATTTTGCAAACAATTTTTTTCAGGATTTTTCATTCCCCCCCCTCCAGTACGCCCTAAGTACGCCAGCCGATAACTAAGGCTAACAATAATTTGAAAACACAACTACACAAGTAAAACAACCTACACTGAACAATTAGCTTGGCTGTAGCGTTGACGCTTCCCAGCAAATTTTCAGCACTGCAGCTGTAAACGCCATCCATCGTCTCTAGGTTTAACGTCCTTCACAATCAGAGCGCCACTGGACTCTACCACATGACGTCCAACAGGAAGCGATGAATTTAGCTTGGACCACGCGAACTGTGGAAGTGGATTACCATCCGCTGTACATTTCAAGATGGCCGTCTGGCCAACAGGAGACTGCAGCAGAGAAGGAGCCGAGATGGACTGGCCCGGCTCACCTTTCGCGCCTTTGACACCCGGCGGGCCTATAAGTCCTTCGGGACCCGGGTCACCTGGCAGTCCGACATCCCCTTTAATGCCCATCAGTCCTTGAAGTCCTATAGCTCCATGTTTACCAGGAGGTCCCTGTTTACCGGGTCTCCCTGGGGGACCTGGTTTCCTTCGGGTTCCGGGTCTTCCTCGTCGTCCTGTGTTACCTTTTGGTCCTGAGCGGCAGAGCCTTTCATCTTTAGCACAGATATGGTTTTGCAGCAGACGAAGCTCTTGTTTGATCAGTAGTTTTACTTCAGAGGCGGTTTGGACAAATTTCTGCTGTGAATTATAGGGTGAAGCGCGTTTTTCTCTTGAACTGGTGTCTTTCTGTCCTAAAAAAGGAGTTAAACACATCAATTAAATCACCTTCGTTCAATTTACCCATATTGGCATGGCAGAGGCATTTCTCGCGCGCTTGACCACGCGCAAAGATATTTCCTCACATTTTCCCATAAAGGCACCTCAAGAAAAGCTCGGAGGTTTTCTGTCGAGGCAGACGCTCTTCGTTGATCAAGTATGGCCATTTGCCGACGACTGCATCACGAAAGCATGTGAGAGAAACATCTGGTACCCAGGGTACGCTAATGTGAAAGGTAAACAACAAAGGAAGAAAGCAAAACTTTTGTCAGTTTTCAGTGAAATAAGTCAGTAAAGTAAGCTAGGCGTAAACGTGCTCGGAGAGCGAGCCAAACTTTAACTGCGATATGGAGAGTAACCACTTATTTCCGTTTTTATTATTCACCTTTCAAAAACAGACGGCTAGAACTGTTCAAGATAGACAGGGATAGCCTACGTGGCAGGCGAAGTCAAGGGGCTGAACAGAGGAGCGAAATCGCTGGCTAAACCAGGAAAGACTTCTGTTGCCGTTTGAGCTGACAAGAAAAGAATGTTTAGCTGGTATTAAAGCAACCCAGTGAAAACACAACCAAAAGTGAAGAAATTGTGATACAGCTATACCAAGAAAACAAAGGAAACTCACCTGTCTTCTGCCAGTGACCTTTTGAATGGCTGCCTTTTATGTCTTTCCATCGTCCGTAATTCTCTTGTACTTTTCGAAGGGTTTTTGTCTCCATCTGATCACAGCGTGTTACTGAGTATGATATCAGTCGACGGATATTGTTCTTGTATTCTGAGTTCCAGGTGAATAAGTGCGATACAACACACAACAAACAACATCAAACCTGACATGGAACACAAGCTGTCGAGTGTTTTTCTTCTGTTCGTCTGCTTCTCTTCTTTACATAGTTTTTTCATGATTTAAACTTTATCATAAGTGTTTGTCTTCGCAATTACAGGGTGAAAAATTGTCATCTAAATTCTTTGAAAGGTATAATAACTACTATCAGTTTGAGAGGGGGGATTAATGAAAATTGCGTCTAAACAGAATGGTAAAGCGCCGAACTGGAACGTGATGAAACTGAATACTGACAGTAAGCCGTGATATGATTAACAACAGGAATATTATTTGTCTCTGCATAATATGAGGATTTATTTCTACAGGAAGTATTCACCCTGCCAGGGTCAAATATTAGTCATTAGAAAATCTGTTTAAATCAAGTCATTTGGATAAATCTTATAATTCTGACTGTTTTTTTTTTTGGCCATTATCCGTAAGTCATCAACACTCCTAAAACTCGAGTCACACTGGTGTGTATTCCTGCGCCTTCCTGGGGTGGTATGTACGCCTTGAAAATTCCGATGGGGCAGTCTAGGTCCAGTAGTCCTATATTAGTACCCTCATTAATCGACTTGTTGCATCCCAATCAGTCTTAGTGCGTTAAGATTAATGTCATACCGTTTGTTTCTATTAAAAGCAGCCGGTGACTACTTAAGGTCAAATGTTATATACCAAACTCTTAAAATGTCAATTTTAATATTGTGATATTTTCTTTTTCTTTTTATTGCTATAGGTAGACTTTCACAAAGTCCTTCGTCGTGGAACTTTCAATAGGGTACCTCGTCCTGTACGGAATTTGAATCCCACTAATCCGAAAATTAACCTATTCGCCACCAAATTATTGAACTTTTTACAGCCTATTTTAGTCCTAAATGTCTATTGCATCTGTTGTCAAAGCCTGTTGACTTTGATATGACAATCACATTGGAGGTGTAAGTAATTCTAAGTCGTCCATACCTGTGTCACATTGTAAATGGCAAGTTAACAATAGCAGAACAGCACTTTTACGGGGGGGGGGGGGGGTAGGTAAACATAGAGACTTGAGTATGATAGCCGATTTTTATAACACAAGTAGGTTCTGTTACAAGAACATATGTGAAGGAGAAGGTTTTGCTGAAACATTTAGTAGACATCCGTTGTGGCCTCTTGGGAATACGCGAATCTGTTTAGCTTATTGTCTATATGCTTTTAGTATAAATCTACTAGCGTTCTATCACTAATGCTGTTCTCTGATTGGCTGCGCTACTCACTATCTATTCTGTTGTAGATAGTGAGTAGAGTGTTTTCCGCGCGCGGTGTGACCTATTTATATCATTTTTCAATAAAAACATGCAGTGTCTGCTGTTAAGTTTTGAACGTCTAGTAGATTTATACTTCAACTATCACGCGATAGAAATCTCGAGCTCATAATCTAATTGTTTAATAGAAAAGTCTTAAGAACGCTTTGTCCTTATCATTGATCGAAAATATATATTATTAGTGTAGTTTTTGTAGATACGACCGTAATGTCAATCATTTATAATTAGTTACTGATAAATAAAAGAGACCACTCGCCCTTCTTTCTTTGAGCGATGGTCACTTGGTGCACTTTGTTGAATATTCGCTCATAGAAACTCGGCCTCACTAAAGAAGGATGCATTATTTAAAATTCCGTTTGGGATTAAACTGAACAGCAAAATAACAGAAAAGCACCCCTCAGTACGTGTTGACACATTTTTAATCCCTCATCCAGTTCTACAAAAGTACTTTATTTATACCCAGAAGTTCAGTTAATAAAAAAACTTACAAGCTGATGGGGTTGTGCGTAAAAATCCAAACTATACATAATTTGAATAATAAATTATAGTACAACGCTAAATTTTGGAGTGCTCCCGTTGGTCAAAATCGATCACGTGACGCGATAGTGTCTCTCCGCAACGGGCGCCTATAAGCGCATAGTGCCCGTTTTGGCAATTTGGCTCAAAATTTAGCGTTGTACAGTAAAAAAAATAGAGCCCTTCTGTCTCAGGCCCTATGTGTGATATGTTCCCTCGGAACTTCATATAAGCCCTCGAACTACGTTCTCGGGGTAATATGTGTTGTGAACATCAAATTTCCTCGAGCAACCTATCAGACGATAGTGCCTTCGACAGAGGAACTCAAGTGTTTAAATATAACTAAAAAATGATAATAATATTAATCTTGACAACGAAGAGCTGTAAACTATACGGCCTTACAGGTTTTCTGTACGTGAGGATGAAGAAAGGAATGATAATAATATTAACAGCAACGAATAGTTGTAAACTATACGGCCTTACAAGTTTTCTTTTACGTGAGGATGAAGAACTGAGGACAATGAGGATGACTGGGTGAATCAGGTTTTCTTGATTGTCGTCTGTGACCAGCAGATTGCGCTTTTACCTACTAAAAATGTGTTTTGAAATACTGACATACTGACTGACACTGGCACTGTAATACGGACACTTCCTTGTTATTGAAATCACGCAAATTTATGAATAGACATAAAAATGATGCAGAAGGTTGATAAAAATGCTATACCGCACTGGGAATGTAGATCAAACGTCATTTGGACCGGTTTAACTACAAATTAGTCACGTAGAAAAGATGCCGTGCATTTGTACCCAATTTATTTTCTGGATTTGATTTACCTGTTTTTATATTGTTAGTATTTATTATGTTGTAAATATTCCCGCAATTCAGTTCCAGCGGGCTGTGATGTTAGATCTTTTTGAAAAACGAATTATCTATTTTGCTATTTAAAACTAAACTTTTCTAATATTGTTTCTTCGAAGTTGCAAGGCAAGCTGTCATTTTAGTTCGATAACAAGTCCACCTGGACAGTTGAACCTTTCCTTACTGACACTTCTATAATACGGACATTTCTCTATTACGGACAGTTGGCCTGCACCGAAAATAGCTCAGAATTCATACATAACCTGCATGTGTAATACTGTCGCATCCATAATAGCGACATCCATCCTTCTCTTTTGGATGTTCGTATTAAAGAAGTTTGACTGTAATCCCACTTCTATTGCCATTGACCGATTTCGTAAGCTACTATGGATCGAAACCCAATATTCATACAGTAAAAGTCAAGGGTTACTCCTTAAACTAAAATAATATTAATATTAATGTTAATACTAATATTTTTAATTGACTGTTTTCAAAAGTAAGCTTTTCCTTACGTAAAAGTTGTTGCAAATCTTTTTCTTTGCTGAATTCTGAATCAAAGTGTTCGCGTGTTATGCCATCCCATAACACTTCAATTTTCCCAGTGTGTGGGAACCTTTCTCATGGCTATCGCCAGTATCCCCAAACCTGAGCTGCTTTACAGGAAGATGCGTCTTATCAGTGAGGAGACCGCTGTCTTCACGCCATACCTTGTCATTCTTATCACAGTTACAACCATAACTGGAGTCTGCACATGAGTTGGTCATCCCGCATGCGCACTTACCACTGACAGATGCTCCACCCCAGTACGTCATCTTAGTAGAATCGCGTGACACCCACCATCCATATAGGTCGTTATTGTTAAGCAACAACGAATGATAGCACTCATACTTGACAAACTGTTCACAGTATGAGGAGACTCTGGTGAGACTCGCCAGTTGAGAAAGACTGGCTCCTGTGTAATGAACGTCACGTGAGTAACAACCGTGAGGTTCGCATCCTTGGACACGTGTTCTGCTTTCGCTGTCGTGACTGATGACTGTCACGCCAGTTCCATTCTTGTCAGTCATGTCGCAGAATACTGTAAATGGTGCCAGACCTCCTTCGCCATCTGGATCAATGACGTAATTCCCGCTTACACTGCTGACGTGTTTTCTTATCACAGAACAGGAAGCAGCAGTAACTGGAGTATGGAATTTGACTTTGGCTTCAATTGTTGACAGTGCATTAGTCGCTCTACAGGTGTAAGATCCTTTATGGGATTTCTTGATGTTCTGGAGAACCAGTGTTCCATTCAGTAGAACATTAGAATCAACAGAAAGTGAGGACGTGCCATCCTTCGTCCACGTGATCATAGGAATCAGGTCACTCTCGGCCACACAGGGCAGCCGGACAGTAAAACCAATCACAGGAGTCACCTCTTGAGGAGGACGGACTTTGAACCGGAGACGAGAAAATATTACGAGTTGAGCCGAAGCTATTACTGATCCCAGAATATTCTGTGCCTTACAAATGTATGTTCCTCCATCCTTTCGTGCCACTTTGTAGATTGTTAAGCTTCCCAGATTCTCCATGTTAGTTTTGTTTTTTGGCAAACTACCAACTGCCTTGGACCACGTAATACTGGGCTGCGGCTGACCAGTAGCAGTGCAGGTGATGGTGACGTTTTGTTTCTCTTCAGCCATCAGTCGATTGGTGGACAATAAAAGTCTGGGAGCAACTAGAGAGAATCGAAATAACGGAAACATAGCCAGTTTTCTTTAGAAAACGACAAATGATTTTAGTGGGATGTCTTCAAATTAGCGGCGAAGTTAGTCACCTCGAAAGTAAGTGACATTTTGTTGTCGTGTTTATTAATCTTGAAAGAAGCCATACTTCGCCGAAAGGAACGACTTTAAGCGTAAGTTAGCTGTCACGTTTAAAAGGCTTGTCAAAACAATATGAAATGCGAAGGGTAAACACTGGACAAACACTTAACTTAACTGACTTTCACTTTCTTAAATATCTCACGATCCAAAAATTTATTTTCCATTGAATATGAGGAAATCAATAAACGGAAAAGAAAGAAATCACAAACAAACAACTACATAACTACAAAAAAGCTGTTTGTCATATATTTTTTCATCCAACAGCCATTGAATGTTTGTATGGAAAGTGAGGTGACCTAATTTACTTGTACACTTTTTTTTCACTAGAACTAAAAGTGTTGTAATCCAGCTTGGACCCGTCACCACGAATGACAATTTCAGATACCATAGTAATAACACTAGGCAATCACATCTTGAACATTGCAGGTAGCCTAAAATCTCTATTAAGCTCCTGAATGGCTTATTTAACTGAAGGCCTCAAGAAGGAGGGACTCGTTAGAGAGGGAAGCTTAATAAAGATCAAAGAAAGCATATTCTAAATCATAAAAATTACTTCTTCACTTTACACAAGTGCGATGCAACACAAGTACGATGCCACACGATGTACGGTGCAATACAAGTAGAACTATACTACTTGTACTGTAACGTAAAGATACTTCTGCACTGAAACTTGCATTGGTTGACGTGCAAATTAAGGAATAAAAGTTTGATTTTTTTACAACTTGGCTGTCTGGCTTTTCATTTTTTTTTTGTTTAAAGCAGTATTTTAATCCCGAGGGAAGGGGTGGGCGTTGGGGCTTAAGTAAAGAGGGATTACTGCAAAATCTGACATCTAAAGTTGGAGACTTATAAGAGAGGGGTGGCGTAATAGAGCTTTTGCGGTAAATAATGTAAGTAAAACTTCTTCGTCCTTCACTCACCCCCAAAATGACTGAGTGAAAACTAGGGTCGGTCGGTAGATGTCTTGTTCGTGTGTGATTCATCAAAGGGTAGGCATATTGGACGGGGATGTTTTGGAAAGCTCTTACGGGTTATAAATAGAATAAATAAAAACATCTTAGCCTTTCATCAGCCCCTTACCCACCTTCAAAAGACTGAGTGAAAACTAGGGTCGATCGGTAGTTACTTTTTTCCATTTGTGATTCTTTGCAATCCCCTTAATGTACATAAGACAACTTACACTGAACAGTTAGTTTAGCTGCAGCGTTGGCGTTTCCCAGCAAATTTACAGCTCTGCAGCTGTAAACTCCGTCGTCTCCAGGTCGAACGTTCTTTACAGTCAGAGCGCCACTGGACTCTACCACGTGACGTCCAACAGGAAGTGATGAATTCAGTTTAGACCACGTGACCTGTGGAGGTGGATTACCATCCACTGTGCATTTCAAGACGGCTGTGTCACTTTCATTGACTGTTGTTGAAATAGGAGACTGGAGCAGAGAGGGAGCCGAGATGGACTGGCCCGGCTCACCTTTGGCACCTTTCATACCCGGAGGGCCTCTAGGTCCCGCGGGACCAGGATCACCCGGTACTCCGAGATCCCCTTTTAGACCCATGGGTCCTTGAGGTCCTATAGGTCCATGTTTTCCAGGAGGGCCCTCTGGCCCGGGTTTGCCCGGAGGCCCTGTTCTCCCTGGGGTACCTGGTCTCCCTCGGTTTCCGCGTCTTCCACGTCGTCCTGTATTGCCTTTGGGTCCTGAGCGGCAGAGCGTTTCATCTTTAGCACAGATTTGGTTTTGAAGCAGATGAAGCTCTTGTTTGATCAACAGTCTAACTTCAGAGGCTGTCTGGACAGATTTATTTCGTAAATTATCTGGTGAAGAGCGTTTTTGTCTTGCGGTGGTGTCTAGATGTGAGAATAACGAATCTATTAAAAACTGTACATTAATAATCTTCGTCCATGTGGAAGAGGAACAGAAAAAACATGATCAAAGCTTTTGTAAGTCACGTATAACGCGCCAACTAACCAGTCCAGCCAATCATTTCCTCTTGCGTTACTCACTTGTTTTACAAGAGCAAATTGGTGACAAACTATTCAAGCCTTAAAAAGACATCTGTAATCAAACAATTAAAACTAAATACCAGTCTTAAAAGAATGAGAACCAAACTTACCTCTCACTCCTCTCTCCTGCCAGTGACCTTCTGAATGGCTGCCTTTCATCTCTGGCCATCGTCCGTAATTCTCTTGTACTTTTCGAAGGATTTTCGTCTCTATCTGATCACAGTATGTTACGGAGTGTGATATCAGTCGATGATTTTCCTTTATTCTGAGTTCCACTTGAATTAGTGCGATACAGCACACAACAGACAACAGCAAACCTGACGCGGAACAAAAGCTGTCGAGTGTTTTTCTTCTGTTCGAATGCTTCTCCTCTTCATCCAGTTTTTTCATGGTTTAAAGTTTGTCACAGGTGTTTGACTTCACAATTACAAAGTGATACTAATGTCTCTAAATAAATTCTTTGAAAGGTACTTAAAATAGTAAACTACTATCTAACAGTTTGAGAAGGAGGAGTAATGAAAACTGTGTCTAAACAGAAAGTTCAACTGGAACGTGATGTAAACTGAATACTGACGTAAGTAATATGATTAAAGAACGAACATTTTACTTGTCTCTGTTTCATATAAGGATTTAGCACTACAGGAAGTCAACACCATACCAAGGTCAAATGTTACTCATTAGAAACTACTTCTAAAATCAATTCAGTTAAATAAATCGGTAAATTCCAGCTGTTTTCTTTTTTCTTTTGCCGCCATCAACCAGTCATCAACATCTCCTTCCGTGTATTCCCGCACGTTCTTGGGTGGTATGATGGGGCAGTCCAGCAGTCCTATTGCTATCGTACTGCTCACGACATTAATCGACTTATTGCACCCCAATTAGTCCTAGTACGATAAGAATGAATGTCACATCGTCTGTTTTCAAAACAGCTGGTGAATGTGGTCAAATGTTGTTTATCACCAAACTCTTTAAATGTAAGTTTTTTTACATGATTAAACAACAGGAACTTAACTTGTGTTTGTTTCATATGAGGATTTAGTATCACAGGAAGTAATCACTTTACCAGGATCAATTCCTTTTTGGCACAAAACCTTCAGGCAGATAAATGTGTAAATTTCGTGATTTGATTTTCCTCTTTTTTTATCGCTATAAATTAGCTACCAACAAACAAGGAACTCGAGTCTTACTCGGTGTGTAATCCCCCAGTAGGGAGGTCCCGCTAATCCTATGAAATATACTCCATTTGCCACCAAATTATAGTAATTTTTTTACACCCTATTTTAGTGATGGATTTCTATTGCATCTGTTCTCAAGGCCAAAATATGTATTTTCTCATGTTATGGAATGGTCAGTCGACGGCATATCTCATTTACCCTTACGTAAAAATTCTTTTACTTAGGCTACTTACTACTTAGGGAAACATTAATTTAGCACTAACGAGTGCTGTAAATTTTGGATCAGTACAAGGTTAAAAATCGCGTCTATTTAATTAATGAGTATTTTTTAACGGTCCTTAGTACTTAGGATGACTCCTGTTCTTCTGTAGACCCTGGTTAAAAATGCGTTTATTTAACTTATTAATATTTTGTAATGGACCTACGTATTTAGGACGACTACTATTTTTCTGTAGCCCGCGCCCGTGTTATCAGTAGTTATAAATAAACGAGATGCCATTCCTGATTCTTGTCTGCATTTGATGGAATTTAGTGTGAAAATGATTTGTTCTCGTTTTACTGCAGAGTCATTAGAAAACAAATTGATTTTGATATGACAATCACTTTGCAGGTCTACATAGTTTACAGAGTCCTCCATACGTTTGGGAAAAAGTAGATCTTAGCAAGGGTAATTGGAATCCAAACAGAAAAATGTGGGTAACCACGCATTTTTCAGAGGTAATTAAGCAACCATAATTCTAAAAAAACGTTAAAATACAAAGAATGTACGGCAATTTCTTTCCAAATTTAAGCTCAATCAATTTTCTTTTTGGACTCTGATTGCCCTTGCTAAGATCTGCTTTTTCCACATAGTCATAAACCGCGCAAAAATACTTTTGTATTAGGGGGCAAATTCCTTAAGAAACCCGAATATCTCGAGATGCGCAGAAGGTACGCGCAGTAACAAAAGGAGGCAGCGTCCTTAAACCACAGACCAAAACAGCTGAGAAACCATACACTCTTTTTTATGTACGAACGTCTAATTTTGCGGTCGAGGCTGAAACGAAAGTGGATGTTCTTATTTTTTTTATGCTTTGAGCCTGAAACGTTCTTATGTTCTTTTGAAACCATGAACGCTTTAAATGTAATGACTTATTATCAGTTTCCCTTTTCATTGTTGTTGTTGTTTTTTTCTCGGCAAATTCACTTTATTGCTCTTCCACAGTTGAGAATGGCAGGAAGATAATAGCCTAACCTCTACAAACTTGAGTTTAAAGCTGTTATATATATATATTTCCACTATATTTAGACAAAGACATGCTGCTACTAGGTGTTTTCAGCTCGATGCAAAAAAGGGGTTCAGCGATTTACCATGGTAAAACGTGCTAAAAAATCAAAAGAAATCGCCAGTCGTCGTCAATTCTTCGCAAAAATAACTGTACCAACTCATAAAATGGATGTTTTTTGTTTTTCATTTTCGTCGTCGTCCCAAGTCACTTGTCTTAGTCTTCTTGGTGTCGCACGGCCAACAGACACAACTGCACATCATAGCTTGTTAGTTTTGAAACGCTCTTTTTCCTTTCTTAACTTTGCGTGAATTTTTTTACTCCTTAGTAATGATTACAAATAGTTGTTATTTAGGTAAACGTGCTTAACACGTTATGACGATTGAGTTAGCAATTTGTAGTTTCACGCTTAGTCACAGCTAAAATAGCTGCTCATAGGAAATAGCTCAGCATATATCGCACGTATTAGAAAACGCCTTAAGCATACACACGTACACACGTGTTATAAAAGCGGCTCGCAACAAATCGTAGAGTCACAAGTTATCCGGCAAGTACCGTGCAACGATCGTAAGGATCCGCTAGCCGCTATCTACCGTTGTGTTCTGCTACTTTTTTGGTGCGAGTCGTCAACCAAAGTGAGTTTGATATTTTGTTCTTATTAGTTTTTTATTTATTTTTAATATCGAATGCTTAGTGAAACTGATCTGAGTTGTAGGAGTGAGGCAGCTAAACATGGTCTTTCAAACCGAAGAAGGCGGAAGTTTTTCGGTCAAAACATTTTTTTTTCAATTTCTGTTGTGAAAGGTAATTTACAATTCACTAGTTAGTGCCAGAAAGTTCATGAGTGTATTATGGTCTAACAATATTTTTTAGAGTCCTAGTGGTATACCCTACTCAAAAATTTAAAAAGTAACTCCTGTGCATAAGACACTAATTAGTGTTGAATTAGTCAACAAAGAGAGGGAAAGAAGGTGAAGTAGTTAAAAATTATTTTGTACACAATGCACTCACCTTTGTTTTGGAACATGCTTTCTTTCTCTTCTTGTGTTGGTTTTGAATACCTGATGTTTTCTTGTCTTTTCCTCTTCTTCTTGGTTGAGAAGAAAAACCACCTTTGTCTTTCCAACTTCTTGTTTGCTGGTCCATTTTCTTTGAGAGCTATTGTAGCTGGAGTCGGTTGCTGAAGCATTGACTCAAAAAGAAACATCTTTGCAGACAGTCCTTTGTCTAATTCTTGTAGAGCCTCCTTGTTAGTGCAATTTTCCACATTAGTTATCAATTGTAATAGCTTTGACTTAACTTTCACTTGCAAAGCACAAAACTAGATTGCGTTGTGCTTGGGTTCATCTCTTTGACCAACATTTCTACTTCATTTGCATTATCTGGCATGTCGTTGACTGGCGATGGATTAAATGATGATTCAACCTTGGTGTTGTCACTCTCAGCTAAAAGCATGGAAACTTGGTGAACATGCTTGCAAACAGTACCGTGCATGAGACTGTCAATGCAGGTGCACGAAAAAGTGTGAGGACATGTGTTCTTACATGAGTGACACATCAGACTGCAGTGGCTTTCTGGACACACTTCATTCAGTTGTTGCACGTTGTATACCTGCTTTCCATCTTCAGACTTGACTTCCCACTCTCCTCTACCCTTTGATTTTACATCTTCTGCCTTAATTCTGGAAGCAGCTGCATGACGAATTTGAATTTCTCGGATTCGAGTAGTTAATTTTCCTTTGGTTAGTTTAATTGTTCTTTCATAAGTTTTGTCCCTGATGAATTTAAGAAGGTTGAGAAACAAGTGTCCACCTGTTTGTTGAACTTTCCTTTCAAGTAGTAGTGCTTGAAGGTTCTGTGGAAAGCTTCCACGCACATGTTTGTATTAATACCAAGACCACACCTATAACAGAAAGCCCATTCGTGTGCCTTTGGTACCCACTCTGATGAAAAATACCTTTGAAATGCTGTGGTTTTGTCGTCTGATTGAAGTTGTGTAAGCATCTTGGTAAGGAGGTCATCAAAAGTTGCCTCACTGGTCTCCTCAAGCACTGTGCGTAGCATCTTGTACACCTCTGTTTGAACTGCAACATCTTTGATTTTTTCCCGAATGTTCTCCCGCTATGCCTTATCCACATGCCATGTGCACAACAACTTTGTTGGATGGTGCTTCATGACCCCCACCCAAGCATTGTAGTACTGATTTGCGAGATCACTCATGAACCAATTTGCAGTAACTTGGCCGCTGTTTCTCTTGATGGCTCGAAAAACACTGACATGAAGGTGGTGTCTTCGTGATTGGACAAGCACCATGCAACCGGGAAACCGGATCCAAATTCATCTATGACCATCAGGGTTGTTAAACAGAAGTCATATCCTGTTGTCCCATCAGTTGAGTCAATACAGACTCCCTTGGCACCAAACTTTTGTAGCATGTTTCTCTGAATTGTACTCTGAACAATGATCATGAAATCTTCTTTTTGAAGAGGGAGATTCTCGTCTTCTTCTCCCTGCATCTTGTAGTAGAGGATGGGGTTTGTGTCAGGTGAACTCTTCCATTCTTGTATCCATGCCAGGACACTCTGCTGGTCATTAGCATGACGCTGTAGATTCTTCAAACCGTATGCTTGCTGTATGTTGCTAATGTCCTTTTTATCCAGGATGTGGTGTCTGTGGAGGGTATCGGGCATGGACTGGCGAATGTCATCAAGGATTTTGTCCGCTGACACTCCCGGCTGAATTTTGGTGGTAATCTCTTGGCGGCCCTGTTTGGACAGCCAAATGTGTTGCAGTTCCATTGCATGCCCATGGTGGGTATGGCATGCCTCCACGTGCACCTTTCCCTCACTTGATGTTTTCACTTTCAAGCCAGCTGTGCAGTTCATGTTCATTTTGCAGGTACCTGCATAAAAACAAAATTTACAACTCTGCTATTTTTCACTTGTATTTGGCCCTAAATTATCCTGTGAAAGTTCTTTTTAGCCAGGCATGCTGAATACTTCTTCCTATTATTATCCACGCTAGCTTTTTAGGTGCCAGTATTAAAGCCCTTCCAGAAGTGCATGTCTTCTCAACAAGGATATGCACATGCAATTAATGTTGTACAAAGAAGCAATTTTATTCTAGAAATGTCCCTTAACTGCTATCAGCAACTATGGAAAATTTCACTAGCCTTTTCTTTGGGGGAGGTGGGGGGGGGGATGGGGGGATGGGAGAGAGTCAGCGAATTAAGAGCCCAATTTAAATGGAGAATTTGACATATACTTGTGGGAAGATGTTAACCTATAAAAACCCAGCAGTTTCAAATTACTGTTGACTGTGATCAGTTTTAACTTTTTGTTCTTCCACTAATAAATTTACCTTGGCTCTTGGTAAGACGCATCCCTTTTCCTGAAGGCCTGTACATGCCACATCTGTTACAACTATAGTACCGCACCTCTCCTTGCTTTTCACTTGTCTTGACACCAGTCATCTTCACAAAGGAACAGCACTGCAAGTCTTCAATGGTGGCGTTCCAGACTTCAAATTCTTAGAAAAAGAACAAAGACTCATGTTATCCTTTTTTCTTTGATTGTAACTAATTTGACAATGCCTAAAATTACTAAGTCTTTCAAATATGGAACCTAGAGTATGAGTTTTGATTTACAACATTGTCGTTTGTCCAGGAAGGCAGACTCCCAAGTGAAGGTGTACTTTAAGGATTTTTATTTTACTCAAAGCTATGTTAAGGAATGAATGCCAATATTTTTAGCCATTAGGGTTTTGTTTAGGGCTCCCCATGCATGAAGAAAAAGATTGATAGAAATGTGGTGAAAATTATTAATTACGTGACAGCATTTGGTGAAGGTGCTGTTTATGGTTAGTCTCTTTTTGTTTATTCATTAATTACAATTGAGTGAAGTTAATAATAATTAAGATTAAAAATATATGCACTTACCTTCCGCCCCTCCGCATGTAAACTTGGATTGTGTAAGGGGACCTTGGTTGATATTGTATTATGTGATGTGACATATTAAATACCATTGCATTATTTTATTAATGTGTAGTTCCAGAAAATATCCATACACCCTCCACAGAAGGTTTTTTTGTTTTGCACCCCCTCCCCCCAAGAAATCCCAGGTTAGCATCATACTTTGCTTTTAAAATTTTGGGTTTTAAGACCCCCCTCCCCCTAAGAAGATCCATACCCACCCCTGTGACGTTCCATTGGGTGGGTATGGATCTTTTCTGGAACTACACAATGTCACTTTTACTGACTCAAGGTAGCATTTACTTATTATTTTTCTTACCTGCTTTGTTTTCAAAAGAAACGGTTTCATAGCTAAATATGACACTATGTTGTCGGGATAAGTGCTTTCTGAGGTCACAAATCCTCCTGCAACGAAATCCACAGTGGTGGCAGATGCATGCTCCAGTTCTATTCATCTCAGCATTACTGTTTTGGCTTTTGTGTTTCCTCTCTATGTGCCTTTTAAGGGTGTATGGACGGGCGAAATGTTCAGAGCAGTGGGGGCATTTTACTTGGGTTGGCAACTCAACAGGTTCTGTTTGGTTCTCGGCAGCAGACACTGAGGGATCCTGGGTAACTGACAACTCAACAGGTTTTGTTTGGGTCTTGCAAGCAGACACTCCTGGATCTTGGGTTGGTGAATCAACAGGTTCTGTTTGGGTCTTCTCAGCAGACACTCCTGGATCTTGGGTTGGTGAATCAACAGGCTCATTTTGGCTCTTATCAGCAGACACTCCTAGGTCCTTCTTTTCAGTCTTGTCAATGGTTGGCACTACTTACTCCATAATAATCTTGTTTTCTGCTAGCCAAGAAGCAACCACCCTCCTGAGGTATTTGGAGTACCTTGTGGGCATCTGCAGGCAATTTCCTTTGTCCTCATTTCTCTGGGAAGTTCTTAAATTCAAAGGCAAATGTAATCATGTTTCAATCCCACTTATAAAATAGCACTTGAAAACTCTCATTTAGGTTATTGCCCAAGCATGTCACTTCTAAATAAATGATAGAATTGCACTACTCAGGAGTAATAGCTCAAGTACCACGAGTTTGGGTACTGTCATTTATAAATAATCATTTTCCTTTTTCTTTGAAGCTTAAATTTAACTATCATATTAAGCTGGGGTATGGGGAGGGGAAATTGCTGTTTTTCCTAACCTGGAAAAAATCCACTTTTGTATTAATTTTAATTTCAATGTTATAACTTTCTTGTGTACATATTAAAACGGGCAAAGTTTAAGTATCATAATTGGTGAAGGTCACATGAAAATGTGTATAACTATTTCTTTTCTTTGTTACCTTGATATCATTTCAAGGAAAAGGTCTGGTTTATGTGTTGCCACAGCAGCCATCACCATAGAGATGACACCGCAGACACTGCCGCATGTTTGTACTGGGTAGTTCATGGCACATGGTGACCTGCAAGAGTGCTTGCCACCCACTGTGAATTGTGGATTGTGGCAGATGACCGTCTCATAACCAGTTGCATCCTCCTTGAAGACTGCATTCACAAAGCGATTCACCTTGTTCAGTAGCCCCTCTGGGACCTGCCAGCCAAGGGTGTCAGCATACACAATAGCCTTGTTATCATGGTGAACTTGACACAATGTCCAGTGGTTTCCTCTGATAGTGGGTGTTCCAAGCACTACTCTTCGTGAACTTATGCCAACATTCACAAAGAAAACAAGGCTGTTGGGTTGGTGTGATTGTAATTTTCTTGCTGCCAAGCGCTCAACATCATTCACTCCATTAAGTACACATCAAAATGTGTTGGACTGTTCATTGTTTAATACTGCCGCCATCCACATCAGGTGGTCACTGGAAACCCATCTAGTAACACACAGTTTTGCCATAGCCTCTGGTGTCATGTTATAAGAAGGTAGCATCTCATCAAATGGCTTTTCTTAAAGCAGATCCTGAAATGCCCTAATGGAACTTTCAGGGGGGTACACTGTTACATTGGCTGGTTTCAAATACGATTCTGCAAACCAGTTTAGTTCTGCCTCGACTGCTCTTTGTGTATCTCTAGCATAATGCATTTTTATCATGTCTTGAAGGTTAGACATATTGAAACAAAATGCACCATGCTGTAGATAGTAATAGCCTTTTGCCTCTTTCTGGAAGAAGCTCAGCTCACTTTTCCATTTTTCAAGCAGACTGAGCGGTGGGATGCTTTTGAAACCAAGTGGGTCTGTTGTACTTTTGGGCTTATCTGAGACAACAACTTCACCATCGGAACTTCGAGGACATTTTGTCTGGGGTAGCTTAAATTCAAAGGCATCTCTTCTAGAATAACTGGTGAGTGCAGGAGAAGTTGCCTGCTTACTGCACTTTAACCAGCCACCACCCTGTAAGGAGTACAGTATATTGTATAAGTATATAACTGGAATGCCCTCCTGATTTTTAATGGCTACTAAATATAATTTTTCGGAATCATTTGGGTTGTTGATTTTGGACTAAGTTACTCCTTATATCTTGTATTTATGAATCTATCTCTATTAACTTTGATGGTTCCTTGTGGGCAGGTTAGGCTGTTTCTGGTAAGTGGTACTCTGCCAACAGGGTGCTTTGGTGCCTGCTTGTTAAACATCAACATTTGAACTGAAAGTTGAAAAAGCATTCTGCTATTATTGCTCAGGTGTTCTCATGTGGTGGTTTCACCTGAGAATTCCTCATGAGGGTGTGTTGCCTGTGACCTGGGTACCAGAGCCCGGGGAAAAAAATAAAAATATAATGAAGTCCCAGGAGACCAGCTGGAAGAAAAGTTTTCTGGAAACAAATAATTATTGTGTAATCACTTAAGCCTTTTACACCTGTCAATGTTAAACGTGAGGTGTGGTCTTGTAACCTGGTCAGTGGTTAACGTTTAAGAGGGGGGAGGGTTACAGGGTATTTGTAATTGCCCTCCCCTATGGTCACAAACACAGATAAAGCACAGTCTACTACTCTGTAACTGACGATTTTTGCGAGAAAAACAGAATCGGTGCTGCAACTAGTGGTCCTTATTTATTAAGCTGCAAAAGTGAGTAGCCGCAGGGCCGATCAAATTTCTATTTTGGAAAAATAATCTTACGTCGCCTGCGGATATTGAAAATCGCATCGGGTTCAACGAGATTCATTTTACTTACCAAAGATTGCATTTGTCACCTGATCAGTAAAACAGCAATACTAAGACGGAAAACGGGAGTTCTTTTTGCAAATGTTATTATTTTACAGTGATCTGAGTTTTGCCCTTTTAAGCGAGAGCCGACAACGCGCGAAATCTAAGTGGCGAAATTTTCACGCTTATTTTTAATTTATGAATGGCCAATAAGCGCTCGGTGCATTCCTGCATTTAGATTGACCAGCGGTATTCACAGGAATCGCACCGCTTCCACGACCGAGTGACAGAGCTGAATAACAACTGCGCATGTCAAAAGCGCGCGCTAAGGAAAACTGGGGACGACAAGACAAACCATAGCAACAACATAGCAACAAGATGGCGGTCTTTTTAAAAATTTTGACACCGCGAAGATTGTCACCTTCGATAAGAGTTTTGCTGAAAACTTAAGTTTCAGACTTCTGCAAAGCCTTCATCTGTTGTCGAGACAAATTTTATCTTTTGCACACCGAGGTTATTTTTCAGAACACCAGATGAAAACGTCTCTCAAAAACTCCAGTCCGCGAAAATGCAGTGATTGCGCACTGTGTTGCTTTTATACAACGTGGAGGGAAAGTTCCGGTCACCACACCTGCTCCTGTGTAAGAATACCCGGTCAGGGGAAGAATGTAAAGGCAAGATGACGAGGTTGTACTCCAGGAATGGTAAGAATCTCGCTGCATTTTCGCGGACTGGTGTTTTTTAGACACGTTTTCACCTGGTGTTCAGAAAAATAACCTCGGTGTACAAAAGATATAATTTGTCTCGACAACAGACGAAGGCTTTGCAGAAGTCTGAAACTTAAGTTTGCAACAAAACTCTTATTGAAGGTGAAAAACTTCGCGGTGTCAAAATTTTTAAAAAGTCCGCCATTGTTGCTATGGTTTTTGTATTGTGGTCCCCAGTTTTCCTTGGCGCGCGCTTTTGACATGCGCAGTTGTTATTCAGCTCTGTCTCCGACCGAGTATTTTTATCGGCGATAAAGGAATCGCTGTGAATACTGTGTATTTTAATACTTTGTTGCTTACATTGTGATCACCCGAAATGTAAGTTGCTAAATCCATATTCTGGACTTTCTATTGTACCCGTTTCTCAGAATCCAAAGAAGATATGTCTTTTAACGCGCCACTGGAATTGAAACTTCTTGTCGTCAGGAAAAGGGTTTTTAAGAGCGAATGTTACCAACGGTCAAACATTTGGTGGCAACAGGTCAAAAATCAATTCCGCTCATATTCTTATGTTAGGTAGACCTTAATGTGAAACAAATCACTGCATAGTTCGTTTGGCTGAATATCGATTTATTTTCAAGAAAATCGATATTAACGGAATTGTCACAAAATGCCGCTTTTGAAGCTCAAAATTTAAGGCAAATCTCGAGGCTTCGCGTGACAAAATGAAGCAATCCAGAGCAATAAAAATTAACCAAACGTGTAGAACGAGGTTTAAATATATGTCAAAAGCAATTTCAGCAATTTCTGCTCATTTATTTACGAGCTCTAATTAAATTTATCCGACATACTTTTGACTAGATAAAAAGTATATCAAGTTTAACCCCTAAAAAAAGTATGTGGTACCACATATTATTCGTCAAGAATCTGGATTTCAAGAGGAGAAGGGATGTTCTTTTGCCTCCTAAAAGGATTTTTTGGGGAAATTTTTTGACGCGATGATATGGAATTTTAAAGTTAGACAAAATGCGTCGATTCAAGCGATCAGAAAAGTCAGCCTAATTAACTCAGTGTACACATACACAAACAACTTCACGTTTACCGCAGGTTTTGATCAGCAAACAACCGATTTTAACACAAAATCCTCTAAACGTCATGTTGCTGTATCACAGATGAGAGCTGTGGTCTTTGTTTATGGTAAAACTCAAGCAAACTGCAAGGAAACTTGACAGGATATCGCAACTTGCCATGCCGTTTCACCAAACATCCGCCGTTTTTGATGTGAGGATTCTCTTTTCCTATTTTCGTTCGAAAGCAGGCTTAAGGTGTTGTACATAAGATGTTTTTGCTTTGAAACTAGCTCTGAACTGAACAGCGAAACAAGAAGTCGTTAATTCAAAAACATCTGTTACGTGCTTTGGGTGATGCCGCTAATTAATTTAGAACGAGTTTTAGTGAAATCGACTACTGCATGCATGGACCGCGGTAACGAAATTTTGGGTGCATCGAGTGACTTTGGGGAATAAGGTTTAATTTTTTTCAAATAAGCTAATTCTGTCTTCCTACGTTTACTACTTTAATGACTGAGCGAAGATTCTGAGTAGATTGGGTTTGATGAGTACTTTGAAATCTGTGCAACTGAAAAAAGCGCACCTTGGTTGCGTGACATACCCTAGACTGAGCTTTTACCTGATGGGCAGGGCAAAGGGGGTTTTAAAAATATATTCTCTGTTGGTTTTCCAAGAAGTCGCACAGTTAATGAACGCCATATTATATACTATGGCTAGATTAAAATACAAAGTCAGGCATAAAAATTTCCTGTTCGATCTTAAAATTCTTTTCTCGTTTTGTTGGGGTGAGGGTGGGATGGGGCTTTGGCTATAGGTTTCGGGGAAAGAAGTTTTAGAGAACACTGAATCGACCGATTGTATCGATTCCTGGCATTCAAAGACTTTCAAATAAGGCAGTGGTGATACGTTAAACCTCCTTTTTATTTTTACGTGGTTCTTGTTCGTATTTACGTGCTAGTGTACATTAAACGCACAAACACTTATTTACGGAGAATAGACATTAATAAAAAAAATCAAAACTCGTACTGGTTCTCAGGGAATAAATTTAATGATCTGCAAGATTTTTAAGAGCTTTGTCCTGTGGCAGAAAATACAACCCACTACGGGCTTTACTTGGATGACTTTTTATGAGTCTTTCGATGCTCAACA
The DNA here is from genome assembly GCA_964030785.1 of Siderastrea siderea. NCBI lineage: Eukaryota > Metazoa > Cnidaria > Anthozoa > Scleractinia > Rhizangiidae > Siderastrea > Siderastrea siderea. Next base: position 22,259,530 of record OZ034969.1, read on the forward strand.
GGCACCAACGAAAAACGACTCTACTCGACTGACACTGTAGTGCGTGTAGTCTTTTTTTAAAGCTTCCAACAGTGAAGAAAACTACAAAACGGTTAACTGGGGGTTCAACGTTCTATTCAACACCGATCAACGCTGTTGAATTTTAAAAACAAGTTTGGCCTTCCAGCTTAATGATGTTTCACAATTTTGCCGACTTTTCTTTTGTTCTCAGGTGTGCCACCCTGTGCAATGATGTTCTGTAATATTGATTCAACTTTTTCTATGTTCTCAGGTGTGATCAAAAGTATTGAATTCGTTTGCCCACCTTGTTCAACATCGCACAACAAAGTTGTGTTCAAGATTGTTGAATAATGTTGAAGGAGTTTGGCCGAGTCATAAAGTTTGCAAACGCCAAAAATGCAAAGAGCGTGAGCCAACAAAATGAGGGCGCAGCTGGGGTTGAAGGCTAAGAGAAGGGGGAAGTTTGAACCCTTAATCCCCCAACATGAAAAGGTTTCCCCTTAAGTAGGTTTCCAACCACCCCACCCCAAGCCATCGCCTCCATCCTCGCGAAAGTGGGTCGGTCGGTCGGTTGATCGGTTAAGCAAAAGGGAAAGATAATTCCAAGATGATAATTCCAAGCGAGCCGCAGCGACCCGCTATCACTCTTAAAGGTGTTCGAAGACGATCGACCTTGATATGAGGGTGACTTAGATGTCCAAGTCACCTCAAGATACCTTTAAAGAATATTAAAACGCACGAGGAAAGGGTGCAGGCACGGACTAAGTATTTCTACTCAGGGCTTTTTGGGTCTATGAAATCAAGTTTTCGAAAAATCGAGAACCTGCAAATTCCTTTTCGATCCGCTTTTATAATTACTGAACAAAGCTTTATCACATGCAGGTGGCTGGCTTGAATGTTGTGTGATGTTGTAAAGCAAAAGGTTTCACTTCTGCATAATTGATACATTAAAGGTGGGTTAGGTGAGTTCTGAAACAACAAATGGAAAAGCTCCGCTTTATTTGAAAATCCTTTAATGCCAAGAATCGTTTACTTATACTATTACTTTTACCCGGGCACTTACAATCAGTCGATTTAGTATTCTCTTGAACGTCTTTTCAAACACCTTTAGCCCAAACCCCGCCCCACCCTAAACAAAAAGAAAGAAAACATTCTCAGACTGAAAACGAGGAGATTTTCACGTCCAACTTTGTATTTTAATCCAGCCATAGTTCATTACCTGTGCTACCTCTTGGAAAACCAACAGAGAATATATTTTTAAATCCCTTCGCCCTGCCCACCAGGAAAAAGCTCTAGGGTTAATGTCACGCAACCAACGGACGTTTTTTTCAGTTTCACGCATTTTTAAGTGCTCATCTGAAACCAATCTACTGAGAATCTTCGCTTAGTCCTTAAAGTAATAAACGTAGGATGACAAGAATAGCTTATTTGAAAAAACAATTTAACCTTATTCCCCAAAGTCACTCGATGCACCCAAAATTTCGTTACCGCGGTACTTGCATGCAGTAGTCGATTTCACTAAAACTCGTTCTGACTAAATTAATTAGCGGCATCACCCAAAGCACGTAACAGATGTTTTTGTATTAACGACTTCTTTTTTCGCTGTTCAGTTCAGAGCTAGTTTTCAAAGGAAAGGCATCTTTTGTGCAACACCTTAAGCCTGTTTTCTAACGAAAATAGGAAAAAGAGAATCCTCACATCAAAAACGGCGGATGTCTCGTGACCCGGCATGGCAAGTTGTGATATCCTGTCAAGTTTCCTTGCTGTTTGCTTGAATTTTACCATGAACAAGGACCACAGCTCTCATCTGTGATACAGCAACATGACGGTTAGAGGATTTTGTGTTAAAATCGGTTGTTTGCTGATCAAAACCTGCGGTAAACGTGAAGTTGTTTGTGTATGTGTACACTGAGTTAATTAGGCTGACTTTTCTGATCGCTTGAATCGACGCATTTTGTCTAACTTTAAAATTCTATATCATCGCCTCAATAAATTTCCCCAAAAAATCCTTTTAGGAGGCAAAAGAACATCCCTTCTCCTCTTAAAATACAGATTCTTGACGAATAATATTCGGTACCACATACTTTTTTCAGGGGTTAAACTTGATATACTTTTTGTCTAGTCAAAAGTATGTCGGATAAATTTAATTAGAGCTCGTAAATAAATGAGCAGAAATTGCTGAAATTGCTTTTGACGTATATTTAAACATCGTTCTACAAGTTTGGTTAATTTTTATTGCTCTGGATTGCTTCATTTTATCACGCGAAGCCTCGAGATTTGCCTTCAATTTTGAGCTTCAAAAGCGGTCTTTTGAGCGAATTCCGTTAATATCGATTTTCTTGAAAACAAATCGATATTCAGCCAAACGAACTATGCAGTGATTTGTTTCACATTAAGGTCTACCTAACATAAGAATATGAGCGGAATTGATTTTTGAGCTGTTGCCACAATATTTTGAAAATGTTTGATTTTTGACAACATTTGCTCTTAATTGTCAACGAACGAGCGAATGTCCTGTCTTTGACAGTGAATCACTTCTAATTGCAAAGCATCAGTACGTGGTGAGACTTGTCGTTGACAGTCACGTAATGACCTGTGTACGTCATTACAACTAAAATGCTATTTTTATCTTCCAATCTCAGGTCGGTGCAATTCCTGTATTTAGCTGCTGACGAACTAGACGATCTCTTGTGAACGCCAAAATTACTTCTTTCCGTTCAAAATATCGCAGCTTTTGTGATTTTTTCGATGGATATCCTAGTTTTGACATGTTGTCGATCCTAGGAATCAACGATTTCCTCAGACTTCAGTGCGTGGAGTTTAAAATATCGGTTTTCTGTGTCGCGACGCCTCGACGGGACTTGCATGCATCTAAGCCCGAGGTAAGAATCATGATTGAAAACATAAATATTTAGATAAGAAACCTTTATTTAAACACGATGTAGGATGTAAGCTTAACTTTAATGATGTAATGTTCGCAAGAGGGCTGCCCTTTAGCTTCATTAACCACTACGAATAAGTATATCGTATCTTGAATTGAAACAAGGGAAACATATTTTTCACATGTTGATGTTATGGTACGTGTCCTGATTTATTTTGTATTACTTAGACTAAGCATTAAAGCTGGCAATCTTCGTAATTGCTTAGCTTTTGTTTCTAATTTCTAATTCTTGATTTCGCAAAGTACTCGAGGAATTATATCTTTCAAAAGTTATTTATTTTTTTTCTCTCATAATGACAGTATCTAGCAACATCGAAGAAAGTTCTGGTTTTACGACACTTCAAATGTTCAACAAAGATACTTCCTGCAACAAACTACGATTTCAGTTTACCGTTATTTAGTTAGATTTAAAAAAAAATGCTGTGTTCTTGTAAATTAGTTTGATATCATTGTTCGGGTTTGATTTTGATCCAAAAACATATCACTAAGGCAAATTAAAAATATTTGTCTACTGGGCTGAAGTAAATCAGTGGTAGTCTAAACAGCAAATCTATCAGCTGAGTTTTATTTATTAGCACTTTTAATCTGGCTACATACCTTGCAATGTAGGCTTGATTACCAGCTGCCATTAGGGAAATAAGCTCCTCTGGATCTGGTTTGAAGGATGACTGGGGGTGTTTTGTGTTATCCAGCAGCTATACTAGGGCAACCTAATGTAATGCAAGGGGTAATCAGTGATGGACTAGCTTCCAGGGCTGCTAAGCTGCAATGGTGTAGGCCAAGTGCAGTCTTTTTTCATAATTTTAAATAATTGCTGGATGCTTAAAATTGTTGAAGGTATTTGTCTACCATGCTGTCAACCAATGTTTATGTCTGACCTAGCCGGTGTAATTTTGAACCAACCACAGTTATTTGCAAAACAGCTCGTACTTTAACTTTTGTGAAAATCGCACTGGAAGCCCTCCTCCTGCTACTGTTGTGTGTATACAGACCGTGATAGTTTACTTCGCTTTATTACTGCTACTTCACGTATTGCAGAACTGGTTTATAATCAAGTTTTTTTTTGTTCTTTATTCAGGGATATTACACTGCAACAGCAGCTGAATATAAAATGCACAGGTCTGGAGGATAACTTTGGAGACAGAATTTTTTTTCTCCAAGGGAAGCTTCGTAATCAAGAATTGCTGGTTTTCACGTGACGTCATAAAATTCTAAAATCATAGATGGCAAGGTCTTCAGATTTTATATCCCCACCAGGTTGAAGATGACTTAAAAATATATCTTTTCACAAGTTTTCAGCTCGGTAGCGTCTTTCGTTTTGAAAATACAGAATATTAAATTTCTGGCTTTTCACCCTACGTAACACCAACACAGAGTCCGTGACAAAGCTTTCTCCTGTGCAAAAAAGGACTCTCCTTGTGATTTTTAGCAGTTTGGACAGTTAACGCATTAGGAGAGAAATTAATGTGGTTGTATAGTAGTTCACTAGAGAAAAGTAATCGCTGGAAGAGCAGAAGTAAATTCCAGATGTTTTCATTGATTTCCGGCGGCCATGTTTGTGCCCCTCCGAGGGACACCAACATGGCGTTTCCATACTGAGCTCTACAAATTTCAGTCGAACGTTTCGCCAAATAACTCAACAACCGAATACCATACAGATCTGAGACTTGGTGAAGTTGTTTAGTTGTGTATCCTTTATTACATTACAAATTCTTGGCTTCTTTCATCAACTGGTTTTGATTTTAATATTTTATGGCGTGACAGTGAAAACCAAGAATAAACCAACTAGATAAAGCAACACATCAAGTGACAACCTATTCAGATACATTTAAATATCTTTCCTTAAGGTTGCTGAATTTGTATAAATAAAACATTGTGAAAGAAACACTACATGTATGTCATTTCATAACAATAATAATATTTCCATAGTGTCTTGATAATTTGAGCGCGGCATGGTTGACTAATGGTTAGTGTGCTGGACTCTGAATTGAGCAGTCCGGGTTCAAACCATGGCCAGGGTAATTGGGGTAATTGTGTTGTGTTCTTAGACAAGACACTTTACTCTCATAGTGCCTCTCTCCACCCAGGTGTGTAAATGGGTACTGGCAAGTTTACTACGGTAACCCTGCGATAGACTAACATCCCATCCAGGGAGAGGGGGGGAGAGAATACTCCTAGTCTCTTCAAGCTATTGAAACTGGTATAAGCTCCCACCTGATGGGACACTAGGCTGGAATACAGACTTGAAAAGTTGACATCAAATGAGTAGGATGCAGGTCTCATTTTTACCAAGCTCGACAAATTAAATGAAATACTTTTGGTCAAACAGCTTGAAGCCTGTGTCAGAGACAAACTAACCACCAGGGTTTTGCTCTTCAGTGATGCAGGCTAACCACTTGCAAAATAATGAATAAAACCCATTTGAACCTCATTAAGTTTCGAACCATTTATTGAACTTCTCACCTTTCCACAACAGGCGATTTGCTGTGCATGAAGTCTCCACTAATGAGTTGTTGTGGAATCACTTTTTAGTTACAACAGATGCAATAAAACATTTCAAAGTGACCTTCAGTGCATGGGTAATCAAAATGATAGTATGAAGCTCTAATGATGCCAATTATGGACATCAGTAAACCCATTTATCATGCTAGAGCCTGGAACAGGCTATATAGGCCCACTCGGGTAGAAGCAATTCATGCAGCAGAAATAGGAGTTTGTTATCTTCCCAGTCCCCTAAATAAACTGGAAAAGACTGAAAAGTTATTTTGGGTGTTCTAAAGGAACTATAATTCAACCGTGACATGAGAATCAGTACAGTACAAACAGAAAATTCGCTTCTTCAGTAAACCAGTGCTCTTTTGACGTCCATCTTGATCATCTACGGGAACTTATTCTTCTAAATTGGATTCTCCTAGTCCCAACGAACACATAATTAAATCATTTTGAAGGAAACTATATAACTCCCAAAAACAGTGGAAGTTCGTGGAATGAAAGTGGTTAACTCGACGCAGGAAACTTCAAAAGTACAGACGGTTAACACTCAAAAAAGGGACATTTTCGTTTAGTCGAAACGGCGTAGATCGACTGGTGCGTACTGGTGCATTATGTTTCCCATATTGGAAAATTTCTAAGCTTTTGATTTATTATAATTTTACGCCAAGCACCACTAGCTGAAAGCCGTGTTCAACAAAAACTTCCGACCTACCAGACGAAGAGAAAAATCGGCCATTTTACCTTGTCCGAGAAATGTCAAAATTTACCATGATAAGCTCTAAATGTAAGAACTTCGACGTCAAAACCTTACTTTACTATTCCCAAACTTTCCAAATCTAATATTGTAGCAGAGAAAAGGCCAGTGAAAGTTGTGCAAACGATGATCAAACTCACCCGAAAAACCGCTCGCATGACAACAAACTTCCGCCATGTTGGAAATTTATCAAAATAATGCATTGCGGTCAGAGTGCGCACACCACCTGGATGCCATTGTTGCTACAGTGCTATATCTAAGTTAGATTGTATTCTTTAATTGTCGAATTTCAGTTCGAACCTACTACTTCTATTACTGCTAATACTTCTGCTACCTATTGGTATCAACGCTACTGTTCTTACCGACTACAACATCGCTAGAATCATTGCTGTTACTGTTATTGTCTGGATCTATGAACTTTGAACCGTGATTAAATCGTTTTTAATCAGTCTATCAAGTGGAGTTCGAATTGTCTATCGCCTCGCACCGCGCTACCCCTGTAATTGTTGAAGATCTCGAGTAAGGCGCAACCTTTAGGATCTTAGCAATTACATAGCTTGTTTCGCTAGCTTTGAATCTTCAAGACAATTTTCTCTTTTTATTATAAATTATTATATATTTTCTCGATTCCGGAAAAGAAGTTACTGGATTCCGACGAATATCTGAATTTCGCTGCCTCCAGTGATGCCTAAATAATATTCAAAATGAAAATGGACCTTTGAACGACAATTACATCGCTGTTATAACAGTAGGTTGCAAGTAGCCTGCACTCGTGTCGTTAGGATCCAAATGGAGCCTTACCTGAAGGCTGAAACATTTGTCGTGAATGCTTAGGGGCCGTACTTCACGATATCACGGTTTATTAACGATTTATTTCTCCAGGTAAGGCTACAGGGTTTTCTCTCTTCTCTCTGGAAAGCGTCTCACTAAAATTCGCACAAAGGTCACCGATTACAAAGGCGAACTGTCAAGAAAACAAAGTTCTCGAGTTGCTATTTACTTAATCAGTTTAAAGATCACTGAAGAAACTTGGAATGTGTCCATCATTAATTGAAAGCTATAAAACCGAATCGATTTTATCAGTTTTTAAAACCAATCTGTCAGATACAACTCACTATCTGTCACCGGTTAGAGGTCTGCCGAACGAAAACACGGTTTATTTGTTAAATCTTTAAAATTTCTTACCTTTAAATACATTTAATTCCTTACATACCGGAACTGTAAGTTTTCCATAACAGATCACCGGAAACCAAGAACCAAGAACCACTAAAGTTTTTTTTACCTTTTTTCCTTAGGAAAAGGGGAGAGGGGGGGGGGGGGGGTTGAGAGACTATCGGCCGCCTGTAAGGTCTTCAGAATTTTTTGTTTGAAATATTGCGTTATTTGTGGCCATGGAAACGCCCTCCGTTACCCCCCCCCCCCCACTCCCCAGAGCAAAGACAACCCCGGTCATATTGTGTTGGAACACTTCTCTCAATGTCACAATTCACCTGTCTAAATCGGCGGCTCTCTCTCCCCTCCATGTTGAGTGAACTAATTTTGGTCATGTAGCAAGTCATTGTTATCACATTGGGGGCGGAGAGGGAAAGTGTTCCAACAAATGTGTCCGAAGTTGTAATCATCAAAACTCCTGGAACCCTGTGTCACACCGGATTGTATCCCCACCACTCTCGGTGGTATTCCGTCACGACTTGAAATTTCCAACGAGGCTGTCCAGCACGGACCTTGAATCTAGTGCTATTACTACCCTTTTATTCAGGAAACAAGAAAACCTGTGGCATATCAAAGACGGGCCCTTACAAGCTGTAGTTATTCAGTTGTGGGCACCTAGATTCACTGATTTTTTTCTATTGGGTATCATAGATAAATAAATTTTGCGTGACTGTTTTGGAAATTGCCAAAAAAAAAAATTCGCAAAGATACCCGCAGCAAAAGTTTCATACCAAACCGCAGATGCTAGAATTAAACCTTTTAATTCCCCTCCAGCCCTAGTATTTTCAGTATTTTGCAATACAGTAATTAATTGCATGCGTATTATAAAATTGCGTTACCTGTTTAATTGGCTCCCGCACTAATTGTCGATAGTTGATCTCGAGCTAAGCGCCCGGGGTTAAAGGTTTCTCTTGAAAATCAAGTCCCAGGCAGGCATTTTATTGAAGACTAAGTTTACTTTTACTACAAAATTAACCTATGTTTTCAGTTACACGGTGATAACAAATAAACTCATAGTTATGAGTGTAATTTATTTTCCAGTTTTATCCAGAAAGCGGCCTACAAAAAGCCTCAGGAACTTCAAGGCCTGAAATCTGTGCCTCATTTCTCAGTTGCCGACATTCAAATAAGCGTTCTCTTTGAGGAAAATATAATTTTTTTACAAGTGGGATCGTGTACCTGGATCCGAGTGGTCAGTGGCGTCCCATTTTTTCTTCCTTTGACAAATAACAAAAAACAAACAATAAGAGTCCAAAGTTCCGAAGTGCAAAACAGCAATGTACAGGTTAGGTGCGTGATGTTTGGTCAGCGGCTTTCCATGGATCATCATTCATCCACAAGGTGGGTTCTGCATCCAATAACCCAGTATTGTCACAGAGTGGATTCAATCCCGGTACTTTTCGAATGGCTTGACGAATGGCTGGAATGTCTCTGTGTTGCAAGGCTAAGATGAAATCTTCCACGTCTTCTTTGACGTCTTGAAAGTATTCTTCAAATAATTTCTTCATTTCTTGGATAGTGTCTTTGTAAATGTTTGTTTTCATCAAATTTAGTTCATACCTTTCTAGTTCGGTCCATTGATCTTTAGGCGTATTGGCTAGACGAATTAAGTAGTATCTTGGCATGTTGGTTGGGTTTTTCACTGTATGGAGGAAACCAGTCTGTCCAAGGCACTGAGGGGGTTATATGGTTGGCATACAATGAGTTGATCCTCGTTGGGTGGAGGTGAATGCTCAAACGGTGTGACGGCAAGTGCTGTGTATCCGTAAAGGTAGGTTTGGAAGGTACTGGGATCAATGACTCTCTGGTCGTACACCAACTGACAACTCTTTTAATCTGGAAAGGTGAAGAGATCGTAGGTTTTGGCGTCTCTGACGATCTGGTGAGTTTTGATGACTTGGGTTTGGCGCGGTTCCTTTTGAGGCTTTTGGATTTGTTCGAGAACGTCCTGACGCGTGACGTCATAATTCAACTGGGTTTTACCCTCGTTGTTGAGACGAAAGCCACGGACTTTGCACTCGACTTTACCGTTCTTGGTTTTGTACTCATAATTCTTGGGACCTCCCGACACGAATTCTTCGATGTAATCGTCGTCATCCAATTCGCTGGTAAACTCTCCGAGATAATCTCCTAAGACAGGGTTGGGTTGGCCCGGTTCCTCCAGGTAAATGACCCAGTCCGTGTCATAGTACAGCACGCATTCACCCAGGAGTTGGAGGACTTCGTAGAGGTGGAGACGTGTCCAACAGGTAGTGAGACAGGCCACGAAGACGTTGAGGTTGGGAGACACGGGGATGTCTTCTTCTTGATGTTGGTAGTGCACTTCCACGAGGTGTTCATTGATGATAGACACGTGACGGACATCCAAGGTGTTGGTATCCAGGAAACGGTGGAAGGCTTGCGGGTCGCTGAATTCTTTGACTTGGGTCTTGTTGAGAAGTTGACCAAACTTGCCCCACATGGAATTCAACATCATCTTGGCCAGAGCGCGCAGACCTTTATTTTCCTCGATCTTGTCGTACTCCAGTCGAATGCCCTCGTGCTCATAGTACTCGCAGATGTACTGCTGGCGTTTGGTCTCGTCATCGCCCACCCATTTGGGCCATCCGCTGGCTTCTTGCTTGATTTTGAACCAAGTGTTGACGTAGTCTTGGAAGAGACCTTGACAGGTTTCCGGGAAGTGCTACACCTCGTAGATGTACTGGTTTTCGTACCCCAACTCGACGGTTTTTTGCAATTCGGGAGTGCACCACGTACCGGTCAGGGAGCGCTCGTGTTCGGAGTGTGCGCACTGGTGATATCTCTTCAGGGGAGGTTTTTCCATTTCGTTTTGCGCGCAGGTGGCACAGAGAGGAAAGGTGAGTTTACCGGCATGACGGTAAGGCAGCATGGGATGGTACATTCCAGGTGGAGGCAACACTTGACATTTGACAAAACCAAAGTAATTGTTGATGTTGGTGTGACCAGGTTGCGAGATGAACTGGGGATGACTTTTGGGGTAGATGCACGTCTTGTTGCCCCAAGGGTACAAGGAGGGGTAATCAATGTAGTGGATCTTTTGGCCTGGTGACACGTGATGATATGGTTTGACGGCATTAGGATGTCCACCGCAGAAGGCATCACGGGAGTTGCGGGGTTCTACGAATTGCAGGGGATTCACGTACGCTTGGACGTCCGAGCGGGTTTGCTTGAGGTGGTCCCACTGCATTCCCAGATTTCCTCGATGCGGTACCCTTTGGTGCGAAGCTGCCTCATTTTTTGTTGGGTTTTGTAGTAGACAACATCCATGGTACGGTCGTAGAGTCGTAGACGGCGTTCGTTCCGCACGGGAAAACACTTGGGGCACCCATGCCAAAAACACCCGTGGAATTCGTAGACGGTGTTGTTTTTTTGACAGAACCCACCCACAGTGAAAGCAGTACCGGGCACGTGGTAGTCATCGCCATTACCCACGTGTTGAATTTAATGGCGTTGGGATGGGTGAGGATGGTTGGGGTAGGCACGGGCCAGCATGTCGTGAGCTTCCAGGTCTTCATGACTGAGTTGATCCAGGGCTTGCTGACGCAGTCGGTGATCGTGCCAGGTTAACCATTCGATGGCCTCTTGGGATTGATTGACACGATTGCGCCATCCACCCACGGGCTCACTGGCAATGCTGTCGGGTATCATGCGGTTCATGCACAGATCACGGTTGCAGGCCGAGGCAATGGTGACGTGCTCAAACGGGTTGAATCCCTTTTTGGCTTCAAACAAACGTTTGAAAGTCAAATACCCTTCTTTCAATAGGCGAACATCCGATTCGCAGTAGGCTACCAATTCTTGTTGGAAATCAAAGACAACTTGATTGTTCCGTTGCTCTTGGTGCCATTTCTCAAATTCTTGGCGTGCTTCGGGGGACATGGCTTCGGGCATGTAGTAGTCTTGGACAGGGATGGGTCCCACGTACTCTTGGTTTTCGGAAATGTTAAACTTGTGAGGGAATTACCCCTTTCTGAGTTCGGTGAGCCCAAAGGTTTTGGGAAACGCCGAGAGAGGCATCTGGAAGAAGCCGTTGACTTGACGCGTGTCTTCTAGAGTCAAGGTATTCAATCATTCGAGAAAATCTCGCAAACAATGTTCTCCTCGGAAACGAAAGGGACGAGGGTCATGTTCGGTTTCGGCAACAACCAGATTGGTTTCGTGTTGTTCTTGAGGTTGCATGGCTTCGATGTCAAAGAACACGTGAATGGGTGGAAGTTTTTCTTCTTCTTCTTTGTCAAATTGTTCTTCTTCTCCTTCTTCCTCCTCATTGGCTCGCAAGGTTTGGAAACCCCGCGGCAGCACCCCGTTTGGCGGGAGGAGCACCTTGACGCTGACATTTTCGTTAACGTTCCTCTTTCTGTTCTTGGATTTCTTGAGGGGTGAGGGCTCTAGGAATGTAGCATCGATGGGTTTGAGCGTTTACGTACTTATGACAGGAAGGACAATCCACTTACCCGCAGCGATGACGTAGAATGTCTTTTAACCCCACTTCTAGTTTGAAACATCCTACACCTTTACGTCGAGTGAAGCAGATGGTGGATTGGAGGGCGTCAGTGGTGTTTCCAGCAATGTCTTTGGTGCGATGGGATTGGAAACAGGTGTCACCGAAAGAGTCTCGTCCACAGTCATGGCAACGTAGGGAGACTTTGAGACCGCGTGGGTAAGCGTGGAGAAAATCGGGACAACCTTTTTGAAGACAGGCGCGACACTTGAGTTGGGCTTGGCAGCGGTGACGTCCCTTGTTGTCGTAGGGTTTGAAGCAGTGGGCACACACGTAACTGGACCCAAAAAAAACCCGGAAGACTGGTGATGACATCATAGTGGCCTTTCTCATGGAGCAAGATGAGTTGTTTAGACAAGGGTGGTCCAAAACTGCTCACATGAAAGGCACGGTCCGCGTCAACCAAGAGGATCTGGTACTCGTAGAGGGATGGTGCGGCACTAAACTGGGTTAACTCTTCGTACCCGCAAGGACCAAAAGAGACGTGGGCTTCCTCGTGCATTAGCAAGGCTTGTTGTCTTTGGATTTTTCTTCCTTGCTGGATGGATTTCCATTTAGGGTGTTTGTCCACCTTGGCTTTGGCGGTGACCAAGGCCCGAGCACAACACAAAACATCCTCATTTCGGATGCGGATGCATCTTTTTTTTCTGTTTGAAAACTTGGAGATTTTGATGACCCTGTTTCAGTCACCGTGGTTTGCCGGTTCCCCGAGGAGCATGGTGGAATTGTTCATTGCTGTTGAAGGCTTGAGCCAGACGATTGAGCAGGGCATCTAACTGGGTTTCTCCTTCTCGCCATTCACTGGCGCGTAATCCTCACCCTTGAAAATTGCTGGTGAGACGGTTGGATTTGAGGACGAAGTAGAGACGGTTTTGATCGTTCATGTTAGGGGTGGTACTCAACACGCGTTGGATGGCGCGTTGCAAACCGTCTTGGAGAGCTTGGACTAGGTGAGGACTGTCTACAAAGTTCCCCGTTTGACGTAATCGGGTATTGAAATGGCGTTCGTGGACCCCCATTCTGTCACTACGTCGATCCACAAAGGGTTCGAGATCAAATTCAAAGGTTCCTACTGGGGTTTATGGATCCAGTCCTCCTCCACTCTGTTGAAGGAGTTGGGTTTGAAAAGCTCGTTGACGTTCAAAACGATCCATCACTTGATTGCATAATTTATCTTCTTCACTATCCTCCATGAGTTCGTGACATAACAGATGATCTTGTTCTTCTTCGTTGTCTGACATGTTGAGTCCTAACAAGGCCAAGACTTCGTCGCGGGAAACACCACTAGGACCTGCCTCTTGTTCTTCTTCTTGTCTTGACGACATGATGACTGCCTGAAGGCAAACCAAATTGTAAAAAGAGAAGCGAGGTGCACTTTTTATAGAAAAAACAAGGTCGGGTGACCTGGGCTGAGAACCAATCACTGATTTTGGAAAAAGAAAGAGGAGGTGGTCTAGCTTTCCTCTGCTTGGATGAAAAAAAAAGGGGAGGGGTATAGCTTTCCTGTGATTGGATGAATAGAAAGGGGAGGGGGTATAGCTTCCCTCTGATTGGATGAAAAAAAAAAGGAGAGAGGAGGGGGTAGCCCCCTCCCCCTATTTGTTTTTTACCCACGAATCTTTTCGGGGAAAGGAAAAAGAGGGTATAAAAGACGACAACCATTCGTCAGTTCTCACAACGATTATGAATCCTTCAGTTGACGACCGTTTGAAGAGGGAAGAAAAAATTGAGAAGATTTGAACGAAGCAGCAGCCTTAACAGCCCTAGTGAGAGGAAAAAGTTTGGAGAAATTTGCTGCATAATTGCAAAAAGAAGAGCTGGTGGGACAACAAACCGTAGAAATTGACCCACAACTGACTTGCTCGTGGTACATCAAAGGATTGGACTTTTGTGCACCACATTGAAGAAATCATCATGCACCGTTTTCAATGTGACAGTTGTTATTGTTACTTTTTGTTGAAATTTAAGGATTGTGATGTGTTTCAAGCTGTATTTTGCCATAGGCAATTTGATTCTTTTTTCGTTAATTGTTTTCTCAGGCGTATGCTCAAGTTAAAAAAAGAATGGCATTTTTGAATTTGTTCCGTTTGCAAGAAAATTAAAAGGACTCAGTCACCGATGAACCAATCATCCAGTGTGCGTTTGGTTATGGCATGTCTTTGAAAAATTGATGCACCGGTTGAAAATTGCCATTACCTTTTTCCATCTGACTCTTTTTAGGTACTTGAAGAATTAGAAGGAACGACTTATTGGCACCGTTTTTAATGTAGAATTTGTGCTCGATTGGTCAAATACAAAGATTTCATACCTTGACTTGTTTTTGTTAGGTGCATGGGCAACTTCATCGCCTTTGGCTTAGTTGTAAATGGTACCACCGCCAATCAGATTTGAAGTTGAAGCTTAGTTTTTTTAAACCGGACAAAGGTTTTGACACAGTTTAACGATTTGACTTGCACTTATACTTATGTTTATGCTTAGGTGCATGAGGGTATTCGTCGTTATAGACGATATAGAAGATATTTGGCAATGTTGGGAATTTTTACCTCAGAAGCTTTGATACGAGAATTATTTTCTTTAATTCTTAACACTTAGGTTAACAAAACACTTGTTCAGATTTGGACGGATTGTTCCTGTTGTGGCGGGGCAGCACATGTTCTTAAGGAGATTCGTTATTTTAAAACAACTGTGTATTGTGATAAGTGTAGGAAGATTCATAGAGCACCACCACCTCCACCGGAATGGTATAATTCTTTTAGTGTTCCTCTTGTAAGAAGATTGTATTTAAAACAAGAACTTAATCGATGGATTAGTGAAAATGTTGAATGGCGAAAAGTGACAAATGTAAAAAGCAGTGGTGGGATCTAACATTAAACATCAAAAAACAAACAAACAAACAAAGATGTTGCGTTTGTAAAAATAACGTTTATTTTTTGTAAATAGCAACAACAACAGCAGAGTTTGTACAATAAAAACATGTTTACAATTTCAAACGTTTCTTGGCTTGCATGATTCTTTTGACGACACGTTCCGTCATGGTTTTCTTGCCGGGTAAACGATCGATGGCTTTGATCATCTTGGTATCGGCTTTCCACTTGTCTTGCAAATTCTGGGCGTGGCTGTAATCAATATCGTGTTATTTGTCAATCTTGTCCAATCGATTGATGCCGGGATCTCCACGCTTCAGTCGTTTGGCAAGTTTAGTATCGGGTCCCATGTACTGATAGCCAGGCCAATGAAATTCAATGCCGGTTTTAGCCAACCACTTTCGAATATCCACACCCCATCCTCGTTGGGTTCTCTTCCTTTTTGTTCCCCTCCTCCTGGGGGTGGGTTTTTTCTTGGAACGGGTCTTCATTTTTTTCCCAATCACTGTCGTAATCCAATCGACGTCTCAACTTTTTCCCTCGCTCCCACTCTTCCCTCCCTGGCAAGGGTCGTAACTGTTCCACTTCTCGAGTGGGACCTTTGCCTTTGTCTTTGCCTTTAGCCCAAGGACTTTCCGAGTACCGTATTTCAAGGGTATTGCGACGTTCTCGAATGGCTTCCAAACGAGAGCCAAGATCACTATCTCCTCGACTGGTGGAAGGAGTCCCTTTGTTGACGGGAATTTTACAGGTGGACGCCTCTTTGCCTTTCTTGACGAGTCCTGAAGGAGTGATTTGAGGTTTGGGGGTGGACGGAATGCCTTTTATCATGGGCTTCAACGACTGTTCCACGGGACCCGTGACCAAACCCCCTTCTTCCTCTTCTTCCTCTCCCGGAGGTCCACCAGGTGCACCAACACCCACACCCACAGGAAATTGACGTATGCGTTTGGTTAACTTGGTCAATTCTTGACTCAGAGGTTTGGTTTGAGCATTGACAATGGCCGGAGGGAGTTTGGGGTTGGCTAAAAAGACGAGTTTCTTAGCTGCTAACGTGACCGCTTTGTTGAGCAGAGCATTTTCCGTTAACTTGCCTTTGTAATATTGAATGAGTTGATCCAAGTCCTTTTGAGGAATCATGTACACCTCTTCCATGGGGTGTTGCTACACTCGGCACAGAGTTCTCCGTCCTCCAGGTTACGACACCTTTCACAAAGCAGACTGGATAAGATGTGCATATACTCCCGATACAACATGTGATATTTATGCTTCCAATAATGGCAATTTTCTTTCCACTCGTCTCGTTCCCGATTGGCGTCTGGCAAAAGGTTGACCCACGTATCCAGGTTTAGCGCTGTTGTCGAGCACATTGACATAACACTTTGTTGAGTCCTTGCCACAAACCTCTGCCTTTTTGTGAGACGAGCCACTGACGACGTTTTTTCACCGAATGTTGGCAACGACCCAGGTTGCGTAGCACCTTTTTATAGGGACGAAGCTGTGCCATGATGGGTGGCGTCACGGGAATGTTGTTTTTTAACAGGTTCAATACCAGTTCACTGACGGCATTGACTTGATTCACATTAGCATGTTGTAAAAGTTCTTGACATTTAAAACGATTGGCTTCTTTTACCACAGACCGTAAAAACGGTAATTGACGTCGAAGACGTTTCATACCGCCCAAGGTCTTCGTCTGAAATTAGAAACAGCACCTCCTACACCCAGGGCTCCCATTCGTTTATAGCGTTTACTCTTTCCCAGTTTAACTCCAAGTTAAGCCGCGCCTTTCAGTAAAGAAAAAAGACTTCCTCCCACATTCACGTGACTACGACGTTTTCTTCTTCTTGTTCTTTTTCGGTTTCTTCGGGGGGCCATGGTGTCGAGTACATGAAAGTGGGGCTGTGGGGTGACACCTTTTTATCCTTTTCCACCCAGTAACTTTTGGACATTAAGGGACGATGACATACGTCCACGTAGCATTGAGCATCCACTTGCTGGTAGAAAAATTGACGGTAGTATTCTTGCACGCAACGTTTGGGTAATTGCGGTGTAAAATCGATGATGGTGTCATCCAACGTTTGCATCTTGATCAAAAACCCTTCCAGCCCATCAAAGGGAGTTCCACGCACGTAGGTTCTCAATTCGATCAAGGCTTTAGCGTAAGTGGTGAAAGAAAAACGACTCACGTCCACTTTAAAACTGTATTTTTTAAAATCGTTCCATCCTTTGACCACGGTACCCACGGCAGCCAAGCACGCTACCAACGTACTGTTTTCCGGAATGGGATCCGCAATCATGCCGGCCGCCATCAGCAGTAAAGCCATTCCATTGAACAAGGCGTTGTAAAACTTGAAATGGTTCAACATTTTTCGATATCACCACCACTGTTTGTGGTAAAAGGCATACAACGAATTCATGCGTTGTAAAAGTTCCAGTTTGAATTTTAAACAATTGAGTTTGGACAACGGTCCATTCAGCAAGGATACCACGGCTTTTTCTTTTTTGGGAGCCATTTGATCTCCTCAAGTCGAAAACCGCAACGAATTGCTTTGCACGGTAGGCCGACCTCCCTTTTTATAGCTGGTCACGATGCTATTGGTCGTGGTGATGTTGGCAATCTCGCGTCCTTGGGCAAATTGTTCTTGGTCTTGTAACAACATGCGTAATCGACGTTGTAAATCCGCTTGGTCCAAGGTTCTAGGTGACCCTCGTGGTGTGGCTTGTTGAGAGGGTCTAGGTGGGGACAAGGTAACGAGGGAGAGGGTTGCAGTCGCCGTGGACGAGGACGAGGTGAACCTCGACCCCGTCCGCGTCCGGGTCTGCCGTGTGGGGTGCTACGACGACCACCACCGCTCCCACCGCTACTACCACCACCACCACCTCCACCAGCCCCCGCTGCTGCCAATATTCTTTGTCTTAATTGAGACCTCCGTGTTCTTGGCGAAGGAGAAGGGGTGGGTGTTCTCACCAATAGCGTGGAGGGTGGTCCAGTGGAAAGAGTTCTGGAAGCTTGACTACCGACCCCGGCTGGGGACACTCCACCATAAGCAGTGGGGGATGGGATGGACTCCAAATAAGCGGTGAGGTCATCGGTCATAAACTGATCAAACGCTTGATCAATCAGGGACTGGTCCCCCGTGTCCACAAAATTTCTCAAAGGGTACCGGGCGATACTTGATTGGTCGTCGTGGTGCCTACGCCTGCAGGGGAAACGGTTGCGTAATTTTGTGGAGGACGTCGGGATGCATCATCATCTGCCACGCTCGATCTTCTAAGGTCCACACCAGTTCACGAAAATACGTTTCGTTGTAACGATCGATAAAACGGTCAACGGATGTTCCTCGTCGGTTTCGAACCAAATTGTATACCTCTCACATGGCACTGTAATCATTATGTCGTCCATTCGCATACTATGAAAATAATCGCCCTCGATTTTTTCCCAACAAATCCAAAACAACGGAGTGAGGCAATCCCTGCAACCTTCTACTTGGCAATCTTCTACTTGACATCTTGTGTCTGATCACGATGCTTGTGATACGTGCGCGTCCATCCCTCGTCTTTTAAGACGTGGCTCAGCAACCGTTGTTGGTCGGACGAAGCCGGATGTAAATCCAACGCCAAATACCCATAAGGACGAGTAGTGGCGTGATGAAAGGTTTCCAAACTGTCTTTCCAACTGGTGGGAAACGATTGAAGCAATACATTGCGTACCCCCAACTGATCCCACGGGTTCTTAAAGGCCACGATGTAATGAACATTGCGGGAAATGCTTTTGGCACATTTGCCCACGGGAAACATGTCTTGGTACAAGTAAATGACCGTGACGTTTTGATGATGAGAATGTTTGGTGAATAAATCCAACACCACGATCTTGCATGGGTTGAAATCGGTCTTGCCACGCTCCATAACAATAATGCACTTGGGTAGGAGGGGTTTCAAACAAGTCGGCGTTCTCTAACAAGAGGTTTTCCGTAAACACGGTTTTGCCACACCCCGAAGGAGCCACTACCGAAATAGAGGAGGGGGGTGTGAAACCGAAAAGGTTTTCCAGACTACATGACGAAAAGAAAAAAATGACACACATTTGTACACTTTTCAACCTTTTTATAACAATGACCGGCTTTATGATCATTGCTTACATAATCGTAATTTGAAAAGTTATTTAAAAATTCTTGCAACGTGCGTCCACGGGCTTTGGCTTTCAAGTACAACAAAGCGTAATCACCGCAACTCTTGCTATTGACGGCTTGAAGGGACTTGCCATTTGTCACTACATAATTACAATGTCTTACAATCCAGTCTCTCAACGGGGTAGCTTGCTTGTATCTCTCCAAGGGTAGAGCGTAACTATCCAGGACTTCACACACGTTCTGATAGGTCCAGAGTGCCAACCAATGTTGACCGAGTTGATCGTGAGGGTCCCTGTTCACAATGTATCCTTAGGGTGTTTTTTTGTCGGGTGTCTTGGGTAAACGATCACAAGCCACGGTCCCGTAAAAATAAGGTTTCAATCTTGTTCCATCTTTTGCCTTTTTTAATGCTGTCAGCACACCCATTGGCTACATTGTCAAACATGAACACGATACAGTTTCTACCATTTCCCCAATCTCCTCGTTCCACCATATTGCCTTGCTTTTTGCACCAGACTTCACTGGCTTGAAGAAAGCGAAAGTCCCCCAAATTATCTCTTCCTCCACTGTTGTGAACCAACTCCAGGGTTTCATAAGGGTATTCTTCTCCTCTAACAATCTGTCGAATGGAACGCACTCCAAATTTCTGGAAGCAGAAGGGATCTCGGGTCACATCTCCATTGAAGGCTCGACTGTTCAACAGACCCACAATCAAACGGTTGGGGATTCTGTTTTGAAACAGGTTGGGAATGTCAAAGCGGGTGAGATTGCCTTGCATGCTGAAGGTGCAGATTTCACTGCGAACCGTGGGGTAGGTAGCCAATTGTTTGCCATTGTGTCTTTGGGCAGATAGGGTCTTGTAGATGGTTTCATTCAAACGGAGTTGACAGAGATGAAATCGTAGCTTAACATCCCCTTCAATCAATCTTCCAGCCAGAGCCACTCCATTCAAAACAGGTTGGGACTATTGAAATGAAATTTCATCTTGATTTCCACGCCTGGTACCAGTACTTTGCTGGTGTGAAACACTTCAAAGTGACGCGTGAACACCAAACTGTAACGGGCTCCATCCACATAATGGCGGTTTCTGCTATAGAGTGAGCCAAGGCAGCTTTGTGATTGGCACTGAGACATTGCCAGTCATTATGTCCAGCACCAGCATTAGCCGTGGTGTTGGTGTTGGTGGCTGTCCATTCCGGTGGGAAATCCACAGCATTAAACCAGCCTTGAGGTGCCAATATGGTTTTTCCATCCTCTCGGTTGAAATTCAGCAAGTCTTCTATGTAGGCCTTGTAATGATACGTGTCTGATTGCGGGCTGATCAAAGTACCATTCAACTGCAAGTCAATCTGCTTGATGATGGTATGAGCCAATTGTTGGTAACCCATAGTTTGTCAGCAGCTGCCAAGTTATTATTGGTACTTTTTTTGCAATCTCAGTCCCATGGTGAAGTAACTGCGTCACAAATCCACATAATCGTCCAAAGCAGGAACGATAAATTCCATCGGATTAATCCCCGTGGTCGTGGGTTGAATGGTGACCATGCGATAGGCATTGATGCTAATGTCTGTAGGAGGAACCTTGAATACTCTCAATGCCGGGTTGATTGTCCCTTCGGAACGAGCGTGAGCTGGAGCAGCTTCTGCCAATTTTCTTCTTTAACGTCTTCTTCTTCTTCGTTTAGATGTAGAGGGACCACGTCGTGATGAGTTTTTATACCGTCGTCGTCGTCGCGCTAACCGTTGAGCCAAATCAAATCCTGGAATTTTCACGACACTTTGACTCAACCAACCTCCACGTTGTCGTTGCGGTCGTCTTCTCATCATTTTCCAAAAAGGAAACAATCCCATCGTTGAGGTAAACCACGGTTACTGCGAATATGTCGAGGCCGAGAATGGACTGGAGCCAACGGCATGTCTTTAAACACCAAAAATGTCACGTGCTCTTTTCACTTGATTAGGAAACAAAGCAATGGCCACGCGAACGGCTTTTTTTCACGTTCTTATCACCCAGGACTTTCTTAGCTCGTTTGGTAATTTCCTGTTTGATCACTTGTTCGGCTTTTCGTTTGACACCACGTGTCAAGCCTGCTTTCAATCCACTCGAGGTGTTACTAGGTAGTTTCACTGGATTTCGGGTCCTTTTAGGTCGTTGGAGTCCTCCTCGAAACATGTCTGCCAACACCCCTTTACCATCTTGGTCATAGTACTTCTCAGGTCGAAATCGCGTCAAACTACCGCCCCGCAAGTTTTCTTCTCCTTCTTCACTCGTCACCAATGATCACTTTTTTTCTTTTCTTTCTTCACGTGACTCTTCTCTTTTTATACACGACATCAACTCACGTGATACTGCAAGTGAAGGATTCCCCGGCTTACCGTTTTCTTTTACCACTTTTGATTTCCGCCATGCGTTTCAGATGTGCCTTTCGAGCATTCTTTAAACGCTAACGTTTCCAATCCTTTGGTGATTTTCCAAGCGGCTTTGGGAATCCCTGCTACCACCGCTCCCACACCTTCACTCCTTTGTTTACATTGCCGCCGTTTGGTTTGACTTTTTCTTTGCCGTCGCCGTCGTCTTCTTTTTATGTCTTTTGTAGTGCAACGTGACAATGGTGTTCCCTTCTCCGAACTTGACCAGGTCTCCATTGGTTTCTGCCACTTGCGTTTGAATGATTTCAACCACCTCGTTGCGAAGAGGCATGTATTGTATGTGTAACAGTTCAAAGTAGATGGTCCCTCGTCCTTCGCGTTTGTACTTGACTTCTCGCAACAAATGGGTCTTGCAATTTCCCACAATGCTGCTACCTGCCACGTCAGAGTACACGTGTAGAGATCGCGTGGGTTCCCCCACCACCGAACAAAACGCCACATTCAAGTTGGTGAAACGCCAACTACAACTCATGCTCAATTGTAAATTATCCGGTAAAAAAGAACGAACCGTCCAAAAGACCGGGTTGCTCTGATCGTCGTTCAAATCGTTCCAATCACTTGGGGCTTTCATGTTGGGTATTTGATCTCCCATGAATTCTTGCTGTAAGTTGGGTCCATATCAAACCACTGCTGACTTTACGCAACCATCCCATCTTGAGAGCTAACTTGGTGTAGATGACGATGGAAGCGTGTCGAGTTTGCAATGACACACGTCGTTATTGTCATTGATCAGGTCTTCTCCTTCCCAACGAAACTTGACGTAGGTGTGTTTGCCCTGCCCATTGGTAAAACGTCCTCCTTGAATGGCCGTTTCCTTGCGTTGTTGCTCAATGTGTGTAATGGTGGCTTTCATGAAACTCACTCCATCCACAACCCAATCCAAATCTTTGATGTCATTGATGATGGTTTGAGCCGATCCTGTGTCGGTTTGCGTTTCACTATCTTTTCCACCCGGTTTGGGTACGGTTTGGTCCCAGGAGGTCGACAAAATGTACCCATCTTTCTTCACCAAATCGTACAAATTCACACGGGTATCCGGTACAGAAATCGCGCTCAACCCTACTTGCCATTGACCACCGGGTAAACGTAAGGGATGAGGTAAACGAATCTTGAACCAATTGGCTTGGTTGTTGGGAAATTCTCGTCGGTTGGCATGACTGGGCAACGTCACGTAGAACGACATCCTGTCTTTTTTTTCTTCTTCACACTACCTCCCTTTTAAAGTGTAGGGTCAGGATAGTGTGACCTTCTCCAAATTGACTTCCGCCATTTGTGTTTCAATGATTTCCACCAATTCATTTCGCACCGGTAAACAATGAACGTGGATGGGTTCAAAGTGAGTGGTTTCTTGGGTGTGATACTTGATTTCTCTCAAGAGATCCGTCACGCGATTACCCACCATGCTGCGGATACCCACATTGCAATACACGTGCAAGGGAAGAGTGGGTGCAAATTCCGTGGAGGGACGAAACTTCTCGTTCAAATTGACAAAACGCCAGTTACACGTCATGCTCAGCACCAAATACCCACCATCTACTTCCCAAAACGTGGGTTTGTTGTCAGCATCCGGTACATCCGTCGGGGTGGGAATGGTATCCGAGTGAAATTCTTGCCATAAGTTAGGTCCCAGTCTGAAACGTGCCAGTGGTAGGTTTTTCATTTCCAGGGCTGCTCTCAGGCAATCAGAGGCCAGAAAAATCCAGCAATCAGCAACAAGGGGCCAAAAGTGTCCTAAGTTAGCTGATGGTACTACTTCAGTGTAGGCAACATAGCACTGCTTTTATGCATGTCATCTAATCTGTTGATGTGTATATATTTGAGAATATAATCATGACTGATATGATGACTGTTATTGTTAGATTATTGCAGTATGTTTAGTTTAATTTTCAATATAAAAAAATTTTCTCTAGTGTCAACTAGATGAATTGTGTATCAGGCAATTTCATTTGTGATCATTTCCTTTGTGGGCGTAAAGCATGCTCTGTTAAATTTCCAGTAATTGTCACACCTTGGAATTGACTGATTCACTTCATGTCTGTTTAGTGTTATATTAGTAAGTTGAGTGTAAATAATAAGATCTGAACATGAGACCTTGTTCTGATGGTAAGGCTCGCAGTCTAAACAGTGAATGTGTGAAGGCTGGGGCTTCACTACCTGTGCACATTCAAATTTAATTTGTTGCACTGATCAAAAGAGGGCGTGGGGGCAGAGGTCTTACAGAGGACAACTCCTGGTACTTGAGGTTGCTGGTTGGGCCAGCGCCAATTAGAATTCACCCTCAACTTACCTAAAATTGCCCTTAAGTTGCCTAAAATCGCCTTAAGTCGCCTAAAATCGCTTGAAATCGCCATAATGTTTTGGTGAATTTTGCTTAAGTCGCCTAAAATCGCCTAAAGTCGCCTTAAGTCGCCCGAAGTTACGGCGACTTAAGGGCCCAGAGTAGGCCTACCAATTTCACATTTCAGTCTTAGATATCTTTTTGTTAGGGTCAAGCCACCATAATATGCTTAAGACATGATAATTACCGGTCGCAACTTAACGTCCATCTAGTTATAACTATTTCAAACTAGAAGGCAAGCTAACCTGACGAACGGCTATAAAACCAAACTCTTCAGAAAGGTACTTTATACGAAGGAATACAGATCGACGAAAGATGGCCCACGTAGAATCTGTTACAAAGGAAATATGTCACGCAAGGTTAATTGCTGACCTTGAAATACTAGTCAGTAGCCATTTACCGTTGTCTACTGGGATTGGCTTGTTCGTCGGTCTTATTGTTCGTTGCAGTCGGAAAACAACATTTTAAACGAAATAACGCGTTTGATCTTTATCAGGGAATAGACAGTGACAACTAAGCCAATCAGATTTAGTCGTGTATTCCCAATAGACCAAGTGAAGGTCAAGTAAACGCCAATAATAAATGTCCCTGAGAAAAACTAATACTTTTTGTTTTTGTAAAGAGGACCTACCAGATATCGTGATTTTGCGACTGCAATCACCAAGTTGACTACTAAAACAAGTTGACTACTCGTCTGTGTTTTGTGTTCACATGCTCTAGAGCCACATGCTCTAGAATCACGGAAAAGAAAAGCTCAAATACATTCACTGATCCTTCATTCATCAAATTCTACAAAACCGTCGATAGTTTTCACGGGCCGTCATTTCAAATCATAAGCGGAATAAGAGAGCACTGTTAATATACATTTAATACATCTAACAAACATAAATAGAAAATACAGCAATAACGTTTCGAATTCATCTTGACTTCATTTTTAAATGTAACTAAATAACAGTTGACGTGGAGTTAATTTGTACTTTTACTACACGTCAACTGTTATTTAGTTCAATCTGAAAATGAGGTCAAGATGGCTCTGAAATGTCGGTGATGTATTTTTCGCTCATTTTTGCTATTTCGATTTCAAATCATACTTGAAATCTCCGCAAAATCGCCGTTTACATCCCACCAAAGTCGCTTGTGTAAATGGCTCTTTTAGATACTACTTGTTTTTTATTTAAATAATAATAAAAAAGAAGAAGAAACCAAGGGGAAAAACAACAAACAAACAAACAAAAAAGAGAGAAGAGTTGGCTTCTCAGATTTTCTTGCATAAGGATAAAGAAACCGTGATAAAGATATTTGCGGGTTTTCCTGATTTTTCTGTAACCTGCAAAATGTCTTCAAACACACAGTAAATGTATGATGGGGACGTCGCAAGTAAATAGCATTAACTCCCCCCCCCCCCCTATCGTGCTTAATTTTCCCCGTATTTTAACTTAACCTGTATATACTAGAAACGTATTGTGAAAGTTAATGAAACCACGCAAATTTATGAATAGACACGAACAGTCTTCATAACGCAGAATGTTGATGATTAACAATTATTGGTCGAGGTTGTGCATGACGAGACATATCAAGACTGAGGTCTGTTGTTTGCCGAAGCCGATCGAAGGCTGGGGCGGATAACACAAACATGCGAAAACGAAATCAAATATTTGTTTTATTATTGTTCATTACTTATTTTTTGTATTATGTTAAGCGTTTGTAAAGAAAAGAGACAAAAAACAAACAAACAAGCAAACAAACAAACAAAC
Source organism: Siderastrea siderea (assembly GCA_964030785.1). Taxonomy (NCBI): domain Eukaryota; kingdom Metazoa; phylum Cnidaria; class Anthozoa; order Scleractinia; family Rhizangiidae; genus Siderastrea; species Siderastrea siderea. The sequence goes on from OZ034969.1 coordinate 22,284,967, forward strand.
AAAACAACTGTTCTGTTACTTTCTTTGGCCGGATCTCTTGATATTCTCGGTTTTCACTGTCACGCCATGTTATCTGCCGAAACGTTCGACTGAAATTTATAGAGCTCAGTATGGAAACGCCATGTTGGTGTCCCTCCGAGGGACGATGAAAACATCTCTCCGATGAAAACATCTCTCTCTCCGAAAACATCTCTCCAATGAAAACATCTCTGTGGAATTCACTTCTGCTCTTTAAGCGATTACTTTTCTCTTGTAAACTACTATACATTCACAATAATTTCTTTCCTAATGCTTTAACTGTTCAAACTGCTAAAAATCACAAGGAGAGTCCCTTTTTGCATAAGAGAAAGCTTTGTCACGGACGCCATGTCGGTGTCACGTAGGGTGAAAAGCCAGAAATTTAAGACACTGTTTTCAAAACGAAAGACGCTACCGCACTGGAAACTTGTGAAAAGATATGTTTTTTAGTCTTCTTCAACCTAGTGTGGATATAAAATCAGAAGACCTCACGATTTATGATTTTAGAATTTTATGACATCACGTGAAAACCAGAATAGAGACACATGTGCCAGACGGCACTAGAAGTGTAAACTAAAAAAACTGAACTCACACTAAAAAAACCCTATAGGGCACTTCGACATTGCTGATCCTAGGAGGACGCGTGTCACCACGAACTCAGTAAAAATGCCTATGCTTTCCACGAGTCTCCCAGTAGCTCAGTGGTTAGAGCGTCCGACCGGTGTACGGAAGGTCATGGGTTCGATTCCCGTCGGGGGACTCAGATTTTTTTCTTTGTCCCACGCTCGCGACATGTTGAATATGCCATCTTTTCTTTAAAAAAAAAAACTGATTGCAAGGCTTACATTACGACAGAAGGGTAGTTTTAAATCTGCCCTTTAGTCGTATTGAAAGCCTTACAGTCAGTTTTGTTTAGAGTGAAGCCATTTTATTTGCTAGGTTTAATAAATTTGTAAAAACCTGTTATATGGTTTGTAAATGTTAACGTAATTCAGCTATAGCAGGCTGCGATGTCAACACTAAACGAATATTATGTCTATCTATTCCGCAAATTCAACAAAGAACACACCTGAGTTTTTTATTAAATATGTCTCTTTTCTCGTTTATCGATAACAACTAAAAAGGCAAATTTGAACCTTACGGACACTTATGTTACACGGACACCTGAGAGGCTAATGTTTGACTGTAGTACCTTGTCTAGCTGCAGCTGAGATTGCCTATGCTGTTTGCCCTGTTAACCGAGCGAGAAGTCATTGAACAAATTAATCAATGACGTATAATTCTCCTCTGCTATTATTATATCATGAATCAATTTTGCGAGCTATCATAGAGCAAGAGCTAGTGTTCATATTCACATTCTTAACATAATGATCATACATGAGTTTTCATTGAAAAAAAATCCATTTTGGAGCTACTGTAGTTCATTACCGTACCCAAATTGTGAATTAGCCAATCCGAAGCCTTGTTTACTGTCGTGATTTTCTACGATATCAAGTCACTGACCCGATATCCTACGATATCATGGACAGTTCCTAAAACTCGCACTTTTTTGCAGACTTTAGAGATGAAAATTGCAACAGAAATACAATGAAACGTAAAACTATTACATTTGTTAAACGAGAAAGTAATTTGTTCAATGCTAACACAGAAAAAAAAAAACAATTTCGCGCCAAAATTGGACGCGGTTACACTGGCGGGCGCTCGCAAGCTTCTCATTTTGAACGGCAGTCGATATTTCAGTCGAGAAGGGTTTTGCACATCTTTTGTCGTTTGTCACTACTGAAAATTATTAAAGCTATTTCATTCAGCAGCATTTTGCCGTTTCTTTTGCCACCGTTTGTTGACTCGCACTATTCTTCTCACGGTTCACGCGCCATATGACTAGAACGCCTGACTGATCACGGCAACTGAAAAAATAACGCCGGATTTTAGGACAAATTTGGGTACGGTAAATACCTAATCACACCTTTTTTGGTATGCTTCGGCAGCATAGCAGGCTCGTTTGGTCTCGCCACGAACCACGGCTCGACCAAACTCGCTGATATGCCGCCGAAGTGTACCAAAAAGGTACGATTAGGTCTAAAAACCCAATATTCATAGAAAATGTCCGAAGTTTCAAAGGTTGCTCCTTACTCTAAAAATACAATAATAATTGAATTTTTTTTAAGTCCCAGCTCATGTAAAAGGGAAAGTTGCTGTTAATCTTCACCTTTCTTCTGAATTCTGAATCAGGGTGCTCGCGAATTATGCCATCCCATAACACTTCAACTTTCCCAGTGTGTGATATCCTTGTTCGCCTGAGGCACTGGTCACATCACCAAACCTGAGCTGCTTCACTGGAAGATGTGTCTTATCATTGAGGAGACCGCTGTCTTCACGCCATACCTCGTCATTCTTATCACAGTTACAACCATAACTGGAGCCTGCACACGAGTTGGTCATCCCGCATGCGCACTTACCACTGACAGATGCTCCACCCCAGTACGTCATCTTAGTAGAATCAAGTGACACCCACCAGGCATGTCCGTACCTGAATAACGCTGAAGCATAACACTCATATTGAATGTCACGTGAGTAACAACCTTTAGGTTTGCATCCCTGGACATGTGTTCTGCGTTCGCTGTCGTGACTGATGACTGTCACGCCAACTCCATTCTTGTCAGTCAAGTTGCAGAATACTGTAAATGGTGCCAGACCTCCCTCGCCATCTGGGTCAATAACGTAATTTCCGCTTACACCGCTGGCGTGTTTTTTATCACAGAGCAAGAAGTTCCCGCAATAACTGGAAAATTGATTTTGACTTGAGCTTCTATTGTTTTCAGTGCATTAGATGCTCTACACGTGTACGATCCCATGTGTGAGCGCTTGGTGCTCAAATCAATAAATGGAAGACGTTATCTCCGTTCAGTAGGCAAGAGCCTGGAAGAGGCTATGTTGTTTTTTACAACTGAACCTTTCAAAGATTTGGTTCGGGTCACAGACCCTTTTTCTTGTTCTTCCAAACTCCCAGTTATGGAAAAGTTTTATTTACCTTGGTTAACCCAAGTTTTAAATATTTCGATTTAACTACTTTTTTTGCAATGTAACGAAATATTTCCGGCATAATAACGACTTCTTTCAAAACACAAATAAGGAAACTTACATTGAACAGTTAGCTTCACTGTAGCGTTGACGCTTCCCAGCAAATTTTCAGCACTGCAGCTGTAAACGCCTTCGTCTCCAGGTCTAACGTCCCTTACAATCAGAGCGCCACTGGACTCTACCACGTGACGTCCAACAGGAAGCGACGAATTCAGCTTAGACCACGTGACCTTTGGAAGTGGATTACCATCCGCTGTACATTTCAAGATGGCTGTCTGGCTTTTATTAACTGTTGTTTTAACAGGAGGCTGCAGCAGAAAAGGAGCCGAGATGGACTGGCCCGGCTCACCTTTGACGCATTTCACACCCGGCAGGCCTCTGGGTCCTTCGGGACCCAGGTCACCTTGCAGTCCGAGATCCCCTTTAATACCCATCAGTCCTTGAGGTCCTATAGGTCTATGTTTACCAGGAGGTCCCCGTGGTCCGGGTCTCCCTGGGGGACCTGGTTTCCCTCGGGTTCCGGGTCTTCCTCGTCGTCCTGTGTTTCCTTTTAGTCCAGAGCGGCAGAGCGTTGCATCTTTAGCACAAATTTGGTTTTGCAGCAGACGAAGCTCTTGTTTGGTCAGTAGTTTTACTTCAGAGGCGGTTTGGACAGATTTCTGCTGTGAATCATCCGTTAAAGCGCGTTTTCCTCTTGAATTGGTGTCTTTCTCTCCTAAAAAGTGAAGTTAAACACATCAATTAAACCACCTTTGCTCAGAAGATAAACATAGTGACATGGCAGAGGCATTTCCCGCGCGCTTGACCACGCGCACAGTTAGTTCCTTACATTTTCCCATAAAGGCGCCGCATAAAAGCTTCGAGGCATGTTGAGGCATACGCCGTTTTGATCAGTGTCAGTGCATCACGAAAACATGTGAGAGAAACCTCTGTTACTTAGGATACGCTAATGTGAAAGGTAAACGACAAAGGTAGACAAAGATGAACAACTTTTGTCAGTTCTCAGTGAAACTAAGTAACGTAAACTAGCCGTAAACGTGCTGGGAAAGAGAGCCAAAATTTAACCGCGATATGGAGAGTAGCCACTTATTTGCGTTTTTATTATTCACCTTCCAAAAACAGCCGATTAGAACTGTTCAAGATAGACAGGAATAGCCTACGTGGCAGGCGAAGTCGAGGGGCTGAAGAGAGGGAGAGAAATCGCTGGCCTATTACCTAGGACAGACTTCTGTTGCCGTTTGAGCTGACAAGAAAAGAATGTTTAACTGGTAAAGCAACCCAGTGAAAACACAACCAAAAGTGAAGGAATAGTGATACAGCTGTACCAAGAAAAAGAAAGAAACTCACTTCCTGTCTTCTGCCAGTGACCTTTTGAATGGCTGCCTTTCATATCTTTCCATCTTTCGCAATCTTTTTGTACTTTTCGAAGAATTTCTGTCTCCACCTGATCACAGCATGTTACTGAGCGTGATATCAGTCGATGATGTTCTTGTATTCTGAGTTCCAAGTGAATAAGTGCGATACAACACACAACAGACAACAGCAAACCTGACGTGGAACACAAGCTGTCGAGTGCTTTTCTTCGATTCGTCTGCTTCTCTTCTTTATCCAGTTTTTTCATGATTTAAAGTTTGTCACAGGTTTTCGACTTCACAATTAGAGAGTGAAACATATCGTCTGAATTCTTTGAAACGTATAAAAATTTCAAGTTACAATCTAACTGTTTGAGAGGGAGGAGTAGCGAAAATTGCTTCTAAACAGAATGGTAATCCGCCGAACTGGAACTTGATGTAACTGAATACTGACGTAATATAAGTGATATGGTTATAAATCACTTGTCTCTGCTTGAGGATTTAGTACTACAGGACGAAATTACCTAACCAAGGTCAAATGTTACTTACTCATTGGAAATACTGCTAAAATCAATTCAAGTTGGATAAATCGTTAAATTCTGGATGTTTTCTTTTGCCACTATCAACCAGACATCAACGCTCCTGGAACTCCAGTCACACTTGTGTGTACGTATTCTCGTACGTTCTCGGGATGGTATGTTACGCCTTGAAAAGAGGGTCCTCTATACCTCTTTGCAAGGATCAATCACGTAAAATATTGGACTTTTCACCCGTCACAAATATTAATAATAACCAAAAATCTGTCACGTTCACGTAAAAATCAAGGCTTGCATGTTTATAAGCGAAAAAGCAGATTCCTGAATTAATATTGTGACAGCATCTACCCAGTTCAAACTTTTTACACCCCGCACTTGGCTCTTTGAGTTTTTCATCTCAATCCCAACAGGTCTGACGTGTCTGTTCTGTCTTTGCAGGTATATCTTTAAATCCAGAATTCGAAAATGTGTTATCTGTTGAAAAATCACAACTACAGCGATGAAAACAAAGTCACACATTTCACGCAGAACAAAATGATTCACGAATCGTTCACTTGAACTTGAAATGATCTCGAAATTGGGAATCACGGGTGACGAAAAAATAGGAGCGTAATTCACGTTTCACAAGAAAATAAATCGTCGCAATCACGCTTCACGTAAAAAGTATAGGGAACTCTCTAAAAATTCCGATGTTGCAGTTCAGCAGTCATATCCATACCTCTCCATTTCTCACGACATTCGACTTATTGCATCCTAGTCAGTCCGGCCTACTATAAGAATGCATGTCATATCGTTTGTTTCTAAATAGCCGGTGATTAAGGTCAAATGTTACTTACCACCAAACTACTTAACTGTCATGTACAGGCAGATAAATCGTTTAATTTCGTGATAATTTCCTTTTCTTTTATCGCTATAGATTATTAACCAGCAAACGTACGCGTGGACGTCAAGTTACCCTCGATGTGTTTGCCATTAGTGGGGAGTTCAATACACCTTGAAACTTCGGATTCCAGTAGGATCGTCCTGAACGGAACTCGAATCCCGCTGATCCGAAGAGTTCCCTATTCTCCTTCAAATTATAGGACTTTTTACATCCTATTTCAGTGCTGGATTCCTATATATTGCATCTGTTCTCAAGGCCAAAATGTTGACTGCAGGTCTAAGTAGTTCAAAGTCGTCTATACCTGTTTCATATTACATGGCAAGTTAACAATGACACCCACGACAACACCGTACACTTCGGAGCGGAACGTTTATGGGGGTGGGGAGGGTATATGGAAACGTAGGGACTTGTGCATGACAGCCGATTTTTACGTTCTGTTACAAGAACGTGTGTGAGGGAGAAGGATTTGCTGAAACATATTATAGTAGACACTCATTGTGGTCTACTAGAAATTCGCGAATCTGATTGACTTAATAGTCACTATCTGCTTATAGAAAAGTATCAAGAACGCTATGTCCTTAGAACTGATCGAAAATATTATTACTGTACTTTTCGTTAATACGACCTAAATGTCAACCATTTAGTTACTGCTAAAACAACCAGATCACTCGTCCTTGTTTTCTTTGACCGATGGTTGCTTGGTGCGCCCCGTTGACTGTTCTCTCGTAGAAACTGGGCCGCAGTAAAGAAAGATGCAGTTTTTAAATTTCCGTTTGGGATTAAACTTAACAGTAGCATAAATGACAGAAAAGCTCCCCTCGAAAGCCAAAGAAGCGGGTAATAACAAAGTGTTGGCACATTTTCACTCATCCAAGTCTACAAAAGTACTTTATTTATACCCATAAGCTCATGGGGTTGTGTGTAAAAATCCATATTCTTAACTGTACATAATTTCAATAATAGTAAATTATAGTACAACACTAAATTTTGGCGTGCTCCCATTGGTCGAAATCGATCGCGTGAAGGATAGTGCCTCTCCTCAACGGGCGCCTATCAGCGCATAGTGCCCGCTTTTGGCAATTTTGCTCAAAATTTAGCGTTGTACAGTGAAAACAATAGAGTCCTTCTGTCTCAGGCCCTATGTGTAATAGGTTCCCCCGGATATTTGACGTTCAAACTTCATATATCGGTTGTTAACATCAAATTTCCTCGGCCAACCAATCAGACGACAGTGCCTTCGACAGAAGAACTCTAGTGTTTAAATATAACTCAAAAATGATAATAATATTAATAACAACGAAGAGTTGGAAAACATCCAGCCTTACAGGTTTTCTGTACTTGAGGATAAAGAAAGGAATGATAACAATATCGATAACAACGAATAGTTGTAAACTATACGGCCCAACAGGTTTTCTTCACGTAAGGATGAAGAACTGAGGACACTGAGGATTATTTTGTCGTCTGTGAACAGCAGATTGCGCTTTTACTTACTAAAAATGTGTTCTGAAATACTGACATATACTGACTGACACTGACACTGTAATACTGACACTTCCTTGCTATTGAAATCACGCAAATTTATGAAAAGACATAAAAATGGTGCAGAATGTTGATAAAAATGTTATACCGAACTGGGGAATGTAGAGCAACGTCATTTGGACCGGTTTAACTAGGTCAGTCACCTAGAAAGGATACCCCGCACTTGTACTCATTTTATTTGCTGGATTTGATTTACCTGTTTCTATATAGTTAGTATTTATTATGTTGTAAATATTCGCGTAATTCAGTTCTAACGGGCTGCGATGTGACTACTATGTTTTTGACAAACGAATTATCTGTTCAGTGCTAATTGATTTAAGAGTAAAATTAAAACTAAGTTTTTTTAACATTGTTTTCTGCAAGGTTGTAAGGTTCCACTGTCGTTTTTAGTCCGGTAACAGGGTCATAACAACCGACTGGACAGTTGAACCTTTCCTTACTGTCACTTCTATGATACGGACACCTCTCTATTGGGAACAGTTCGCCTGGACCGAAAAGAGCTTGAAATTCATACAGACCCTGAATGTGTAATACTGACACTTCCATAATAATGACATTCAGCCTTGTCCTTTGGGTGTCCGTTTAAAAGAGGATTGACTGTAATCCCTTGTCGATCAGTAGCGCAGATTGTCTTTGCTTTTTGCTTTGTCAATCAAGCGAAAAGTCACTGGATAAATTAACTAGTCGTTTATCACATCCCGCTTCTACTATCATTAATGGATTTCGTCAGCTATTATAGTTCGAAGCCTAATATTTATACCGAAAGAGTCCAAAGGTTACTCCTTACTGTAAAACAATATTAATAATTGACTGTTTTTAAAAGTAATCTTTCCTTTACGTAAAAGTTGCTGCCTGTCTTCATCTCTTTCTTTGCTGAGTTCTGAATCAGGGTGTTGACGAATTATGCCATCATAGCACTTCAATTTTCCAAGTGTGTGATATCCTTGCTCGCTGCTACTTCCAGTATCTCCAAACCTGAGCTGTTTCACTGGAAGATGTGTCTTGTCAGTGAGGAGACCGCTGTCTTCACGCCATACATTGTCATTCTTATCACAGTTACAACCATATCTGGAGTTTGCACATGAGTTGGTCACCCCGCATGCGCACTTACCACTGACAGATGCTCCACCCCAGTACGTCATCGTAATGGAATCACGTGACACCCACCAGGCGCGTAGTGGGTTGTTGTTGAATAAAATCGACCCATAACACTCATACTTGATAAACTGTTCACAGTGTGAGGAGACTCTGGTGAGACTCGCCAGCTGACACAGACTCGCTCCTGTGTAATGAATATCACGCGAGTACCATCCTGCAGGATCACAAACATCGACGTGAGTTCTACGTTCACTGTCGTGACTAATGACTGTCACGCCAACTCCATATTTGTCAGTCATATCGCAATAAACTGTAAATGGTGCCACACCTCCCTCGCCATCCGGATCAATGACGTAATTTCCGCCTACACTGCTGACGTGTTTTCCTATCACAGAACAAGAAGCAGCAGAAACTGGAGAATTGATTTTGACTTTAGCTTCAATTGTTGTCAGTGCATTAGTCGCTCTACAAGTGTAAGATCCTTCATGTGATTTCTTGATGTTCCGAAGAACCAGAGTTCCGTTCAGTAAAACATTAGAGTCAACAGGAAGTGAAGACTTGCCATCCTTTGTCCACGTGATTGTAGTTCTCAGGTCACTCTCTGCAACGCACGGCAGACGGACAGTTGAACCAAACTGTGCAGGAGTCGCCTCTTGAGGAGGACGGACTTTGAACCGCAGAGGAGAGAACACCATGAGTTGAGCCGTAGCTGTTACTGAACCCAGAATATTCTCTACCTTGCAAATGTATATTCCAGCATCCTTTCTTGTCACTTCATAGACTTTCAACACTCCTTTCTTCACGCTCGTTCTGTTTTTAGGTAAAAAACCAATTGCCTTGGACCACGTGATTCTTGGCTGCGGCTGACCAGTAGCAGTGCAGACGATTGTAACGTTTTGTTTTTCTTCAGCCATCAGTCGAATGGATGACAATAAAAGTTGAGGACCGACTGGTGAGAAAGCGATTTTAAAATACAATCATGCAAAACTAATTTACCCCTGAATAATAAATTCAGCAGAGAATTTCCAAAGGAAAAGACCTCAAAATTGACTTGTCTTTGTGTTTAAAAAAAACTTATAAGTATTGTTTAACTACTGTCCAGGTAATATGAAACGACTGTGGTAGTAAACACTTTACTGATAGAAGTGTTTCTCACTTTCACCGCTCACAATTTTGAACATCTTTCCGTCCATTATATCGCTTTTGTGGAAAAACCGGACTGTGTTTTTAAAGTGGGTCAGGCCAGGCAGGGAACTGAAGGTAAAACTAGCTACCCCCGATGGGAATTAAAATAAATGTTCGCAAAAAGGACTGGACGTCAAGTATTTGGAACTTTAAACCTGAAGATTACGTTACTTCTCACTAAACAAGAAGAACTGATATAATCACTTTTTACCAGTCAATTATAAATTTAAAGTATTTTTTCCAAAAGGCTCCCTGGCCAAGTTTGAAATAAACGAGATACTACACGCGTCAAAATTGGTTAAAGCCATTAAACGCATAAAACTAAAAAAAATAAAAGTTCATTTAATAAAATAAATTCAAATCAATAAATGGAAGACGTTATCTCCGTTCACTAGACAAGAGCCTGGAACACGCTATTTTTTTTTTTTGCAATTGAACCTTTCAAAGATTGCGTTCGGGCCACAGACCCTTTTTCTTGTTCTTCCAAACTCCCAGTTATGGAAAAGTTTTATTTACCTTGGTTAACCCAAGTTTTAAATATTTCGATTTAACTACTTGTTTTGCAATGTAACGAAATATTTCCGGCATAATAACGACGACTTCTTTTAAAACACAAATAAGGAAACTTACATTGAACACTTAGCTTTGCTGTAGCGTTGACGCTTCCCAGCAAATTGTCAGCACCGCAGCTGTAAACGCCGTCGTCTCCAGGTCTGACGTCCTTTAATATCAGAGCGCCACTGGACTCTACCACGTGACGTCCAATAGGAAGCGATGAATTCAGCTTAGACCACGTGACCTTTGGAGGTGGATTACCATCCGCTGTACATTTCTAGATGGCTGTCTGGGTTTTATTGACTGTTGTTTTAACAGGAGGCTGCAGCAGAGCAGAAGCCGAGATGGACTGGCCCGGCTCACCTTTGGCGCCTTTCACACCCGGCGGGCCTTTAGGTCCTTCGAGGCCCGGGTCACCTTGCAGTTCGAGATCCCCTTTAGTGCCCATCAGTCCTTGAGGTCCTTTAGGTCCATGCTTACCAGGAGGTCCCTGTGGAGCCAGGTCTCCCTGGGGGACCTGGTTTCCCTCGGGTTCCCGGTCTTCCTCGTCGTCCTGTGTTACCTTTTGGTCCTGAGCGGCATAGCGTTTCATCTTTAGCACCGATCTGGTTTTGCAGCAGACGAAGCTCTTGTTTGATCAGTAGTTTTACTTCAGAGGCGGTTTGGACAGATTTCTGTTGAGAATCATCGGGTGAAGCGCGTTTTTCTCTTGAATTGGTGTCTTTCTCTCCTAAAAATTGACGTTAGACACATCAATTAAACCACCTTCGTTCTATTTACCCACAGTGGCATAGCAGAGGCATTTCTTGCGCGCTTGACCTCGCGCGAAGTTATTTCCTCACATTTTGTCATAAAGGGGGGGGGGGGGGGGGAGGCAAGAAAAGCTTGGAGGTTTTCTGTTAAGGCATACGCCGTTTTGATCAGTGTCTGGTCGATCAAGATGGCCATTTGCCGACGAGTGCACCAAGAAAGCACATGAGAGAAACCTCTGGTACCCAGGGTACGCTAATATGAAAGGTAAACAATAAAGGAAGACAAAGATAAGCAACTTTTGTCAGTGCTCAGTGAAACTACTGAGTAAGGTAAACTAGGCGTAAACGTGATCGAAAAGAGAGCCAAAATTTAACCGCGATGTGTAGAGTAGCCACTTACTTCCGTTTTTATTATTCACCCTCCAAAAACAGACGGCTAGCCTGTTCAAGATGGACAGGAATGGCCTACGTGGCAGGCAAAGTTGAGGGGCTGAAGAGAGGGAGAGAAATCGCTGGCTAAACCAGCTCTCTGTTGCCGTTTGAGCTGACAAGAAAAAGAATGTTTAGCTGGCAAAGCAACCCAGTGGAAACACAACCAAAAGTGAAGTAATAGAAATACAGCTGTACCAAGAAAAAGAACGAAACTTACCTCCTCTCTCCTGCCAGTGACCTTTTGAATGGCTGCCTTTCATATCTTTCCATCTTCCGTAATTCTCTTGTACCATTCGAAGGATTTTTGTCTCCATATGATCACAGCATGTTACTGAGTGTGATATTAGTCGATTATGTTCTTGTATTCTGAGTTCCACGTGAATTAGTGCGATACAACAGACAACAGACAACAGCAAACCTGACATGGAACACAAGCTATCGAGTGTTTTTCTTCTGTTCGTCTGCTTCTCTTCTTTACACAGTTTTGTCATGATTTAAACTTTATCACAAGTGTTCGCAATTACAGAGTGAAAAATGTCCTCTAAATTCTTTGAAAGGTATAAAAACTACTATCAAACAGTCCAGCAGTCCACCAGTCCTGCAAACAGTCTGAGAGGGGGGATTAATGAAAATTACGTCTAAACAGAATGGCAAAACGCCGAACTGGAACGTGATGAAACTGAATACTGGCAGTAAGTGATATGATTAACAACAGGAATTTTACTTGTCTCTGCTCGACATGAGGATTTAGTTCTACAGGAAATATTCACCCTACCAGGGTCAAATATTATTCATTAGAAAATCTGTTTGAAAAATCATGTCATTTGGATAAATAGTAAAATTCTGACTGGTTTTTTTTTGCCACTATCAATAAGTCATCAACACTCCTAAAACTCGAGTGCACGTTCCTGGGGTGGTATGTACGCCTTGAAAATTCCTATGGGGCAGTCCAGTAGTGCTATAATACGCTCATCAATCGACTTATTGCATCCCAATCAGTCTTAGTGTGTTAAGATTAATGAATGTCACACCTTTTATTTCCATTAAAAACAACCGGTGACTAATTAAGGTCAAATGTTATATACGAACCACCAAACTCTTTAAATGTCAATTTTAATACTGTGATATTTTTCTTTTCTTTTTATTTATATTGCTATAGGCTATTGACCAACAAACGTCGGGACCTCATGTTATATTCAGTGTTATCCCCCAGTGGGGAGGTCAGTACACCTTGAAACTTTCAATAGGGAACCTTGTCCTGCACGGAATTTGAATCCCGCTAATTCGAAAATTAACCTATTCACCACCAAATTATTGGACTTTTTACATCCTATTTTAGTCCTAAATGTCTATTGCATCTGTTGTCAAGGCCTGTTGACTTTGATATGACAATCACATTTGAGGTGTTAGTAATTCGAAGTCGTCTATACCTGTGTCATATTAAATGGCAAGCTAACAAGAGCGGAACGGCAGTTTTACTGGGGGGGAGGGGGATAGGTAAACATAGAGACTTGAGCATGATAGCCGATTTTAATAATAAAAGTAGGTTCTGTTACAAGAACATGTGTGAGGGAGAGGGATTTGCTGAAACATTTAGTTGACATCCACTGCAGTCTCTTGGGAATACGCGAATCTGTTTGGCTTATTGTCTATCTGCTTTTGGTGTAAATCTACTAGCGTTCTATCATAAATGCTGCAATCTGATTGGCTACCCTACTCGCTCTCTATTCCGTGATAGATAGTGAGTAGCGAAAAGGTGAGTGGCAGGCACAGTCTTATACTTCAAAATAACAGTGCAATGATGTAAAACTTTTCACTTTAGTGGAATATTAATCGAGATTTATACTAAAACAATTAGATTATTCGCTCTCGATTTCTATGCGTGATAGTTGATTCGGCCTTCGGCCTCATCAACTATCACGCGATAGAAATCTCGAGCTCATAATCTAATTGTTAAATAGAAAAGTCTCAAGAATGCTTTGTCCTTCTCGGTGCGCTTCGTGGACTATTCGCTCATAGAAACTCGGCTTCAGTAAAAAGGATGCATTACTTAAAATTTCGTTTAGGATTAAACTGAACAGCAGAATTACAGAAAAGCACCCCTCAGTACGTATTGACAGATTTTCCCTCACTCAGTTTATTTATACCCAGAAGTAGAAAAAAATTAACTTAAAAGCTCATGGGTTTGTGTGTAAAAATCCATACTATACATAATTTAAAAATAACAAATTATAGTACAACGCTAAATTTTGGCGTGCTCCTATTGGTCGAAATCGATCACGTGAGGTGATAGTGTCTCTCCTCAGCGGGCGCCTATAAGTGCATAGTGCCCGTTTTGGCAATTTGGCTCAAACTTTAGCGTTGTACAGTGAAAACAATAGAGCCCTTCTGTCTCAGGCCCTATGTATGTCAAGTTCCCTCGGAACTTCATTAAGCCCTCGAACTACGTTCTCAGGGTAATATTTGTTGTGAACATCAAATGTCCTCGGGTAACCTTTCAGACGATAGTGCCTTCGACAGAAGAACTCTAGTGTTTAAATATAACTAAAAATTATGATTAAAAATTATAAATTAAAACTATACGGCCTTACAGGTTTTCTGTACGTGAGGATGAAGAAAGGAATAATAGTATTGATAACAACGAATAGTTGTAAACTATACGGTCCTACAGGTTTTCTTTTACGTGAGGATGAAGAAAGGAATAATAATATTGATAACAACGAATAGTTGTAAACTATACGGTCCTACAGGTTTTCTTTTAAGTGAGGATGAAGAGAGGAATAATAATATTGATAACAACGAATAGTTGTAAACTATACGGTCCTACAGGTTTTCTTTTAAGTGAGGATGAAGAACTGAGGACAATGAGGATATTAAGGTGAATCAGGTTTTCTTGATTGCTGTCTGTGAGCAGCAGATTGCGCTTTTACCTGAATTTGTAGGTACTAAAAATGTGTTCTGAAATACTGACATACTGACTGACACTGACACTGTAATACTGACCCTTCCTTGCTAATGAAATCACGCAAATTTATGAATAGACATAAAAAATGACGCAGAAGGTTGATAAAAATGTTATACCGAATGTAGATCAAACGTCATTTGGACCGGTTTAACTAGATCAGTCACATAGAAAAGATGCCGTGCATTTGAACCCATTTCATTTTCTGGATTTAACTTGTTATTTATAAAGAAGGAGAAACCAAGCCTGAACACACAATCGGACTCTATCCGCGCAAAACTATTTATTTAGACATTTACTGATTCGGATTTGATTTACCTGTTTTTAAATTGTTAGTGTTTATTATATTTGTAAATATTCGCGTAATTCAGTTCTAGCGGGCTGCCTAACGAATTGTCTATTCAGTGCTAGTACTAATTTTTTTTAACATCGTTTTCTGCAAGGTTGTAAGGTTCCACTGTCGTTTTAGTCCGATGACAGGGTCAAAACAACCAACTGGACAGTTGAACCTTTCCTTACTGACACTTCTATAATATGGAGACCTCTCTATCGGGAACAGTTCACCTGGACCGAAAAGAGCTTAAAATTCATACAGACCCTGCATGTTTGAGTGTAATCCTGCTTCTATTGTCATTAATCGATTTCGTGAGCTACTATAGATCGAAACCTAATATTCATACAGTAAAAGTCAAAGGTTACTCCTTAAACTAAAATAATATTAATATTAATGTTAATACTAGTATTAACATTAATAATAGTAATAATAGTATTAACATTAATGTTAATACTAGTATTAACATTAGTATTAACATTATAGAAGTGTCAGTAAGCTTTCCCTTACGTAAAAGTTGTTGCAAATCTTTTTCTTTGCTGAATTCTAAATCAAAGTGTTCGCGTATTATACCATCCCATAACACTTCAATTTTCCCAGTGTGTGGTAACCTTTCTCATGGCTATCGCCAGTGTCCCCAAACCTGAGCTGTTTGACAGGAAGATGTGTCTTGTCAGTAAGGAGACCGCTGTCTTCACGCCATACATTGTCATTCTTATCACAGTTACAACCAAGACTGGAGTCTGCACATGAATTGGTCATCCCGCATGCGCACTTACCACTAACAGATGCTCCGCCCCAGTACGTCATCTTAGTAGAATCACGTGACACCCACCATCCGTGTAGATCGTTATTGAAAAGTAAAACCGAACCATAACACTCGTACTTGATAAACTGTTCACAGTGTGAAGAGACAAGGGTGAGACTCGCCAGCTGAGACAGACTCGCTCCTGTGTAATGAACATCATGTGAGTAACAACCACGAGGTTCACATCCCTGGACATGTGTTCTGCTCTCACTGTCGTGACTGATGACTGTCACGCCAACTCCATTCTTGTCAGTCATGTCACAAAATACTGTAAATGGTGCCAGACCTCCCTCGCCATCTGAATCAATGACGTAATTTCCGCTTACACTGCTGACGTATTTTCTTATCACAGAACAGGAAGCACCAGTTGGAGAATTGATTTTGACTTGAGCTTCTACTGTTGTCAGTGCAGTAGTCGCTCTGCAGGTGTAAGATCCTTCATGGGATTTCTTGATGTTCTGAAGAACCAGTGTTCCATTCAACAGAACATAAGAGTCAAAAGGAAGTGATGACTTGTTATCCTTTGTCCACGTGATTGTAGGTCTCAGCTCACTCTCGGCCACACACGGTAGACTGACAGTTGAACCAATCACAGGAATCATCTCTTTCGGAGGACGGACTTTGAACCGCAGAGGAGAGAATATCATGACTAAAGCCGTGTCAGTTTGTGATCCCAGAATATTCTCTCCCTTACAAATGTATATTCCAGCATCCTTTCTTGTGACTTCATAGATTGTCAGGGCTCCTTTCTTTACGTCAATTCTGTCTTTGGGCAAACTACCAACTGACTTTGACCACGTGATACTGGGCTGCGGCTGACCAGTAGCAGTGCAGGCGATAGTAACGTTTTGTTTCTCTTCAGCCATCAGTCGATTGGAAGACAAGAAAAGTTGAGGACCAACTGGTGAGAGAGTAGTTTTTTAAACTATTTAAATACAACCCCTGAAACTAACTATAGAACATATTATTTTTGTGGGCCATAAATTCCGAAAGAAATTAGCTGTAAGAACTGTGCTGCAACTTTTAAAGTTCGCGAATATAAAAACATTTTTCTGGAAGTTATTTCTCTTTTGTAGACAAATTGTACGTATGTTTTCACAGCATTAAAGTGGATCAGCTCAGCGATTGCCGATAGTAACAATAGCAAATAGCGAAGGCGGCTAAACTGGGGACGACGTTGTCTTCGTAACTTTATGGCACTCAAACATACCTAACATTTCACTTTATAGTAAATAAAGAAAGAGGAAACACAATCATTACTCTTTTCTTGTCAAGAAAATATGCACTCTTTCACAGAGTCACTCAGTTTCTAAGTAAACGGAAAACATTTTTCTTTTTCACATAGTTATGATAACTAGCAAAACAGTCATGCAACTTACACTGAACAATCAGCTTAACTGTAGTGTTGACGCTTCCCAGCAAATTTTTAGCTCTGCAGCTGTAAACTCCGTCGTCTCCAGGTCTAACGTCCTTTACAATCAGAGCGCCACTGGACTCTACCACATGACGTCCAACAGAAAGGGATGAATTCAGCTTAGACCACGTGACCTGTGGAGGTGGATTACCATGCGCTGTACATTTCAACATAGCTGTCTGACCTTCATTGACTGTCGTTGCAACAGGACGCTGCAGCAGAGAAGGAGCCGAGATGGACTGGCCCGGCTCCCCTTTGGCGCCTTTGACACCCGGCGGGCCTCCAGGTCCTGCGGGACCAGGGTCACCTGGCATTCCGAGATCCCCTTTTATGCCTACCGGTCCTTGAGGTCCTATAGGTCCATGTTTACCCGGAGGTCCCTCTGGTCCGGGTCTCCCTGGGGGACCCAGTTTCCCTCGGATTCCGGGTCTTCCTCGTCGTCCTGTGTTACCTTTTGGTCCTGAGCGGCAGAGCGTTTTATCTTTAGCACAAATTTGGTTTTGCAGCAGACGAAGCTCTTGTTTGATCAGCAGTTTTACTTCAGAAGCTGTTTGGACAGATTTCAGCGGTGAATAATCGAGTGAAGCGCGTTTTTGTCTTAAGACCGCGCCTTTCTCGGCTAAAACGTAAAAGAAATGACATTTATTAAAAACTGTACGTTAATCATCTTCGTTCGTGTGAATGGGGAACACAAGGATAAGGATTTGAGCAAACCTTTCAGTTGTGATTTTTTTGTGAAAATTAATTTAAAAAAGTATAACATGCCACGGAAAGCGAGCTAAAATTAACCGCGTTTTGGCTGACAGCCACCATTTTGGGTTTTGTTTTCCACGTTTTAAAAATAGTTCGCTAGTATTGCAAGTGACCACTTTCTAGATTACTGTGTTGAAAAATAAAACTGTTCATGCAAGACAAACAGGAAAGACTTCTCAATTTGTTACCGCGTGAGCTGACAAGAATAAGAACAAAACTCACCCCTTGTCTCCTGCCAGTGACCTTTTGAATGGCTGTCTTTCGTATGTAGCCATCGTCCGTAACTCTGTTGTACTTTTTGAAGGAGTTCGGCCTCCATCTGATCACAGCATGTTACTGAATCTGATATCAGTCGATGATGTTCTTGTATTCTGAGTTCCACGTGAATTAGTGCGATACAACACGCAACAGACAGCAGCAAACCTGACGTGAAACACACGCTGTCGAGTGTTTTTCTTCTGTTCGTCTGCTCTTCTTTACCTTGTTGTTTCATCGTCTTAATGTACCGTCAGAGAAGTGTGACTTCTCAATTGCGAATGAAACTGAGAGGAGTAATGTAAATTGTCTTTGAACAGAACGTTAAACTTCCGAACGTGATCTGTAAACTAAATACTGATGTAAGTCAATTGATCGGCAAACATCAGAACTTTCACTTAAGTCTTTGTTTCAAGAGTGTTACTTACTACTACAGGAAGTAATCAGCTTACCAAGGTCAAATCTTAATTACTTAAAAAAAAAACACTGGATAAATTTCAAATTCAGGGAGATAAACCGTTAGATTTCTTGACTTGTTGTTCTTTTGTCGTTGTAAAATTAATAATATCGCGCATTCTTTGTAGTTTTCAACAAAAGGAATTTTTTTCTGATGGTCCCAAAGGATTTGAATGCATTTTTTTGACCTTTGTGCATGCAGCTGAGACCGCGAATTAACTTTTTGGGCCAATTCTAGCCCACAAAAAGTGTCGACAAATTAAGTTTCCCCAAATCCTATAATCCAAAATGATTTTTTCTATACAATGACATTTCCACCTTACCGACAAAATCAGACTTTCCACGCAATAAACATTTTTTCTTGATAGCCATGATTTGCATTATTTTTGGGCCTCTGCGTAGCACTGCGCAGCATGTTTTAGCCTCTGGGGCTGCTAGACAAAATGGGGTATTTTCCCTAAGGATCACACATATCGCGCATTCTTTGTAGTTTTCAAAAAAGGGAATTTTTTTCCGATGGTCCCAAAGGATTTCAAAGCAGTTCTGACATTTGTGCATGCAGCCAGTGGGCCGGGTTGGGAGGTAGGTAGTACCACTTGTAATTAAACAACAGGGCTCTTCTGTCGAGGGCACTATCGTGTGATAGCTTGCCCGAAGAAATTGGATGTTCACAACAAATATTAGCCCGAGAACGTAGTTCGAGGTCTTATATGAAGTTTGAACAACAAATTTCCGAGGGAACCTATCACACATAGGGCCTGAGACAGATAGGACTATTATTGTACAACGCTAAATTTTGAGCGAAAGTTGCCAAAAACGGGCACTACGCGCTGATAGGGGCCCCCTGTAGAGAGACACTATCTCGTCACATGATCGGGTTCGACCAGTGGGAGCACGCCAAAATTTAGCGTTGTACTATAACTTGCGATAGGGTTGTCCTGCACGGAACGTGAATCCTCCTAGTCCGATAATTACCCCATTCTCCACCAATTAAACGACTTTTTACATTCCGTTTCAATCGTAGATATCATAAGACTTATGTACTTCCGTTGGTACGTTTTGCATTTGTTCTTCTTAGGCCATCGTATTGTTTTAGATATGACAATTACTTCTTAGGGTCCACATGCATAGTTGTCTTCAGTTATACTTGTTTCAGAAGAGAAAGCGAGCAAACAACAGACCAAAACGGCTGAATAAAGCATTCTTTGGAGCGGCACCTTTTTAGGGGAATATATAGGGAATACAGAGACTCGTGCATGACAGGTGATCCTCATGATAAAAAAAATCTATTACAAAGAACATGTGTCAGGCTGAAGGATTCTCTGAAAACTATTTGTAGACATTTACCGTGGTCTATTGCGAACACGCGAAACTGATTAGCTCAACTGATCATCATTGTCTATTTACTGACATGCAACATTTACGTGGGCTATGTCCGTAGAATTGAACTGAAAATACATAATATGTTTGGTAAATACGACCTATCGTCGTTTTGCGATTACAGTCAAGTATAACAAACGGATTACTCGTCCCCGTTTTCTATGAGTGGTGGTCAACTCCGCCGCGCCTTTTCACTCACACATAACTCGGCTTCGTAGTGCTAAATAATTGTTATGATGAAAAAAAAATTGCTTTTCAAAATTCCGTTTGGCATTAAACTAACCAGTAGAAGTAGAGAAAGACGCTGCTTAACAATGTAAAGAAGAGCTTAAACATCTCCTTCATTCTTATTATTAGACAGACAATATCAACAACAACGCAACACAACATTATTTACACACAATAGTAATGAACAAAATTGAAGACGTGAGGATAAAGAAAGAGCAATAAGGATATTTGGGTGAAGGAGGTTCTCTGATGCAAATTACGTCATTCATTTGCTTAGTAATTACTTCCCAGCCTCCCTCGAGTGCTACAGCCAAGTCGTCAATATTTTTCCCGGCTTTTATCTCAGTCTTTACGCACTACACAAAAAAATGGAAAGATACTCCTGACAACACTGCTCTTCGTCATGCAGAATCTGGATAAAAAGCACTTCAAACTTTTGGAACCTTCGTCAAATGTTGTTAAGAGTCGTCTTTGTAAATCACACAAAAGAGATGCTGCATATTTAAACCCATTTTATACTAGTCTGAAATGTCAGCCATCTCTTCCCCTTAACCCGCAGGTGCCCCTGTGGGTTAGGGGGAGGAACCGCTTGACATTTCGGACTAATTTTATATGGTTGATTTGATGTAGCTATATTTTTTAACGGTCTTAGTAATTATTATGTTTTGTAAATATTAGTCTAATAAAGCTTTACAGGGTTGATATTGTATTCTGTATCTTTTTACAGTTTTTTTTGCAAGGTTGTCTATTTTCCGATTGATAGATAATAAAAAAAGGACATTCGAGCTTCCGCTTCTTACGGACACCTCTCTAATGTTCTGCGGTTAAGCAGGCGAAAAGTAATTAAACAATACATCAATAATTAGTTATCCTCACTACTATTATTATTTATAAATCGATTTCGAGAGTTTGAAAACTAACATTAAAAGGTTACTCCTTACATTATAACCATAAAAGCCATTATTAACTGTTTTCAAAACTATTAAAAGCGTTTCTTGAAGAAAATGTTGCTCTCTTCTATTCTGAGGATTCTGGATCGGGGTGTTCGGAACTTATGCCACGCCAAAGCATCTCAATTTTCTCAGCGTGTGGTAACCTTGCTCGCTGCCTTCGCCGATATCACCAAACCTGAGCTGTTTTACAGGAAGATGTGTCTTGTCAGTGAGGAGACCGCTGTCTTCACGCCATACATTGTCATTCTTATCACAGTTGCAGCCATAACTGGAGTCTGCACATGAGTTGGTCATCCCGCATGCGCACTTACCATTGACAGATGCTCCGCCCCAGTATGTCATCTTAGTAGAATCACGTGACACCCACCAGGCATATCCGTACCTGAATAACGCTGTAGCATAACACTCATACTTGATAAACTGTTCACAGTGTTTATACTCTAATCACTGTGAAACGAGTATAAAACATTTTGTAATTAATCTTCAATAAACACACCACACAGTTCTAGGGGCGAGCATCTCGTTTATTGATGTCCGTGAGCACAGACAGGTTACAATTGCAAATCGGAACGCTAACAAGTATACAAATATACAGAAAACAGTACAGTAGGTTACACAAATTAAAAGCAAGTATAAAGAGATGCCTTCGAATGGTTTCTGCATAACTTACAATCTCTTAAATAACCAAACGAATCCCACAGGATTAATAAACAACTAAATCATTAACACAATCTTATGAATACATTCCTACATACTTCAGTTACATACCAAAACATTACAAAATACATTTATACTCTAATCACTGTGAAACGAGTATAAAACATTTTGTAATTAATCTTCAATAAACACACCACACAGTTCTAGGGGCGAGCATCTCGTTTATTGATGCTCGCGTTCGAAAAATAAAGAAAGAGAAAAGCTAATAATTAATGCTTAACAACCTAAACTACGAGAAACGGATAACAGAGAATCAAGTTTGTCTTTGACATAGCCGTCCTTCTTACTCTTGACTATAGTATCTCGACAAAGGTGTTATCGCAAAATTCCAAATATAAAGCAACTGAAATGTCATCTGATGGTAAAGGAGTAATCTCACGATGACAGGAAGCCCATTCTCTGAACTTCTGAAAAGCCCTGGAATACCGTTCTGTGGTAGAAGAAGCTTTGGCCTCAACCGCACGGGCAGGCAGGCATGATGCTAGTCTCCGAAGTTCGGGGTCAAGAAGACGACCAACTTTGTCTGCAAATGCATTTCCACCTTGTAAACAAAAAACAAAGGAAGAAAATAAACACATAAATACTCCAAAATGTGTGAAATGGCCGTGTGAAACGGCGGTGTGAATAGCTGCACACCAACAAAAGGCCAGTGCCTATATAGCATCATAGAAGGCCAGTGCCTTCTAGCCAAACCGATCACAGAGCTCCATCGAGCAAGAGAAAAAGCACCGGTGTGCTAAAATTCTCCGATCCAAAAATAGCATTCTTATTGGACCCATGTAAGAACACATCTTTGCCGTTCTCAACGAAGAGGTAATCGATAACAGATAAATTAAAGGACCCTTGAGAATCTACCAGAAGAGGCCAAAAAGGTGCGGATGGCCAATAAGGAATGACTAATATACCTTTGCATTTGCAAAGGCAAACATGGCGAATGACTCTGGTCACCAGTGTGACAGGAGGGACTAACCAGCAAAACTCGCCAGCCCAGCTGAAAGCAAATGAATCCACGCCTAGGCAATACGGATTGTAAAATCGAGAATAGAACCTAGGAACTTTGCAATTTTTGGAACTAGCGAGACAATCAACTGAGCACTGTCCCCAGTAGGACGTAAGTGCGTAAAGATAGCAATCCTTAACTTTCCAGTCGTCGCAATCAACGATTTTGCTAAGATAATCCGCTTATCGTTGAGGGAACGAGGAATCCATTCGACGTCTAAGTCGATATTATAATCCCTGGTGACATAGAAAATATCCACAGATAATTTATGCAATTCTTCTTTCATGCTGCCCGAATCAACAATAATAGGGACTGCTTGATTATCAGTGAACCATTTAACAGAACTATTAGACAAACGTAGTGCGAAACTTTGGAGGGCAAAATAAACACAATGAAGTTCCCTCCAAGTGGAGCTTTGACTCATTTCCAGTGGGTCCCAGTTCTTGTGTGCAACTGGAAAATCATCCATAGATAAATAGGCGGCACAGCCCAGAGAGCTAGCGTCTGAATACGCAATCCGAGTAACTGGGCGAACATCCTCTGAAAGGGGCCTAGAATTAAGACGAAGTAAATTTTCCCGCCAGAAAATTAATTCCTTGCGAGATGGCAAATCCAAAATAACAGACGACTCCCACCCTGCTCTGCAATCCAAGGCCCTGTGCAAGTTTTTGGTCATAAGCTTACAAAGATTACCAATAACAAGCATATTAGAAATAATACTGCCTGTGACAGAAGCTAATTGCCTAGCGGGCATAGTGGTGTGGGAAAGTGCGTCATCTATTGATGTAAAGAGCCTGTCAATTTTGTCACTGGGGATCGAGAGCGATTTCTTCTTAAGATCCCAAAAATAACCCAACCATCTAAGGCACTGCACCGGGGACCAAACACTCTTAAGCATATTGGGAACAAACCCGGCACGGGACAAATCTGACTTAACGGCTAAGGCCTCCAAACGAGAACACGCGAATGTTGGGCATACCCCCAAGCCATCATCTAAGTAAACGACTATCCTGTACGCCTGGCTGCGCCAATATTTAACTAGAGGCCTCATAACTTTAGTAAAGATATAAGATCCAGTAGATAATCCAAATGGCAAAACAGTGAACTTAAAATATCTGGTTACCCCACTGAATGACCAAGAAAACCCCAAAAAGTCTTGGTCGGGAGGAAAGATATCAATATGGTGATATCCCGATTTAATGTCAAATGAATAGAACCAATTTTGGGAGTGGTCAATAAATGAATTGAGCATGGTTTTAGCGTCTTCAAACTTAATTGTGAATTTTTTAACAAAAGAATTAGGATACCTGAGGTCTAATATTAGCCTCTTCTTGCCGTTAGACTGAATGGAAACAGACAAAGGGTTAATTACTGAAGGTGGAGACGAGCATTCCACAACAGAACCAACAGCTAAAAGATCAGTAATTGCTTTGTGAACAAAATCCGCATGCTGCAAGGAAGACTTATTATTACCGAAGGTGGCAGGAGCAGGTGTAAAATAAAAAGGAATTTTGTAGCCTACCAAAATGGTTTGGCGAATAAACCAAGAAGCGCCTATATACTCCCAGAAACTAATATTACGCCTTAATCTACCTTTAACGGCAATGTTCTGCACGTCCTCTTGATAATCCGGACAAATTTCCGGAGAATCATGAAAATTAGAATCGCTAGTCGATTGGTAGAAAAAGTCAACTGGGTCACAATCGCCCAGAGAATTCACTGGAGATACAGGTAAAGGATACTCATCTTGTCCCAATCGTTTTAAGGCAGCATCGTATTTGTCCCTGGACCCATCATCCGTTTGTTGGTTTGGTGCTCGGTGGGTTTCGAGTGAGGTTGTTGCGACTGGGACAAACTGAGGAATTTGCCCAATGTCCGCGTTGGCCGCAGCTGAAACATTTGTCAGCGGGAACTGGTTGTCTTGCACGAAAGGACTGATGGCGAAAGGGCTGTTGAAGATTGAAAGAATGCTGAGCAGGAGCAGCCGAGAAAGAAGTTTGGGTTTCCGTTGCTGACTCACGCTGCGGAGCTCTGGGACGGGCAGGTTGAAATTTTCTTTTCTTTTCACGAATCTTCGACAGCGCCCTCTTCTCGGCTGAACGGAGCTTTTTCTCGTCTTCTGAATCGTCGGCGAGTTCGTCGGACTCATACTCTTCAACAGCAGTCCAACCTGCGGGGCTCTTGTCGGCGAAACGCACAAGTTTGTTGCGCTTATCGATGAGCTTCTTTGCTTCTTCGAGATCGGAAGTTGCAGAAGAGACTTTCCCTGCGCGAAGGTTCTTAGAGGCCGTCTCGATTTGGTCGAGGACGTTGAGATTAAACTCGAACTGTACTCTGTTACCTTTATAATTAAAGGTATTCGAAGCTTTCGTCTCAGTTTTCAGCTTCTTTAGCTGGCTCTGTGTAAGGTTGTCTTTCTCTTCAAGTACGCGCTTGAAAGAAGTGAACTTCTGATCAAGCTTAGAGTCTAACAGTTGTGAAAATAACCGAAGGGTTTCGGCATTAGACAAGGAATCCTCATGTTCAGGAGGCGTAGTACTTTGGGAATCACGAGGAATATCGTGCTGTTCGGAAACGGACATCACTAAAAGCAAGTATAAAGAGATGCCTTCGAATGGTTTCTGCATAACTTACAATCTCTTAAATAACCAAACGAATCCCACAGGATTAATAAACAACTAAATCATTAACACAATCTTATGAATACATTCCTACATACTTCAGTTACATACCAAAACATTACAAAATACATGAGGGCACTCTCGTGAGACTCGCCAGCTGAGACAGACTCGCTCCAGTGTAATGAATGTCACGTGAGTAACAACCATGAGGCTCACATCCCTGGACATGTGTTCTGCTTTCGCTGTCGTGACTGATGACTGTCACGCCAACTCCATTCTTGTCAGTCATGTCACAAAATACTGTAAATGGTGCTAGACCTCCCTCGCCATCTGGATCAATGACGTAATTTCCGCTGACACTGCTGTCGTGTTTTCTTATCACAGAACAGGAAGCACCAGTTGGAGAATTGATTTTGACTTCAGCTTCTATTGTTGTCAGAGCGTTGCTCGCTCTGCAGGTGTAAGATCCTTCATGGGATTTCTTGATGTTCTGAAGAATCAGTGTTCCATTCAGTAGAACATTAGAGTCAACAGGAAGTGAGGACTTGCCATCCTTTGTCCACGTGATTGTAGGTCTCAGCTCACTCTCGGCCAAACACGGCAGACGGACAGTTGAACCAATCACAGGAGTCACCTCTTGAGGAGGAAGGACTTTAAACCGCAGACGAGAGAACACCATGAGCAGTGCGGTGTCTGTTGCTGAACCAAGAATATTCTCTACCTTACAAATGTATGTTCCACCGTCGTCTTTTGTCACCTCGTAAATTTTTAAGACTCCATTTGTCGAAGTAGTTTTGTATTTTGACAAACTACCAACTGCCTTGGACCACGTGATACTGGGTTGGGGCTGACCAGTAGCAGTGCAGGAGACGGTGACGTTTTGTTTTTCTTGAGCTATCAGTCGTTTGGATGACACTAAAAGTTGAGGACCATCTGTCGTGGATTAAAGTTTTGTACCAAGATACTGAATTTAAGTGATAAATGAGCTTACTCAGACTACCGTACGTAATTTCTAAAAGAATTTAGCGTAGGACGTCTGCAGCTACAGGCACTTATTCTTGCGACTTGTAAGCCCCAGAAGAAGCGACCGACTTGTCTTCAAGAAATGATGACGATCTTCGCAGTAAAAGAAGCTGAAAAAATCAGGCTGGAACCGGACTCGAATCCATGACTCGATTCTCGGGTTCAGAAGGTGAAATCACAGGAAATTAATCTTGAAAATCAGTACCATAAACTTGCATCGCGCTGGTAAACTAAAGCCGGGGAAAAAGATAGACAATTCTTATTAACAGGTCAAGTCTTTTTCATTAACTAGACAGTTATATATACAAAACAGCAGTAGCAAAATTAAATAAGCACAAACAATTCCAAACTAAAAGGCAGGGCCCAGTTGCATAAAGCAACTTTAGATTAAGTGGAAATTTCTGCCACCATCCCCTGTGTAACAGAGGATCTCTTGCATGCTATTCTGGATTAATCGGCAAAAGGCGGATTAAAGAGTGTAGGAAACACAATGACGGTGCAAAAATAAACTCCTGAAAACACGGAACAGATGCAGAAATTCCCACTTAATCTTAAGTTTCTTTATGCAACCGGGACCAGGTTCTTATGTTCACGTAGAAACTGATTTGGAACCTAACTTCTGTGAAATAATTTACTATGTGCCATAACCCCAAATGGTCTTAATCCTCGTTCGATAGACAGTACAAACATTGAACTAAACTATACCTTGAAACTGGCTTGGGTTTTCCATGCTGCTGTATTTGGGAAAACTTCGAACACAGTGAATATTAACAAATGGGGCTTAATGAAGTTCAACTTAGTCGCATCCCGAAATACACCAAAATTTCCGTGTTAAGCTACACAATCTCTCTTTTCTTCGTTGTTGCTTGATGCTTGATGATGGCTTCAAACTAAAATGTTCGGTTGATCTCAAAAAGGGTAGAGGGAAAAGAAAAAAATGAACGATACTGGTGTTATCCAGGTTATCGTTGTGAGCTTCTGAGCTCTCTGTGCAAACCAGGACAAAACGTGACATCTAATATGCTACACCTGTGACATCATATATCCATGTTTGGTAAAACAATTCAGTCACGGTATTTGGTAACGCAATGCAAACAAACGTACAAAGAAAATTTGCACACGAAAGAACTGGCAGAAGTTTGGAAACGTGAAAATCGCCCATTTCGGGCTTTTTCTTCCTCTTTTTGGAACGCAAAAGAATGTTAACGCTGAAAATTAACAAGAATAAAGTAGAGCGAGCCCACTTGGTTAAAGAAGCAAATTTCCCGTGTTTTTGTGTACGGCAAAATTCAACTTCACTAAGCCCCATTTGTTAAAACTCTGCTGAGTTCGAAGTGGTCCCAAACAAAATACCATGGATAACCCAAGCCAGTTTCAAGGTATGGTTTATTTCAATGTTTGTGCTGTCTATTGAATGAGGATTGAGACCATTTAGAATTATGGCACATGTTAAATGATTTCACGGAAGTTAGGTTCCAAATCAGTTTCTGCGTGATCATCAAAACCTGTCTTTTAGTTTGGAATTGTTTGTGTTCAGTAGATTTCGCTACTGCTGTTTCACAACTGTCTTGCTAATGAAAAAGACTTGTTCTGTCGATAGAAAGTGCCCATCTTTTTCTCTACGCTTTAGTTTACCAACGCGATGCAAGTTTATAGTACTGATTTTCAAGATTAATTTCCTGTGATTTTCACCTCCCGAACCCGAGAATCGATTCTCCTCGTTTTTTCCGAAAATAAAGCGCTTCTGGCGCGCGGCGAAAACGAACCACATCAGGTTTGTAGCTTTACCAATACCTAATTATATGCGAAATACGAAATAAATCGATTTTTCAACACTGCCGCGATATTGAGATTTTGCTTGATTTTTACTGAAAGTCGCTCTTAAACTGCATGGTCGTCATCATTTCTTACTTCATCTGCAGCTCATTTATGTGATTATTTCATATATTGACACTCATTATTTTCACTCTTTTTAACCCGTTTTGTTAAAAGACGGCCAAGTTAAGAGAAATGAATCTGGTAAACCAATAATTGTGCGTGTGTTTTAAAATGGAACTGTACAGTAAAGGAGCGAGCGCCTCGGCAACTATAATAAAAGGTCAGATAAAATGAGCGTCGTTGTATTAGGAAATTTATTCGCTTTCCAAACTCACGTAAATTCGTACCAGAGCGGTTTTTAAATGAGCGTCGTAAAAGTGAAACCAAAACCAAAGTAACTACTCTAACCAATCACAGCAGGCACAAAACACAAAAAGAACCAATCAGAAGTCCAAGCAAATAAAGTAATTAGGTTAAGTGCGGGAAAACGCGTGCGAGCAAGTCACGATTGGTTTTGATTTCAATTGTGAGTGGTTGAGAAAGTGGCAGGAGTTTTTTCAACCAATCAAGGTGAACCAGAGCAAACACAATATAAGTTCCGACACTCAATTGAAAACTGCACCATGTAAGAAATAATATGTAATCACTTTTTTCCAATGTCGTTTACAGTATTGCTGGTCCTAAGGAGCACGTAGGACGCGCACTTGTCACAATGAACTTAGGAAATGTGACCGAGCTCGCCACATGCCTCCCAGTAACTTAGTTGTTAGTGCATTTGACCGATGCAAGGAAGGCTATTGGTTCCATTCCAGGACTCAGACTTTTATCCCTCACGCTCGTGACATACTGAATATCGCATCTTTCTCAATTTTTTCCCTGTCATTTCCATTCCAAATACTTATTAGCCTGCACTGAAGGCAGCTGCTGAAAAGGGGAGGAAGGGAAAGTCTTGTGTTTCGCCCCGCGAATCATCACCCTCCATTTCAGCGTGTCCCTGGCTTCCCTGGCAGGCTACTGTATTATGGCAATCACGCTCTCACGGCAGTGATACTATGTACCCTGTGATTGGTTAAAAGATTTTTTGTACAGAAAGATGTTAAAATGAAAATTAATTTAAATCGTCAAGTTATTATGGAAACGCTTAATATTTCTTGATTTTTGATATCTCAATTAAAATACCTGTTTTGCAATGTAATGACACTTTTCTTCAATAGCATTGCGTAATAATGACTCAATTGTAGTTATATAAATATAGTGAAAAGAAAACCAAAACTTGGGATAAAAAGGCTTGATAGCACAAGTGAAGGAACTTACATTGAACAATCAGCTTAGCGGTAGCGTTGACGCTTCCAAGCAAATTTTTAGCTCTGCAGCTGTAAACACCATCTTCCCCAGGTCCGACGTCCGTCATAATCAGAGCACCATTGGCCTCTACCACGTAACGTCCAACAGGAAGCGATGAATTCAGCTTAGACCACGTGACTTGCGGAGGTGGATTACCATCTACTCTACATTTCAAGATGGCCGTCTGACTTTCATTGACTGTTGTTGCAACAGGACGCTGCAGCAGAGAAGGAGCCGAGCTGGACTGGCCTGGTTCCCCTTTGGCGCCTTTCACACCCGGCGGGCCTGTAGGTCCCGCGGGGCCAAGGTCACCCGGCACTCCGAGATCCCCTTTAATGCCCATCGGTCCTTGAGGTCCTATAGGTCCATGTTTCCCAGGAGGTCCCTCTGGTCCGGGTCTCCCTGGGGGACCTGGTTTCCCTCGGGTTCCGGGTCTTCCTCGTCGTCCTGTGTTGCCTTTTGGTCCTGAGCGGCAGAGCGTTTCATCTTTAGCACAGATTTGGTTTTGCAGCAGTCGAAGCTCTTCTTTGATCAGTAGTTTTACTTCGGAAGCTGTCTGGACAGACTTCTGCTGTGAACTAGCCGGTAAAGCGCGTTTTTGTATCGAGGCCGTGCCTTTCTCACCTAGAACATGAAATAAAAGATATTTGGTGGAAATTGTACGTTAAATCGTCTTCATTTCTGAGTTCCACGTGAATTAGTGCGATACAACACACAAAAGACAACAGCAAACCTGACATGGAACACAAGCTGTCGAGTGTTTTTCTTCAGTTCGTCTGCTTCTCTTCTTTACACTTTTGCTTCATCGTCTTAAACTGCCGTCAGAGAAGTTCGACTTCGCAATTATGGAATGAAAAGAGGAGTAATGTAAACTGTGTCTGAACGGAACGTGAAACTACCGAACGTGATCGCGAAACTAAAATACTGATTTAAGTGATATGCATATAATCAGGAAACAACAGAACTTTCAGTCAATTCTCTGATTCAAGAGGATTTAGTATTGCAGGAAGTAATCAGCTTACCAAGGTCAAATGTCAAGTACTTCAAAAAAACTGGATCAATTTTAAATTAAGGGAGATAAACCGTGCTTTGTTGTTCTTTTATCGCTATAAAATTACTAATACCGCTGCGTTGTTGCCTCCGGGATGGGGAGGTAGGTACCCCTTGAAACCTCCGATAGGCTTGTCCTGATGGAACTTGAATCCTCCTAGTCCGATATTTACCCCATTCTCTACCAATTTACGACTTATTACATCCTATTTCAATCGTGGATGTCAGAAGTAAAGAAGACTTACGTACTTCCGTTGGTATGTATTGCATCTGTTCTTTCAACACTATCATATAGTTGTCTTCAGTTATACTTGTTTCAGAAGAGATAGCGAGCTCTCAACAGACGAAAACGGCTGAAAAAAAAAAACATGAGCGGCACTTTTTTAGGGGAATATATAGGGAATACAGAGACTCGTGCATGTCAGCTGATTCTCATGATAAAGAAAACCTATTACAAAGAACATGTGTCAGGCTAAACGATTCGCTGAAAACTATTAGTAGACATTTACCGTGGTCTATTGCAAATCAGCGAAACTGATTGGCTCACTTGATCATCGTTGTCCATTTACTGACAGTTATCGCGATCCAGTGGTCTCTTTTGATTGCGTTTGAGACGACGTTATTTTGTGATAATGTCGTCTCAAAATGCTGGCTTGTGATTGGTTCAAAAACTGTCATGACAACGCGGCCAAGGTGAAACTTCAAAACTTTTCTTCACAAAACCGCCGGCAACATTTTAGTTTTTGCTCAGTAATATATTTGGAAAAACCTTCATTTACAATATGATTCATCCCTACAAGCAACTTTCCTTGACAGATTGCCCAAAATGTAAGTGCTAAAACTTTAAAAGTGTGTATTTTTTTTGAGGTGGCTCCTTAGAGTTTTACAAAAGTGACTATACGAACTGGCAAGAGTTACAAAAGAAACCCTAGTTCTGGTGTCTTGCAATCTTTGTTCCTGAGATTTCCAGTAAGATTACCAACATAATTACACTTATTTTTCAGTTTTTGCTTCTTAGGCATAGGCCGTTGTCATGGCAACAAAACGCCTAAAGAGTGACGGATATTTCCCATTAATTCATCTTTATTCTTTAATATTTTGATTTTCCCTAGGTGAAATTTTTTTAAACTTTCCTATCTTTTGAAAATGATTTTTACTAACTTTTTGCAGGGGAAAAAATATGGGGTCGTTCAGACGGTTTCACCGATATCACGTGATTTCTTATTTTTGACCATTAAACTGAATTGCTCTGACAGAATTTTTCCAAAAAATAGTATGTGGAAGGTAGCGTTAGTATCTCAAAATGTGCAAAATTTTAAAAAAATTCACCGAAGGAAACGCGAGAAAATTGACTGTTAACTTTGCTTTTTTTGGCTTTGCTGACGTCATAAAATGTTAGGAAATTCTTACGATTTCATGTGAGCGCGCGCAGATTACTACAGCTCACATCATAAGCACGCGCGCGGTCATAAAGCTATAGGGAGCCACCTTAAACAGTTTGTTTTTGGTTTTTATTTCGCTATACGCGCGCTGTCTTGCGTTATCATTTGTGCCACAACTTTCAGCCTGGAAAAGAAGATGAAATGATGAGAAGAAGATGAAAGAGTTTATTTTGTTTTATCAAACAATTTTTCGTTGAAAAAGCTGCGAATTCAAACATTTTGCTGCAAAGCCAAAATTGTTTTGGTGAGCAGTATCGCGCGTGCAAATCTTCACGACAAGTAAGAATTTATATTTTGATCAACAGAAATTATTGCCCTGGCTTTTTGTTTTTACGCGAAAAAGAGCCATGGATCGCGATAAAAACTAAATTCGATTTTGAGACGACATTACGGCTTTATAATGACGGCTAGTTGGGAGAAAATATATTCCGTATTGGGCCTCGTCGCTTCACGACTCCGCCCAATATGGAATATATTTTCTCCCAACTAGCCGTCATTATAAAGCCGTAATGTCGTCTCAAAATCGAATTTAGTTTATAGTA
Organism: Siderastrea siderea; assembly: GCA_964030785.1. Classification (NCBI taxonomy): domain Eukaryota; kingdom Metazoa; phylum Cnidaria; class Anthozoa; order Scleractinia; family Rhizangiidae; genus Siderastrea; species Siderastrea siderea. Next base: position 22,317,495 of record OZ034969.1, read on the forward strand.
ACAATCACGTGCGCTATGCCCGTAGAATTGAGGCCCGTCCCCGTTTTCTATGAGTGGTGGTCAATTCGGGCGCGCCTTTTCACTGCCAGATAGCTCCGCCTTGTAGTCTTAAATAATGATTATGGTGGAAAAAAAGTTGCTTTTCAAAATTCCGTTTGGGACTAAACTCAGTAGAAGTAAAGAAAAGCGCTGCTTAATTCTTCTTTCATTCTTCTCATGGGAAAGACAGTATCAACAACAACAACATCACCAACATTATTTAAGCACGATAGTATTGAATAATTAAAGACAAAAGTACAAGATAAGTAAGAGTAATAAACCACACCGTTTCTAAGGTTTTCTTTACGTGAGGATAAAGAAACAGCAATAAGTATATTTGAGTGAAGCAGGTTCTCTTTTTTGGTCCGTGAGCTGCAAAATGACCTCAGACACAACGTCGAGATGCAAATTACGTCCACACTACACAAAAACATGAAAAGATACTCGTAACAACACTGTTCTTAGTCATGCAGAATTTGGATAAAAACCACATCAAACTTTTGGAACCTTCGTCAAATGACGTTAAGAGTCGTATTTGTAAATCACACAAAAAAGGTGCTGCATACTGTATGAAATGTCCCTGTGAGTTAGGGGGAGGAGACGGCTGACATTTCAGACTAATTTTTATATGGTTGTTTTGATGTAGCGATATTTCAACGGTCTTAGTGATTGTTATGTTTTGTAAATATTAGTCTAATAAAGTTCTACAGGGTTGATATTGTATTCTGTAAATTCAATGAGATCTTTTTTCTGCCTTTTTTCGGCAAGGTTGTCTATTTTCCGGTTGATCGGTAATTAAAAAAGGACATTCGAGCTTCCGCTTCTTACGGACACCTCTCTAATGTTCTGCGGTTAAGCAGGCGAAAAGTAATTGAACAAATAAATCAATGATTTGTTATCGTCATTGCTATTATTATGGCACAAATCGATTTCGCGAGTTTTAAAACTAACATTAAACGGTTACTCCTTACATCAAAAACCATAAAAGCCATAAAAGAAAGTTTTCAAAACTATTAAAAGGTTTCTAGAGAAAACCTTGCTGTCTTCTTTTCTGGAACAGGGTGTTCGGAACTGGGTGTTCTGGAACAGGGTGTTCGGAACTTATGACACGCCAAAGCATTTCAATTTTCCCAGCGTGTGGTAACCTTGCTCGCTGCCTTCGCCGATATCACCAAACCTGAGCTGTTTTACAGGAAGATGAGTCTTGTCAGTGAGGAGACCGCTGTCTTCACGCCATACATTGTCATTCTTATCACAGTTGCAGCCATATCTGGAGTCTGCACATGAGTTGGTCATCCCGCATGCGCACTTACCACTAACAGATGCACCACCCCAGTACCTCATCTTAGTAGAATCACGTGACACCCACCATCCATATGGAGTGGTCTCGTAAAGCCGCAAAACCGAAGCATAACATTCATACTTGATAAACTGCTCACAGTGTGAAGAGACTCTGGTAAGACTCGCCAGCTGAGACAGACTCGCTCCTGCGTAATGAATGTCACGTGAGTAACAACTTTTCGGTTCACATCCCTGGACATGTGTTCTGCTTTCGCTGTCGTGACTGATGACCGTCACGCCAACTCCATTCTTGTCAGTCATGTTGCAGAATACTGTAATTGGCGCTAGACCTCCCTCGCCATCTGGGTCAATGACGTAATTTCCGCTTACACTGCTGACGTGTTTTCTTATCACAGAACAGGAAGTAGCAGTAACTGGAGAGTTGATTTTGACTTTAGCTTCTATTGTTGCCAGAGCGTTCGTCGCTCTACAGGTGTAAGATCCTTCATGGGATTTCTTGATGTTCTGAAAAATCAGTGTTCCATTCAACAGAACATTAGAGTCAACAGGAAGTGAAGACTTACCATCCTTTGTCCAAGTAATTATAGGTGTCAGGTCACTCTCGGCCAGACATGGTAGATGGACTGTATAACCAAGAGTGCTGGTCAATACTTGAGGGGGACGGACTTTGAACCGCAGACGAGAGAACACCATTAGTTGAACCGTGTCTGTTGCTGATCCTAGAATATTGTCGGCCTTACAAATGTATGTTCCTCCATCTTTTGCTTTCACTTTATATATTGTGAGAGTTCCATTCATTACTGCTGTTCTACCCTTAGGCAAACTACCAACTGACTTGGTCCACGTGATTCTGGGCTGCGGCTGACCAGCAGCAGTGCAGGCGATGGTGACGTTTTGTTGCTCTTCCACCATCAGTCGATTGGATGACAGTAAATGTTTTGGACCAACTGGAGGAGAATAAAGAAACAAGATTTTCCTTAGACAAAGTATTTATTGAAAAATCAACGGTATACCATCACGTGAAGACTCCAAGTTGGCAACGAAGTGAAGATTTAATTGTGACGATGGTAACAGTGACATTATTTTGTTGATCAATCCCAAAAGGAGCAACGCCGCCGAAAAGATCGATTAACTTCATGTTCGAGAAACTTTGCTTAACAATGGTAAACATCGAATAAATAACCAGCCTCACTAATTTTCAGGGTTACACTCTTTTTTGGGGGGATTTTAGATACACCCACTAAAAGAGAGTATAGCTGTTAGAATTGTAAGATATTTCATCCACTTCCACCCGATTTACGGTTCAGACTAACCCAAATTAAAAAAAAAAAAAAAAAAAAAACAGAAAGGGAAAAACCAAACGAACGAACAAAGTTTAAAAGTTAGTTGACCTTATTCACTTTTGTTAAAGTTTATGTACACTTTTCTTTTACCACAACAAGTTTACTTTGTAACGCAACTTTGACCTCTGACCATGAAATGACGTTTTCAAGTAACATGGTCATTATCCTGGACAACTAAATTTTGCTTCAGATACCGGAAAGAGCTCTGTAAGTTCCCGTATGACTATTGAAGGTCTCGAAAACGAGGGGCTTGTTCGCGAGAGCGGCTTTACAATAGAGAGAGGGTTTTCTGTCAAATCACGAATTTTTATACAAAACTTCTTCTTCACTTTACACTGCAAGGTTATCAAAAATATTATATCCCTGTATAAACCAACTGTAACTTGATTAACGTCCAAAGGAAATCACGCTTGATTTTTTTGGACCGCCTGGGTGTCTAGGTTTTGAATTATTTCTTTTGTGTTTTTCTGATATTTCAAGCAGTACTTTAACCGTTTATAGTTCATGGGGGAGGACGGGATGAGGATTGGGGGCTTAAGCTAAGAGAGGGGCTCATTATAAAATCTGTCTACCAAAGTGGAGCGGTGGAAAAGGAGGGCTTTTGAGAGAAGCGGGAGGCGTAATATAGCTTTTACAGTACATAAATAAGGACTCTTAGCCCCCCCCCCCCCTCACCCTCCTGCCAAGGCTACCCCCTAACCGTTTTCTCTTGTTACACTGAGCGAACACAAACATTTTTTTACTCTTTGCAGTCTAGCCTGAAAAAAACAGCCGACGTTTTCGCGAGGTCACCACTTGAGCCCTCGCAAAACGACGTCTGAGTAACGAGCGCAGAAATTCCATACTAATGACGTGACCTAGATCTTGGTAGTGCTTCTGATTGGTTGTGCCGCGAGGGAATTTTCTTTCAACCAATCAGAAGCACTACCAAGATCTGTGTAGTGCACGTCATCATGTATAAAATTTCTGCGCTCGTTACTCAGACGTCGTTTTGCGAGGGCTTAAGTGGCGACCTCGCGAAACGACGGCTGTTTTCTCAGGCTATTGTCAGTCCAGCTAATAACAGAAGATAGCGAAATCCACACCTCTCACTATTTTCGTTTTAAGTAGAAAAGACAAAATAGTGATGGAAATTAATCGAGAATTGACAAAGAAAATTTACGGTTGGATATAAATAGCCACTATCGGAAACAAAATCAAAAATTTGCGTGCGTTAGGCCTGTTTATGACACTTTCATAAATTAAATAATCCAACTTACACTGAACAGTTAGTTTAGCTGAAGCGTTGATGCTTCCCAACAAATTTTCAGCTCTGCAGCTATAAACGCCGTCGTCTCCAGTTCTAACGTCCTTCAGAATCAGAGCGCCACTGGACTCTACCACATGACGACCAACAGGAAGCGATGAATTCAGCTTAGACCACGTGATCTGTGGAGGTGGATTACCATCCGCTGTACATTTAAAGATGGCTGTCTGACTTTCATTGACTGTTGTTCCAACAGGGGGCTGCAGCAGAGAAGGAACCGAGATGGACTGGCCCGGCTCCCCTTTGGCGCCTTTGACACCCGGAGGGCCTCTAGGTCCCGCGGGACCAGGGTCACCGGGCACTCCGAGATCCCCTTTTATGCCTACCGGTCCTTGAGGTCCTATAGGTCCATGTTTACCAGGTGGCCCCTCTGGTCCAGGTCTGCCTGGGGGCCCTGGCCTCCCTCGGGTTCCAGGTCTTCCTCGTCGCCCTGTGTTTCCTTTTGGTCCTGAGCGGCAGAGCGTCCAATCTTTGGCACAAATTTGGTTTTGCAGCAGACGAAGCTCTTGTTTGATGAGTAGTTTTACTTCAGAGGTGGTTTGGACAGATTTCTGCTGTGAATTATCAAGTGAAGCGCGTTTTTGTCTTGAGATGTTGTCTTTCTCACCTTGAAATTGAAGGTAAACACAAATTAAACCACCTTCGTTCATGTTACCCATGTTGGCATGGCAGAGGCATTTCTCGCGCGCTTGACCACGCAGGAAGTAATATAAGTGTGTCACATTTTCTCATAAAGGTGCCGCGAGAAAAGCTTCGAAGTTTTCTCTCGCGGCTTATGCCGTTTTGTGGATCTGGTCGAATGACGACTGCACCACGAAAGTACGCAAGAGAAACCTCTTATACCTAGTTAATGTGAAAGGTAAACAGAGTAGGAAGAAAGCAAACCTTTGTTAGTTCTCGGTAAAAATAAGCAAGCAAAGCAACGCAAACGTGCTCAGAAAACGAGCCAAAATGAAACCGCGACATGGCTAGCAGCCACCTTATATTTTCGATTTTATCATTCACCTTCCAAAAACAGCCGGCTAGAACTGCATTGGCTAAAACAAGAAAAACTTGTTGACATTTGAGCTGAAGGTAAAGCAACCCACTGGCCAGTGAAAACACAACCAAAAAAGAAGTAGTAATAACACAAAGAATAAGAAGTAAACTCACCTCCTGTCTCCTGCCAGTGACCTTCTGAATGGCTACTTTTCTTCTCCTGCCATCGTCCGTAATCCTCTTGTACTTTTCGAAGGATTTTTGTCTCCATGTGATCACAGCATGTTACTGAGTGTGATATCAGTCGATGATGTTCTCGTATTCTGAGTTCCACGTGAATAAGTGCGATACAACACACAACAGACAACAGCAAACCTGACGTGGAACACACGCTGTCAAGTGTTTTTCTTCTGTTTGTTTGCTTCTTTTCCTCACCCTGATGTTTCATGGTTCAATTACTGTCGACAGAAGTTGGACTTCACAAAGAGTGAAATTTCTTGTCTGGAAGGGCTTCAATCAGATCACTGAAACTAATATCGGACCGTTTCAGAGGAACGAGTCAACTAAATTTCATCTGGATGTTACCGCTGAGCAAGGTACGTCATATGAAAAAAGATTGCGTAATGTAAGTGATATGATCAAGAGGTTTATAAGACAACAACGGGACGTGATGTGGTTTTGGTACCACAGGAAGTTATTAACTTACTAACGGGGTCAAATGTCACTTGAAATAAAAAAAAGGTGGAAATGTTCTGTTTTTTTCTGCCGAACAGGGCAAAAAAACAAATGGGTGAAATAGCAAGCATTGGGGTATACAGGGCTCAAAGTTAACGACCAGTTGGTCGCACATGCGACTAGATTTTTTGTGCGCCTAAAAAATCATGTGATCGCACTTGCGCGCCTAAAAAGCCCGCGTTCAGTGCGACTGAATCGCTACTCGACTCTGCTTTCTAACCTGATCGTCCTTATGTACTCCGACTGGTTGGACACGAAACGGAAGCTTGCAATAATAAATTCAAAGGTAGATATAACACAATCAGGCTCCAAATAATAAAGTTTCATCATTTCCCTTGCATCAGTGTGTTTTATTTGTCGTTTCCCCCGTGGTTTCTCCGATCTCGGAAGTCCATTTCTTCTCGACGTTTCCATTCCATCCCAGACTCTTTCGACTCTTTTCGGTTTTGTAAAGACTCCACTGACACGTGTGAGTGAAGGCTACCTTGAAAACACGTGCTTCTTGCGTAATCGAGTTTGCGTTGCCGATGTGAAAGGTCAATCCAGAGTCAAGAATGGCTAAACAACCTGGGTTAAGAGACTTTTTTCTTCAAGGTAAGAACAATTTTTAAAACAATGAATTATATCCCAGTTATTAAATAAAAGTCAATGCGCAGTCAACAATGCAATTTATCCTCTGACGAAATGCTCATTTGCATAACCATAATTTATTATTAAACAGCCGGCCGCCGCCTTCTTCTCCAGCCTCGAACTCCAAAACTTCATCAGCCTTAACTCCAATGATACTTTAGTCCAAGATAAAGAAGACGAGTCAGAGAGAAAAAAAAGAAAAGTGTACAATTTTCAGAGAGCATGGTTAAAGGAATTGGATGGCTTGAATGGGATTTAGAAAAAGAATTGATGCGCTGCAGATATTGTAAAGCCTTCCCAATGCATGGATCTTCATCCTTAGTCAATGGATGCGACGATTTTAAACACGAGACACGGTAGTTGTACAGCAACTCTAGGTAACGTGACGTACATTACGATAACGTTACGTAAAATTCTTTTACAACTCTTTTTTCTATTCTACTAGGTGTACTAGCTGCAGTAAAAAATACATTCAGTGACCTTGTTGAAGATGGCCTTCCAAATTGGATACATAATTTAGTTTCTCTTGCTTCAGATGGAGCCTCTGTTAACCTTGGAGTTCGCAGTGGTGTCATTGAACTCATTTGACCCAACTCCAGCAGTTGCCAATTGGTTCAACAATGGTCAGAGATCAAGGCGTCCTAACTGTGCTTACAGAATGTGGCCAGATGAATTAATTTCAGTTGCTGATTCATGGCACTCACCGGATTTCGACTGATTGAGTTAATGTTGTATTAACTGAATCAAATGATGTGGACCTACTTTCAAGTCTGTATCAGCTTTAAACTAAAATGAGATGAAAGTTGCGAGCAGTAAACTGACAGTGTATATTTTCTTAGTTATTCATGTTAATTTCAAAGGAAATGAATGTGGAATTTTTGTTATCTTGAATGTACCATAAAGTGTTATACTTCTTGAGATTGAGAAGTAAGGTTGATTTAAAAAACGTAACAGTATTAGTGTTATCTTCAACATATAGTAAGAACCTGAAAGGAACAAACACAGGATTGAAATAGAAGATAACATGAATACTTAACCAACGTCTGAAGCTTTCTGATTTTTCTTTTTGGTGCCACCAGTATTTTAACTGTGCTCCTAACATTTTTAGCTGTGCGCCTAAAATTTTGGCAGTGCGCCTAGAAATTTACACCTGGTAGCACAAGTGCTCCCAAAGCCAAAATAAACTTTGAGCCCTGAGTATAGCGTTTCTCTTCGCCCTAGTACAGACTGCAAAATAATCAGCAACACCGAAGCAAGATGAGTGAGTTTTACCACTAAAGACAAGGAAAATATTCTGATCAGGTTAGAAAACTTAAAGGAAGAGATAAATGAGGAAATGATAGAGCACGAAATATTTCATTTCCCCTTTATTCATCCAATTCCACCAAATAAATAGATAAATACACACGTCTCTAATTTAAATACCTGGGAAAACACGGCAGAAAGGAGACAAAATCACGTTAAATCAGTACAACACCCCAAAGAAATGTTTTAACGTCTTTTTCCGAGAAAAATAAGTCGGTCCTTTCAGCCTTCACTTACAAATTGGATGGATTTTTGTGACGATGGTTTTACGTGAAACTTGAAAGGATGGATGATGTCGCACGAAAACACGTAAGCAATGTGATAAAATTTCTTCAACTCTGTGCAATCCACAACAAAAATGTTTCCTTTTAACGTCCTTTTCCGAGAAAATAAGTCTCTCGTCCTTCCATCCGCTTTTTATAGGCAGAAAAGGAAACTGCTATTAGGATTCATTTTTTCGCAAAGAACTTGTCTTCTCTTTCCAAGAAACTTCCAAAGATGGATGATGTCATGAGTAAATGGTAATGACCTCCCGTCCTCCTCCGCGAACCATGATTACTCGGTCCAGTCCTTCTGTCAGCTCGTCCAAAAACTCCATATCTGTTGACTGTCAAGGATGATTGAAACAAATAAACGGGGAACGTATGGACTGCATTACTGTTCCGAGTTATGCTACTTTGAACATGGGGCTCACTTTCCGTACCTTTTTCAGCTGCAGTCAAGAACTTGTTCCAATTTGCGTCAGCAGCAAATACTAAATGCTGTCCCGAAAGAATAAAACATTCTAGCCTGTCCCAGGCGCTAGGTTTGTGGCGAGCGGCGAAAAAGTGGCGCGCGAAAGAAAAAGCAAGTACAAGAGAAAAAATGGGGGGGGGGGGGGGGAGGCTGGAGAGAGAGGCACCTCCCTCCCTTCTAGTCTTTCCCTTCCGCCGACCCTAGCGCTTTTCGCTGCTCCGCAAAATCGAAACGCCTGGTACAGGCTAAAAACATTCATACAGATCAGTGAAACTTACCCAGTGTAACCCAATAAAAAGTGGAATCGTGTAGGCGTACACGCGTTCTGGAGACCGGGCTCCTTATAACGGAAGACTGGTTAGCAGACGAGCTGGCCGACACCAAAAGGGGAGGGATAGGGGGAGAGGAAGCGGCGGAGGCTTTAGCTTCTTTAACTAATACAAGGGATACAAAGGAACAAGGGGAGTGCCGATGGCTGTGCCGCAGGCATATTATAACCAAGCTTATTATATCCAGGCTTAAGAGGAAGACGAAGTAATGAGAATAAACCTCCCTCAACCATCTCAGACATTCGTTTTTCCCTGCGCTAAGGATGTTTAATGCTCTACATGGGAAGGAGTACAAAGAAATTGTGAATAACTGCGAAGCGCAAATGGCTGAAAAAGAACGGAAACAGCCGCATTTTGATTACAGCCTACGTGCGTCCTCTGCCTTATAAACCGGCGGAGCAGACAGCGCTTCTTCAGAAGAAATGAAGCGAACGATAGAACAAGTCTGCCACTTACCTAGAGCTGGTTCAAGTCGCTTATTTTTTCTTGAGGACAAAAGAGATGTTAAGATGATTGCAGGAATGCGATTGTAGCGTGCGACGCGAAAGTGATGTTCATATGATTTGTAACACACCGCGCGGAATATGTGAGTGTGCTGTGCGCAATTCGCTGTGAATGAATTGTCTGCAAAACGAGCACAGACCCAAGCTGCCATTTTGATTCAAGCGCGTTTTCACTAACAAGCGCAACGAGCGGCTTGTAGCAATTATATCATTTACCCATATATCACACATAAACCCGGAGAACATTTCACACCCCACCCACCGCCCAAGAGGATTAAAGAGGATACAATGGAGCCAGTCGTTCTCCTCTGCTGGAGCTCCTGGTAGATTAATGACGAGTAGCTGAGTTCCTGATGATCTGTCCTTCACAAGCTGGTTTAACTTCACAGCTGTATCCATTCGCCGCAAGTTCTTCTCTTTCCTGCAGGTACGCAAAAAACAGCAAATGAAATGTCTAGGACTAGGATTGGTGGCCTGTTTACTGCAGAGAATGAAGTCATCCCGTATATACCTCTGGTAAACAACCTTGCAAGGCCGAGAACAAGGTCCTTTGTCTGCAAAATCATCACTTCGTCAAAGACATGTAAATTTCCTAGGAGCGCAAGGCTCACAATTTAGAAACCCTGACTGCGAAATGTTGGTTTTTTCCAAAACGAGGGAGCCAATGTGGGTTCTTTGGGCGAAAAGCTTGAAGACTTTCTGATTATTTGCGCCCAAGCCAAAACATAGAAACAAAATAAATGAGATAATAACACAGTCACAATTAACTAATACCGCGGTCGGCAGATATTTTTCATCAGACTGCGAGAATACTCACAGGCCAGTGAGGGAGAGATTAACCGTTTAACACACGCCCACACATGAGAACACCAACTGCCATTCGGTAGCTCACACACAAAAAGGGAAATTAAAAAAAAAGCATTTATGAGAAGATATTCGTTCCCTGTATTGAAACGACAAACGGAAACGTTATAATGGCGGAAAAATCAGCCCCCGGTTACTTCCGCCATTTGCGTTTGTTGTTAGCCACAACAACGCGGTACTTAAAACAATTATGAGGATAAGAATGGAGGCACTTACGGTGTTCCCATCAAGCTTTCTTTTCCATCAGCAGTGCTTTTACCAGCACTAGTACAGGCATCATCAGCACTGCCGTCTGTTACTTTACCAGTGCCAGAGTTTTTATCAGCAAGTCCATCTCCTTTAACACTGCTCATCGCATATTCGTTTTCTGGCGTAGTACTGTAACCAGTGTTTGCTTCACCGTAATCATCGTGCAACTCCCGCGTTCTAGTCGGGTTCCTGTCGGTACCTTTCACGTAACTGTCGGTTTTACTTGGACCGCGTTCGCGAAGGTTCGATTCTTTGTCGGGGTTACTCGTCTGCTCCGTTTCCATGCCGCCATTTTTGTGATCAGAATGCGATCTTCGTCCAGAAAAAGATCGCCTTCTGTAAGAGTGTTCAACTACGTCTTGTATTTCTCGTTTGCTTTCTTTTCTCGACAGTTGCATTTCGCGTAGCATCTGATGTCTCTGTTCCATTAATAGCGTGCGCTCGTACGTGTATTCCGAGATATCCTGGTTCATCTAAAAGGAGAAACAAAAAAGTAGAAACACCCGCTTGCTGATTTGCTGTTTTTGTTCAGACTGTGCTAAAATTGTGGCCAATACGTTAACTCAAACTCCAAATGCTCCTAACTCACGTGAAAAAGAAAAATATTTCTCAAAGCCGTTAAACAAGCTGATCCCTTGACAGAAGGGCCATTCATTATCCATCACATAATAGACAAAACCGCATCAAAGGCAGTATCCCTTTTTTAAACCCACCATTTCGATAACTTCAACTTGCGCTTTGATCCTAAGTTGATACATGAAAGATTCAAGATCTTTCTTCATCTGAATGCTGTTGTCCTCGAGTTCTGTAGTTCCTTTAGTTAAGAAAAAACTTAACAGTTTCTGCTTTTCAACAGTCGAAAACAATCAATCAAACAAACAAACAAACAAACAAACAAACAACAACAACCAACAGTTTTGGTTATGTCTGGATACTTGGTAGCTCACGAGTGTTCAATTTTGAAATTCACATGTGCCACTGAGTTGGTTCACTTGAAAGCTATCATCCTCGAATTATGGGAATTAATTAAGATTGGTCACACACCTTTGCGCTCCGCGCTGTAAAATAAACTTGAACTAGAAGCAAAAGAACGTGTAGAAGCACAACTTGGAGCAAATCAGAATAAAGTCTTTTTGTCTTACCGTCCGGATGGAACGTGCAGCACTGCGCATAACAAAATAGCAACGCGTGTCCCAGCCTGTTCTGGGCGATCAGATAGTGGAGAGCGTACGAAGAGAAGAGAAAAAAAAAGATGGGAGAATCACGTTACCTCTTCACACTATATATATGAACGCCCTGCTCCATTATCCTAGTTTGGACCGAGTGGAAACCCACCTATCAGGGCCAGAGACACGGTTCAACGTTGCGCACCTTCTTCGATTAATTTTTACTGTGTGTCAATCTCAGAACTTCTGAGATTGACACACGGTGAAACTCAGAAGTTGCGCAAAGTTGGGTGCAACATTGAACCGTTTCTCCGGCACTATTAGGTGGATTTCCACTCGGTCCGATAACTTAATGCGCGCACTGGCGTAAATTTAACCGGCTTTGTGTGCAAAAGCAAAACAAGACAAGAAGTGAGAACATGTTACATAGACAGAAAAAGTTGAGAACAATTCAACTTTCTACGTTTACACAAGCTGTTCGTTAATCGCCTTTAGTTTTATTTACGCACGTAAAGCCAGTTAAAATTTATGTCCGTATGCTCTCTCTTATTATGTTTATGGAAGCCGTTCATGCGTCGTCTCTTTTAGGGTGTTGCCTACATTTTACGTACGGAAGGACGTGAATTATTTTTTGTTCACTGCTTGAGCTATACGATAAGTGAGGATACGTGCCACTGTGAATATTCGCAAATTACATTTCTTCCAGACTTTATGCTGTTTGAGGAGGAAGAGCAGTAAAATCATGAGGCCGCCATCATGGACGATCCACCACACGTCCACATTGCCTTCTAAGCGCTCCGTGTTGCTAGGAAACGCGTCTATCTTGCGGGCCACGAGCAGCGCCTCCTGGCCTTTGGACACACAGCGGATCGTGTCTGAGTTAAACAACATAGAAGAGGAACAAAATTAAAAAAATATTGTTTGACCCTTTCACTAAGATAAATCCCATGTTATTCCTTCGTCAAGGAATAATGAGACGTCTACGGGCAGTCTCTAGTTCACACTCAAGACTGCAAACTCAAATCTGGGAAAAGAATCTCGAATATAAAATATCCCTTAAACAGCACTAAAGGAAAGTGCTTTTCTATATAGCTTTATATTAGGATTTCATCCACAGACTCAAAAGTTAGAACCACCCTGTACCACAGGAAAGTACTGCCAGGCGAAGAGCTTTCATTTGAATGGTTTATCCCCTGTGTTATGAGAAATTCTCTCGACTCTAGAAATAGAAGTGAGCGTCCGAATTAAAAGGAGGTGCCAAGAGTAAAGATTTTCTACAAACTTTGGCCGGTTGAGGACCAAATGAACTGTCCGTGATAACGAGCCAACCGAAAGGCGAAATTCAGTACTTGGACGTGTCTCGAAGAGGAGGGTATGGCAAAGAGACTTATCACTTTTATTTCAGAGAGAATTCAAACTGAAAGAGATTCTGTTTATTGATAATCTTGCTTCTACTATACTTACGAACAAAACTCTTCCACTGTTGTCTTTCCCGCCAATTCTCAGGCCACGTGATCATAAGTGTGTTGGGTTCCAGACCTCCAAGACCAGAACTCTGCGTACTAAAGACGTAATTCCAGATTACTCATTGTTTTTCCAATTCAAGGTTTAATGGAGAACGTGAACGCTCGACGATGAATTTCCCTTTTTCTCTTTTTAACTTCAACGCGGTCCTTACCCAATTCAGTTGCTGGATAGTTCGGCCACATAGTACAAGTTCAACAAGTTGGAATAATTACTAAGTAATGTGAATTTGTTTTTAAGTGTCATTACCGCTGGCGCTGCCCTCGTGGGTGCTTAAGCTTCCTAACTATGTGAGGTGATCAAACTCAAAGTTTTACGGCGAACGTGAAAGCACGACAGTGATTTTTCTTTTTCTTTTTTAACTTGAATGCCGTCCCTAACACTTCATGATCAGTTCGCGAATAATTTGGTCACATTGTAGAAGGTGTAAACTGCGATAAGTCAACCTGTTTTGTTCAAATCAAAATCAGCCGAAAAAATGAAGGGGGGTTGGGCGACTCCCTACTTTGCTATTCACCTCTCGACCTTCGATTCCTTGCGATATTTTTGCGCAAAAAAAATTGGAAGAAAGAGACCGCTCGGAGACTATACAAGATGAAAAAGTTGGAATAAACTTACGCTCGTAATCATTGGCAAGAGATTGTTCTGTTCCCTCTTGTTGTGAAAGAGAGGTGACCCTTGGAGCCACTAGCTCAATTTGTTTCATTTTGGTCCCGTGAACAAATCCTTGGCAATGCTTTGAAAATAGCCAGCAGGTCAGCCCCGCACCAGCTGGGATTTTTAAAATGTTTATATTCAGTTTGTAATACTTTTTCAGCTGATTCAACATCTCCCAACATTAGGGCTACAACGATACATTTTCCGACGATACGATACAGATCTCGATACCAGGGCCACGATACGATTCACGATACGATACATTACTGTGCACGACAAAACTAGCTGCCAACAACTTACCCTTCTTTTAAACAATTTATTTCTCTAATAATAAATTTAACACAGTAATAACACAACAGCAAATCTCCTTACAAGGGCTCAAATGTAGAACTTGGGTAAGGACTTTTAAAGACAGTAATTTCCATAATTTGTTGATGTAGCATATTTTATTTTATCGTAATATCGCGATATTTTATTTAAATATCGATATTCGCATCGTTGGAAAAAAATATCGTGGTTCACCGATGCATCGGTGTATCCTTGCAGCCCTACCCAACATTGTTGAATACAACTTTGTTGTAAGAATGTTTGATGGAAATCAAACTTTATTCAACACCATTCCACAACAAACTTTCTAAGCATCACTTTAACATCATTCAACAGAGTGCCAAAACGCGTTTAACTTGCCCAATTCAACAATATTGAACAGTGTTGCATGGAAATGTTGACTCCGTTGGGACGGGGACTTCCTGTTTTTTTTTAACTTTCATTTTTAATAGTCACTTACAGGAACGATATTCCTTCTGCAGCTGTGGACGCCACGATAACCTTCATGAATCCTTTTACTTTTTCCTCTTTCATGCAGTCTACCAACACCTGTACAATACAACGTGTTCATTGATTGTTTCACTTCCGAGAATAAAAATATACCACTTTAATATAATATATTCTTTCTCTTGTGTAAATAGTCACATATGCGACATCCCTAGTATGCCAACACAGCCCTCACGTGCAGGAAAATCACACCAGACTAACTTGTCAAGTATTTTCCCTCACCTCTTTGGCCAAGGCCACATCGTCTGCTCGTTCATTGAAATCTCCTTCCAAAATGGACCCCACAATCGTAAGACCACGCCCTACCAAAGAAAAAAAAAAGTTAACGCGTTTACCAGACAATTCACAGAATGTTATATGGATCACTTAAGGTAAGGAAGGTAGATGTTTGCGAATGTCGGCCCGACAAGATACAAATCTGTTGCAGTGCAACAGATTTTCTGAGTCCCGCCGATTTTCATTTTCACGAATCGGCTCTGATTCGGGTGTCAAAATACACGTAGGATTCGCGCTCTGATACTATTGGGCAGACAAATCGGGCTGACACATAGTAGCGCGTAAACCACCCTTGACCTTGAATGGTTAGAAGCACTTTTATTTTCAACAAGCCCAACAGACACTAGACCATGCCTTTGTTTCATGCAAAATATAGACAATAATCCTGACGAGTGAAAAAGTTGATGGAAGTTAGCTGGGATACTCACCATGTTTTAGTTGACTAGCCAGACTCAACAGGCGTTTTGACTCGGGCTCAATGTTCTGTTTCATGTTACAGAGCGCAAGAATCTGAGGTCTAAATAACACAGCACAACGTTTTAAATAGACCCTCGTGACTTTCAGTTTTGCAAAAGTTTTATTTGTTATTTTTTTAAGGTGTGTATTGCTATGGTCACTTGCTGGACAGAACTCGAATATATAACCTTATTGATAGTTTTTACAGACTATACAGCTAAATGTGTGGATATTTTACTAGTTAACTTCCTGTCATATTAGAGGCTTTACTCGATGACTACTGGACACCAGGATACATTGCATGTACTAAAGTGCAATACGCACCTACAACAGGATACTGCGGTGCAACGTGCTCCCGAACCCCGAACCGGGATACTACAGTGCAATAACATATTTACTCGATTAAGCGTCGGGGCGCTCTTTAAAACATCAGAACAGTGTCAGTACTCGGCCTTAACTTTTTGACTTACTAGTCCTTGGGCTAGTGGGGATTAAAATTTATTAGCCAACAGTCACCACCTGGTAACCAAGCCTGGGCTCAGACTTATGATCTAATCATCTTTATACTGTGTAAACGATAACAATTAAATGTCAACAACAAAATAATGAAATATACCCACTTCGAACTGAAAAACATTGTAACACAGGAGAATGAATTTCCGAGGCTGCTTTAGATTGAGTTGTACTGTACTTGTTTTTTAGCTTGGCTCGTCCAACAATTCAGTCTGATGATGCTTTGATTAAGTTTGGAATTGTTGTAAATGAATACGGCGCTTTTTATTTTTGCTCTCATAAGCGACGCTTAAACGGGGGCGATGCTAAATCGGGAACCCTGAACCGGGATACTAGAATGTAATAAGCTGCAATTTTTGGGGGGTTATCTCGACTCCTTACATAGTACAATGTTCTAGTGAATAATTAACAATTGCTTGACGATTGCGGGCTTACCTCCAGTTCTTGATGTGGGGTGGACCCTCCTCCAGTCTCAGGAGGCTGTATCTGGCAGCGCTCAGCGCCAGACCCCTAAATCCATCGCCCCATTCGATCTTTGCTCTGTAAATAATGAAGAATTCATTGATTTAGGACATCACTGCATGGGTCGTGCACTTCACGCTAACATTTAGGAAAACTGCTCAAAATATTTAAAACCAATATGAAAAATTTATCTGATTCTTTGTTGGAAAAATTGCACAATCTGGCAGCTACTGCAAGTTCGTTGAGTGTTTTTCAGTTGTTTTGACTTCTGGTAACAAGAAAAGGCATACCATCTTTCCAGGTGTGGGTTAAAAAAGATCTTCACCTTCCGTGTGGTGCAGTCCTACGCGAGACAACTGCATAACAGTACAGGAGTGCTTGCCCACTCGGTTACAGTCAACTCTCGATATAACGGACACCATCAGGTCCAAGATTTGGTGTCCGTATTAAAGACAGTCCGTAGTATCGGGTGTTGTTTTCAGTAATTCTTATTCCCCGGGACTTCAGTTCCTGTCCGTAATAACGGTGTGTCCGTAATAGCGAGGTGTCCACAAGGCGAGAGTTGACTATACTTTAGGGACTAAAACGTTGTTTTGAAACCTCACAGTTGCAGCTATTACAGTAACATTTAACTAAATACAGTTGATTCCCGGTAACTCGAACCCTCGGTAACTCGAACCTCCCGCTAACTCGAAGTCAATGTTTTTTCCCAGACTTTCTCAAAGTCCGTTTTTGGTAGTTTAGAGGACAGGCGGAAAGCTAGTCTCATTCTTGCTCACTCGCAGTCGATTGTGGCTAGTCTTACATAGTTTTTTTTTTCCCTTAAGGTCATTTTCTTTATACTCTACCCTTGATAACTCGAACTCACGATAACTGGAACCTCGTTTGATTTCCGTTGAAGGTTCAAGTTATAGGGAGTCATCTGTAATCTAGAGACTTGTGCCACTGCTTGCTGATACTTGGTAAAAGTAACATTTGTTTGATACTACTGAATTTACCCTAAATAAAAATTGCGTTTTGTTTGGTATCCCTTAAGGGTAAATATAAAGTGGCGCCATTCCTTCAACGTGAGATTTGTGTACCTTTCCGAGGTTTCTTTCTCTTTCCATTTATACGAGAGCCCCCTCCCCCATCGGGAACATTTAGATCCAGTCCAACTATCAGAGGTTTGTCTTTGCAAGATTAAATAAAAATATCTTACCCTTGAAATTCAATGTACTTGTAGATGGCAGCAGCTAAGATTATAGCAACTAATGCATAATACCAGCTTGAGATGAACATCAAGGCCAGGCACAGGCACATGCCCAGGAATGACGTGAACCTCGTGAAGTTGAAAAGGTAAAAGATTAAGACAGTACGTAATATCTGTTAGAGCGGTTTTCATTTGAGTGTCGAAAGTAATTCGCGTTTTGCTTTGGTTTTGCTTAACTTCGCTCTGTGATTGGTTGAAAAATTTCGCGCCACTTTCTCGACCAATCAGAAGTAAAACTCAAACCAATCGCGACTTGCTCGCACGCGTTTTCCCGCACTTGGCGCCGGTTACATGTATTTACTTCGAGTCCTGATTGGTTCATTGGGTAACTTGTGTTTGTTGTGATTGGCTGGGGTAGTTACTTCGATTTTGGTTTTACGACACTCATTTGAAAACCGCTCTATATTCAATAACTACGGTGAATGAGCCAAGAAGGTTATCACTGCAAGCTTACATGTAACTCTGGTTTCTTTTCCATGAAATAACTAGGAAAATTTCTATACTCCTTTGGAAAAGATGCTAATCCACCGTTACTTCAACTTGACGCTAGGTTTCCTTGGCAAAACAGGAAACAATGTTCCCTTGCCAGACAAACCAAGAAACAAATCAATCTAAACAATGCATTCAGGTTAGACACCATGGGCGTCTTTCACGGGATTATCTGTTCTTGTAGCATGAAGTTATAGGATTTTATAGGATTATGAGTTATAGGATGCAAGCTTTAGTCCGCTGCAGGGCTAACTTAATTACCAGTGGTAATACTTGAATCGTGGTCTCCAGTTTGGTGTTCTCAGGAGCGACTGTAACACGCAGGCCAAGTTGACAAAACCATAGCACATCAAGAAGAACCTGTTAATAAAACAAATGCTACTCAAACGCTTGCATTTATCCGTACAAATGAAGCCGACTGAAGTCTAAAAAGGTACATGTACTGCTTGGACTTAAAGCTGACTGCCGGAAGGGAACAAGGAAGTCCTTCAAGACGTTAACCATAATTTTTGTCCTCAAATGGGAAGGATCGAGGCACGGATAAAAATTGGGCATATACAAAATCTGGCACACACAAGATGCCCTTGAATAACCAACTTTTTTGACCAACCTACATTATAGTCTTTCTTACAACGGTTCTTCAGGCATTGCATTCTGCCACTGCAATACAAGTTAATCAACACTGTTCCTGTTACTCACATAGTAATTATAGGAGCAACTGAGTCCAAGTTAGCAATCAAGATCCCAATTTCAGCAATACAAGTTGTGAGCATCAAGGCACGGGTGGGCTCTCCTGACTTTGAACCGTAACCAAAGATATTCAGAAATGGAATCAGATTGTCACAAGCTATGGCCTGCAGCAAACGGGGTGCCCTGCAACAACAAGAAACTCAAGTTTACTTGTAAACACGTCGTTTAGTGTAAGTTAATTTTCCCTTCTGACTATGTTGGAATTCTCCGTGAACCAAGCTCAAAGCAAAAATCTCGGTTTAGTTATCATTTATTTTACTTTGAACCCAGCATTTTATACAGTGGCAGAGATTGTTTAAATCCACATCATACGTTGGTGTTATGAAGAAATAGTTACAGTACAGTATATCTGCTCGTTGAATGATTACAATTAGGTTGAATTACTTGCAAACAAATCCGATAGTTTCTAAATTATATTGAGCCTCAAGACAAAATCAAAACTCAATAAAGTTCATGTGTTTAACAGCAAACACTTTTCTTTGCACTCTATTTGGAATTAACCTCTTGAAAAAATATGGCAATGCTGTTAAATCCAGTTACATATACAACTGAATTGTACTTAAGCATTTTTCTGGTTGGCAGGCACAAAATAGTGTGGTAGTGAGCTGTTATTTTACAACTTGTAGTTCACATACCTGCCAACCTTGTAAAATCAGAATCAGAGACCATTACCCCCTCCCTCACCCCAGTCCTGGGGTAGGGCCCTGCCCCCCCCCCCCCCCCAGCACTGAGCAGGGTCCAGGATGTTCCAGGGTTTTCACATTAATTGTGAAAAATATTGCCTGTACCATATTGTTTTAGCAGAAGAATTCTCAGGTGCTGTTTAATGGTCTCAAGCACTATATGTACTGCACAAAACTATAGGATTTAGAAGTGTCAAGACCAATCTTTAACAACCCAGTTCCAGATTTTTACAAAAGAAAATGACTCTTTTTTCCTCTTGAAAATCGGAATGTCCCGATTTTTTTAGGTTTTGAAACTTAAAAATTGGGACAATTCTGATTAAATCAGGACGGTTGGCAGGTATGAGTTCCCTTACTTATGCTGTACTTGTGCCGTTATTATAAAAAAAAACCGAACACTTTTAAGATATGTGGCATGACTATTATAATCTAGTAAGGTCAGAGCTGCCTGGGTAAGCTTACAAGCAGGGAATTGGTTTTTACAAGTCCGGTATTTTCAGCTATAAACAATTTGGTCAAAGGAAAGACCACCTTACTTTATTTGTTAATTTATGAATTGGTTTGTGTCACTCACCCAGTTAAGCTCTGCATTCCAGCACCAACAGTTGATAAAAGTGAGCCTATAAGAATCACCCATTTGGTAGGAGGCCAGGCAATTTCAGCTACAACCATGACACTGCCAATACTGCGACCAAATCTACACAAGATGACAGGGATATTATTACAGTTTACACAATTTTCACACACTGTACCATGATGATAACAAAGCTAGATATTTATGACTTTCTGTCTACACAAAATTAACCAATAAAAGCACAGGAAAGCACTTGTTTGGGAGGAAACTGAGCTGCTCAATCAAACATTACGCAAAGAGCAGTGATTTAATTAGATAATCACTCCGAAAGCAGCTTTCTTGCCACTTCATTGCGTTCGTTCTATTGTTTACAGAAACAAAGAAATTTGGTTTCTTTTGCTTCTGTGGTTTTACAACAACACTGACTTGACTTTTCGGCCTCGTTTTTCTCGAAAACGAAGCAAAAATCAGTGAAAAAATTACCTTGGCAATGTTGTGTGAATGAAGGGAAGGTCACATGCAAAAATTCAGGCAGTTTTGAGCAAAATGAAAAAAAACGGCCTAAAATTCAACATAAGACGATTATGCTCTCAGCCCTTCAATTACGGTGCTGGTCAGGGTGCAAAACTTGGTAACAGGAGTCTTGAAGGGCACAAAAGGAAAATTGCATTGCTTGATTGTTGTATAAATTCAATCAGTAAATTACTGACCATCGTGGGGGGGAGGGGGGTGAAGGGGGTTGAAACCTCCCCCTTCCCGTACCCTTTAATCCCAGTTCCCGCCCTGTATTTGTTGGCTCCCGCCTCTCTGCATGTTTTCGATTGCAAAATGTTGCACAATATATTGCATAATTTCTCCCTTTTTCTCCCACTTCCCGCCACCTTGGGAATCCTGCTTCTTGCCCACTCTTCCCCCACCCCCCATTTCTCCTGGTCTCCCATCCCCCCTGTCCCCCTCCACACCATTGGCTGCTAATTCCACTTCTGAGATTGGAAAAAAAGGAAAAATAATGTGTGATGACTTTACACATAAATCCTACGTACATGTACGATGTAGCATGGCAGGTTACATGAAAATACTTCCGTTATCCTCCTTACTAGTTATTTTACAAAGAGGCAAAAAGTTAGTATGTAATTAATGCTAACAAAAACGTCACAAGTGTAGGTAGAGGACAGTCATCATTTGTCACATTTTGTCTACTCAGGAACTCAGTGCTTGTTAAACCTACTTGTCTCTCAGTAAATCTCCATGAACCGTAGCTCCAAAGAGCAACACTGAAGTGAGATCTGAAAACCTTTGTTAAGGTGTAGAAACAACTTGAAATGGAACAGTACACATCCCATGCTGCAGAGAACAGTTGGTCATTAGAGAATGACTGATTGAAATTTGCTTATGTCCAACAAGACCTCAGCTGTGGTCAGACATTATGTCTGGGCAAATCTTTATAATACCAATGCTTACGTGAAATTTCAAAGATGCTTTAAAAATCTTAAGACTTTCAACCAGCTGCATTGGCTCAATGGCTACAGATTCTGGTAAGTCATCCATGGCTTTATGACTTAAGAAGAATGGATGCTTGTAACAGTTACCCATTCTAGTAAATTTGCTGTCCTAGGAGATCAAGTGGTTAATTTGCAACAAACACCCAAAACTGCCAGAATGTCTAGTGAAGCACATAGCATATTAAACAGCTTCAAAGGATACAGACAACAGATGTGGTTGTAATAGCTGCTATTGTGCCTTTGGGGATAGACTGCTGGGCATCCTTTAAGTCACCAGACCTGTTAGAGCCTGCCATTATTCCTTTAAAACAAAACACAGGTATGCAAATGAGGAGAAGTTGATCCCAGGGAAAGGGGGGGGGGGGGGAAGGGGGAAGAACCTGGAGGAGGACTTCCCTTGTGTTGTGACTTCACAAAGGGTACTATATGATTTTGTGCTGTTCTGTTCTGGAAAATGTTGGGTGTGGTCTTTAACGGTACCATAAGAGCACATAAACATACTGGTATATTTACTGGTATATTTCTCTTTTCAGAAAAAGACAGAGTCAAAAGATTGATTTAGAAGGTGGTGGAAATGAAATTGACACACCCACAAATGCGATAACTTCTGATAATTTTTCATTAAACACCATCCACTTTACACGGGGAGATTAAGGAATGGAATGAGATTCCTTTAGAAGTCAGGGACGGTGAGACTGTTTGCAGTTTTAGAAATGCTATTTTACAATTTTTGTTGCAATTAGAAGGCAGCAACAGTAGACTTCGCAGTTTTAGAAACTCTATTTTGCAATTTTTAGTGTAATCTTGGTTTTTCTGATTCTGCATTGATTATTATTCTTAGCTTATTTTTAATTAGTGACTTTAAGACAGGACCGTCTAAAAACCAGCTATGGGTAATGGTGACTTCCTGTAAAAAGACAACTGTACAGTTATTATAATTTTTATTACTCTTTCAAACCACTAGGCCAACACCCCTACACATGCTATTTGTAGCTGTACATGTAATTAACCTACCAGTCACAGAAGGGAAGAAAATTGCCAGCAGAATGAAGAACGACGTTGTGATATCTGACCTCACTTCTCCTTCATGTGGACCAGCCTCTAATCCTGGGGCAACCTCATCTTTCTTAAGATATTCACTGTTCCAGTTATCTGCAAGGAATCACTGATTATTATGCATCACACTCTCACAGTCCACTGTGTGGCAGCCAGTGCTATAGGTTGTATCTGGCTTCACTGGACAGTGCCCTGGGCATTTATTTGAGAAATGGTAATTACAGGCAGTAATAGCAAAAATACTCTAATGCAATTTCAACAAGTAACATTATATTAAAGTGCACCTAACCCCAAAATATTTTTTTACGCTAATATAAAACTTTGCACCTATTTTAAAAACATTTCGCCATTATTTGCAGTTTTTGACTTTTTTATGGGGTTCAAAACTTACGAAAAACTAAGCATCATTTGTCGCACGACCAAGTCAGAAGGGGCATGGGTTTACTCCTAATTTGACGTCATGAACTGCTTTGCATGCATGTTTACAAAGACTTAAGGAGATGCAAATCAGTTTGTGATGTCAAATCAGGTATAGACCCATGCCCCTCACTAGCTCGGTTGTGTAAGTAAAACAGATGATGGCTAGATTTTGTAACTTTTACAGCCTACAAAAAGTCAAGACTGTGGGGGATTTCATAAAAAAGGCGCAATGCTTTTTGAACAGGTGCAAAGAGTTATTTTAATATTTTGGGGTTAGGTGCACTTTAATCTCTTCGTTTATTTCCTCAATTTACAACATTACTTACCAACAAAGACACCACTGGTAATTCCTGGCACTCCAATAACATAGGACAATGGATTGTTCTTCCAGAACACCTCATCATTACCATATGCCTGAGTAAGTAATGTATCATTTCTTGAGCAGTCACGATAGCTGTTACTGGCTAACAGCTTGGAACCTAAGAGGCATATTCTGGGGAGAGAGAATTGTTGTTCAACCTTAGCTTAAAGAAAAAGGAATATCCACATTCATGGCAGCTCCACATGGGCACAACCAATACAAGCCCTACAAATGTATATCTGGTTGTTACAAAAATAATAATAATTGTAGCTGAAGTTAAGTTGAATCCAATGCATCAGTTGGTACTGGTTGTTTTATGGTCACCTGAGGTGATTATTAAATTCAAATGTAACTCTGTGCAGGCTACAATTCTGAAATTAATGCAATCTAAACTTTTACATTAAAAAAATTGTAACACTCTTTTCTAGCAACAAAGGATTAAAGATACTCTGCTATTCAGCACCGGCCATGGAATTCCAGAGCCAAAACTGTTGTGTGAAGAATGCAAAAAGGAAAAGACATTATCACAGCATGACAGAAGGTGAACCGATACTTTGGCACATTCATCTTATGTACACGAAGCTGTGCACCACTGAGAAACATTTTGTTTTTTTAAAAATTCATGTAGCAATTATTTCTGTTCCAAAAGGAGTCCTCAGCAAGGAATTGTTATTTCCTCTATGCAGATTACATATTGGATTGTACTTTTAACTTAAATAGAAAAATAGCCAAAATGGGCAAAAACAATTTGTAAAACAGCCATAAAACAATTACTTTGCACCTTAGCAACTCTAAGAACACTTTAAAATGGATGCCATAAAAAAGACAGATGAAAAAAAACATCAGAAGTTGAGGAATGACGTTATTGTAAGGCAGTTCAAACAAGTATTATTTTCCCTCCAATTCTGGACTTCTGTCCCGGGACACGTCACGAATCGCAGGAAAATTAAACCACTTCTATCAATACTAGTCAATAAGTAGATTATGATATTATTATAACTTGCTGCATATTTCATTACTGTTATTTATAATGATTGCTACCTGGGCATTTCTCGAGCCTGAGCTGAGAAGAATCCAAGATAAATGGCCAAAATGGAAAACAAAACACAGGCTAGAAACAGAGAGGCACATTTGTTGACGTACTTGACACCAACAAACACCACAGCCACAAGCAAAAGAAGCAGAATGGAGCCATAAACACGCATGTTATTTAACATGACTGGTGATTGGGCGCCCCCTCCTGAGCGTACATCACCAAAAAGTGACATGGATGGAGCCATGTATGTCTGAAAAAATTCAAAGAAAAAGAAACATTTAAGAGCGCTTGTCTGTAAAAATCAAACATAACGCGGCAAGGGTGGAAAATTCGATTTCTTTCATATTTTAATGTTAGATAGGTTAGGGTATAACTAAAATCACTGGATACTTTTTTTGGCAAAATATCCTTTTATTTCAAAGAAAAATGCAAATAACGAACTTCCGTTAAAATCGCCATTTGAAGCAGTAAATTATGACATCAATTTGAGGCGTTCGCGTGCAAAAACAAATCCCTCTGTCGTCTTTTAAACACTCAATTTACTTTTGCAATCTCTCAAGAGCTTCAAAACTGATTTTGGTAGAAACTGCGTTGTTCTTTGTGTTTGAAATAATTTAATTTTGAAAGTATACATTTCTCTTCAGGAAAAGTACTTCGTGAATTAAATTATTTTTCACCATGTGCTAAACCTTCAAATCGATTCAGCTTCTGGCTGTTGAATTAAGAAAAGATGTTCTCAGGATTGCTGTAAAAATTTCTTTGGGCAAATGATTGAGAGCGACGCGAGAGCTTTTCAAAGTTCGTTAAAATGCAGGTTGTTTGACCCTTCTTGGCAACATTCCATTCGCGAGTCACGCACATATTTTAATGTGTTTCGACCCACATTAGATCGAAAACGTCAAACAGAAAAACAGTTCGAAATGCTCTTACCTCATTTGCTGTAGAGGACAGGTCCAGAGGCCATTTCCGAGTGATTCTCTTGCCGTTCGACGTATTTTGGTCCTGTTGATGCCATCCAATGAACACCGCCAACTGGGTCAGTGTATTGTAAACGGTCGAACAGCTCAACAACAACCTTTCTTCCAAAACGTTTGACATCTTTCTACACTGTGACATCTTACTCAACGGTTCAGTTGATTTAATACGAGTGTTGCTCAGTTTTCAGTGCACAAAAGCATTATCAGATTTGACCGCTAAATTGGGACCAAACGTGAATGGCGCCGCGTGCGTATCTGGTTTGTCACGCAATGCGTATCAAAGGCATTTTAGGGGGTAGGGGAAGGGCAAAACCTTTGAGGTGAAGTAAAATAACATACAGTGTTAAGGATTATTCGTGGTTTTAATGGCGTTGTGTGTCTTTCTTACTTATTACCAGTGTTGTTACAACCATTAAAAATTGTATTTGCTACCCTAGCCTAGTAGTCTGAAACGCAATTCCAACCGTTGTACAAGCTTACAGACGGTTACAGGTGAGTGGTGCAACAGAAGTGGCGCTATTATTAACTAGACCCAACTTTAATACGGGGAAAACCTGTAACTACAAGGGGCTCCCTTTTGTTAATTGACGAGCGGGTATTCTACCTATAATCATTGGTGTCAGTCTGCTGGTTCTCAGCTGGCACAGGACCGGTTCAAGGCACACTTATATCACGAGTGAAAGTCAGGTCGCTGTTAAAGGGTTGGATGGAGTTTTGGACAGGAAGGGTTCTCTCTTCATAACAAATGGGTGCAATCGAAGTGTTTAACTGTGCTCTCTTGTCAGCTGTTTGATTTAGTCTACATTAGTGTGTCCTGACTAATGAGTGGGGCTTCTAACAGCACGCCAGTGCTGTTTGAAGACTGTGAAATATGGCACGTAACCATGGTAACAAAAAAATGAGGTTCTGTTCCTGAATTTCTGTTTACGAATCTTACTGAGACAGGTTCCCAGTGAGCGAGATCTCTCACAGCAGCCAGCATACTTATCATAATGGATATGAGGATATCATAACAGAAATACGTCAAGCATCTTGCCCTTAAACGTCTGTTACCTCTTTCACGTTCTATATACACCTTAATGAGGACGAAGAGAAGAGTGAGGCTTCCATCGATAACCTGGCTAATATTCGGATAGTCCACAAGCGAATATAAAACTCACCTGATCCAACTTTTACAAGCGAACCAGTCCCGCGTAAGATAATTTCAGATCCCTTTTTCCCCACTCCTCTTTCACTTTTTGGCCACTCCCCTTTTCCTTACCGTGACCCGGCCCCTTGTGCTGCAGCTTCTGCTAGACACTATTCCAAGTTTTGCACGATGGCTGGGACATGTCGTCATTGTATTCAAGCGTTCGTTGTAAAAACTGACTTGTAACTTGTGGTATCCAGTAGTGTAGCACCTCTTTTGGTGGTATCAGGGCCGCACCAAGGCTGAAATAAATGCTGCGAGCAAATTGGCCTAGTCAAAGCCTTCCCCCCCCTTCAAAATACACACTCGTGCACATAGATACTAACTCTGTTCACAATGCCACAGTTTGTGTCGATTTCGTCAAAAACGACACCTTTTTGGGGACATCCTTCGTTGACAATTTGCCAAAAAGCTGCTTCCTGTTTGCTTTTTCGCCGACAAAGTTGTTGGCAACATCCACCAGATTTATAGCATCACTTTTAAAAAGGTACCCTTAAAGTTACAAGGTTTGTTAAAATTGAAACATTTCGACAGCCAAGCTACGAATTTCGGACCTGTTTTACCTAACTCTCGTAAACGTTAACGTAACTTTTATCACTCGATTGGTGAGATAAAAATAGTTTTGTTCCTTAGACTTGTTTTAAAACAACATGATGAGCTTAAAGCTTGCAGCAAATACACAGCAGTCGCTTAGCTATTAAAGGCATTAAGGTCCTTCACAGTAAAGCTATACTGCCAGGGTCAAGGTAATATGGGTGAAGAAAGACATTGGTAAGGAACCTGGGCGACTGAAATGTGCGGTGGGCTAGTAGATTTTTGAAGCCCACTTGCCCGGTGGCTAGTGACTCAACAGATGTCAAACCCTGTTAAAGGTTGTAAAATAATAAAAGGAACTTTTAGCATCAGCATTTAAGACTATTCTTTGCACATTAATTCGTTTTAACTATATATTTTTTGGCTCATTTATTGTAATGTTTTTTCAACTTCCAAAACTTCTGGGGGCTCGAGCGCCCCCCCCCCCCTCCTTCTACGGGCCTGGGTATTCTTGGTGGATGGAAGTAAGGGAACAATTGTTTTCAAGCTTTTGATTCGTCTGGTGTTGTAACCACAAACTCCGACAACAAGAAAATGGAACCAACAACAACTGTCTTCTGTGTAACGAAGCAATTTGTGAAAAAAAAAGTCCGAGGTCCCCCCTCTAAGCCTAAACAATAAGCACAAACTAGTTAGTCACATCGCAATTTCCCTGATAAAAACGATTTTAATGTTCTTGACTTGACGTTTTGAAGAGGTTTTTAACTTAAGCTAGTACACGTACCCTTTTTAGCTAATTTTCGTGTTCGAACATTGTTATTTGCATGCCTACAACTCACGCCGAGGGGTGACTACTTTTTCTGCATTCTGGCATGGGAGGTTGAGGTGCCTAAATGTAGCACTAATTTTGTTTTGTATTTTTGGTCCATTACTAGTTCCTCCCATTTCTCGAACCCTGAGCCGTTTAAAAAGAATCAGAGCAGATTTTGCCCTTCCCCTACCCTCTAGTAAAATGTCCATTCCGACGATTTGCATTGCGTGACGCGGCTCTAGATAGAACTCTGGCGACGTTAGCGGCGACATGTGGTGATAAAAACCTTTTTGTGTATTGCCAACTAAGCAACACTGACCAGCAACTGAACCGTTGAGTAAGATGTCACAGTGCAGAAAGATGTCGAACGCTTTGGAAGAAAGGTTGTTGTTGAGCTGTTCGACCGTTTACAATACACTGACCCAGTTAGCGGTGTTCATTGGATGTCATCAACAGGACCAAAATACGTCGAACGGCAAGAGAATCACTCGGAAATGGCCTCTGGACCTGTCCTCTACAGCAAATGAGGTAAGAGCATTTCGAACTGTTTTTCTGTTTGACGTCTTCGATCTCATGTGGGTCGAAACACATTAAAATATGTGCGTGACTCGCGAATGGAATGTTGCCAAGAAGGGTCAAACAACCTCCATTTTAACGAACTTTGAAAAGCTCTCGCGTCGCTCTCAATCATTTGCCCAAAGAAATTTTTGCAGCAATCCTGAGAACATCTTTTCTTAATTCAACAGCCAGAAGCTGAAACGATTTGAAGGTTTAGCACATGGTGAAAAATAATTTAATTCACGAAGTACTTTTCCTGATGAGAAATGTATACTTTCAAAATTAAATTATTTCAAACTCAAAGAACAACGCAGTTTCTACCAAAATCAGTTTTGAAGCTCTTGAGAGATTGCAAAAGTAAAATTGAGTGTTTAAAAGACGACAGAGGGATTTGTTTTTGCACGCGAACACCTCAAATTGATGTCATAATTTACTGCTTCAAATGGCGATTTTAACGAAAGTTCGTTATTTGCATTTTTCTTTGAAATAAAAGGATATTTTCCCAAAAAAAGTATCCAGTGATTTTAGTTATACCCTAACCTATCTAACATTAAAATATGAAAGAAATCGAATTTTCCACCCTTGCCGCAAAATTTTGATTTTGTCTGATTTTTACAGACAGGCGCTCTTAATATAAGCTGGGTAGCTGCTTACTTATGTCATAAAAAGTCATGCGTATTTTGCAAGGCTTTTTTGTTGTGTAATATTTAGTCGTGTTTGCAGTTTTGTTTGTACAGGACATTCTTGATTTGAACTTGATTTACCATTATATGAAATTACTTGTATAATTATATTTTCAGACACCTGTAATTTTTAGGCACTTTGCTTCGATAAGGTAATAAAGAGTTCGAATCGATATAACGAGTGAATCTTTAATGAGTTTATAACAACTTAGTTACAGATAGTTTGTGTACATGGCATTCGTTATCAGGTCATTTTTGTATTTCATCTTTGGATCTGTTAGTTGCTTACAATACCTGGTTAATGTATAAAAAAGCAAAGTTTTCCAGGAATTTCCAAAGGTATTTATTTCATTTACACCTGAGCGGAGAGGGAAACTCTGTGGAGTAAAATTTCCTGTCCGAGGATACTGAACATGTTGCAGAGACAAATAAAGCCTTAAACCACCCTTCCAGTCCAAATTGCCATCCTTGTGGCCACGTTTTTTGATCTGCTGTCAGTTTTATTGTGGCAGTCAGTATATGAAGTAATGTATTTCAATATATATATAATGATCATTTCATATATTAACATTAAGTCAGTAAACTGCTACATGTATCCTTTGTTAATTGCTTTACTTTTCAAGACCTAATTAACAGGCACTTCATAAGATTCAAAACATTATGTACGATATCAGCCTAGCCAGTCTTACCAGGAGTATTTCAATGGCACCAAGGATGTACATAGACGAAGCAAATGTTGTTCCAAGATAAAAGAGCAGTCCAACAGCTCCTCCAAACTCAGGACCAAGGGCTCGGGAAATCATGAAATAAGCACCTCCACCTTAAAAATAAAAATAACAAAATCGTCAAAATTATCACTTTTCATGTATTCTCAATAAGTTAATGCACTGAATAAAGTGTTTCCTAAACGTAATGTGATACGTCATGTATCTGGGGCAATAAACAGAGTCCAGGCCAAAAGCATGAAATTAAATGAATCACATGTACACTGTAGGTGGCCAGCTCAAGGGGTTACTTAATAATCTATTAAGTTATGGGGAAGTGTGAAATTATGTTGGACCAAAATATAATTATCCATTGATCAAAACCACCCCCCACCCCACCCACAAGAATACCCATACACTGTAGGTCACAAAAATTAGTTATTATCACAATTTCAAGACAGTATTAAAACATTTACCTGGAACAACTCCATTTGTGGCTATGGCACTCATTGAAATAGCTGTCAACATGGTCTAATGTCATCAAACAAAAAGCACCCAAAATAAAAATGCTGATTACACTTGTTTACTAGTCTTACAAAACAAATTTACACTACTTTGGGCCACTCAGGGTCACTACATTGTAAATCTTGAACTACTACTTAGAATCAAAATAAAAAAAAACAATTCTGTTAAGGATGTCTAAACATGGATAATTATGCAGGGTCAACTACTGTATACTAAATGGTAAAGGTGAGGGTGCAGAAAGTGTTCAACATAGGCCACAAATAAAACACACAGCAACAAACGTAAGAGTATTACTATTGCCCCCTAAGATGGGATGCTTGCGCCCACATTCCTTGCGGATCACGGCTTTGCTGCTTGCGGCTCGGATAGATCACCCCGATTTTCACGCACTATCTTAAATATCCCTGAAGAAAAATCATGATTGCTCACAGTTTGCTACAAATTAATCTTGTTTAATAACTGTTATCTTGTTAGTGACAATTAAGGTGTACTGTTCCTGATGAAGAAAATAAAATTAGGTACTCTACTTACACAACAACAACAGATGAAGACAATAAAGAAAGCTTGTAGGGTTCCTGCCACCCCCACTATCCATGATAACCGTATAAACAGGATTACACCAAAGATGTTTTGGATTGTAGGGAGGTACACACCCATAAGTGTACCCATCTTGGCGGACTAGGAACCAAAAAACAAAAATATAGAAAACAAAAATTATATTGTGCAATTAAACACCCACACATATTTTAGGCTGTCAAGGACTTACGTCAGACACCATGGGGAAGTACTCAGGTATATATGTTATGTGTTAGCAGCGGGGAGGTGCAAAGACCATTTTTGGGTTTGAAACTTGTGATATGGGCCTTCGTTAGGTTAGAAATTTCTTGTTGAACTTAAGTTGGGTAGAAAGATTTTGGCAGGATCGTTTTTTGGATTGTTAACTAAAAAAGTGAGGGCATAAACTGTCTCAGACTATCCTGGGTTTTTCTGAAGTACAAAGGACTGTTTTTGGCTTACGTTCTGGGCTGTTACTTTTTGGGACCAGTTTTAGTCTAATGGGACTTTTTTGGGGTAAAAAGATTTGGCCTCATTCATAACTGGATCTGAAATACATGTTACACTGATCTACGAACCAGTAGAAGACTGGTTTTGGAGTAAACAATTATTACGATAGTCAACATCACCCACAACATTCAAAGTCTCAGTGATATTCTCACTGGTTCACAAGTGTTATTTATACATGTGTGGCCCTGATAAAGCAAGGAAAACTGGGTAGAGTTTTAGATGAGTTCCACTCAACATTCGAGCAACAAGTGCAAAAATTATTTACTAAAAAACTACTCATAGCATGGTAACATTTTAAACATTACTTGAAACATCTCACTTTAATTTGCTTCTCCAAGTGACCCCGCAATCAAATTCTCAAGCATTCATCTTGTAAAACGTATGCTAAAAATGGGCAAACTGACATGCCGTCTTTTCAATTAAAATATGGATAACTTCGAATTCAATTTTATTGTGCAGGGTCAGCTTAGGAGCTTAAGTATTGATAGTTTCTTCTTTTTTTATCCAAAATGTTACCATGCTATGAGTATTTTTTTTGGTAACTTTATTTTTACACTTATTGTTCCAAAGTTCAGCAGAAATCGTTTTAAAATGCCTGAAAGGAAATGGGTGTGTGATGGAGAGAGAAATCAGAAAAAAAGGACATCCTCCCCCCACTTACTCACTCCACCCTCTTACACACAGTGACTTTGTAGTTTTAGGACCGATTACGATGGCACAATTTTTGCTTCCAACTGTCGTAAACGACTGTTGTAGTGCACGCTGCTTGCATCAAGGAAAGATTTTAACCAACTCGTCATTCTAACATTTTCATTGTAGCTAGATGTACGACAGTTGTACGGTTTGAAGGTAGCTAGGATTGACTTTAATAAGTTCTCTTTGAAAGCAAATAACTCAGACTCGTTCATATACCCGAGAACAATTGCGATAGACTTGTAGAACTGATGATGAGCTTTCAAAAAAAAATTGTTGTCAGAGGTCAAAATTTTCACATCTCATGATCAGGTGGCAAATCCCATTTGAATTGTGGGCCATGTTTGTTCTGGGCTCCCGTGAAAAGTTTCTCACGCTCCATTTCAATAAGCTGCCCAAATTTCATTCAGATATGATGTTTCTACATCTTTATTTTAAAAATACCTTTCAGTGCAGGTCATACCTGCCCTTAACATTTGCCTTTTTTTCCCAAAGTCTTTTTGCAAACAGCTCGTGATCGACTGCCATTTTCAATTTTCTTTGGAATGCCGCTGTTAAAAGTGTTTGTGTTAACAAAGCGCAGATTATAGGTCAAAGAATACCAAGAATCCACGGTATTTCTTATGTACTGTCGGGACTCAATATGGCATTGTAAACAATCAAAACTGCATAGCAAGCGTCTGCTAGTTCCACTAACATTTCAATTATTTCATGCTGAGTCATGTCTGTGCATAATTTGCAAAGATTGGATATCAAAAGTTCTGCTATATGGACAAATAAATGGTTGCCAATCATGTCCAAAACTGTACCACTAAAGAATTTTGCTTCCTTTTCCTATAATTTTCCTGGAACTATTCCTTATCGTCGCTAGTCAAAATATGAATAATTGCTACATAGCTGTCAACACAAGAACATTTTGTATTGCAATTTGCAAAACAGCGGTCAAAGCAACCAACTTTGGCCTTCGTTTTTGCTGCCTCAAGATTTGTCTGTAACGTAGTATGTATTTCACATATTTGAATGTTTAGGTTTTGTAATTGTTTTATTTTTGACCTAAAGTCAGTCCTACTACCTTAAAACAAGTTTCAAAATCCAACGGCAACCTTCACGTTGTGTGCAACTGTTGTGACGATGTTGTACGTCTGTTTTAGACGATACGTGACATGAGCAAGTTGCATAGTTATAAACAAAAATCGTACTGTCTAAATCGGCCCTGACATATTTCACTAACCAGATCATAAAGTCTCCTAATTTAAGTTTTCCTAACATAGGACAGTTAAGTTTGTGGGCTATGTGGACTGTCAAACCGGGTGGGGAGGGGGGTGGGGGTACTCCCACCTACAAGTACGTACTGCTGTGAAGGGCATGGATTTCAACCACTTCAGTCTAAGATAGGGTATAGAAATCAGAGAGTTTTGTTCTAGAATAGGGTATCATTTATCAGGAAACTAGGAATTAACATTTGGAACATTTGGGACAGGATACGGATTTTTGGTGTCTAGTTTAGAATAGAGAACTTTCCACATGTCAGCTGAACATGGTTTGGAATAGGGTAAGGGTCTAAGAGTACCTGCAGCACAACCCACTCAAAATTAGAGTACCCCCTTGGCTATAAAAGGAAGACCTATAGGTCCTATAGGCTTATGTTTGTGGGTAGTTATTTCCATAATAAGCTTAATATACAGCTTTGAAGTAAAAACAAATAATACTGTATGGCCAAAATGCCGTAATCACCACGTGGAACCTTTACAAAAATATTAATAATAAACCCCTTGGCACTGAAACTTTTCTTGTGTTTGCTATACAAACGGCATTTCCTTACACGAGAAAATGCCGTTATTTATCATTTACAGTGCCGACAAATTTTACCCTAAACAAAACAATTAGGTCAATTCACATTGAATACAAAAATACGGCCTATTCAAGCTTAATAGATTTTACTAAGGTCAGCAATGGTCAAAGAAGTTTATTGAAAACATTTGTGTCACCTCCTTTATTTCGGAAGGGTTTATTTACTCACTATCTCATTGAAAACCACGAACTTTTGACCTTCCAAACAAAACTTAAGCTTAAGCCTTATCAATAATTCAGCCATTGCAAAGCCGTAACTTGAAATAATTTGCATTTTAAAAGCTTACGAGCTGAAATGTACACAAATGAAAAATCGATCACTCGACCACGTTTTGCTCAACGAACAGCTTGTTTCGTTTTACCTGGGAAGCTTTAGTCGCTTTTCCTTCTCTGTCTTCATCGTCTTCTTGACGAGAGGCCACAGCTTCGTATCTCGACAAACTCTCCAGCAGCGTCGAAATCCTCGGTCGTTTGTGGATATCATCCTGTTCAACAGAGAGATCAAAGGATTAAAATGAGCAGTGCACTCGTGGAACGGCCCAACACAAGATAGTCTTTACAGATTATTAGGAAAGAAGAACATGATTTTTAATTTAAGCTCACCTCATATAAAGCTAAATTTCCCGCTTTTCCAGAAACAAGAACGTCTTTGTAGCTGTCGTTTGCTTTTCTCTCAGGCGCTAACAACAAAAGAGGTTAAGGAAAACTGTTCATGAACTTATTATGAGCTTGCGAAAAACATTTAAGTTAACTATCCTTCTAAAATCATTGTCAAAAAGCAGCGGGAACCAGGCTCGAAAAAATATGCCCAACAACTGAAGTGTGACAAGGAATGATAGATATTTTCATCACACGTGGTCTCAGTTTTCACGCAAAAATGTCTCACATACAGTTACAAGGCTCGATAATATTGACTTGAATATCCGTTGACAGATTCACTCGTCTGTAAGTTTCCTTCGCGTCTTTTGCTCCATCGGCATCAGCCTTTGATACTTTAAAACGATTTTCAGACATGTCTCTATATTCAATAAATGCTAAATATACACCATAATAAAAACACTGTTAGTCTTGAAAAATCAACACAGCCGGCCGCGCGTCTTCCAGCAGGATGTGTTTCGTGTTTGCCCCGGGGGGTGGGGTAAGGTTGGCAGGTGCATAAAATCAGGAAGAACACGAAGGACAAAAAAATATTAAGATTCCCACTAAATGTCTCAGAGCCAGGATGCTAACACTTATTCTGAAAGAAAATTCTTTCCGATTCAACGGAAAGAACTACCTTCAGATCTATGATACGGCCATGGACACCAAAATGGCCGTTGCTTTTGCAAACATTTTTATGGCTAACATTCGGACACAAATTCTTTTATTAGTGAAAGCGTCGCAGAACCCATGGTTTGGAAACGCTACTTTGGCGATGTTATTTCTCTGCGGACTGAGACGTGCCGCCGTCTTTGTAACAGTTTTATGCGAGTCTGTCCTAAACAGGGTCTAAACTTGTCCTAAACAGGGTATGGTCAGCCCATGATGAAGGTGAGTTTTGTCTCACCGAAATATTGGGCAATAAAATTACTTTTTTAACTGTCCGATCAACCTTGCAATTGGGTTTATAGTCAGTACGATTGTCATCGCTAAATATGGCTTATACAATATTTAGCAATCCCAGATCGGGGAAGTTTGCTGGTCTTTGAAAGACTTTAAAATTGTGTAACATAAGGGAGTGCGTATTTTGTCATTTATCCTAAACAGGGACCTAAAATGGAGGGTGTTGTCCTACACAGGGTAGGTATTTTAGGGCTTTTTTTGTCCTAAACAGGGTCAGGGTTTCAAACCCTCAGCGGCACCCCTATACCCAAACATGGGTCAAGTTCTCCCCCCCCCCCCGGGTTACCAGTATGCCTCGGCCGGCCGTCTACTAGAAGGTTTGATGACATACCAGACTAAAGAATTCTTGTGTTCTGGGGAATCCAGTCAAATATCCTCATTTCAGCTGATCTGTTTCCCTTTCAAGTACACATCAGTAGTCGTAACTTGATGAGTGTGAAATGCCCGAAGGCAAGCTAGGATCACCGTGATATCAGATGCCTCAGGTCTACCTAGCCACAGTCAAATCCCCCATCCCCACCCTGCTGAAGCTGCGTTGATCAGTTAGGCAAATCCAAATTTGAAGTATTCGCGCTTTTCGGCAGTAAATTAGTAAATACGCGAAATATCAGCAACAAAATGATTTTGCTTTTACAAAAGGCAAAAATACAGCACTTTGCGAGCTAAGTGTTCCCACCAGAGAAACAAAGACTTTTACGCCTTTCAGAAATAGTACGGTATCCTACCTCTTTTGAAAGAAGATAGGATACCGTACTTTTTTTCCAAGAAATAGTTGTCCCTCGAAAATCGCCCCCTTCGAATTAGGTCCACCATCGTCGTTGCGCCAAAGAAGCATTTTCTGTAGTTTGTGTGAAAGACGCCGAAAGGCCCGCGGAGGGAAACGGGGAATGGCGATCACGGAGCACAAAAGGAAGGAAGGGGCTACCGGTACCTTTTCCCTTCCCTCGTGTTCCGCTCTCGAGTCTCCCGCTTTCAGCACCTGGTATACAGGCTACGTTTTCTGAACAAAAGTAAAACAACGCAGAAGGCTGATCCTCACGGCGGAGAAAAATCAGAGCCAACAAGAGCAAATTACACAAAAAGCTGGCATATTTTTGTGTCCGATATTTCGGTCTGAGACAAACCTTGGACGGGGGCTAAAAAAGAGCGCTTCATTTGTGTGCTAGTATGGGGTAATTACTTTAGTTTTGGATTTGTGACACTGATAAACCCTGTGCTCTGACTAATCAAAAAAACAATTTTGTTTTGTACTTCTGATTGGTTGAGAAAATGACGGGAATTTTTTTAATCAATCACAGGGAGTAAACAAGGTTCAGTTCCTCAGGAGAGTATCTGCTCAGATCTGACGGCGAACCTTTTCATTAATTTACTTGAAAGATATCACCCTTAACTGAAAAGGAAATTAAACGCAGCGATTGCCTATAAAATCCGTTCAAGCTACAAAGTAACACGGTATATTTACCGAGAAATCACATAGTGTAATTCGTTGCCTGTAGGTAATTTCATTTATTTGTTTGAGACTGAAACTAAACTTTCCCCCGCCCTCCCTTCGAGGGGTAGTTTTTTTTTCACAACTAACACGTTTGACCCCAGTGCGATGACGAAATACTTCCTGTGACGCTGAATCTCGACAAGACCTGATTGCTGACTCTCAGTATTCATTTCATACGTTTCTCCGTGAAAATCGCAAACAACAGATTTACATCGTCTTTGCAAAGATTGGTCAAAAGCGAACTGACCTGTAAGCGGGCTGAATATAACAAAACCTCCTCTGAAAAGATTTGATTAGTGCAGAAAGTAATTGAGGCAACAATGAATCAACAAGATCAGGAAGAGAAGCAAACGAAGTCTGGCAGAGTAAAAGCTCTCGACAGCTTGTGTTCCATGTCAGGTTTGGTGTTGTCTGTTGTGTGTTGTGTCGTACTAATTCACGTGGAACTCAGAATACAAGAACATCATCAACTGATATCACACTCAGTAACATGCTGTGATCAGATGGGGACGGAAATCCTTCGAAAAGTACAAGAGAATTACGGACGATGGCAAGAGATGAAAGGCAGCCATTCACAAGGTCACTGGCAGGAGACAAGAGGTGGGTATTTTTTTTACATTTCGGATATTTTCATTTCCAAAGACAATGGCATTTTCTTTTTCAATATATTTCAGAAATTCGCGCTTTCAAACCTTAAATTAGGTCGAAAAAGAGAGCGAAAATTTATAGTGGCTGTTTTAACTGACTAGGCTTTCATTGAAAGATTGTTTTACCTTACGTTTTAACTCTTTTTGGGTTCACTATTTGATTTACGGATTTGATTTTCAAGGTCATAGGGATGCCATCTCAAGACAAAAGCGCTCTTCACCCGATAATTCTCAACAAAAATCTGTCCATATATCTTCTGAAGTAAAACTGCTAATCAAACAAGAGCTTCGTCTGCTGCAAAACCAAATCTGTGCTAAAGATAAAACGCTCTGCCGCTCAGGACCAAAAGGTAACACAGGGCGACGAGGAAGACCCGGAACCCGAGGGAGACCAGGTCCCCCAGGGAGACCCGGGCCGGAGGGACCTCCTGGGAAACATGGACCTATAGGACTTCAAGGACCGACGGGCACGAAAGGGGATCTAGGAGTGCCCGGTGACCCAGGTCCCGCGGGACCTAGAGGCCCGCCGGGTGTGAAAGGCGCCAAGGGTGAGCCGGGCCAGTCCATCTCGGCTCCTTCTCTGCTGCAGCGACCTGTTGGAACAACAGTCAATGAAAGTCAGACAGTCATCTTGAAATGCACGGCGGATGGTAATCCACCTCCACAGGTCACGTGGTCTAAGCTGAATTCATCGCTTCCTGTTGGACGTCACGTGGTAGAGTCCAGTGACGCTCTGATTGTAAAGGACGTTACACCTGGAGACGATGGAGTTTACAGCTGCAGAGCTGAAAATCTGTTAGGAAGCGTCAATGCCACAGCTAAACTAACTGTTCAGTGTAAGTTTTAAGCATTTTCCCTTCTCAGTCTTGATGCGAGGGGTGTTACTGTGTCAGTGTGGCTGATAATAAAGAACCAAACCTGAAGGGTAGGAAGGTAGGAAGGTAGGTAGGTAGGTAGGTAACACTTTATTTTAAGAGGGTAACACGTAACAGTAACTAAGTAACTACTGGATATTAACAACCACCTTGGCTGTAATCCAAAAAATAAGGTACAGAGCCTGTTAATACGACGACTGACAGGCTAGAGAATATTTGCGCTGTTACCGGTGGCGGTATGGGTCAAATCATGACAGGCTACAAAGTGGACATGGGAGCAAAGAGAAATACACCCGGAAGGAGGAGGGGGTACTCAATAAAGTTTCATACGGGGAGGCTCCGCTCAGAGTTTCAAGCCCTTACCCTTTAATATACTAATTTTGATCAAAACGATCTAAAAATAAATTGGTCTGTGAAAACGCCGTGTCACGAATATACAGGCAGTTACACGCTCCGGGTAATGGGCTTCTGTAAATGAATATATAGAAGTCAAGAACATGACATTTCGGGACTCTAAATATAACTGTGATCGCCCTGTTCGCATCATTTAACCAGG
Organism: Siderastrea siderea; assembly: GCA_964030785.1. NCBI lineage: Eukaryota > Metazoa > Cnidaria > Anthozoa > Scleractinia > Rhizangiidae > Siderastrea > Siderastrea siderea. The sequence goes on from OZ034969.1 coordinate 22,356,586, forward strand.
TGGTCACCTGAACGAAATTTTCAGATAAGAAACAGAGTTTGTCTTTCAAGACAAAATAACGACCGTCATGGTCGCATTAACGGAGAGGTTATAACGCCGGGTTTCACAGTAGTTGCACAACAAATGTGTTAAATTTCAACAGGTTGTTAGCGTGTAAAGGGATTAATCAGTGAACTTACCTAACTTCATTTACTGTATCTCAGTCGCATTCGCCTATGTTCTCTGTGTCCAATGGTTTATTTATTTTTTGGTTAATTTTTTTTGACAGTCGCTCCTCGAATTTTATTGCCCTCTGAAGAAGTGTTGGCGGAGGCGGATCAAAACGTCAACATCGCCTGCACTGCTACTGGTCAGCCGCGGCCAAGTATCACTTGGTCCAAAGCGGTTGGTAGTTTGCCAAAAGGCAGGACCAAAGTGATGAAAGGGAACCTGACAATCTACAATGTGAGAAAAAAGGACAGGGGAGCGTACATCTGCAAGGCAGAGAACATTCTGGGATCAACAAAAGAAACGGCTCTATTGATTGTGTACTCTCGTCTGCGGTTCAAAGTCCGCCCTCCTCAAGAGATGACTCCTGCAAGGTTTGGTTCAACTGTCCACCTGCCATGTGTGGCCGAGAGTAACCTTAGACCTGCAATTACTTGGACAAAGGATGGTAAGTCCTCACTTCCTGTTGAGTCTTATGTTCTACTGAATGGAACACTGGTTCTTCAGAGCATCAAGAAATCCCATGAAGGATCTTACACCTGTAGAGCGACGAACACTCTGACAGCAATAGAAGCTAAAGTCAAAATCAATTCTCCAGTTACTGCTGCTTCCTGTTCTGTGATAAGAAAATACGTCAGCAGTCTTAGCAGAAATTACGTCATTGATCCAGATGGCGAGGGAGGTCTGGCACCATTTACAGCATTCTGCGACATGACTGACAAGAATGGAGTTGGCGTGACAGTCATCGGTCACGACAGTGAGAGCAGAACGCCCGTGCGTGACGGCCTCGGTTGGGGCAGTCGAGGTAGCTACTCACGTGACATTCATTACACAGGAGCGAGTCTGTCTCAACTGGCGAGTCTCACCGGAGTGTCCTCACACTGTGAACAGTTTATCAAGTATGAGTGTTATGGTTCAGTTTTGCGGCTTTACTCAACCAGTCCATACGGATGGTGGGTGTCACGTGATTCTGCTAAGATGACGTACTGGGGTGGAGCATCTGTCAGTGGTAAGTGCGCATGCGGGATGACCAAGTCATGTGCAGACTCCAGTTATAGTTGTAACTGTGATAAGAATGACAATGCATGGCGTGAGGACAGCGGTCTCCTCACTGACAAGACGCATCTTCCTGTAAAACAGCTCAGGTTTGGAGATGCAGGCACTAGCAGCGAAAAAGGATATCATACTCTTGGGAAGTTTAAGTGTTATGGCGAAGCATAGACACTAACTCCTTTATATAAATGGATTGTAAAAAGCACACAGTAACCTTTTTAACGGAATTGAGGTTAACTTGTATGAATCGTCTATTCTTAGACAACGCAAGGATTCAAGTAGCTTAGAACAGTTTTACAATTCAATCGATCGCCAAAACGATTCACGGAAACATAAAAGTAACCGAGGATAGAATCTTGATCATAGCTTGGCTTGTTGAACTGGTAATAAGGATAAGATAGCTTTTTAAAGTATTGAAGAAATGAAGAAACTAATTATGTAACGCTCCTAGCTATAAAAAAAAAAATTGTTGTGTCATTATGGCACACAATATGTGCGACAATATGTTCGACAGACTCGAGAAGAACCGACAGCTCGAGCGAGAAGTCGACGCAAGATATTTGTAGAGCACGGAAAATATTCGTCCTCACTATTGTGACAATGTCTATTTTTCTTTAGTTTTGGTTTAATTTAGTTTATCGCGAAATATTTACGAACTACAGTCAAAGCTCTCCTTGCGACCACTCTCGTAAGCGACCAGCTCCAGTTACGACCAGCATTGTGAAACCCCGTTTGACTTGTCACTTAAACTCTGCAATGAAAAGCTCTCGTAAGCGACCGCTCCCGTTAGCGACCGTAACCACTTTTGCGAATTACCAACGGGCTATTTCCTTTGTTTTTAAGTTCTCGTAACCGACCACTTGGTCAACACTTTAATAAAAGCACTCGGTTCTTGTTCAAATTTAGAGTAATACATAACACATGTTCTAAAGGTTCTTTGACTTGTACCTACGCGGACCTCTTCTGTGATAGGTAATAAAAAAACTATTCAATATTATTACTACAAAACTATAGGAACAATTAACATACGCTGAAAGCTCTTGTAAGCGACCACTCTCTATTGTTTCATCATGTAGTCGCTTACGAGAGCCCATTCTCGTAAGCGACCAGCTCTAGTTGCGACCACTTTTCTGAATTCCCGAGGTGGTCGCTTACGAGAGCTTCGACTGTAGGTTTATTTACTATCCGCTTTCTTAGTTCGCACGGGAAACACTCCCACCTGCTTTCACCTGCTCTTTTAGTCGCCTTCAATACTAACGGCCAATGATGCTATTAGATAAGCACTTATCTAAGCTACAATTTTAGGCTTTGCTGAGCTATGCACGATGCTGGTATTCCACTCCATATTTTCAGCTAATTATCCATTACATCTACTAACCAATCGAACCCACTAACGTTGCCTAAATTACTTCTAAGGCTATTTTGTGATCATTCCTTGTATTTCTTATTGGTTCCGTTGTGTCAAATTCATACACTAAGTTCGTTCACTGATACCACAGATAGTTAACGTAATGACAGTATAAATAAATCAGATAACTTCCTGTAAAATTAAGCTCATAAAAAAGAATAATTTTGTGAAATAAACGCGGAGTGTATTCTTGAGCGTCATTTACGTTCTGCTGTGACTAACGAAAAATCCCTAGGTACTGGAGTACGCAAGCGAGTAAGCCAGAAGCAATCAAGTTCCAGTACACTATCAGTTTTTTCTTCGCTCACCGTGATGGATCTATGATGGATTCACGAGGAAAAGATAGACCGCTGATTGCCGAAGCAACGACGAAGTATTTTAAGCATATGATAAAAGACAAAAATAGGACTGCTTGTAGCATTATGTGTGGAACTTCGCGTCCCTTATGACTAGCAGACTTACAATCGTGGCCATAAGTCTTGGGACACTTCCGCTAAAGCTTACACAGTCAGGAACAGACTCTCCCCTCCCCAAGCAACGTTGCTCTCAAGCATCGTTCCAAACTAAACCATTCTCATCTCTTCAAATACTGATCAGGGGAGGGGTTCTCAAAAAAAATCCAGGCATAACGTAACAAACTTTTCCTGAGTGCTGTACTTGACCTATACGACGCTGGTACAATTGGGTTTGGTTTGTAAGGCGTCCCAAGAACTTTTTCTGGCTAGAATTGTAGAGTCACAAGGACCAGATGTAGTGATCGTCGCGATCAGAATCCACCAGTTATGTCACAGTTATGTCACCAGTCACATGATGTCAAAGTATAGGACTCGAACCTTTGACCCTCATTTCCAAGGCCCAACCTTCTAACACTGTTCACTAGGTCCGACACCCTCCCTTCCTCTTCAAAGCTTTCATAAGTAGATCTCGTGGACCTTCGATCGGTACCTGGATACTTGGATGGGTATACTGCCATTGTAGTTTGCTTAATTAATGCCGAGAGTATGTAGGTGTGGTGCAAGTGGAAGTGGAAGTGAAGGTGCAGTCAATAAAGTAGAATAAATTTCAAGATTTTTATAGTCTGCAAAAATAACAAGAGATCTGAATAGAACTTATGTCAGGCAAGGCGGCAAATTCAAAGGCCTGCAAGCTGTTCTCTGTGACAACCTCATCCGATAGCGTGCCCCTTAACTAAAAGTTATTAGTGTTGACGGTAAAAGAAGAGAGAGAACTCCCCAGGGATGTGGACGTCCCGGAAGTAATTATTCTGTGTTTGGCGTTTTTAAAGCCGCGTTTCTTGATTGTTTGTTGTAAATCAATCTGAGGAACTCAGTCACATGGTTTGACATTGTCTGAAAATGTAAGCTTAGCTGTGGCCTAGACAACAACAATACATCAGGATTCCCATATACCTACGTTGTAAATGGTATACCGACACAAAAATAAAATATATAAGATTTTCACTAAACTATGAGGAACAACAGTTGTTTTATTTTTACTTCGTAACTTATAGCTGAAAAATCTCTCAGTGGATAAATATCAGCTGAGACATTTTGATTCTTTTTGTGACACTTTATCTAAGGGCGGAACACTGATGAATTATTATTTTTTTGTGTGATTACGGTAAAAGACCTATCAAGGGGGAAGTCTGGCCAGATGCCCTGTTTTCCCAACGTTTTAGCCCTTTTTCTTTTAATTATCCCCATGAAATTTCATTCAATCCAAAAACGCTTCAATATAGGTTTATAGTTCTTGCTCTCATAAATCTGAAAGACTTTTTTTCGCAATTTTTAATGTGAACATAAAGAAAAAAAATGGGGGGGGGGATTGATGAATTTTAAAAAATAAAGGTGAGTTAAAATCAAAATTGAAAGTTAATAATCGATAGACGGATACCAAAACAGGCCACAAACAACCCCAAGTGCTCTTGCGTGGGGGTGGCCTGTCTGGGGGTGTGTACAAAAATTTTATCCCTCTTTTATTTCTCTTTTAAATCTTATCCTACTTCCTAAAAGTTTAACCAGACTCCCCGCTCAAGCCTATCTTATCTTGGATTTCAGATTTTGAAACAAGCCGCCTTCTCCATCCTTCCCTTATCGAAGTAGAAGGAATTATAACACAGGTCATATGTTAGGCAACACATGAATACTCAGATAGTCAAAACGTGAAACATGACCCGTGTATGTAAGTCAAGTTTCAGGCAGGCTTTAGAGATACAGCAGATAAAAACACTTCCGTTTAAAAACACTTTATATTTTTCAGATTGTAGAACAACCGAACTATTATCCGTTACAACCTCTCTAGTAAGACCCCTTCTGCCTGAAATGAAATAATTCCCCGAGAGCTAAAAAGCATTTAACCCACTGAACACAGACAACTAAATCAAATGACAAAGGTGTTCCGGCTTTGACCTCAGTAAGATGACGGAATCCTGACTTCCTGTGTCACTGAATCTTCAAATCAAGCAGAGACAAGTCCTAATATATTTTTTTTATTTATTTCACCGGTACTTTCAATGAGAATCGATTACAACTGATAGGCAGCTTGAAATGTTCTTTGCACCGTGAATTGAGCTATAAGAAGCTCAGGAGGGAACTGAGAAAGCTTTCTCTGCGAATATTTGATTTGTGAACATTGAACTAAGTTCCTGCAACAATGAAACAGCAAGATAAAGACAACATGAAGGCGAAAAGAAAAAAAACCCTAGACAGCTTGAGTTCTACGTCAAGTTTGTTGTTGTCTGTTGTGTGTTTTATTGCACTCATTCACGTGGAACTCAGAATGCAAGAACATCATCGACTGATTTCACACTCAGTAACATGCTGTGACCAGACGGAGACAGAAAGAATTCGAAAAGTACAAGAGAATTACAGACGATGGAAAGACATGAAAGGCAGCCATTCAGAAGGTCACTGGCAGGAGACAAGAAGTAAGTGTCGTTCTTATTCTTGGTAGTTGATATTTTCATGTCGGAATTAAAAGGCAATGGTATTCCTGTTTGTCTTAAGCGCAGTTCTCATTTTCAAAACTCTTTTTCAGCAACTCTTGCTTAAATCCTTAATTAAGTCAAAAAAAACCAAAGCGGAACTTTGATTAGCGAGAGTGTTAGCCAAGTCAGCCAACACAAGGTTAATCTTGGCTCGGTTTTCACTGAAACGTTGTTTTACGGTGCTTTTTATCCTTTCTCTTTCATACGTTCCTTTCCACTATTAGGTTTTGATTTTCAAGGTCATAAAGACACCATCTCAAGACAAAAGCGCTCTTCACCAGATAATTCACAACAGAAATCTGTCCAAACAGCCTCTGATGTTAAACTGCTGATCAAACAAGAGCTTCGTCTGCTGCAAAACCAAATCTGTGCTAAAGATGAAACGCTCTGCCGCTCAGGACCAAAAGGTAACACAGGACGACGAGGAAGACCCGGAATCCGAGGGAAACCTGGTCCCCCAGGGAGATCCGGGCCGGAAGGACCTCCTGGGAAACATGGACCTATAGGACCTCAAGGACCAGTAGGGATAAAAGGGAATCTCGGTGTGCCGGGTGACCCTGGTCCTGTGGGATCTAGAGGCCTGCCTGGGGTTAAAGGCGCCAAAGGTGAACCGGGCCAGTCCCTCTCGGCTCCTTCTCTGTCACCTGTTGCAACAACAGTCAATGAAAGTCAGACAGCCATTTTGGAATGTGCAGTGCATGGCAACCCACCTCCACAGGTCACGTGGTCTAAGCTGAATTCATCACTTCCTGTTGGACGTCACGTGGTAGAGTCTAGTGGTGCTCTGATTGTGAAGGACGTTAGACCTGGAGACGACGGTGTTTACAGCTGTAGAGCTGAAAATTTGCTGGGAAGCGTTAACGCTACAGCTAAACTAACGGTTCAGTGTAAGTTGTTAGTGAAGTTTCCTTCCAGTTTTCTGTCATCTCATCATGTCACGTAAACGGTTTCTTTCCCGAGTTCTGATTCTGTGCCCTTTATTGTCAAGGTCGCTCCCATATAATGCAATCAAAGATGTAACTGAAGGTAAGCCAGTGCATGGAGAATCCGATCTGTGTTTTTTCTTTGTTTTTGTTGCAGCAATTTTCTCGCTATACGACACAACAAAACGAAATACTTTGTCAATCTATGACCGTTGGAATTTTTCTCAATCCATGTAAGAGAATCATCTATTATGTAAAGCTTAATTACTTTGAAAGCAACTGATAAAAATTCTATTTCTCAAACCAGAGCAGTAAGTACCATATTCCCTTTAAATAATCAAATAGTCACCTTTTTGCCCCCATTGAATATCCACCCTCTTTTGTAGCCTGAGAAAACAACCGTTTCGCGAGGTCGCCACTTGAGCCCTCGCGTTTCAACCAATCAGAGGCACTATCTAGATCTGGGTAGTGACACGTCATCAGTACGGAATTTTTGCGCTCGTTACTCAGACGCCGTTTCGCGAGGGCTCAAGTGGCGACCTCGCGAGACGTCGGCTGTTTTCTCAGACTACTTGTTTTGGAGCAGTTATGAAATGTTGAACTTTGATTCCATGGATGACAGCAATAGCTTATTGGAGCGTTCACAGGTTTTAATTAGTGAATTGGTTTTAAGATCTAATTTACCTGACGATGCAATTGTTTGCAGTCGCTCCGCAGATTTTTTTGTCATCCAAAGCTCTGCTGGCAGAAGAGGAACAAAACGTAACCATCACCTGCACTGCTAATGGCCAGCCGCACCCCAGTATCACGTGGTCCAAAGCCGTTGGTAGTTTGCCGAAAGGCAGAACCGAGGTGATAAAAGGAAATCTAACAATTTACAATGTAACAAAGAAAGACCGAGGAACGTTCCTTTGTAAGGCAGAAAATGTCCTCGGTTCAGCTAGTCACATCGCTCAGCTCACGATATTCTCTCGTCTGCTTTTCAAAGTCCGTCCTCTTCAAGAGGTGACTCCTGTCACTGGCTCAACTGTCCGTCTGCCGTGTGTGGCCGAGAGTGACCTGAGACCTATCATCACTTGGACAAAGGATGGTAGGCCTTCACTTCCGGCTGACTCTAAAGTTTTTCTGAATGGAACACTGGTTCTTCAGAACATCAAGAAATCACATGAAGGATCTTACACCTGTAGAGCTGCTAACACTTTGAAAACGATTGAAGCTAAAGTCAAAATAAATTCACCAGTTACTGCTGCTTCCTGTTCTGTGATAAGAAAACACGTCAGCAGTGTTAGCGGAAATTATGTCATTGACCCAGATGGCGAGGGAGGTCTGGCACCATTTTCAGTTTTTTGTGCCATGACTGACAAGAATGGAGTTGGCGTGACAGTCGTCAGTCACGACAGTGAAAGCAGAACATACGTGAAAGGATATATTGGTCCAGGTAGTTATTCACGCAATATTCATTACACAAAAGCGAGTCTTTCTCAGCTGGCGAGTCTCACCAGAGTCTCCTCACACTGTGAACAGTTTATCAAGTACGAGTGTTATGCTTCAGGGTTATTTAAGTACGGATATGGCTGGTGGGTGTCACGTGATTCTACGAAGATGACGTACTGGGGCGGAGCATCCCCTGGCAGTGGTAAGTGCGCATGTGGAATGAATAAGTCATGCGCAGACTCCAGTCTTAGTTGTAACTGTGATAAGGACGACGCAGTATGGCGTGAGGACAGCGGTCTCCTCACTGACAAGACACATCTTCCAGTGAAACAGCTCAGGTTTGGGGATACTGCCTACAGTAGATCAGGTTACCATACACTTGGAAAATTTAAGTGCTATGGCGAAGCATAAACGCTAACTTTTTTATATGGTGATTATAAGAAGCCCAAAGCACAGGCGTCCCAAACTCACGATTCGAGAAATCGATCGAATAAATGATTTATGTAAGCGTATGAATGATTTATGTAAGCGTTTGAGTGATTTATGTAAGCGTATCGAGTGGGACGTGACTACTTGAAGTGCGCGGTGTTGTGTTACAATTTAGGCCGTTGGAAATTTGAGAGCTTTATAAGACTTTGTATGGAGTTTAAAATAACGTTGAATAAAAGCGTTCGACGAAATAAAATTTTACCTTCTTTTCAATAAAATAAAGAAAATGTACTCACCTTTCTTGATTACTGTTGTCCTTTTGGGCTATTTCATCGTCTTTGGGGGTTTTGAGGTTTTTGTCGTAGCCTTCATAAGACGAAGTCAAGGCTTGACAGAGCCATTTCGAACGAGCCGTGCCGCGAGGCCGTTTTCTCGCCAAAATTCGAATCCGCGGCTTGATTTTCCCTTCCGACGTAAAGAAGGAAAGTTCATTTTTCTCCTCGTCTGGTCAGCTTGGAAAAAACTTCATCCTTTCCGCTCCAATGCGAACGATTTATGCATGACTACTGGAGCTTTCAGCTTTCCTGAGCACCTTGTTCCCGTCTTTTCGACTACGGCACAGTTGGAAATCAAACTTTGCGACCGCTCCAGCGTGACAACTGCGACTGACCGGACGGGTGCACAGTCAAAATTTGCCATTAAAAATCTTACTCTTTCCCACGACCCACGGGAGCATTTTGACGCCCCTTTGTAATGTAAGACCAATCGCGTGACAGATAAAACGAAAACAGGAAAATCGAATTCAAAAACCGTTTCTTTGCGCTCGAAAATTGTTTGTAATGTACTCTTCATGCAATGGATATACATTATTTTCTGTTTAAATGGACATTAGTTGTCATTGTCATGCTTTGTCATGTTTTATTTGCTAAATGCGTGGGCCTGTTGTAATTATTGATGCTAGCACGCCGCAGTGGAAATCCCCCTAAAATGCTCCCGTGGGGTCGTGGGGAAAGAGTAAGATTTTTAATGGCAAATTTTGACTGTGCACCCGTCCGGTCAGTCGCAGTTGTCACGCTGGAGCGGTCGCAAAGTTTGATTTCCAACTGTGCCGTAGTCGAAAAGACGGGAACAAGGTGCTCAGGAAAGCTGAAAGCTTCAGTAGTCATGCATAAATCGTTCGAATTGGAGCGGAAAGGATGAAGTTTTTCCAAGCTGACCAGACGAGGAGAAAAATGAACTTTCCTTCTTTACGTCGGAAGGGAAAACAAGCCGCGGATTCGAATTTTGGCGAGAAAACGGCCTCGCGGCACGGCTCGTTCGAAATGGCTCTGTCAAGCCTTGACTTCGTCTTATGAAGGCTACGACAAAAACCTCAAGACCCCCCAAAAACGATGAAATAGCCCAAAAGGACAACAGAAATCAAGAAAGGTGAGTACATTTTCTTTATATTATTGAAAAGAAGGTAAAATTTTATTTCGTCGAGCGCTTTTATTCCACGTTATTTTAAACTCCATACAAAGTCTTATAGAGCGCTCAAATTTCCAACGGCCTAAATTGTAACACAACACCGCGCACTTCAAGTAGTCACGTCCCACTCGATACGCTTACATAAATCACTCAATCGCTTACATAAATCATTCATACGCTTACGTAAATCATTTATTCGATCGATTTCTCGAATCGTGAGTTTGGGACGCCTGTGCCCAAAGTAACATTTTAGACTAAATTGAGGCAAGCTTGTAAGAATCATCTATTTTTAGCACAGCAGTTTTAAAGTAGCTTTCGAAAGTTTAACAAATATAACCGATCTAGAAAACTATTATTGGAAGCATAAATGTAACCGACAATTGTAAATCAATAGAATCTAGCTTGATCATAGCTGTTCAACATAGATACAAGGGTAGGAAAGCTGTCTTTCGGTACTTATGAAATTATGAAACGCTTCCATTTTGTAAACTACTGTTAGGTTGATAAGTTAGAATTAAAAAAAACTACAGTGAAGTCCCGTTATCTCGAACCTCCAGGGGACCAGGGAAAGGTTCGAGAAAACGGGGGTTCGAGGTAACAAGTTAGTATCGAAATTCATTCTTTTTCAATCTTTAATAAAATATATAGTGATATGTATATACCACTCTACAATCAGCTAAAACATTTCATGAGTTAATTGTCTGACAGTTCGAAAACAATGCATCTCTTGATTTGCCGTTCTAACTTTTTTTAACGAGAACGACTAACAAAGTAGGTAAATTTTAGTTCTACACATCTTACCTCATTCTTCAGTTTTGAGAGGTGTCCCTTTCTCTGATGTTCATTCGAGAGTAGTTACCCGAGGCTCGAGATAACCAGGGTAAAATAACAGTGTTACACTGAAGCAAATACTCGGGACCTCGCCTCAAGTTCGAGATAACGGGAAATTTGAGACACCCGGTGAATAACAGCACTATAGCTGCCGTTATGCCTTTGTGTTTTCAGTAAATATATCTTATATAAGATGTTTCGTTGTGTATTATCGCCGTATATTTTTTACGAGTTGTGCTGCATTTTGACGAGCCCGCAGGGCGAGTCAAAATACAAACAACCTTTTTCAGTAACTTGAAAGAAAACTACAAGTGTAACAGGATGAGCACGCGAACGGTACTGTACAATAACCAACTGTACAATATCGTGGGACAATTGTACTCGTTTCGCGCTTTCTGTACAATAACTAATACAGTTGGATGATAAATGGCGTCTTCGCGTGACTCCACTTGTGTGGTGAATTGTTTTCTGTGCGCCGAAATCAGGCCTCGCACGCCTTTAACACGGCATACAAGTAGAGGACGTGGACTTTGTTACTGAAGAGAGAAAACCAAAAACCTAAACGTACAACAAAAAATAAAAAATAAAATAAAGACAAGGAAATTCATGTGTAAGGATCCTTGCAAACGATAACTGCAGCCGTGATTCTTCACTTAGAATACATGTATTTCTCAGAGTTTGCGGGCGAACTCCTATCTAGAAAAAATGTTTTAATTTTGCAATTGGTAACCTCGCGTCAAGTTTCCTACCTACCGTTGATCCTCTCGTTTACAGTGAGGAGGTCTATACCGGTTTTACTGACTGATTGTGGTGTGAATTATAAGGTAGGTATTCATCAGAGTGTGTTAGCTTACGGTAATTGCAAGAAGAAAGGCGCCTGTCTTAATCTCTTGTAGCCAACCGGGAAGGCCCGTCGCTTATATCCAGTAGGGCTTGTTTCAGGAGAAAAATCGGTCCTTTCGTACCATAAGATGAATAGTTTCACCTATCACTTGCGCGCTTCACTTTCGTTGTTGTTAACAAACTACAATCTAACCTGTAATCTTCGATAAATAGTATTTAGTCACCTCGTTTCCAGCGTAGAAATTCCGGCACTCCTGAACTAAAAGCAACTGCGAAGCTTGCTATCCCCCTCTCCCTCAACAGTGTTGTTCTGGTCTTTCCAAATCAGCATTTAAGAGGGGGAAGGGGGGTACCAAATTATTTAAGACCGGTAATTATTCAATACATTTTTTGACCCTCAACTAGATTTGTCGAACATTTTGTACCTAGTCACGGGGGCCAGTTTTACTGATTCTTGCGCTCAATTTAACAACGCGATAGCAGAGACTGGCAGGCTTAAACTACAGACTTTCTGATTAAACGTTTGATATTGCGAACCCTGTCGACCAGATCCGGCACCCTGCCTCTTCTTATAAAAGCCCTTGAAACACAAATACTCCGATACTTAGATGGGTATGCTTCCTCGCCATTGTAGTTTGCACAAATACCGGGAGTGTGAAGGTGCGGTGCAGGTGCGAGTAGAAGTGCAGTAAACAGACGCGTTTCTGAGTATAGTCAATATCATAGAATAAAGACATTTAGCAGCCTACAATCTGCGAAGATAACACGAGACCTGAACAGCTCTTAAGGCAGACAAGGCGGGAAGTTTGAAGGCCTGCAAGCTGTTCTCTGTCATAGCTGCATCAGTTCAGTAGGATGCTCCGTAAAGTTACAGTTTTTGTGAAAAGAAGAATGAGACCTCCTTGCTAGGGATGTAATGTTCAGGAAGATGGCAGCTCGATAGTTATTCAGCGTTTGACGTTTTAAGCCGCGTGTCTTGATTGTATGTTGAAAATGAAAAAAAAAAGCTCTAAAACGAGAGTTGACACGTAGAAAATTAACGTAGCTGATACACCTGAATAACTGGACAGCTGATATCCTGACATTTTAATTTTGTATGACATTTTGACTAAGAGCTGAAAACTGATGTGATGATTTGATATTTTTTTTTGTCATTTCAGATTTTGTAAGTAGCACCCCTAGGCCTCTCAATTAACTAACCCCATTTCCCCTACGCAGTGGTACGAATTAAAACACGGGTTAAAATGTTGGAGCAGACGGCAAAAGTATGGCGCGTTATCAGGGTCAAAATTAAATGTACAAACTTTTTCCAGTTTGAATTTCGAAACAAGTCTTTTTGCGTACAATTACTTTCTAATTGCAGCTCTTTTCTAGTGTGAATTTCAAAACAAGTCTTTTTGCTTACAATTACTTTCTAATTGCAGCTCTTGTTGCATGCTTAATTGTGAATGTAGTTTATCTTGGCATTACCTGCTAAAAAGTACTTCTTTTTGCACGTTTGTTGAGGTGAATAGAGTATCACTACATTATAAATTACTTGTGAAATGTTTGTCTGCGTGATGTTTGTGAGCCACCCTACGATAGTCGCCTTGCACGCAAATTCATTTTGTAAATATCTAAACTCTTAGTACTCATTCTCTTGATAAGGCTCTGTTTGCAGTGCATCACTGGCGCCGTACGTCTTGCTCTGGTGCGATCGAAATCACGCTGACTTTGCCGATTTCCGGTTTATCAACATGCAATTACTTTTGAAAAAAGTCTTCCTTGATAAATTTTCTGCGAAAAGTCTTCCTCGACAAATTTTCTGCGAAAAATCAACCAGGCGTTCCAACAGACAGACCACGTGGTTTGAGAAAGTCACGTGATTCAAACGCTCCCATGATGCGCTTCAGTCCTAAATTGTCACACAATTTTGTCACACCATTTAGAGATTTCTTCGTGTTGTGCTGTTTTTCTCTTCTTTGTTTTGATTTCGCTAATGGCTCCAAACGTGTTGTGCGAGTGCGCTCAACGTCTGGTAGACGGCAGATTTTATCAGAAACACAAACTGAATTGCCAAATAAATTGTTAACTTAATACGTCCTGTTCACGCGCTGATCAAATCCTTCCACACAAGGGCGCGATAGACCGCCCCCGACGAGATCTCGCCGGCTCAAAAGGAAAATAGAAAAATCGGAACAATCAGTCTTGAGACTGAAAGAACACATGGACAGGGGCACATGCCCAAAAGACTTACGCTACGACGCCAAAGCGAACATTTACCCCGACGAAGAGTTTAAATCTGACATAAAAGCGATCAGAAAAGAAGCCGAACAGACGTTCTTACACTATCGCCGTATCGAACGCAACCAGGACAAGTTGCGCAGAGCCAAATCGTGTAAACCTAAAAGAGACAAACACTCAAATCGGGCAAGTTTAACAGCACGCCCCCAGTCTAGCACATGTACGACCGGCTTTCCAGAAAGTGTACAAACTGTTGCCCCTAATCTAGAGACACGACTACAAGAAGTCAATGTAATGATGAGAAAACTTGAAGAAATGAACAATAAAACTGTTGACGCTTATCCCTGTCTGCTCTCTGAGTGCGTAAACTAGCAAGCAAAGGAGGATATAATAGAAAAGCGCAAAGTTAAGAACAAAAGACAAACAGAAATAAAGAAAAAAAACCATAAAAATACAACAGCTAAAAAACAGAATTTAACACTGTTAACAGACTTCAAAGATTTCGCTAGGAGAATGCGGCTCCAGTACATATATCGCGGCGAAGATAATAACATCCACCCCTTCTATGTCAATTCTAACTGGGAACCGCCAGTTCAACAGTCAGTTCAACAGTCAGTTCAACAACCAGTCAGTCAGTCAGTCAGTCAGTCAGTCAGTTCAACAGTCAGTTGCTTTAGAGAGCTACATGTAACTGGAAGAAATTAAAATGCAACTTGCGCAAACACCGATAACCAAACCGAAACAACTTTACCAGTATTTTTGCGGTAACAATAATGAAATTTCCTACACGTAAACGACGTTAATGATTTCTGAAGACGATAAAGAGTGTGCATAACAATGCTGTATTTCATTTCACACATTTTCCGCACTAATGAAGCAACGATTACCTAAAATGAAAATTATTTCACGAAAATGAAATTCTACAAATGTTATTGAAATTTTCTAAATGAAAATTTATCTTTAGGCACTGCTGGGTGATGTTGCGTTACGAAAGAGCAAGATTTTCTTGCTTTGTTTTTGTTTTTGTCGGAGGGCTTGATTTCTGTCTCCAAAAGTAACTTCTGAGAGGGTTGTTTGAATACAGTTCTCTGGATGTCCTCTCAAGGAGATGTGTTTTGAAGTTTGTGATGCTCTCTTCAAATAATGTTTCAGAAGAGTTAGTTCTAAGTAGTCTTAGAGCCTCTCCTTTGATGAATCTTCTTTTTACTCCTGATGGATGGCAGGTTGAGAAATGGGTGTACTGAGGTGTTTCGGTGGGCTTAAAGTAGGTGCGTACATCTAGCACCAACTCAGTTTTAAACCGTTCGCCTTTGTAAACAGTCCAAGAAGTTTGTTTCTGTTTCGGATACTTCAGCCGTAAACTTGATAGTTTGATGGTGTTTGTTAGCTTGTTCAATGAACTGTGTGATCTCTTCTCTTGTGGTGTTCTAGAGGGAGCAGATGTCGTCAATGAATCTTTTCCAGGCGAGCGGTTTTAAAGCGCTTTGATTTAAGATCTCTGTTTCTACCTTAGCCATGAAAATATTTGCGAAAGCCGACATTTTATAAAACAGCAACCATTGCTTAACGACATTTTCAAGGACCGCCCCTAACATCGTCCAAAAGAGGGCGTTCCCTTAAGATATACTGGCGAGAGCACTAGAAAGCCTAAAACACGCGCGTAGGAGTCACGCAGGCCCGTCACTGTTAAGTTTTAATACTCTTTAGCCATTTTAAAAGGCTAACACAAGCCCGTGGGAGTTGCGCAGGCCCGTTACTCTTTTTTTAAAAGAACTGTCCCCCACCCCCTCATCCTTCATAGATCTAGAAGAGTTTCCGTTCCTTCGGGAGCCCAATCTATACAACGCGACCACGAATACGCTGGTTTTTTCGGACGCCATCTCGTGAAGCACTGGGAATATCGCGCATGCTCGATAAAAAATATTTCCAGTCCTTCCAAAATAATCACCGAGAAACGGTCGAGAATCCATTCAAATTCGGGCACGGCACTCCAAACAGGCGGGCCGAGACTACCTATTTCAGGAGTGCTCGGCCCGCCTGGATTTTTTGGCACCCGTGCTCATAAATATGCATTTACACGACACAATTCAGGAGTGCCGTGCCGTAAATTAGCGGCCTGCGTGCCAAAATTTAGGGGTGCCGTGTCCAAAACGCTTGTCTTGTATATCGGGTTACAGACTCCCAACCCACTAAGAGTACCCGTTTCCTACTCTCTCACAAAGATTCACAAACCAACACCTGTTGGTCGGCCTATTGTGGCAGGAAACGACGGACCCACCGAACGACTATCAGCATTTGTTGACAGCATACTTCAGTCTATAGCTAAGTCACAAAAGTCACATCTTAAGGACACGACTGACTTTGTATATTTCATAGAAAGGACAACCCTTCCAGAGGGCACATTTCTAGTCTCTCTAGACGTTACCAGCCTATACACCAATATCCCACAAGAACAGGGAATAAACACAGTATGCAGAGAATACGAGAACTTCTACGGGGACAACACCCCCATCCACACCCAATCCCTCAGAGAAATTCTAAGGCTTATCCTTCAAGAAAATTCATTTGAATTCAACGATAAGAACTATCTCCAAATACACGGAACCGCAATGGGCACAAAGATGGCAGTCGCTTTCGCAAACATCTTTATGTCTTCGGTTGAGACGGAAATAATTAGCCAAAGCAATACTCAACCACTTGAGTGGAAAAGATACATTGACGACACGGAGAAATCTCTAAATGGTGTGACAAAATTGTGTGACAATTTAGGATTGAAGCGCATCATAGGAGAGTGAATCACGTGACTTCCTCAAACCACGTGGTCTGTCTGTTGGAACGCCTGGTTGATTTTTCGCAGAAAATTTGTCGAGGAAGACTTTTCGCAGAAAATTTGTCAAAAGTAATTGCATGTTGATAAACCGGAAATCGGCAAAGTCAGCGTGATTTCGATCGCACCAGAGCAAGACGTACGGCGCCAGTGATGCACTGCAAACAGAGCCTTATCAGGAGAATGTGTACTAAGAGTTTAGATATTTACAAAATGAATTTGCGTGCAAGGCGACTATCGTAGGGTGGCTCGCAAACATCACACAGACAAACATTTCACAAGTAATTTTTAATGTAGTGATACTCTATTCACCTCAACAAACGCGCAAAAAGAAGTACTTTTTAGCAGGTAATGCCAAGATAAACTTCATTCACAATTAAGCATGCAACAAGAGCTGCAATTAAAAAGTAATTGTAAGCAAAAAGACTTGTTTCGAAATTCAAACTGGAAAAAGAGCTGCAATTAGAAAGTAATTGTACGCAAAAAGATTTGTTTCGAAATTCAAACTGGAAAAAGTTTGTACATTTAATTTTGACCCTGATAACGCGCCAACAAAAGCAACACTTGAAAACTCAGCCTTAAGCACAGGCGGCCCAAACTCACGTTACGAGGTGTAATGTAATTTACATTCTTATCTTCGGTGAGGTGGAACGTGACCTTTGAGCGAGCCGGTATCGCGTTACAGGCGACCGTTAAAAGAGACGTTGTATGAGAATTAAAATACTGAGGTCTGCGAACGCTAAATAACGATAAATTTGAACTTTTGTTCAATACAATGAATAAAAAATACCTACCTTTGATGTATTCCTTTGTGTTTTGCCGTGTATTCATCGTTTTAGTGGATTTTAGGCTTCATTGCGTAACCACTGTAACTCTCTTCATAAGACGGGCAAAAATGGCCAGTTAACTATGCTGCTTTCCCTACGATCGCGTGTGCAGGTACTTTATTACAACGATCAAACACAATCACCCAATTCAAATTTGAAAAGCGGTAACGAGCGTTTGCAACGGGAAATGTAATTCTAACGTACCTGGACACGCGATCTCTCACGGCTTGACCGTCATATTACTCCCGTGGGGTCGTGGGGAATTTAGCAGCATAGTTAACTGGCCATTTTTGCCCGTGCACCGGGTCGCGTAAGTGTCATTTGTCACGCTGGCGAGGTCTCTAATTTCAAATGCAAATTAGCTGGTAGGCGCAAAGGCGGTCACAGGCTTGAGAGGAAAGCCAGATGGGCCCCAAAGTACGGCACAAATAGTTCGATTTGGAAGGGAAAGAAGGAAGCTTTTTTCGAGCCGATAGCGCAGAGAGGAAGAGGAGGTTTCCTTCTTGGCCTGGAGCTGGAAAAATTGCAGCGGATTCGAATTTCCGCGAAATAAAACGGTTTTTGGTGTGACTCGTCCAGGATCCCTGCCAGATCGTAATGACCAGCCTTGACTTCGTCCTTTGAAGGGAGTTACAGTGGTTACGCGATGAAGCCTAAAATGAACACACGGCAAAACACAAAGGAATACATCAAAGGTAAGAATTTTTTATTCATTGTATTGAACAAAAGTTCAAATTTATCGTTACTTAGCGTTCGCAGACCTCAGTATTTTAATTCTCATACAACGTCTCTTTTAACGGTCGCCTGTAACGCGATACCGGCTCGCTCAAAGGTCACGTTCCGCCTCACCGAAGGTAAGAATAAATTACATACACCTCGTAACGTGAGTTTGGGCCGCCTGTGCCTTAAGTCAAAACATGAAACAGGATTTCTATGTAAATCAAGTGTCATTCAAATTGCAGAAAAAAAAGTCTCTTTCTCTCTTCTCTTTTTCAAATTGTATTAGGACTAACTGACTATTAACGGTTAGCATATAAATGACATTGTAACTGTGATGCACAACGTTCCTGTTAGGTGTTATTTTTCAGTTAGTTTGTCTAATAAGACCCCTTCTCCCGAAAATGAAATAATCCCCCGACGGCTAAAAAGCGTTTAACCCAACAAGGAAAACTGAATCAAATAACAAACGATAATGATAATGATAATGATAATGACTTTAATACAGGATCCACAGAGTGGCTCTTCGCCTGTACAGTAAAAACTATCTATCTAACTAATATTCTAACAATTATAAATGTAATAACAAATGGATTCTATGGGAAGTGGTTAAAAAAAATATTTGTAAAATATAAAAAAAGATACCAATATTCTGATTGATGACATTAAAATATTAAACGGTCAAAAATAAAACGAAAGTAGTTTACACAAAGTCAAAACCGCAAAAGGTCAATCGAACCGCGCAAATATAAATCGAAACTCGTGTAAATAAATCCAACTTGCACAAATATAAATCGAACCGCGCAAAAAGAAATCGATCCTCCAAAAAGTAAATTATGACACCTCAGAAATAAATCGAACCAAACACAGATGAATCCAACTTGCACAAATCGCAATCGAACCAACGAAAAATGTATCGATGTGTCATTAAATAGAGTCAAATCTGGGGCATTATAACAGTGGCATTATTGATTTGCAAAAGAGTCCGTAGTCCTTAATTTTTCTATGGCGTTCCGTTACGGCCAAAATCTTCAAGTCACAAAATAAACAAAATGAAACGCGTACAAACATTATTAAACGGTCAAAAATAAAACGAAAGTAGTTTACACAAAGTCAAAACCGCAAAAGGTCAATCGAACCGCGCAAATATAAATCGAAACTCGTGTAAATAAATCCAACTTGCACAAATATAAATCGAACCGCGCAAAAAGAAATCGATCCTCCAAAAAGTAAATTAAACACCTCAGAAATAAAACGAACCAAACACAGATGAATCCAACTTGCACAAATCGCAATCGAACCAACGAAAAATGTATCGAACTGTGCAAACAGGAACGAAACCGCTCACATAATGCATGGTTCAATTCTACCTGTTACCATTCCCCCCCGGGCACACTCCCAGGGATTTGCAATTTTGTTCTCGCTTGGCGGTCTATTCCCAACCCCCGGGCACGCAGAAAGAGACAATTCCCCACCCCCGGGACTCCTCATCGACCACAAATACGTTGTTTTGTGTACAAAACATAGATTACGATATTGATTTCCGTACAATAGCAAAACCAGACATTTTGTCAAGAACTTAAATGCTTTTCTAGAGTTTCTTCAACGAAGAACACTTCATGTATAATGTAATAAACACATGAACACTATATTTGAAAAAGAAAACTGGAGGAAAACCTCTAACCACACTGGCATACGGCTAGCGAGTAAAGAAATTGTCTTCGCCACGTGATTTATTCTAAATATAGCACATACGCACAAGAGGCCCGTGAACAAATTGATGGCAGCATTTTAAAGGAGTTTTCTTAGCTTGTTTCATAAGAATGAACACTGGACTGAGACCTCTGTTTAATATATAGCCGTGCATCCGTTTTCATAAAGAGTCTATTTAAGTCGTCTTAATATATACATAAATACGCTAAAGAAACATTTCTTTGTTTGTGACGAACGCCATCCATTCGAGTACGCATCAAACGCACATTCATTTAACAATTTAAAATAAAAGTACCTTCCAATACAGTTTTTAATTTTGAGAGATTATTCTTCTCTAACCAGTCTGCTACAAATTCTAGAGATTCTCCCTGGAAATAGGCAGTCTTCTCCACGCGGTCCGGCATCAACCGAGAAGTGACGTACTTCACAAGAACAACAACAAGTTATTTTCGATTTGCCCCGCCCCCCTCCCCCCGGGAGAAGACGGCTTCAAACAATTCCCCACCCCCGGGACCGAAGAGCTGGACTTGTCCCCGGGGCTGCCCGGGGGGAGGATGGTAACGGGTAAAATTGAACCATGCATAAATGTCAAAACCGCACATATCAATCGGACTGCACAAAAATAAATCGAAAGAAGGTCAGCGGAACCGGAAGTATAGTTGCACCGGAAGTAGCTGACTAGCATACCCAGTATAGCATTTCTCACCGCCAGCATTATTGTTGTTGTTGTGAATTTGTTGGTTGAAAACCAGCTCAGCGACTATGAATTAGGAGAATTCTTTTGATCACTCCAAGACTTGTTAGCCCTTTCTCTTGACGCCAACTTATCTTTCGATTTTGCGGAATTCCTTTCCCGGACATCTCGATAGTTTCGAGAGAACTTTGAGTGTTTGAGTTTGAGTGAGTACACGTGTCCCATCCTTCTGAAAGACAGCTGCTTTCTGACCTCGACATTCTCTTGCACATTGTCAGTCAACAAAGGCAGTATTGTGTGAACTTGTCGTATTTTGCTTTGCACGAGGAGGACGAACAACAGTCAACCACTAGGGTGGGTGTCAGGATTGTAAGATCAGGTGTTGGTCGCCCAAGACTCGACATTTCGGAAGACCTTTTAGAGGCACTTTATGTAACAGCTGGATTTCGCTGGGCTGCCATAGGAAGATATCTTCACGTCTCTGAAAGAACTTTGCGGAGACGGAGGCACGAACTTGGGTTTGCTAGCGCAACACCGTCCTTTACTGACCTAAACAATGGTTCACTGGACGAAATTGTTAGAGATATTTTGCAAGTTAGTAGAAGAAATTCTAAAACTACTAGTAGGTCTTGAAGGGATTTCCCTTTTCGATGTGAGTTGATGGGAGGCTCGTTAAAGATTTTTTTAAGCTGTGGTTGGTTCTGTTACGGTGCCATTTTCCCAGCAGAATTTTCTTTAGGTCAGGTAATGCTGGGAGGTATTGTGTGACAAAGGGTAGTATTTTCTTACGTGCAGCGTTGTTCTTCTGTTTTAGTTTAGTTTTTCTCTCGGAGAAGTTTACTTCTCAGTGTTTTCTTATTACATCTGTTGGATATCTTCTATACTTAAGGCGTGATTCAAAGTTTTTGATGTTTTCCCCAAATGTTTCCTTTGAGGAATTTGTTCTAAGGAGCCTAAAAGACTCCCCTTTGATAAATCCTTTTGTAACGCCTGGTGGGTGACACGAATAGAAATTCGTGAATTGAAAAGTCTCCGTTGGTTTGTACAGGGATGTAGATAAAAGCCGGCAGCCGGAAAAAATCGCCGGCTATTCCTATAAAATTTCCAGCTGATGAATCTTGGAAGGATGATACACAACTGCCGAAGCCACACGCAGCTTCTAGTACCTGCCGCCTATTACAAGTATTCTTCCACCTATTGAAAATTCTAACTACAACCCTGTTGTAATGTGTTTACACGTCAAGGATAGATTCCTTGTGAATCTCTCACCCTTGTACACTTGAATCGTGACCAAGAATGTAATCTCTGTTTCAGATATTTCAGCCGTAAATGTGATTGATGGGTGAAAGCTATTTGCTATTTGACGGCACTTTCATTTGACGGGTTGGATGGAAGATTTCCAAAAGCACCAACCACTCTTCCGACTATGTCTGCGATGTTATCTGAAGACAACGTTTGAGGGCGTCGAGAGGGTGACTGAATCTTTCTGCCATTTTGCCAAACCGACCGGCCGATTCCCGCGCAAAGCGTATTTACAGTCCCGGATGCTGGACCCTCGCTTTCGCTTTTAAAGCACTTCCGGTAGCATGTTTCACCGCTGACCTTCTTTCAATTTATTTTTGTGCAGTTCGATTGATATGTGCGGTTTTGACCTTTATTTGATTGGTTTCGTTGCTGTTTGTACAGTCCGATACATTTTTCGCTGGTTGGATTGCGATTTGTGCAAGTTGAATTCATTTGCCCTTGGTTCGATTCATTTTTGAGGCGTTTGATTTACTTTTTGGTGGATCGATTTATTTTTGCGCGGTTTGATTTATATTTGGGCAAGTTGGATTTATTTGCATGAGGTTCGATTTATTTTCTGACCCTTTAATAATGTTTGTACACGTTTCGTTTTGCTTATTTTATGACTTGAAGATTTTGGCCGTAACGGAACGCCATAGACTCCCGCTCGCGCCAGACTGATAGGCAATTTGAAATTTTCGTTGCGCCGTGAATTATTCTATGAGAAGCTGAGGAGGGAGCAATCTTTCTTTGATTTGGGAACATCGATAGGTGAGGTTAAGATAAGTTGCTGCAACAATGAAACAACAAGATAAAGGTGCAAAGCGGACGAACAGAAGAAAAACGCTTGACAGCTTATTTTCCACTTCAAGTTTGCTGTTGTCTGTTTTGTGTTGTATCGCACTAATTCATGTGGAATTCAGAATACAAGAACATCATCGACTGCTATCATACTCAGTAACATTCTGTGATCAGATGGAGACACAAATCCTTCGAAAAGTACAACAGAGTTTCGGAGAAGGAAAGAAATGAAAGGCAGCTATTCAGAAGGTCACTGGCAGGAGACAAGGGGTGATGTGGTTCTTATTCTTGGCATGATTTGATATTTTCATTTCAAACTAAAGGCAGTTGTATTCTTCTTTGTCTTAAGTGCAGTTCTCTTTTTCAAAACACTTGTTTAGAAATTCCATTTTCAAAGAGTAAATTTTAATTTACACAAAAGTCGAAAAATCGGAAATGTACAGTGGCTGCTAGCCAAGACAGCCAACACAAGGTTAATCTTGGGTCGGTTTTCACTCAAAGGTTGCTTTTACCGCACCTATTATCCTTCTTTGTTTTCGTTTCACAAGCTCGTGTCCACTATTTAATCAATAGCTATGATTTTCAAGGTCATAAAGACACCAACTCAAAACAAAAGTGCGCTTCACCAGATAATTCACAACAGAAATCTGTCCAAACAGCCGCTGAAGTGAAACTGCTGATCAAACAAGAGCTTCGTCTACTGCAAAACCAATTCTGTGCTAAAGATGAAACGCTCTGCCGCTCAGGACCAAAAGGAAATACAGGACGACGAGGAAGACCCGGAATCCGAGGGAAACCGGGTACCCCAGGGATAACAGGGACCCCAGGGAGACCTGGGCCAGAGGGCCCTCCCGGTAAACATGGACCTATAGGACCTCAAGGACCGATGGGCATAAAGGGAGATCTCGGAGTGCCGGGTGACCCCGGTACCTCAGGACCTAGAGGCCCGCCGGGTGTCAAAGGCGCCAAAGGTGAGCCGGGCCAGTCCATCTCGGCTCCTTCTTTGCTGCAGTCTCCTCTTGAAACAACAGTCAATGAAAGTCAGACAGCCATCTTGAAATGTACAGTGGATGGTAATCCACCTCCACGGATCACGTGGTCCAAGCAGAATTCATCGCTTCCTGTTGGACGTCACGTGGTAAAGTCCAGTGGCGTTCTGATTATGAAGAACGTTAGACCTGAAGACGATGGCGTTTACAGCTGCAGAGCTTAAAATTTGCTGGGAAGCGTCAACGCTACAGCTAAACTAACTGTTCAGTGTAAGTTCTATGCATTTTCTTTTCTCGGTTATTTTACAGTGACAGCTGACCGGTAAACAAAGTAAGACGCAAGGAACGTCAGTATACGTCAGGTGGACTTTTACCGATTATGCTCGCAAAAGTGGTATTTTATGCTCCTGGCAGGGCGCTTTTCCCCTCGAATTTATGCTAAATTTATACTCATGACGCGGCAGCTGCCTTACTAACGGACGCTCCTCCTTTATCGACCTGTAAGTTCGCACCTAACAGTGTGGTATCCTCCATGTTACTTTGTCTCCTGACTTGACCTGACTTCTGAGAACTTCCATTGAGTGACAGACTCTTAAATGAAAACTTGACTCTCTTGGCTTTGAAACTGATTTGAGAAACAGGCTGTGAAACAAAAATCCATAAGTAAAATACGACTTAGGCTGAAAATGTGTTTTACATCGGCTAAAATATGCCCGACTATGCTAACGGTGCTTCTTTGTCCAAACGTGCGAAAAAAAATCCCTTTTTTCTAAATTATGCTAAACGTTGTTGCACAACTATGATCTGTAAAAGCGGACAAACAAACAGAAAGATCTGTCTCGTTGCTGTTTTCATCAATGAGACAGGAGTTTCAGCAAGTTCGAGAGGAGATACTTTGGTTCAAATCTCGTCACCGAAAAAAATAAAGCCGAGTTGAGGGGTGTGCGATTCACAGACCAAGTTGGCTTCAGAAACCGTCAAAAGGTCTTTTATATGATTTATTTATTAAGCTTAGCTACGTACTTTGAAAGAACGTGGAATAATGTCAGAAACAGTGCTGTCAATACCATATTCACCTGAATAAATATCCGCCTCTCGAACCGATTCGCCCTCTTTTGGAGGAGATGAAATTATGCTAATGGCCACCCTGGTTATTATCCGAGGAAATGAAGTACAGTAAGTCTCTACTGATAGGACGACTGACAGGCTAGAAAATATTTGTGCTGTTACCGGTGACGGATTGGAACAATTTATGACAGGCTACAAACAAGACATAGGAGCAAAGAGAAATAGAAGATAGGAAATCAGCAAAATTTAAAAAGCGAAATGACCTCCTAACTGAATGTTTAATAGACAGTTTTAACTTTTTCTTTGTCAAGTTTTGTTTCCCCCAGTCCTTTTCATCACCAAGCATTTCTATTGCCCGTGCTAACGGAGAGAATATATAAGGAAGAAGACAAATTTGGACTCTAAAAGGTGGCCGCTGGTCGTATCGGTTAACACCAGATGGTCGCATGAACGTGTTTTTTGAGATAGTTTCAATTTAGGTCTCAAGAAAGTTATAATTGTCATAATTACGACATGGTCGCATTATTCTTAACTAAGTATTTCAGACCGGTTGTAAGGTCGGGGTCCACCGTAGTTGCACAAGAAACGTGTTAAATTTGAACAGTGATATGTAGCTGATAAGTTGTTACGTGCAAAGGTCTTATCGGGAGTGAACTGAACTAACTTTATTAATTATATCCCAATCGCATTTATGTTCTCTGTGTCCATTCTGAGATTTTTTATGGTGAATTTTTTTGACAGTCGCTCCTCGGTTTTTATTGCCCTCTCAGGAAGTGTTGGTGGAGACAGAAGAAAACGTCACCATCGCCTGTAATGCTACTGGTCAACCGTGGCCACGTATCACGTGGTCCAAAGCGGTTGGTAGTTTGCCAAAAGGCAGAACCAAACTGATGAAAGGAAACCTGACAATCCACAATGCGACAAAGGAGGACAGGGGAACATACATCTGCAAGGCAGAAAATATTCTAGGATCAACAAAAGAAACGACTCTACTGATTGTGTATTCTCGTCTGCGGTTCAAAGTCCATCCTCCTCAAGAGGTGACTCCTACATTTGGTTCAACTGTCCGTCTGCCGTGTGTGGCCGAGAGTGAACTCACACCTGCAATTACTTGGACAAAGGGTGGTAAGTCTTCGCTTCCTGTTGAGTCTTATGTTCTGTTGAATGGAACACTGGTTCTTCAGAACATCAAGAAATACCACGAAGGATCTTACACCTGTAGAGCGACTAACACTCTGACAAAAATTGAAGCTAAGGTCAAAATCAATTCTCCAAGTGCTGCTTCCTGTTCTGTGCTAAGAAAATACGTCAGCAGCCGTGTTAGCGGTAATTACGTCGTTGATCCAGATGGCGAGGGAGGTCTGGCACCATTTACAGCATTCTGCGATATGACTGACAAGAATGGAGTTGGCGTGACAGTCGTCGGTCACGACAGTGAAAGCAGAACATATGTGCATCACAGCGGTGGTTGGGGCGGTCGTGGTAGCTATTCACGTGACATTCATTACACTGGAACGAGTGTGTCTCAGTTGAAGAGTCTCACCAAAGTCTCCTCACACTGTGAGCAGTTTATCAAGTATGAGTGCCATAATTCACGTTTACTTAACAATAACAATCCATTCGGATGGTGGGTGTCACGTGATTCTAATAAAATGACTTCCTGGGGCGGAGCATCTGTCAGTGGTAAGTGCGCATGCGGGATGACCAACTCATGTGCACATTCCAGTTATGGTTGTAACTGTGATAAGAATGACAATGTATGGCGTGAAGACAGCGGTCTCCTCACTGATAAGACACGTCTTCCTGTGAAGCAGCTCAGGTTTGGGGATCTTAATGATGCTGCTGGCGAGGTCGGTTACCATACACTTGGTAAATTCAAGTGCTATGGCACAGCATGAACGCTATTAAAAGTAGTGGATGCTAAGACTACACATCAATTATAAGCAGAAGCTCACTTGCGTGGTTCTGACCGTAAAGCGTGATTAGATAGACTGCATAAATCCTTTCCTTCCACACTGTTTTTCGATGTTCTACAAAAAATAATTAGATTTCATTTTTTTTTTCGGTTTCCTTTTAATGATTCTGAGGCCGAAAGATTCAAGGAAAGCTCGGTACTGGAAATCGAAGAGTCGGAAAACTTATTTTTTTTTTGAGAAATCAGGTTAGAATTCGCAACCTTGTTATTGGCGAGAGTTACAAACAAAACGACTTACGAAAATAGTTCGAGAAAAACAAAAAACCAGAGAAGAATTAACAATCACTAGATCATTTAAACCTGGAAGGGGGATGCTAACTTGAGGTGGCTTCTAGTGGCTGAAAAGTCTGGTTTAGTACCACTTTGGGTGTCAAGACCTGAAAGGACCTCATTTAGAACTATCTTTAAAGCTTTTCGACGAATTTAGAAATGTGACTGGAAACGTAACTACGCATCGGAATTGATACCTTTTAGGGGTAAAATGAATTAAGGTGCCCTTTTAGGGGTCATTTTCAATATTTCCGACTAGCATCATCGTCACGTTTATACGGGAATTCCTTCTCGCCGGGCATTAAAAAAAAAATTACAGGCTTTTTTCTTGACTGGCAGAGCAAAGAAGGTAGAAAATCTTTCTATGATAGTTTACTAGTATTGCAGTTAAAAAATGAGAATATGGACAAATATATTAGTAAACAGACGTAGCTGTAAAATTTGTTTTTTGTTGAACTGGATGTACTTGGAGACCAGGAAGAGAGGTCCTCTCTTGAGACCAGTTTAATAATGCCCTGTTGGGGAGTTGATAGCCCGTAGCAGCCTTAATAGTAGCCCTAATGAAATAAAACGAGAGCATAAAGCAAGTTCCAACCTCATTAATTCTAGGTTCTACATGACTGTTGCAGTCTTGGGAGAAATGTGAAATTCTTAGCGCAAAAGAGGAGTTAAAATGCCACAAAATATAGACCAGATGCCTTCACTGATGGCTCTCTTAGCTCATTCCCTCTGTGGATGCAAGGACTGCCACGCGACAGGCTCCTAACTAAGAAAGACTTGGGCAGGTGAACGCGCGAGAATGCCAGGCAAAGAAACAAGACGCAGACACACATAAAACATAACACGTAACACCGTCATGCAACACGTAGCATTTACGGTCTGATCATGAGCCAAAGAAGAGCGAGAGTCGAGAGTTAAGGAGCAAGAGTTTGATTTTAATTTATTCTAATAAAATCTGATCAGATGCAAAGTTTTCGACTGACGCACGAGCGTCGCCAATATTACATGAGAGTTTCAGGCCAAACGAGAGCAAGAGTTTGAACTCTCGATAACTCTTTTTCTTGTTTGGCCTGTACCTAACACGTGACCTCGTGCCATTCTGCGCGTGCTTGGAACTTTTCGAATTATTCGTAGCTAATATAATTCTCCTCTACAGCTCAGGTGCTAAAATAGACAGTCTGGAAACGAACCAGTTTAGTTCCGAAATTACAGTTTCAATTCCCTTCTTTTGCCTGCCCCCGCAATTCCGTACATTTTCCTACTCCTGGCACCGGATTATAGGGAAAATAAAGGAAAGGCGGAAAACAAAAGAGAAGCATCTGACATCGAGAGAAAACCTCACGCATTGCATTTTCCCAATCTGTGTCACAGCAGGAGCACCTTGTTAAAAGCTAAACAAGTGAGCAACGCTGTGCGAAATTATATTGTAAAACTTGTATATTCTCCTACGCGTTTCGTCAGGCTAAAGCGGACTTTGTCAAGGGTTCCCTCGGCTGACTCACTTAGGTACAACATTTTGAATAGGCCGTCACCTGGAAACGAGTTTGCCGCTATTTGCCCCCAGATCCCAATCACACTCCCCAACTAGAGAAAGAGAGATGCCTGGGGCAAAGGATGGTGCAACTGGCGATCGAATTTGATTGGGACGCAGACTGTTCTTCCCTGCTTCCCACAATCTTGGGAAGCTTTCATTTGTATGTGGAAGTGAACTGCTGGCTGGGCAACCTGATTTACGAGATGATCATATCAGGTCGTCAGATCTAAAAGAGGGAAGGAAAGAGAAAGCCAGGAATCTTTCAGTGACTGTCTTATTATAATAGATTGGTGACTAGGAGGCCTCATGCCGGCAGTGGGGAGGGCAGGGGAGGGGAAGCTTAATAGATTGGTTGCTCTCTCTCACGAAACAATAATTATATATATATGTTTTTTAGTATGGGTTTATGTACATCGGAACAGATCTTGGAATTTTTGTTGCAAAGACCCTTTTTCACTTACTGAGTCAAGCTACAGGAAGCTAAGAAAATTCTTAGCTTGGAGGGCCACAGTTTTTATTTTCTAATACCTGATTTAAATATATAAATAATCTATTCAGACCAGAAGCCTATTACCTAAACTGTATACTTTTGAAAGATGAAACTACTGCAAAATAATTACTTCCGTATTGAGTGTTGGTCGAGCCCATAAAAGCGGACAGGCCGTTGTACCTCGTAGAGATTTAGTCGAGCAATCTCTTTTTCCGCTCAAGGATAGTTGAGGAAAACGAACAAGCGAGCGAGCAAGAAATCGTCTGCCGCGTTGAAACGTGACGCGCGTGTTGGGCCGCTAGTGTAGTGAGCCGGCTCACTACACCAGCGGCTCGACGCGCGCGTCACGTTTCAACACCGCAGGCGATTTTCGCGCTCGCTCGCTTGTTCGTTTCGCTCAACTATCCCTGAGTGGAAAGAGAGACTGCTCGTAGTCTACAAAAACTCTGAGCTGTACACCCCTGTCCACTTTTATGGGCTCGACCAACACTCAGTACGGAAGTAATTATTTTGCAGTAGTTTCATCTCAAGTATAGTTAACTCTGATTGGATTAATTTATATTTTTAAATCAGGTATTAGAAAATAAAAACTGTCGCCCTCCAAGCTAAGAATCTCCTCAGCTTTCAATAGCTTTTTTGGGTAGGGTTATACACTCCAGAGCTCGAAATATTTAGAGCAGAGCTTTCATACACCCACTCAAGAAAAGTGAAGTCGTTTCATAAACTTCTGAGATGAATTTTTATAACCAGTCTTATGTATTCAGAAGGGATTTGTGTAGGGAACCGACAGCTTGGATCTGCGTTCTACTGAGAATGCAAATCTCAAAACCCTCTGAGGCGTAGCGGTCTGAAACGGAGAACAAAATTTACATATTTAAACAGCCGGAAACAGAGCGAATGATGTCTTTCTTAAAAATCAACCTGGAGGCTTGTATTCCGATATCTGGGGTATCCTGTTAGTTAAAGTAAAGGGAAACATCCGAGGACATGATTTTTGCGATTGGGCAGTCTTAGGGACAAATTTTTGGACGGGTTACAGAATATGTCATGTACACATACGCCTGGAAAATTGGTCTTGAACATTCTAATTTTACCAGAATATTGTTCAGACTGCACGGTCTCTTGATTACAGCTTACATTATGCTTATCACGGCTTGTGGGTGTGCAAAGTTATTCTTTTTAATAATTTTGCTAGTGTTTTATTCAAACATATATACAAACAGGAATTTAGCAATCGAACGATTTCTTGTGAAATCGATTATGCTGGATGACCGAACCCAACTAAACGATAGGTGATAGAGATAGATTAATAAACCAACATTCGATTGGATGCCCTGGTAATAGACGAATCCAGAATCAAAGGTTACAAGGCACTGGAATGGTTTCTTCGTAATAATCTTGATACAGAAACTGCATGATGGACATCTCTTAAAGCGTAATATAAGGCATAAAAATGCAAACCCTGCTGGCCGTCTGTGTTTCAGTGAAAGCGGAAGTAAAATAATATCTGTGATCAAAATAAGCAAAACGACCCTTGAGGCAATGGATTAAATATAGAATGAACAAGTTTGAAGAAGCGATTTTCGTGTTTGAGATGTTTACAGAAACAAGCCTATCGATGGCCCACACGCCAGAAATCCGCATCTTACGTTTCATTACTAAAAAAGAGTTCACAGCTTTTAGGTTCACCTTCGATTTCTTGTTCTTAAGCGTTTCAGTTGGACAGATTTCATGCGGACAGAGGTAAGAGAATTATTATCATGCAGGACAAAGTTTAATAACGGCGCATAGCATGGAAAATAAAGCACTTACCTGTGAATACAGCGGTTAAAGGCCGCTACGGGGTTTAGCCTTCTAGCCGATACGCGCAAAGTAGCTTTGAGCGGGGTAGTTTTCGAAGGCTACCCGGAGAACTTTTGGAAGTTTCGATTCTGTGCAGTATATTCCTTTCGCGTGTTTAAGTGCTTTCAGTGCTTTTCAGTTAACATCAACTGTGCGCTTTGTTTACACGGTGGAAAATAAGCCTTCTATTAAAAAAAGTTGGTTGCGTAAATAAGTTCTATGTCACATTACTCAGATTTGAGAAAGAGAGTGATTTTTTCAGTTGGCAGTCAACCGTTAATACAGATTATTTCTTTTAATCTGGCTGATAATTTCTCATTAACTACGGGATACCTTGAAACGAAACCAGCTCTAACCAGTTCGTCTCTTTTTCAGATTGGAGACAGAGGAATTATGTTTCTGGATCTTCTGCCTCTGCTTTTGCTGTCGATCGTGTTTCAGCAAAAATGCGTAAGTAACCGATCGTGTGTTTAGTACCTTAAGTAAGGTCGCTTCACCGTGAAAGTTTTATTGTTAGCTGCGCAACATATATAATACCAAAAAATTATTGTAACGAGGTTTCACTTTCGTTAAAAACCGAAGCGCACTAAACGAAATTTCGTTCGATTTTAGTCTAAACGGTTAATCTGCCAGTTGATCACTGTTGTAATAATTCAAGTACAAAGATTTCGGATTTTTTGAACAAAACAAATTTCGGGAACAATTAAAGAAAAATCACAAATGTGTATATTTTCGAACATTTAACTGTCATGCATTTAGTTTTCATGAAGTTTAATAAATTGCATCTTGACAGTTAATAAATCGCAAATTATTGTTTTTCACGGTTTCTTGATGGACTTAAGTCTCGAATTTTAGAAGTCATTTCACTCAGTTAAGAGAATGAAATTTGGTAAATAATCCCTTAATTAAATCCCTTTTTGATCTTACCTTTTTCGTCACTCTATACAAATCTCTCACTTAGGTCAGTGTGATCTGACAGGCAATGAACTCCACGCGGAATCTATTGCTCCAAGAGAGGATATCACTCTCAAATTTTTCACTTAACCACTCGCACTTCACAGCATGAATTTAATGATACGTAACACTCACAAATGACTTTCAAACGGCGTGCAACCCAGAACGTCCTATCAAGAACGCACTGCATCCACACGGACACCACCAAAAATGCACTAAACCCACAAATGACCCTATCAAAAACAATCTGAACCCAGACATAAATATCACACTTCCAAAAACGCACCAGACCGACACATTAAACTTAACCACCCTAAACCCACTGAACCCACGCTTTACACTACAAAACAAATAAATAAATAAACGCACCAAACTCACTACCAAAAACGCACAAAATCCACCAATACACTACCAAAAACGCTCTGAACCCAAAAATTAAACTACCAGTAACACACTGAACCCACACATTACACTGTCCGAAAACGTACTGAACCTCACACAATACAATACCAAAAACGCACTGAACTCACTAGACTTGCTCCAAGTCGACCTCTCATAAGTCCCTCGATCATCGATCGAGTAGTGTCTAAAGCGAGCGAAGCGAGCTTTAATGAGGTCGCGCAGCGACCGGACGAGCGACAGTCGCGAGAGATCGATTTGCTTCGCCTGAATGGATTTGAATCATATTATAAATTCACGCGCGAAAAAATGATTGACATATGCTGCCTCTCACCCCAAAATCGAAGAATTTGGTTTGTTTACAGTGCGGAGACCAGATTGACAACGCAGACAAGCGAAGAAAGCTTTTTGACGATGATTGAATCCTTCAGATCTCGAACAACAGTTCTGAGCCTCAGGACTTCCAAACACAAGATTAAATCGGCCAAGTCGGATGTCTTTCAGTTCCGCGGCAGTACTTTCGGGGCCGATAATTGCTGCTGTTGTACCTTGACGTCTCAAACCTGCTACTTGGTTTTTCATCAAAGACGCGAGAGGGGCCACCACAAGGCAAAGGGAGGATATATTTGTTTGTTTTTCGGCGTTCTCTGCTCCCACTGTTATTCCCTCGTCTCGAACACAAACGGAGCAATCTCAAAGCAAAGTGATTTGCCTGATCCCGTTGGAAAACCAAAAAATACGTCACTTCCACTGAGATATGCCTCGACGACTTTTCTCTGACCTTCTCTTAACTGGCTGTATCCTAATTTCCGAAGACCAAAATCTAAAGCATCTTCCACATTTTCCATAGCTCTCGACATTCTCACCGTCTCCTATTGGTCAATTGCCATGATGTCACCGGTGGAATTTTCGACCGGTGAATTTGGAGCCAAACAACTATGGAAAGTCCTTGAAAATGGCCCAACCAACCAGAAAAAAAATTTTAAAGGACTTTGAGAAAGTCTATGAACTCACATATTACACTACCAAAAACGCACTGCTCTCACACATTACACTTTCCAAAAACGCACTGAACACACACATTACACAACCAAAAACGCACTGCTCTCACACATTACACTTTCCATAAACGCAATGACCTCATACATTACACTACCAAAAACGCACTGCTCTCACACATTACACTTTCCAAAAACGCAATGACCTCATACATTACACTCAGTACCCAAAACGCACTGAACTCACACATTATACTTTGTCTACCAAAAACGCACTGACCTCACACTTTACACTACCAAAAAGGCACTGACCTCGTACATTACACTGTCCAAAAACGCACTGAACTCTCTCACATTATACTGTCCAAAAACGCTCGGAATCCACACTTTACACTACCAGAAACGCACAAACTCCACATATTATACAACTAAAAGCGTACTAAAGCCACACGTTGCACTGTACAAAAACGTACTGACCTCACACATCACACTGTCCAAAGACGCACTGAACCCACACATTACACCACCAAAAACGCACTGAATTCGCACATCACACTGTCCAAAAACGCTCGGAATCCGCACTATACACTACCGATAACGCACTAACTCCACATATTACCCTACTTAAAGCGTACCAAACTCACACATTGCATTGTCCAAAAACGCACTGATCTCACACATTACACTGTCCAAAAACGCACTGAACTCACACATTACACTGTCCGAAAACGCACTGAACTCACACATTACACTGTCCAAAAATGCACTGAACTCACACATTACACTGTCCAAAAATGCACTGTACCCAGACACTACACCACCAAAAAGGCACTGATTTCAGATATTACACAGACCAAACAATATCTGAACCCACTCTTTACACTACCAAAACCGCACTAAATGCACACATTACAGTACCAAAAACGCACTGATCCCATACGTTACACGACTAAAAGCGTACTAAGCCCACACATTGCACTACTATAAACGCAGTAAATCCACATATTACACTACCAAAAACGCAGTAAACTCACACATTACACTACCAAAAACACACTAAACTTACACATTACAGTGCCAAATACTCACTAAACCAAATTACACAACTAAAAACGCAGTGAATCTACATATATTACACTACCAAAAACGAACTGCACTCACACATTACACTGGCCAAAAACGCAATGAACCCACACATTACGTATACACTATCAAAAATACACTGAACCGACGTATTACAGTCAAAAACGCACCAGCTCCACACATTACACACATTACGCTACTAAAAGCCTACTAAACCCACACATTGCAGTGTTCAAAAACACACTGATATCCAACATTACACTGTTCAAAAACGTACCGGACCCACACATTACACTACCAAAAACGCACTGCTCTCATACATTACACTACCAGAAACGCACTGAACCAACACTTTACATTACCAAAAACGCACTGCTACCAAAAAACGCGCTAAACTCAGACATTACACTACAAAAACGCACTAAACGCTCATATTACGCTTGTCTACCAAAAACGCACTAACTTGACACCTTACACTACTAAAAGCGTACTAAACCCACACATTGCACTGTCCAAAAACGCACTGAACTCACCCATTACGCTGGTCAAAAACGCACTGAACTTTCACATTACACCACCAAATACACACTGAACTCACACATTACGCTGGTTAAAAACACACTGAACATTACACTACCAAACACGCAATGACCTTACTCATTGCACTGTCCAAAAACGCTCTGAACCCACACTTAACACTACCAACGCACTTTACTCACAAATTACATTGCCATAAACGAACTAAACTCACTCACTACAATGCCAAAAACGCACTGACCTCACCTATTGCACTACCAAAAGCGTACTAAACCCACACATTGCACTAATAAAAACGCAGTGAATCCACATATTACAATACAAAAACGCGCTAAACTTACACATTACAGTACAAAAAACGCACTAAACGCAAACATTTCACTAGTTAAAACGCAGTGAATCCTCATATGACCGACTACCAGTCCGCTCGGAACTCAAACAATGCACTACTAAAAACGTACTGAAACCATACAGTGCACTGCCAACAAAGCACAGGAACGCACATATTACACTTACAAAACGCACTGAACCCACAATACACTAGCAAAAACGCACTGACCCCACACTTAACACTATCAAACACGCACTGACCCCACATACTACACTTAAAAAACCGCGCTTACCCTACATATTACAATAAAAAAACACGCACTGACCCCACACACTACACTGAAAAAAACGCACTGACCCCACATATTACACTAGCAAAAACGCACTAAACTCACACATTTCACTACCCAAGACTCACTGAACTCACACATTACACTGTCAAAAAACGCACTGAACCACGCATTATACCGTCCAAAAACGTACTAAACTCACACACTACACTGTCCAAAAAACGCCCTGAACCGCACATTACACTACAAAAATCGCCTTCAACCACCCATTACACTGTCCAAAAACACACTGAACCACAAATTACACTGTCCAAAAGCGCACTGCACTCACACATTACACTGCCCAAAAACGCACTTAACTCACATGTTACACTGCCAAAAACGCACTTAACTCACACATTACACTCTCCAAAAACGCACTGAACTCAAACATTACACTGTCCAAAAATACACTGAACCACACATTACACTGTCCAAAAACGTACTCAACTCACGCATTACACTGTCCTAAAACGCACTGTACTCACACATTACACTGTCCAAAAACGCACTGAACTCAAGCATTACACTGTCCACAATTGCCCTGAACTCACACGTCACACTACCAAACACCCACTGAGCCCACACATTACACTACAAAAAATGCACAGAACCACAGATTACACTGTCCAAACACGCACTGAACCACACATTACACTACTATAAACGCACTGTACTCACATTACACTGTCCAAAATCACACCGAATTCACACATTACACTGTCCGAAAACGTACTGAACCCACACATTACACTACCAAACACGTACTGAACTCACACCTTTCACTAACAAAAAAGCATTTAACTCACACATTACACCGTCCAAAGACGCACTGAACCCACACATCACACTGTCCAAAAAGGTACTGAACTCGCACATTACAATACCAAAAACGCACTGAGCTCACACACTGTACTGTCAAAAAAAGCACTGAACCACACATTACACTATCAAAAGTGCACTGAACCACATATCACACTGTCCATAAACGCACTGATCCACACATTACACTACCAAAAACACACTGATCCACATATTACACTGTCCAAAAACGCACTAACCCTAAACATTACACAGTCCATAAACGCACTGAACCAACACATTACACTGTCCAAAAACGAACTGAACCCAAACATTACACTGTCCAAAACGCACTAAACTTACACATTACACTGTCCAAAAATGTACTGAACCACACATTACACTACCAAAAACGCACTGAACTCACACATTAGACTGTCAAAAAAGCACTGAACCACACACTACACTGTCCAAAAACGCACTGAACCACACATTATACTACCAAAAACGCACTGAGCCACAGATTACACTGTCCAAAAATGCACTGAACAACAAATTACTCTACCAAAATTGCACTGAACCACGCATTACACCACAAAAATCGCACTGAAACACACACATTAGACTGCGAAAAACGCCCTGAACCACACATTGCACTGAACCCACACATTGCACTGTCCAAAAACGCACTGAACAACAGTTCACACTGTCCAAACACGCACTGAACCACACATTACACTGACCAAAAACGCAATGAACCCACACATTACACTGTCCAAAAATGCACTGAACCCACATATTTCACCGTCAAAAAACGCATTAAACTTACACATTACACAGTCCAAAAACACGCTGAACCACACATTACTCTACCAAAAACGCATTGAATTCACACATTACATTGTCAAAAAAGCACGGCACCACACATTACACTGTCCAAACACGCACTCAACCAAACATTACACTGTCCAAAAATGCAGTGAACCACACATAACACTGTCCAAAAAACGCACTGAACCACACATTACACTGTCCAAAAACGCGCTGAACCACACATTACTCTACCAAAATCACACTGAACCACACATTACACTACCAAAAAGGCACTGAACTCACACATTACACTGTCAAAAAAGCACTGAACCACACATTCACTGTCCAATAACGCACTGACCCACAGATTACAGTGTCCAAAAACGCACTGAACTCACACATTACAGTGTCCAAAAACGCACTTTACTCACACAAGATAATGTCGAAAAACTCACTGCACCAACCAAAACACACTGTACCCAGATGTTACACATCCAAAAACGCACTGAACCCTTACTTTACGCTGTGCAAAAACGCACTTAAATCACACATTAAAATGTCCAAAAACCGCACTGAACCCTCACATTACACCACAAAAAACGCATCGAAACCTCACATTACATTGCCAAAACCGCACTGTAGCCATACATTACAGTGTCAAAAACCACATAATCCATAAGTGACGCTCACAGAAATCACCCATTTCACAATTAACTGGAGGATTGTTGTATTTGTAGTAACAGGAATCCATCGTGAAAATTAACTATTCACTCCTAGTTCGCATCTTTAAAGTCCAATTTACAGCGACTCAGGCAGTCCATAATTCGCAAGAGGTCATGCCAGTTGTTCAATTTTAACTGACTTTCGAGTTGTGGATTGCGAGTGGATTGAAGTTTAACAAATACCCATTCTGATACACAAAAGAATTATGCACGAAAATTTGTCGAATCTTAGTGCTGGTCGTCATAAATTATGGAATATCAAAATTTATACAATAACTGAAGATAATGCGCGCTCTGTGATTGGTGAGAACCTATTGACTATTATACCAGTAAACCACATGGAAAATGTAGTTATTATATAAAAGCAATATACCACACATTTCTATGGTTTATTGGCTCAATAAACCACTTGGGAAGTTGGAATAACACTCGAAAAACTTGTAAATCACTCGCCTTCGGTTAGTGACTTACAATCGATCTCTTCTCGTGTTCTTCCAACATCCCCCCGTGGTTTATTGAGCCAATAAACCATAGAAATGTATGGTATATTGCTTAATAATAGATATTCGGTAAAGTTTTGGAGTATAAAAATTAATAGATATTCAACTCTTTTCTACAACATTGTCCTTATTTTGTCTCATGGGCATATTTCAACTCAAGCTTTTTTTGCCGTATTTTTAAGTTCGTTTCAGGAGAAGGGACGTCTTTTCAAACGGGAAAACTCAATATGTCGGAAAGTCTCCAGGGATGGAGTTGCAGTAGTGCTTGCACACCTCCTCAACACTGCCATTTGCCACGCTGCACAAGCGTTGCTTTTCCACTGACGTTCACTGGATCTGGAAAGGTAGGTCAAGCTTACCGGAAATTCATGTAAATATCAATATACTGGAACAATACCAGATCTCTAGCCAAAGGTCGAACAAGTTATCTTTTTTTTTTTCACCAACAGTAGGTCTTCTTCTAGATCTCTTAATATTAAAAAACGCAGAATAGTTTGATCAGGAAAATCAAATAGCTGGTTTCATAAATAGTACTTTAAATGCATAGCTAGTTTTTGTATTAAGAAAGCAACCCCTTGAGCTCCATCTATCCTCTTTATTATTTTTTCCCTTTTGGCCACTGTTTTTATCTCGTAATTTCATCTTCTTTGTTGCCAATAAAGCACAGTTAGAGATTACTCATCATTTTTAAAAGGTATAATTAGACTTTTAGATTCTAAAAGAATCATACCTACATACCCGCATTTTTAGGTCCAAGTTCACGTGTCATTGACCCATGGTGAGGAGTTTGCACGTGTTCACTCACCTTCTGCTTTGTGGATTCAATCCGTGAGTAGACGCGGGTTTGAATTATGTGCACGTGAGCCAGGCATTAGTTCAAATGCAACTGGAGTCATAAACTGGATTGCTTTTCAAGATCAACCGCAGATGACACATGGAAGCGTTACTTTTAAAGGAATATGGACAACGGAGACCAAGTGCGACAAAGTTTCATTTGGAAAGGTTAGGCAACCACAGTGTTCACTCAAAGTAGGAAAAAACTCCACTTGCCATTAGTTTGTCTAAGCCATTGTCCCATTAACATTATTAACAAGGATTTATGGAAATTTTACAGAGCTTTGGTGGAAGGCCCTCTGTGTTTGTCTCCGCTAAGTACGCTCGTGCCACAAAGCCGGACGACGCCATGTATTTTTGGTTGGAGAATGTGGATTCGAAAAGTTTTGAAGTCTGCATTAGGGAATTCTTGCCATTTGAAGGCAAACACCAGGATACAATTGTGGTGAGTAGCAGTCCAAAGACATGATATTTCTTCTCTTTGAGTTCAAATTTGGTCCCGTCGATAACTGGTAGTTGAGCGTATTAGGATAGTAATTTTCCTTGGGCTTTTGGTGAAGTTCGCAAGAATTAAGCTCACAGAAATTAATGCAGGCTATTTTTTACACCTGAAGCTATATACTTTTTGGAATTTCGCGACTGTTTAGCCAGTCTATATTGCGCGATTTTGGCAAATTTGGCGGAAAAAAAATAGAAAAAAAAAAACAAAACACGAAAAGAAACTAGTAAGACTCAAAGCAAGCAAGGTATATTATCGTCACAATCAAGAACAAAACAAGATATTAACACTCACAAAAGATGTCTAGAGCGAAAAATGATGACTGTGGCAGTAATCTTTAATTTTCACATTTTACATGTCCTAAATATTGAGTTAATAACTTTTTACTTTTTGCTAGGACTGGTTTGCTTTCATCGGCAATGGTTCTGATTTCAATTTCACGTTGACCGGAGAAGCGGTTTTTCCCAACATCGGCACTCCAACAGCTAACGACAACTATGGATTCTGTCAAGTATTGTGTTTTGATAAGCAGCTGTCAATTATCACTGTTAATTAATTAAAAAAGAGTTCTCTATTGAGTTTTGAAGAGAACTTTGAAATGTGCAACCAAAATATAAACTTCTGCTTTAATTGGATAAAGACATGGAATTTTAAATTCTCCATATAAAATTAATGCTTGTTCAAAAGTGGCATAGTAAGCTAAGTTAAAATACTGACAAATTTCTATTTTCTTCTACAATATCATGATCAGGATTACACGTCATGAGAATGAAAGAAATGATCAGCAAAGAAAAAATGCCCTGATGTTTTGAAAAATTTTCCCATTTAGTAGCATAAGAAGTATTTGGAGAGCAGTGGGGAGAACTTGCATGTTGATACGGCCCACGACACAAGTATAAATCACACCTACAAATTGTAAGCGTCATGGTACCCGGCCAGGGCGTGTCGTAAGCATGTCGCGGGTGAAACATTTGTTCCACTAAAATTGGCCCTTAATATGAGTCCTCGTTTCTTCAACACTGAAAGACGGCGAAATTAGAAAATCACGTTTTCATTTACAAGCAATGTGTTTTTCCTCGAGTCCTTTGTTTAGCATGTCCTGAGGTAGATGCCCTGTTGAAAAACAAAATCGTATGGTTGCGAAACATTGTTATCCTGATATAAAAAATTTCAAATCCAATTATTTAATAGTAGTAATAATAATAATAATAATAATAATAACAATAATAATTGTAATAATAATAATAATAATAATAATAATAATAATAATAATAATAATAATAATATGACTTTATTTAATGAGGGTAACATAATTTACTGGTTGCCCAGTAGTTTACAATATGGCCCTCCCTAATTTTACATAAAATAGAAAAAAGAAAAATATATATGACACGATTAAAACCGGAACCTAATTAACTACTGTACATACTATATTCTAATGACTAATAATAAATTTGAACTTTATACTAATAAGATCTAAAAAAGGCTGCTAACTTCAAAGTGTGACAAAGTGTGACAAGTAAACTCCCCAGCTAAAGACTAGCTTGTTTATTCATCTTCACAGCAAGTCCATTACAACACTACCTTTTACGCGTCACCAGCTGTCCTGGTTTCGGTTCATCATCAGTATGACCGTAAAGCAAAAACAAACATTGCCCCAGAAAACAACATTATCACGGCATGGGTGGAGGTAAGATATCACTATTTTTTGCCGTGTGCGAGTCTTTACTTCAAATTCTCCTACCTTTTTAAAACTTTCACAACGAACGTCTCGAATCAAACTACAATAATAGAAACAAACACCCTGAAAATGTGGAAATTGGGGTAAAATGGACCGACCAACAGACAAAAATCAGGAAACTAATGACAGTTCTTTTCATTTTAGGACGTTGGTCTTACTTCAATGAAGGTTTGCGTTAAAGATCTGGGTGGGGCAGGCAGGAAACACGATCCGTTGTCTGTCAGTTATATTGTCATTGGAGGTGCGTTTACGTCATAGAATGCCAGTCGAGGTTCATAAAAAATTCGCCAACAACAAACTCACTAACAAGGAACTCACCCACAACAATCTCACCTACTAAAAACTCACCCAGAACAAACTTGCACACAACAAACTCACCCACAACAAACTCGTGCACAGCAACTTATTATTTTTATTTAATCGTATTCGCCGATGAGTCTACACTCTGATATAGTAGCTAAACAAAGCCACGCAAGAAACTTGCTCAACAAACTCTCGTAAAACGAACTCGCCCACAAAAAGCTCACCCAGAACAAACTCGGCCACAGCAAACGTTCCCACAGCAAATTCCCTCCCCACAGTGTACCACAGTGAATTGTATTCTGCTCTCTCTGTTCGTTAATAAAGTGTTTGCATTAAAAATAATAATAACTTCCAATGAAATGAACCCGTTAAGCTCTGACGAACACTTCATCTAAAGAGAGCCTAAGATTGGTTTGGCTTGGAGGATTGCTATGAGGTAAATTGCTCATATATATATTTTTAATTACAATCAGACTTCATGCTTCTCTTTCCGCAGATCTCGATCCTTGCCTCAATGTTATCTGCCCATCGTTTGGAGTCTGTAAGACATACAGTGCTCATGAAGCACGCTGTGTGTGTCTCAAAGACTGCCCCTCTTATCAGGATCCAGTGTGCACCGCGAATGGAACAACATATGACAACAAATGCTGGCACGAGTTGAGCTACTGTAGAGGACTGGAGAATAACCTTGTTTATCACCCAGGAAGCTGTGAAGGTAAGAGAGGGACTCAAACACGGGTCCCTACATTAAAATAAACAAACAAACAAACAAAAAGCAAAATAAAACATTACTTGTTTATCTTAAAACAAGCACATTTAGCGCATTTCGAATATTGCCCAGAAAAACTGTTAGCGGTACTTCGCTTTGAAACAAGATCTCCAGCTTGTCAATTAGGCTACTTCTCTTAGTCATAATTTTCTTTTCTTGTTATTTTTCTTAAAGTTGAAGTCCAAGAAAAAGCCTTATCGCTGTTTTATTCTTTCTGCACAGGTTTCCCAATTGTTCGAGGCCGTTTGGATCTTCTCCGTGTTCGAAAATGGACCGATTCAACCTGTGAGATAGTCGCTTTCCCGCCATATCGCTTCTATCCGGACAAAAAGGTTCATGTCCAAGTCACTGTCAATCACATGAAACAAAATGACTCCGTGACAGTTCACGACGCCGTCACGTCATGGACTGAGAACGTCAACACGAAAAACTTCACAGTGTGCGTGATGCAAGCTGGAAGAAACAGTGGAGAGAACTTAAATCCCTTTGCGACCGTCGATTGGCTCGCATATCAAGGAGCACCGCCCGAAGGAATGACGGGAACAATCACAATGCAAAAATGGTGGTCTGGAACCAAATGCGCAGATGTGACTTTTCGTAAGGTAGGATGAGAAAATAACTCCAAGAGTGACCTCTTCGTGTACTCATATACTTCAGGATTTATGTAAAATACTAACCGAGGTGTCTATAAAATGACTACGTACAAAATGCCGAGTATATTGTCACAAATTACTCTCTAGAAAAAAATCGATAGAATTTGCAATATTTACTCAAAAAATGCCGCCCCCATATACGGCTGGTTTTCTTAAAATGCCATTAAAATTCTAAAACTTAAACTGAGGCCACATCAAATCTCCTTTTTTTAATATATTCTACAAACCAGTGAGATAAAACTTAAGGAAAAATTCATGTCGATAGAAAAGCTTCGCTTTAGAAATAAAGCCTTTTGACATATAATTAAATTTGTGACAGCCCGAGACAGGTATTCTGAAAATTTATTGGCATATACAAAGCCAATATTTTCGCGCCACTTTTCAATTTTCAAATCATCTCAAAAGTTTCTGAAGGGAAACTAGGATTCTAATCGACCTTTATGACCGAAATGTTGGCGGACGCATCCTAGTTCTTGCAAATTTTTTAAAGAGAAATTTGTTTTCTCGATAACTTTGTTCTGAAGGTTACCATAGGATCTGAAATTGCGCTAGTTGTTACTTTTCATCTATCGTTTGACTATTATGCTTCTAAATCTTCTTCATGCAAGAAATCTCATTTTATCATGTTGGTGAAAACCAAGAACTAGACTAGACTACGAGCAGTCTCTCTTTCTGCTCAAGGATAGTCGAGGGAAACGAACAAGCGAGCGGGCACGAACATGGCCTGTCGCGTTGAAACGTGACGTGCGTGTCGCGTGACGCGCGTGTCGTAACTATCATCCTTAAGAGCGTGATTGGATGTATGCTCTGGATGACTTAATTTCAACCCACTGGAAGTTTATTCAGTGAGTCCGTCAGTCAGCCAGCCAGACAGTCAGTCATTCAGCCAGCCAGTCAGTCAGTCAGTCAGTCAGTCTGCCAACCCATTTAGTCTGATGCCACTTGAGGAAATTGATGTATCTCTTTATTGGCACCTGGAGACCTTTTGCCATGCCGTGGCTGCCAGTATACCATATCAGTGCAAGGCAATGCCTTCCC
Source organism: Siderastrea siderea (assembly GCA_964030785.1). NCBI lineage: Eukaryota > Metazoa > Cnidaria > Anthozoa > Scleractinia > Rhizangiidae > Siderastrea > Siderastrea siderea. The sequence continues at coordinate 22,400,724 of OZ034969.1, forward strand.
TCACAGCTCAAACAGGTGGCACATACCCATATAGCTTCTTATGTGTGGTGTGGTCTCATTTAACACTGCTCTTAGTGATCTCTTGTGACAGACATCCACTAGTAACAAGTGCCCCTTCGTTGATAAAGTTTCTGAGTTATGGCGATGCACTTACAGTTTTGTAGAACTGAATTCAATACCATGTTTAAATTGGCTTTCGTATCTTATGCAGAACAAGTTTAAAGAGACGCCTGTAGTTCTTGTCACAGCAGAACATCTGAGGATTGGTAAGGAATATGATGCCTCTCTTATCTGGACAGAGGATACAACCCAGGGTTCGTTTAAAGTTTGTCTTCGTGAAATGCAGAACTTTGATGGAAAACACGAAGACATTAACGTGGTATGTACCAAAAACCTTTTGTTTGCGAAACACTTTCACTGTGGGCTTGCAACTTCATGTTGAGGATCCACGATTTTAAGTTCGAAACCGGTAATGTTTTAAGAGCGACGCTGTTGTGGAATTGGGAGGGCGTGGGATGATGGGCTGAGAAAAGACTCGGTAACTTTTATTCTCTCCTCCTATCTGTTGAAACTGAGTGCTTGTGGCTTTTGATGCCCATCTTGTTGTGTGAACTTTCAGTCTGTTATTTATTTTATCCAAAAAGTAAAAAAGGTAACCGTGTGAATACCGCGGCATATAGTGTTTTCTACGTACCATCAGTTGAAATACAGTACGAACAACGACCATAAGTGAAGATATCTGGCCAATCAAATGCAAAAAACTCAAGAATCATTAATCGTAGCTCAAAATGAAACGTGCCACCGTCTCGGAGTCAAGCGTGGAAGCTAATTGTCCTGATTGTTTTGATAGATCCAATCGGATCACATCTCTTAAGAAATTTCTAACTAAATACAAAATCATGTTATGCTGTGTTTTTGTTGCAGAGCTGGTTGGCCTTTTCAAAATTACACAAACCATTTTTTACTGAACATGGCTCCGTCGGGTTTCCAAACACAAAGCCACCAACAGATGAAAATAACAACGCTTATTGTGAGGTAAGTTTACAAGAAACAGGCATTGTAATTTAACCTGTTAAAAGGCTACATTTTCGCTGTCCTTAAGGTACAGCTAACATGACAGTGGCCAACTCGATGGCGCTCCTTTGGCCTCTGTGCACGTACTTCCTCATATTGTGGTTTTCTTTTACGCTTCTTTATAGTAAATGGTTGTAAAATAATAAGCAATCATTGGACGAGGTTGAGCAAAATATCGTGATTTGTCAGTGGCGAGCAGATCAATTATTTGCCGATGCCGAACAAATCACGATATTTTGCGAAATCGAGTTCAATAATTGTTTTATTATTCAACAAGACAATGTGTTTTTGCGCTTGTTTCACAATTATTTATTCCTGCACCAAGTGCTCGCTTTCATTTCGTTCAAAACTTTTATATTCTGCAAAAAAAATACAAAATTAGTAAATTCCGCTTTCGCCAATAATTAATTCCTTTAAAACGAATACATCAACTGATTTGCCAAAAAGTTCAACGTTCAAAAGGAAGATTCAGACCTTTTTCATCAAAATTTTTAGTCAAAAATCGCAGAAGTTCCGCACTTTATTGGCTTACTTGCCCGCGTTTGAGTTTGAGCTCTGAACAGGTGACTCAACTGCGCACGAGCAGAATTATTCGCAGCAAAACAATTTCGCACCGTAATGCGCATGAGCAGACAATTATTCGTTGGCAGTTATTTGCAGTGACGTAATGGTCTCTCGGCCAATTAAAACGCCGGATAAAATAACGTGAATGATAACTGTTAATGTCAATGCTGTAAACAGTGTGAAATACAGTTGAAAGTTAAGCAGAATGCATTTCAAAAAACCCAATATAATTAAAATTTTAATTCATTGTCTTAATTGATAGTTTGTCAAGTTTGAAAGAAGCTACAACGCAACACCAACAGTTTTGACATCAGCCAATCACAGCACAACAGCAACTGGAAACTCAGCACCAGTTCACAACGGGATTACCACGTGGATTGAGGTAAACATTTGTTCCCAAGAAAAATTATACAGTGTACTCTTTTAACGGGACACTTGCTTTTGCAACCGTCGGTAAGGCAGGTCTCTCGATCTTGGAGAAAGATAAAATAGAGGACTGAAATACAACGTGGACGACAGGGACGAATTGCACTTGACAGTGTAAAAGAGGTATCCGTCTTAGTGAAGCGGTTTTTCTTAGAGAGAGGTAAAGTTAAGGACTTAACGTAGGACAGGAACAATTAACAGTGACTCTAAGAGGTAGAGTTGTATATTACCTAATCGCCAACGAATTGAAGCGGACAGTGGAAGAATAATAAAGGAAGCAAAGTTTATTCTGTTTTTTAATTTAAAACCTTGGCTTTCCAAATAAGGTAGTGATGGTGTTATGTCAATATGACAAGAGAAGAAGGCCAATCAGATGGCTCACAGAAAACTGCAACATCTTACGATAGGTAAAACACAGTAATATAAGAGATGATTGTCTCTAAGAAAAGATTTTACGATGCTAAATCATCCAAACAAGTTGAACCGGATGGAATGTAAAATTATTGTACCGATTGATTTGCAGAATGTGAATGCCTCGGGATTTAGACTGTGTCAAGGAATTGTATGAGATGAGATATGATCCCGTGTCAGTGAACTATGCTGTTCTAACAGGTCAGTGTGTTAAACGGCAATGATAGCAGTCATAGGTTTTTGTTTTGACTGTCTAGAATGAGCTTTGAATAGTTTTGGGTTAGCATTGTTTAATTGTTAAAAACGCGGCAGAAAACCATTCAAAGCAAACATGGCGTTTCTTTCAGCTTAATTCAGGAAAACTTTTTGTTGTAAAAGGTCAGACGAGATTGATGTAGTAATATAATCAATATATAATTCCATATATGTGAACTCTGCTCTTTGCGGCAAATCAGAATTTAGCAGTTTGACCTCAAGTGTCACTAAGGTGCGGAATTGCAGAGTATCAAAATATCATTGATATATATATATATTATTTGCCGGCCGGGAGGTCCGTATTGAGAAAAACTGTGCCAGAGGTCTTGAGTACGGCCCGAGGCCGCAGGCCGAGGGCCGTGCTCAAGACCGAGGGCACAGTTTTTCTCAATACGGACCGACCAAGGCCGGCAAATAATATTTTTATTTTTTTCTTGTTGTTTTTCAAAAGTTAAACGTGTCTTGTTGTTTTCGGAAAGCAACGTTTTGCAAGCGCGCGTAAAATGAACCATGAAACGAAGCCGTTTGTGACACCAGAGCAGCAAAATACGCTTTTTTACTCTGTTAAAACTCAGAAATCACAGGAAGCAATATAACTAAAAGAAACCCCTTTATTTTCCCAAATTTCGATACATGTAGCTAACTCCTGCTCGATTTACTCAAATGTTTGTCGAAAGGGAAGAGGCGATTTACATTGGCCCGTTCCGTTGACCGCGGTCAAGATCGGAAAATTCCGCCCGCTCCCGGAACCAATCAGATTGCAGGATTTGGTTCATCTTGCCCGCTCACGCGCTGAGAAAAAAATAATCTTTGATATTCTCATAAGCCAGTATCTTGATAATAGCAAAATATCATGACATTCTGATATTTTGATGAACAAGGTATGCTCATGCCTCCCTGATCAGAATACATTTGATATTTGGAGACTCTGAGCTCATGATGTTTTGATAAGATCAAAAGATATCATAATAGCAACCTAATATCTGTTTGATATTTTTAGCTTCTCATGATAATTTGATAAAATCATAAGATCTCAAATAAACCACTCTCGAGCTAAAGGTTCTCCCTCACGACCTTTGAGATTTTGATATTCCTCTGATATTTTGAGATTCTCATGATGTTTTGATTACATCAAGAGATATCAAAAGTAACATTCCACCCTAGAGCCCCCCGGGGGGGGGGGGTACTTGGGTCAATTTTTGCTGGGTATGTGCCGCTGGCCTCTCCGAACCCCTACCCCATTATAGTATATTCTGTAGCCAATTATAGACCCCGTGTTAGTCACTTTTTGGCAAATATACCCCAAATCCCTTTTTGCCAGAATTTACTTACCCCTGAAATCCCGCAAATGTGCGACCCCATTCTAGTAACTCTATTAGCTCCTAATGAAAATGCAACCCCATTATAGTCAATCCAGTCGTAAAAATGCGACCCCATCCAGCGGCACATCCCCATTAGCCTATTACTAGGAAGTACACCCCACGGGCCTAGAGCTAAAGGGTCTCTCACAAGGCATTGGAGATTTTGATATTCTATTTGATATTTTGAGATTCTCATGGTAATTATATAAAATATCAAAATATCAAACCACTACAGAGCTACATGATGTTCCTCCTCAAGACAGTTGAGATTTTGACATTCCCTCCGATATCTGAGATAAAAGTAGTGGGGAATGTCAAAATAACACTACCCACTCTCACTATTAAAATATCATGATATTATCAAACATCATCAGAGGAACTGTATAGAAAAAATATTTGATCTAACAAAAATAATACTTGTACTTGATATTTTGAATTCCGCAATGCCACACCTTGCTACAAAAGAAAACATAGGCGCGCAATACGCGCAGAGCCAATGACGTTTTTTTTCACAATATGGTGAAATTTGTCCTGACAACCTATGGGACTTTACACCTCCGGTAAGTCCCACCCTAACCCCTCAGCCCCCCCCCCCCCCCCCCCACCACCATCAAAAAGATCTTGTGGTTATCCACTATAAAACCTGGTAATGATTCAGCAGCATGACTACGCGGAGTAAAAAAAAAAAACCGAAGAAAGCTCTTTGTTTCACGGTTCTTCAAAGAACACAGACAAAAACAAGTAAACTTAAACTTAAACTCACCGTCGAAAAATATTGCATACATAATTTAGGCAAAGATCAGTGGAAAGTTAACAATTTTACTTCAGAAATAAATGCAAGTTGCAGTTGAACCTTTTTATAATTTCTTACTTCTACCGGCGAATATCCAATACTTTTCAGTGCTCATAAACGGTCAACTTTCTAAAGGGTGCCGTTTTGACGCTCTGCGTGATTTGCGTGACACGCGACTCGCTTTACTTTGTTTAATTTGTAAGGTTTCAGACGTTTCAGGCAACCACTTACGTTCTTAGTACATTGTATTGTCAAAACAGGAGTCTGCCATCAAACGGCGTTTCTTGTATCCACAATATTTTCTTTCGAAATCGGTTTGAACTAGCGTTTATAAACACGACTGAAATAGTTTTGCAACCATATTTATTTCCCCTGTTATTTGAAGTTGCTTGCTTTGTAATCAAGTCGGCTATAATAATTTTCGTCTTTTTGCTTCACAAATCGACCAAAGTATGTTTACATTTGTAACTTTCCCACGGTACAAAGGCTGTGTTTTCACGAGCACGATTGTCTCGCTTAACATTCCTGAAGGTGTTTTGTTTACTGACTTCGTTAAGCGACTTAAAAATGATTGGTGTTTTCACGAGTAAGATTGTATTTCATTTAAGTAATTTGAGGAGAGCACGCGCGCGAATAAATTAGTTTGAATAATGGCGGGAGATGCGGACGAAGCTCACATGTGCGTCCTTCCTTTTTTTTATTACTGTATTTATGCGCTTGGTTTTCATCCGACGAAGGAACCGATTTCAGCAAAGGCTAAGGTTGCTCACAATCAGAGGTAAGAGAAGAAGAACGGAGGCGTATTTTTTGCATTCGCAAAGGAAGATCTGCCGCAGAAGAAAAGTCGCATGGGTTCTAGAAAGGCCACAATTCTGGTTCGAACATATGCTTCTAAACCAATACGCAGGGTCATTAACAGATCGAGAAGGGTCATTGAACGGAAAATTATTCATCTTCGCAGAAAAAAAAAACTACGCCGTGGTCACAGAAGTTTATGCGCCGATCAATTCGAAAGTTCAACATCCCCCCCCGGGCAACCCCCCGGGCATTTGAACTTTTGAAGATTGGCTTGTTCAAATTCCCTCCCCTCGGGGCAAAAAAGCCGTTCAAATGCCCCACCAATTAGTACTGAACTACCTCTCCGCAAAGACAAATTTCGTCTTCAATCAAACACTTTACACGCCTTTCAGAGAGAGATATGCCGTTTGATACCTTCAAACGTCTTTAAAGACCCTTTTGAAAGAGTTATTCACTAACAAAGGCGAAATTCTATCTTGTAAATCCGTCACACCCTGCAAAAACCGAAAAAAACTCACGGGCCTACTATGTCAGAACAAGAGATAAATCCGGTTCAAATTCCCCACCCTTCCAACGCAACGTTCAAATTCCCCCCTCCCAGGGCATGATGCACAGTCAAATGCCCGGGGTATGCCCGGGGGGGGGATGTTGAAGTTTCGAATTGATCGGCGCATTAGCGAGACGCATAAAAATAGAACCGGCGTGTTATATTTCCGATTTCAAGTGCGATTTGACAGCTTTGTCAGATGAGCTGACCACAAGTTGCTTCTCATTGGAGGAAATTGATTGCTGACTCGCTTAAGCTACCTGGGTCGGTGGCTTAAATTTAATGAGAATTGCATTGAAGTTTGCCGACTCGCTTAACTTTAAGCGAGTCGGAAAAGCAAGTGTTTTTACGAGATTTCCGGTTGTCACTCGCTAAGCGACCTGAAAAATTGCTCGTGAAAACACGACCAAAGTTATTTTTAGCTCACGTGTTTATTTGGAGTCTCAACCTACAGCCGAATAAATTTCGTTTGCTTTACCTTCGAACAGTACGAAAATGTTCAAATTCAGCTCGCTTTCCAGTAGATCCAACAGGTCTCTGTTAGAATGCTTTGTCACATATCTGTTGTTGTTAATCTTTCGGTACTGTTTCGGTCGGTTCGAGATGTTTCAAGTGTTGCGTTACATTCCTTATAAGGCTGAAATTACAGTTGTCAACTATGGAAATTTCTCAACATACGCTTTACACTTTGAGCTATGAATAACCCCGAAATAACGTTTAGTATCTTGTTAAGATTTTACTACATCCATCCTCTAATTCCTTGATCACCACTGTGACTTGGATTTTAATACTAGTTTCATTCAAGTTTTTCAGTTTTAAGAATAGCTAGCAACAAGCCGCGCAATTTCCGATTTAGTTTTAATTGGGTTCATGTTTTATAACACGCACACAAAAATGACACTGCAAATTTTAGATTCGCTGTTACCGAGTAGCCTGCGTTGCAGCCGGCCCACGCGTTGTCGAAACTCGAAACCGTCGATATTCTATACAGGCGGTGTAGAGTGTCTGCGACGCAGGCTATTACCGAGAGATAATCCCGAAAAATTTTATGCTGTTTTACTCTACTCTTTTCACTATCGTTATAAACTTGGGCTTTAAATATTGTTTCTTTCACTGTTAATTAGGGATCGATGTAACGTTAATTTCCATGTTCTGTTCATACAACATCTCAAATTGGCAAGTCCGTCTTGTATTTGCTGCTGTGGAAAAATGTACTTCAGCTAAGTAAACACAGGACTACAACGCGAATAAAATCCTGCCAGACCTCACGTACACAAAACAGGCATTCGAAGTAGATCCACACTTGCGAATGCAAAACACTTCAAAGCCCGGGGGTCTTACTCCCATAACATTAGCTGTATGGGTTTGTGCCGCTGATAAGGTAAGACTTTCAGTGTCCCGGTGCACACCCCCACCCATCGTCTCACAGAATATCCCCCCAGCCTCACAAATCGTAAGACAGACATCGCACGTACGTACGTACAACGTCTATCCAGACGTCTATCGTTGATTTTTAGGCTCTGACAGTAGCCATATGACGTCACTAACGTGACGTCATTGGCTAAAAATGAAGTCTTGTACAAGAAAGCACAATTTCAACTCAAGAGAAGTAAGATATAGCTCCTCCAAACGTTTGATTTAACGCGTCAAATTCACCGATAAAAGGACGAAATGACTGTAAACTTTTTCTCTCAAATTAAAAATTTTCACAGATATCTGTGATCCTGGATGGAGCTATTTCAATGGGTTCTGTTACTTCACGAGTGCAAAATGTGCAAACTGGACTACAGCTCTGGCTAAATGTCGACAGCAAAACTCCGTCCTTGTTGATGTCACCAACAATGAAGAAAACGTTTACATACAACGTCGCCACAATGGTGACAAATCCTGGCTGGGTTTGAACGACATCTCTACAGAGGGTAACTTTACTTGGGCGGATCGCGGAGGCGGGAACGTTACCGCTTGGGCCAAGAATCAGCCGAATAACTTCAACCAAGAAGACTGTGTACACGCACTTGGTGTGAAATACAACTATGAATGGAATGACGTGAAATGCAGCGACTGTCATCAGTTCACTTGCAAGAAAGGTAAGATAGTTTCTAATTACAAAATATTATCACCGTTGATTTAATGGACTTTTTACAGACCATAGTTCTACTTAACTATTTGTCCCTCAGCAGATATGTCTATTTTGGGAAAATGTCAATTTTGCATAACCTGTATTGAACCTTAAAAGTGAATTGGCCGCAAAGATTATTCGATAACGTTTAAGTACACTCCTTTGGCTCTTTTTGAATATGCGGATCAATCATAGATTTTTAACTACTCAGAAGTAGAAAAAAATTCCTTTGAAATTCGGTAAAACTGTCACTTTTTTAAATCTGCCAAACCACCCTCTCTGTTGAAGATTATTCCCCAGCTGATCTGAAGAATCTGAAAGGAATACTAACATTTTTTTTACGAAACAGAAGGTCAGTTAAGTAGAGAAACATCGTTTGATTAATGATTGGTTAGCGTTTGTTTCAACAAGAAAAATGCAAAGTTGATAAATTTTAATTTAGAAATTTTTTTTAGCCAAAATTGCTCCAGCGGGTTCAAACTTAAACTGTCTGTCACGTGGCCACTTGAGTTTTATTATTACACATTAATTGTGCTTACTGTCTGCCTTCTCACTGGCTAAGAGCCTACAGCTAATTCTGGAAATCAGCGCACTCTACAAATTATTCACTATATAATCTGCTGTGAATAATCTGTAGGTTGCGTGCGCAATGCATGATTACCAAAAGCAATATCACGTTCACGTGTGGCGAGTAGCAGCTTTGCACATAGCCAAGAATAACATAACCTGCGATCAGGCTCTATTTTCGTTTCGCTCGGTGAAACATTCAGGCGGGCAGGGCGAAACGAAAACTAGAGCCTGATACAATTCTTCTACGGAACGTCTACCGCCCACTTTTCTGATTGATTGACATTCAACGAAACAGCCAATCAAATTTCTTCTGCTTGCACGATCCTCGGTATGCAAATTTCCCATAACGGCAATTCGCAAAACGTCACGCAATTGTTAGCAAAAACAAGAAAATCACAGGCTACGATATATCTCCTAGGCACTAGCGCTCAAATTTACAGGATTGCTAACTTGAAGGTTCCGTTGTTGTACATGGATGCTCTGTCTGAGCTGAAACTGAATGAAAAGTTAGAACACAGGGGGGTTGTCATGTACCAAAATATGCTGCATGCTTGAATCTTTTCATTTCAGGTGGTATATTCTCTAGGCGTTTGTCACCGATTTTCTGCCTAAAAGAACTCGGGAAATTAAGAGAAATAACTTCAGTTTCATTCTTTAGAATAAAGATATAAATAAAACCGTTTATAAAAAAATGAGTATTTTTAAATTTAATTTAGTTCCAGAGGGGTATCCTATCGTTTCGATACAAAGAAGTGATAGATATCATTAAAGATGTGTTTATTGTTCATCGTGGTGTACGATAGGAAAGATAAACGTTTATTCGTTTGTCTCACAATGGAATCGCTTTGAGGTGTTGATCGCCACGTTTCGATTGCAATACTGCTAGTCTTCATCGGGCGATGAGGTCGATTGTTTACGTGTCGCTATTTGCAGCATGTTGGTTCGCTGCTATTGGTGCATTTCGATCCTCATTATTATTCCGACTTTTAGATGTTGTTCCCTCACAGGTCCGCTTTGTGGTTGATCGGCTGTTGTACTCTTTGATGGTAGGTATCCAAGGGTGCGTTCGATTGGGAAATCCGGATTTCGATTTTCAAATCCGGATTTCGGATTTCCCAATAAAACGCGAAATCCAAAAACGGATTTCGACGAACCAAAATCCTTTTTCCATATGGATTTCAATTAAGAAATCCCTTTTCGGATTTCATGGATTTGCCTCTTTTGCGTTTTTTTGGGAAATCCGAAAACGGATTTGCAAAACTGTTCTCGTGAGCTGCGGTTTGTTGTACGCTGCTTGTGCGCGCGCATTGGTGTGAGCAGAGTCATTCGGCAGCCATCTTTAACTAGTGAGCTGAGGATCGAAAGTAAACAGGATAAACTGTGAGTACAAGCTCTTTAAGTCCAGTAATTTCTTATTTTTTTTTAATTTACACTTGCGTATTAGTGATTTTTGTCAATCAGATGGTGCTTCAAATGCTAGATTGGACCCATTACAGGACGCTAAATGCAAACGATTGTGATCCAGTGGCAAAAAACTGGCTACATGTAGCTTTAGCAAATGCAAGTTGAGCTGATGCAAATACATAAACTAGAAATATTTTCAAGAAAATTGTGCTTTGAACCTGAGCATTTCCCTGAAGTCACAAATATAGCGCAAGACTGTTTTTTTTTTTTTTTTTGCTACATGTTAACCCGATTTGGGCTTAAGACACTATTCTGGTATGTCACGGTGCAACTCTTTTCTGCTGTTGCTGTAATATTTACTGTCGTTACACAAAGAAGCTTGAAATTACACTATTTAACCGCGATTTATTATTACAGTGAACTGTTTTGATCCTAATACAGTACAGCCATGACAAATTTTTATCTTTTTAAGGCTGGAAATGTGGAACAACCAATGGCCTGATGATCCATCATGGTTCCATGCGAACCCCTTTGGACAGTATCCACCCTCCGCACCTCCACAACATTCAGTCCCTTCACAACACTCGATCCCCTCACAAGTTTCAGTGCCACCACAGGTATATCAGTCAGCATTAGGTGCCTGCTCACAAAGCATTCCAAACGGAGCAGCTGCAGCAGAGTCACGGTCACTCACCCCTAGTCCAGTCAGTTTTAGTGGTCAAGGATCAGTAGGCAGCTCACAAAGCATTCCAAACAGAACAGCTGCTGCAGAGTCGCGGTCACTCACCCCTAGTCCAGTTAGTTTCAGTTGTCAAGGATCAGTAGGCACAGACAGCGACGATGGAGCAACAAATCAGTCAGCATTAAATTGTGGAAATGTAAATAGAAGAAAACAGTGGTCAAGAGAGGAAGTCCTTGCATTGCTGGATGTATACGAAAAGAGACGGGGTGATTTCAAAGATCCAAAAAAGCGAAATAAAGATGTTTGGGAGACTATTGGGGCAGAGATGGAAGAATTAGGATTTGCTGATAAGAGGAATGATTGTGAAATTAAGTTCAAAAACATGAAAAGAACATACATCAGCACAGTTGATCACAACAACACCTCTGGGAATGACCGCAAAACTTGCGCATACTTTGATGAAATGAACAAACTATTTCAGAAGGATGCGCGAATTCAACCTGTTGCAGTTTGCAGTAGTCGTGCAGGTACTAAGAAAACTGCAGAGTCCACAAGTGAGAAAGATGCTACGTGTAGTGAATCAGAAAATGATACTCTTCCCAGCAAGCGAAAAAGGAAAAAAACCAAAGCAAGTGATGATCTTGTTTCCTTGTTCAAAGACTTCACAAAAACACGAGAGGAGAGGGAAAGAGAGAGGATGCAAGAATTAAAAGATATGCATACAGAGAAAATGACCATGATGGGACGCTTTCTGCAGGTGTTTGAGAAATCCTTTGAAAAGGATTAAAAAAATCCTTTAGAAAGGATTTCTCAAACACCTAAAGAAGTTGTCCAATGCAAACCATCTGTGAGATTGTCAAGAAGTCTACCCATCATTGCCATTTTCCTTGTTCATAAGGGTACAGAGACATGTGAAGGCTGGCAAGGTTATACATTACCATAAACTGTGGATCCAGAATGCATTCATTGTTCCTGTTACATGATTGAGTAATAAACTACCCAAGGAAACATAGTTTTTGTGCATGAAGGATATATTTATATTGCATATACCAGAACATATTGTATTTAAAATTGAAATTTTTGATTGATTTTGAAAGTTTTTTGGGTACTTTTTGCAGTCATTTCACACCATAGCCTTGGCTGCCTTTTGCTCTTATGTACTCTATTTTGAGGGTCTCTGTGATGCTTTATAAGCAGTTCAGCTGTTATGTTTGTGATAGCACACCATTTAGATGTTGGGATGAGAAAGTACAACAACTGTTATCATTGCTTGTTATGCTTTTGAATGGTTTGAATCTTGATGAACAAATTCAGCTATTGTTAGATCTTTTTGTTGAATTCATTGGCAGCCACATGTTCTTCTTTCAAACTCGCCATTTTTGTACAAATGATTGACTGAAGACAATGCACTTTGCTGCCATTTTGAATTGACATGGCTCCATATTGATATCCCTCTTAATAAGGAATGAAAAATGAAGGCCACTCCATCTGCTTTACTGTAAAATGTCAGGATCGTTGGGTTTGCTTGACAATTTTGGATCTCTACTGAAGAGTAGTGTTAAAACTTTCTTGTGTTACTCATAATATTATCAGATCACTGTCATGTCTCAGATAGTGAAATCATTTATTGGAATTTTATGCAAATGTTAATGTTGGTATAAAAATGTGAATAAATACTTTTTCAAGGTATACTAACAGCATATGTGTTCCAAGTATTCAAAATTCTCCTTATGAAATTTTGCTGAGAAAATATTAACCCCATTCAGTTCAAACAAATCTAAGCACCAACTGTAAACAACACCAATGTAGGAATTCTTAGGAATAGAACACATTGCACAACACCAATGTTGTAATCCTTAGCAATAGAACACATTGCAGTTTTCATAAACATTTGGGTGTGTTTGAGCAGTATTGTATAATGACCAGGATTGAATGCAAATGAGGTGGACGCCCATTATGATAAGCATCACAAAGTGTCTTCAGCTATGAAAGTTCACCATAATCCACATAATTCTGTCATATATTAAGTAAATTGAGAGTGGCACAACTGTCAAACTGTTAAAATTTGTGTTTAATCCTGGACATATTGCAACCACTGAAAACTTTTCCAACAAATGCATATTTAGTACATTCTTGTCATTAATTCTTTGGTGAATTCATAAAGTAGCAAGTAGACAAGTTTTTTAATTTGGAAAAAAGATCTTCCTTGTTAAAAAAAATGTTTGATTATTTGGATGGCTTATGCATATATACAGCAACTAACTGTAACTGAGGCAACTGCACAAAACTGTAATGAAATCAGACAGCTTTTGGTGATTGTGTGAAGCTAACTGTACTACTGGAACTGGTATGACTTAAGCAAAACTATCGGTAAGCAACTAACACAGACAATACCTATTAGAAATCTGACTAGTTTAGAAGTTCAGATCATATACTTCCAAAGGTTGCTCATTGTCTCAAATAATCTGAGATGGGAATGTCTTGTTTACTGCAATCTGATTGGGTAGCTTTATTGGTTATCAGTTGGTCTGGTAACATAGCCGCACTGCACAATTTATCATTAACCCTTCCAGCCCTGATATAAAAATGCATTATTCTCCTTACTGTTCTCCATACATTTCTTATGCAACTAGCAAGGAGAATTTGTCTAAATATCAAGACATCTTATCCTTGGTGATCACTTCCCTTATTCTCATCACTTGAATGTTTGAACAAGTAGAGATTACGTAGAGAGAAATTTCATTTTTGTCACTGATAGGGCTTAAAGGGTTAAAGAAACTTTCCTGTGTAGCAGTGTCTAGGCTCTCACAGACATGAGGTAATATTAGAAGACACTAAAGTTGCAGCTTAAGGGCTAAATGCAAATGCATGTTGAGTTTTTATCAGTTTGATCACCACCCTAAAGTTTTGATAAAAGAGTACACAAACAAAACAAAGATATTCCTGTCGGCTCAAATAAACAGCTGGCAGCCAATCAGTGGACTTATATTTTTAAGCTGTTATTAACCCTTTAACCTCCAAGTCTGCATCAGTTTAGGCTAAAATCAAAATTTAAAAAATGTATATACAAAAATTTTATCTTGCAAAATACTGAAAAACAAGTAGTAACTGCATGCAAACGTACTGCCAAAGAGGTACCAATTGAATGGTTCCACCATAGGATTTCATCCACATACTCAAAAGTTAGAACTGCATTAAACAAATTGTTGTGTCTCCATAACTGACTAGTCTAGGAGTGTGACAGGGTTAATTTCAATGAGAAAAGTAATTAATTGTTTACAGTTCACCCATGCTCATTTACACACATGTTACAGACAATGTCAGACTTTTTAAAGGCTGATGGGGTTGATGCTTAATACACTTGTGTAACTGTACTTTCAGTTTTTGCCATCTGAAACAACAAAAGTCCTCTCAGCAGCTTATGTTTTGCTAGTTAGGTGCTAATGTAAACAATTTCAATAGTTTTATTACTTGCATGTAATGTTTGACCACATTTCACGCAGATTTGCAAACAGGATGGTATTATTTTGATCCACCATCTTCCTACAAAGCCCTTGTAATTTGACGGCGCTTTTCTTCTCCTTCTGTATCTCGAGGAAAGAAAAACAATCCATCATCTCCATCATCATCATCACTGTCATCCTCACCATCTCCATCATCCAAGAAATCATCAATGTCATCTTCAGTCATCAAGCATATATTGTGTAGTACACATGCTGCAACAACAATTACTGGCACATCCTGAATTCTCTGTTTGAGCATTGATGTTTTGAGCTTTCGAAATCTGCCTTTGAGCAATGCCAGTGATCTCTCAACTACCATTCTTGTGGAGCTGTGCAAAAAATTGTAGCGTAATTGTTGTCTTGTTAGGCGACCAGTGTCTCTGTATGGCGTCAAAATCCAAGGCTTTAGTGGATAGGCAGCATCGCCTATTAAATGAGAATTACCGGGAAATAGCTGACCTCTGTTTCTCTCAGCGTCAATAAACAGCGGGGAATTTCTAAACACTCGAGCATCATGAACAGACCCAGGAAAACCACAAAACACATCTATGAACATCATTTCCATGTCACATACAACTTGTAACTGAAGAGAATGAAATCCCTTTCTATTTATGTACTGTTCTGGGTCTTTGATGGGTGCTTCAATTGGTATGTGACTCCCATCAATAGCTCCTAACACCCCAGGAAATCCTCGTTGTTCTTCAAACTTTTGAATAGTGTTCCTTGCATTGTCTCCCTCTGGGAGATGAATAAATCTATGTACCAAGTTGTCCACAATCGCTGTACATATTCGCTGGTAGACTTCATAGCACGTTGAACGAGAAATGTTAAAACGATCAGACACCGATCTTAGGCACTCGGGATTCGCTAGAATCCAAACGGTAATGAGGATCTGCTTCCTGAGTTCAACTGGTGCTTTACCTCCGTGGCCATGAGCTTGATGAGGGATCTCTGGACAAACGCCGAGTAAACCTTCTATAAAGGAAACACTGTCTCTGCTCATACGAAAATGACTCCGAAAATCATCGAGCCTATAGCTTGGTACAACCACTTCAAAATATCCCACTACTCTTACCCGATTTACGGGAAACCCGTGATTGCCAAGCAAAACAAGCAGCAGCAAATCCTCTGTCTCATCATCACTCAATTCCTGCAGTTCCCTTTCCGCAGTAATGTCAAACAACTCTTCGAACAGGAGCACCAACAGAGTCAGTGCTCTCTGTCGGTTCGCCATGTTGGATTGCGTACGCACAATCGGCGTACAACAAACCGCAGCTCGCGAGAACAGTTTTGCAAATCCTTTTTCAGATTTCCCAAAAAAACGCAAAAGAGGCAAATCCATGAAATCCGAAAAGGGATTTCTTAATTGAAATCCATATGGAAAAAGGATTTTGGTTCGTCGAAATCCGTTTTTGGATTTCGCGTTTTATTGGGAAATCCGAAATCCGGATTTGAAAATCGAAATCCGGATTTCCCAATCGAACGCACCCCAAGCTTCAGGAATTTCGATTCCACTGGTTGTTTACCATTTACAACAACTTTCCGGAAATTCCGGTTGGAAAGTAAATGGTACACGACTTTTCGGGTCGTTCCAGTGGAAAATTTCCCGGAGCAACGGAGCGTCTGAAAAGGTAGTCCTGCTTTTCCAGACGGAATGTTCCAAACGGAAATTCGTATACCATTTTTTCAAACCTAATCTTTGATACCATTTTCAGGCTCTTGCAGCCATTTTCTGTCCCAACAACAATTAATTAGGGAGCTTAACGGGAAGGAAAACGTCACTTTTAAAATGACTTCACAATCTTTGAAACTTCTTGGCGATTATTCCGACTCGTTTAACCTGTCTAATGCAGTCGAATTATCCAGGAGCTGAATTTGTAAGGACGGTGTATCAAGTTCGTAAGGGCTTCTTGCATTTCCTTCGTGATGTTAGGCTTGGGCGGTTCAGCCTGTTGAAGGATGTTGTTAACATTTCTCCTTATAGTGTCTGCTTGTTCTGAGTCAAGCGTTCTTATAGCCGAACCCTTTCTCTAGCAATGATACCTCAGCATCGCTGAGGGGCCGTGATGATAAGTTAATAACCCATTTAATTATTTTTGTCGACTTGAGGTGTTTGGTCAACATGAGGTGTTCAAGAAACAGGAGCCTGTTTCTCTTGTACAAGTTTCAGAAACTTGCGTTGTTGCCGACCGCACAACTGAACCTTACACCTACACAAATTACCGACCTTTTAAACTTTGTCTTAAGATCCACGTATTTCCAATACAACGGGTCTATTTACGAACAAAAAGACGGAGCAGCTATACAGTAGCTATGGGGAGCCCTGTCTCTGCTGTTATTGCTAACCTTTACATGGAAGAGTTTGAGGAACTGGCGATAGCAACAGCGACCTATAAACCTAGGATCTGGAAGCGATATGTAGATGACACTTTTACAGTCTTAAATAAAGACTATGTAGACGGCTTTTTACAACATCTAAACAGTCAACAGCCTGCTATTCGTTTTACCATGGAAATCGAGAAAGATAACACTATTCCTTTTCTCAACACATCAGTTTCAAGGGATTCAGACGGTCTTCTCACCACCGGTGTTTACAGAAAACGAATAAACGTTCATCTTTCCTAAGTGAAAGATATTTGAGATTAGCAGCGAATTATATCTCTAAACAGAAGCGAATTTTAAAACAAAGAACATTTGTTATAAAACTAGTCAGATTCTTTGATATCAATGTCAGAGATCAATAAAACGACATTAGTAGCACTACATGAATAAACTGAAAATCTTTATTACTTAGGTGAAAACAAATACAGCATCTCGCTGAAAGTGGCTCTCGCTAAACATCAGTTTACCGTTACGTTTAACTGAATTATCGGTTGACTTGTTGATCTTTCTTGGCGAAAGATACTAGTCCCTCTGCTGATCGGTTTGTTTCGTAAAAAGAGAAACAACCACTACTCTGTTTATCTTTTCAATACTAGCTGAAAGCTTTCAAATGAAAACTTCGAGACACGATGCGATAAAACGGGATGTTGCTGTACTTCTCTGCTGCAAGTGAGAGACAGCTTGCGTCAAACCGAACGCCATTCTCAGGAGAAAAAGAAATGATGACAATTCTCCTAGAACAACAAGAATATCTTAGAGCAACACATTTACCTCGGCAGACTTGTTCCTTGGTGATGGCGGTCGCATCGAAATTGTGAGCGAGTCTCGCAACAATTCACTTCCGTTGACAGTTCTATTGTTAAAGGACCAATCAGATTGCGAGATTCCCGCGGCCAAAATTTGGCCGCCGGCACAAGGTCCTGTGAGAGATTGTGTCAGGCCCTATTTTAGCGAGCGACCAACGTAAGAGAATATGAGAGCGATGCTGAAATTCAGCCTGATCGCAGGTTAAGGAAAACATGGCAAGTCGATTTGCGGCAACGTCAACTGAGGAAGAAATCGAAAGATAACTGATAGATAAAGACACCGAAAATGCAAAAAGATACACCAAAATAGCAAAGGAACTCTTTCACGAGTACCTTAGGGAAGAAAATTCAGGAACCCGAAGGCAAGAAATTAAGTTAGAAGAAGTTTTGAAAACTTTCTATGTGGAAGCACGAATAATAGATGGTGCGTTTAAACAATGTATAATAAAACAATAATTAGATTCGGTTTTGTGACATCCAGAATAATTAAGGGTGTTATCAAGCTATTAACACTTACCTCGATTATACCGGATATCACAAAAACCTCATCAAGACAAAATAATGTCGATTTGACTACTTGCTGATGACTAGCTTTCAGCGTGCAAAGCAGTTTCAGATAGGGTTGCTTCTGACCATTTCCACAAATCTTTAAACCTCTCGTGGACTGGCTCTTAAAAATAATAGGCAATGTATACGTATGAGAACGATATTTCCATTTCCGCTCTAAATAAAAGTAAACTGAAGTTACCTTCGACCTAGTGTTTTGTCGTTCCTGGGGTTCAAAACAGCGAAACCAGCGATTTCGCCTATTTCGCTTTTTAATATTCACGGTAATAGCCCATCCAAAAAGGGGTTGAACACATTTGTCAAATTTACACAGTTCTAAAAATTCAATGCATTACGCACAATTTGCCTTATATTTCAGATCTTAATGAATGTGAAAGAAAGACATATGATTGTCCCCAGTTGACCAGCTGCATTAATAAACGTGGATCCTATTCATGCAAGTGTAACCCTGGATATGTTAAAAATGGCTTTGAATGCTATCATGCTAGTTCCTGTTCTGTGATCAGAAAAGACGCCAGGAGTGTCAGCGGAAATTACGTCATTGATCCAGATGGCAAGGGAGGTTTTGCTCCATTTAAAGTATACTGTGATATGACCGACAAGAATGGAGTTGGTGTGACGGTCATCAGTCACGACAGTGAAAGCAGAACACATGTCCAGGGATATAATCCCCAAGGTAGCTACTCACGTGACATTCATTACACAGGAGTGAGCCTGTCTCAGCTGGCGAGTCTCACCAAAGTCTCCTCACAATGTGAACAGTTTGTCAAGTTTGAGTGTTATAATGCCCGTTTACTTTTCAATAACAATCCACATGGATGGTGGGTGTCACGTGATTCTACTAAGATGACGTACTGGGGCGGAGCATCTGTCAGTGGTAAGTGCGCATGCGGGATGACCAACTCATGTGCCTCCAGTTATGGATGTAACTGTGATAAGAATGACAATGTATGGCGTGAAGACAGCGGTCTCCTCACTGACAAGACACATCTTCCTGTCAAACAGCTCAGGTTTGGGGATACTGGAGTTGGCGAGCAAGGATATCACACACTGGGAAAGTTTAAGTGCTATGGCATAGCGTGAACCTGATACTTATGAAAAAAAAGGCATTAAAAGTTTTTGATTGAACTGAGGCAATAGTCGTAAGAACACTTTTAGGCACTGCATAAAAAAGTGCAAGGTTCTAAGTAGCGTACAATAGTTGGTTATATTTCGAACAATGGTGCACTGATAAATCGCAGAGATCCAGATTGTACACTATAAACCCACAAGCTCTGTTTAAGCTAAAAAAACATTGGGCTTCTCGGTGAGTAGTAGCTTCTAGAAGGGTATAAACAGTCCTGGGGGCACTTTGGCATTTTGGGGCTGAAATAGATCTTTTGAAGTTAGTATTGGCTCTTACCCTGCGAGCAGAGGCCCTTCGATCTTCCTAGGTAAGTCGGGAAGAGGAAGGGACCTCTGCCAGCCGCCTCGACTTTCTCATCCACCGAAACGAATGAATCAGTCCGGTTTGAAACCAATTTTTCCAGTTTTTGCTGAGTGCGCATGTACTTTGTTAGAAATTGCTGACTAAATGCGCGCCCACGGTACGTTCGGTAAGCTCGTGAAGTTCACAACAGCCGACGTTTCTCTTTCCAAGGATGTCTTTGATAAAACCGTGAAAAGTGCACTGGGAAGAGTGAATACTCATGGAATAAGCAATCTCACACAACACCAGTCGAAGGCCTTGCTTAATTTTCTGTGTGGTAAAGATTCTTTTGTCTGTTTGCCAACCGGCCATGGCAAATCGCCAATTTACCAACTCGAACGAAAGAATCTGGGTTGCGGATGCTTTCGGACCAAAAAAGTTTACTTCTGGTTTGAGCGGGAATCGATGCGAAGGGCTATTACGCGAATGTGCACTTCAACGCTTATTTTTATGGCGAAATGACATTTATTTTGGTCAACGACGAGACAAGCAAACGGCAAGAGAAACAATTATTTGCCGACTGGCGGCCGGTAACTTTGAAGACGAAACGGTCTCAATACAAAATATAATTTACCGCATGACGGCCGAGAAGTTTGAATACAAAACAAACTCGACACAAATGCGTTTTGTCGAATGAAAGCCGAGAAAGTTGAGGACGAAAGAGACTCAACGCGAAAATCCTTCTGAATGACAGGGACAAAAAGAGGGACAAAATAAAATAAATACATATTTCGAAGACCAAGATTTCTATGCGAGACTTCCGTGACCCGCTATTAAATTGGAAATCACTGGACTGGAACAACATGTTGACAGTCGACAAATCGCAGTTTCTTGATCAGCAAATATATTTCGAGGCCGATAAGTTTTCAACCTGTGACATAAATTCGAACAGAGTTATTCTCAGCCTTACGATTTAATTAAAGCTTTCCTCAACTCTCTTGTGTCACGACCGAAGTCAGAATAGTTTGTTGTGGACGCGGCTGTTATTCAGTAAACATGTTAATTGAAGCGAGGCCCACAAGGCTCGGTTACATTTGAATTTAGCGCATGCTCAACAAGGAAAGTCGAGGCGGCTGGCAGAGGCCCCTTCCTCTTCCCGACTTATCTAGGAAGATCGAAGGGCCTCTGCTTGCAGGGTAATTGGCTCTGGGCACGAAGATGAAAAAACACGAGCCTTGTTTTTAAGTTTGGACTGCTGTTTTGAG
Organism: Siderastrea siderea; assembly: GCA_964030785.1. Lineage (NCBI taxonomy): Eukaryota > Metazoa > Cnidaria > Anthozoa > Scleractinia > Rhizangiidae > Siderastrea > Siderastrea siderea. Next base: position 22,421,659 of record OZ034969.1, read on the forward strand.
TTTTGCCAAGCGTTTACGAGTGTTTCTGCGAACACTTAAGAAAAACGGACAAAAAAACGCCTTAAGGCCGCGGGTGACAAGCTGCTCATGAATAAATTTATAAGGCAAAATTTTGGTGGAGGTCTTACGTTAAGAAAATTAAGATCTTGATCGTTTGGGAGCTGATTTCGTGGAAACTTAATAGCGGGCTTGAGGAATGTTGGAAGTGCAACAAGATTGTTTTTCCTTTGATAAATTGCGTTTCTTTGCGATGCTTCGAGCTTCTAAAGTTAAGATTTGGTAAAACGCTACTCCGTGTCCCAAGTTTTCTCCTCGTGGAGAAGACAACGCTTCTTGATTTTGCCACTAACTGATCAGTTAAAACCTCTATTGTGTCACAACAGAAGCCGATTTTGTGATTTCAAGTTCCACTGAAAGTTATAAGCCTTTAAATTAGTAAAATCGTCCTTGTTCAAATTTGAAGACAAAACTTCTCTTAAAAAGCCTGTTGTAAAAAAGTGCTTCTGTTGTGACAACCTACAACACACCTATTTTACCTGTCTGCTGTGTCAGTTCAGGAGATTTTGTCCGCGCTGTATTCTTGGACACAAAATTGGTGGTTTTAGGGCTTCCGACGGCTTATCGAAGAAACACGAGTGTTTAAGCCAAGAATATTTTATTATGCAAATTATGGATATAAAAATTAAGAAGCTATTGTTAACACTCCAGAAACAAACAATAGGTTGCATGCAATCTAAAAAAATCGAGTGTTTTCCGTCGAAAAAAAACGAAAGAAAAAAGCATTGGTGCTGAACCAATTAATATTTATACCACACACAAAATAGAAAGAGAATTTTACTATCGAAATTTTCAAAGCGGATTTTTTCCGCTTAAACATAGAATTAAACACTAAAACCAAAACGAACGACGAAATCGAACTCTTTTATTATTTTCCAGTCTGTGGAGCAGTGTAGATATACACAGAAAAAACTTCACGGAGTTCCACTTACGAAAGACCCAGATGTTGATAAATATTGGACACAAAATTGGTGATGTTGATAAATATTCGAGATAGAGATAGAAACAGTATTTTATTTTCGTTTTGTTTTGCTGGAAAATTCTAAAAAGTTGCAATTAACGTTTCAACTAACAGATAAAGAATAAAAAGAACGGTACAAGATACAACAAGCGAGCGCTCAACGCATTTATAATTATTATTATTATTGTTATTACGAAAATTTTTATTTAACAATTCTTAAAATTCACAATATTTCCTGCCACACGATTAAACGCACGAGCAATCAATGATGCATAAACCAAAGATTTTATACTGCAGAGCTTACTCATGAATATTTCGCGCAATGTCGCTGTCATTCGTCGCACTTCGTGCATACGCTTTAAATAAATAAATACTGATGATCTAGTCTCTCATCCGCGGCCTTAATTCTATTTCGCTTAAAAACTAGTTGATTAAAAAAAAAATCATATACGTATATTTATAAGCGGGAGGTTTATGTTTTGACTACATTCGTTTATAGTGTTCCAGAAAAAACATTTTTCAACGCTTTACTTCTTTATCATTTGTTTATCAAACCACTGCCTTGTGCTGAGAGCAGTTCTGCATAAAGTTTCTGCTGATACAGTATTTAGTACATTACAAACTCGTCATTTCTTTCAACTGAACTTTTAAGTTTTGTCTCTCGGAACCCTTCAAAACTGCCGGACACTGAAACAGTGGCCCCAGTTTCCATCAGCGCGTGCAGCTACCGGCGGATCTGTATTATAAATTATTATAGTCACCACTCACAGTCAAAACAAAGGGAAATACTCTCCAAGACTTCAAATCGCCTTGCCCTTATTTGGCTTGATTAGTTGAAACTCGCGTGCGTTTAAGGGTACTCTCAAATAGTTTGAACCTGCTGAGACTTCAGTTACATTCGATGAAAGTTGAACTCGGTTGAACTCTCATTGACTCTCTTCTGCTCTCAAAGAGTTTGAATTCTTAATACCGACTTGTCTGGCCCGGGCATTACGCACTGTAGTCTGTCTCCAGATAGGATTATCGGTAACATTGTTCTTTGATGTTCGTTGAAAATCGACTTTACCTTTTCAACCTTCTCTATGCATGTAAATTTTGCGACTAAGATAGTTGCCGAAAGATCTCTTTCGCCCCTAACGATGACAAAACAAGGCGTTGGGCAGTCAGGACATACCGATAGACTGACTTTGGTGAAATCGCGGTATTTCATGACACTCAGCTCAGTTTTCTCAGTTCTCATTTGGCCAGCTGGCACAGCTTTGCTTGTACAGGTTTTAAGAATAAAACTGTTTTGGAGTTTGAGTCTTAAAAGCGAATACATCGACGTTCGTACCTTGCCGGATTCTTAAAAAAATACGGTGTGCAGAGATCGCTATTTCTATTCCGGTTTAGGAATAACAGAATATTCAAAACACCGACTTCCTAAAACAATAGCTAACAATGTAATTTTGCCCATTCTGAGTAAAGCAAAACATTCCGACTGCATTACTACATTAGTTTTAACTACATTTGTTTTGTTACCGGGGGTACATTACTAGGCCGGGAAAGGAATAAGTTCAAAACCAATAACTGCAGACAATCTTCTGTTCCGGATTAGGCCATCAAAAAGTGCCCTAAGTATCGACATTATTAATCACTGGTAAGTCGAAGAGTTTAATACCCTTAGCATAGCTTTGATCCTTACCTCATGGTTCTATATGATCGGTATAAACTGCCAACTTTTTGTCACACTTGGCCGCTCTACATCCGTTATTAGACTTTTAGACAAACAAATTCAAGTTTAAGTGTGAGGCTACCCCCCCCCCCCCCCACACTTGGGCGATCGAATTAGGCATCCCACTTTAAAATAGGCTGCCACTCCCTGCGTATACAACAGCGATGGTCTTCTATCTTTCAAAATAATGACTGACTGAAACGCTGCACTCAAGAGTAACATATCCCACCTGTTATATCCAGTTTTACTGAGTAAATTGCTTTTAAGTGCTCTAAGTAAATCTCGATTGAACGTTTCAAACGTGTTGTATTCACAAAACTTTTCTTTTATTTCTTTCATGGTTACTTGAACGATTAAAGGTAAAATTGTTTTTTTCTTCAACAGTGATTGTTCAGAAAACTGAAACAACTGGCAAGGAAAAAATCAATTTAAGGACGGTGCCTCCACTGCGCATACGTTCTGCGCATCTCGGGATATTCGGGTCTCGTAAGGAATTTGCCCCCTAATACAACAATATTATTGCGCGGTTTATGACCATGTGGAAAAAGCAGATCTTAGCTAGGGCTATCAGAATCCAAAAGAAAATTGGGGGTAACCAAGCATTTTTCAGAGATAATTGAGCTTAAATTTGGAAAGAAATCGCCATACATTCTCTGTATTTTAACGCTGTTTTAGAATTATGGTTGCTTAATTATCTCTGAAAAATGCGTGGTTACCCACATTTTTCTTTTTGGATTCCATTAACCCCTGCTAAGATCTGCTTTTTCCCCATAGTCATAACCTTTGCAAAAATACATCTGTGTTAGGAGGCACCATCCGTGTCCTCGTTAGGCGTACAATGGGTGTTTCCTAATAGAAACCACGACAAACGTTTAGGTCGCTTTTTTGGTTATGAAAGCATATCCTCTTGTGTTGACATACAGCCGTTCTCAGGGACTGATGCATCCTAAACGTGAACTTCTTATCTGTATTATTTTATAAAAAGTATAATTTTTTTTCTTTTTGTTGCCGGGAAATGCAAGTTTGGAAGAATCTAACTGTTCGTGGAAGTGGAAAAGTAAGTACGGATTAAACATTGCCGAGAAAAGAACCGCTAATGGAACGTTCAGCAAATAGTCGTACTGCATACCAGCCACAACTTAAGAACCTGATTAAAAAGGGTATCAATTTATTTCACATTCAGTTTAGTTTAGATTAGTTTAGTTTACATTAGAATTATAGTTTAAAAAAAGAACTTAAGACACCCGGGAAGCCGCAGTTGGTGAATCCTTGTCGTTCTCACTGATCGCTTTTGCGCTTTATTTTCCACTGTTACTAGGTTATTAAAGCGGTTTTTAAAATCGTTTTCTACGTCCCGTTATATCTAGAAATGTCAAATGGCCCATGGCTACCCTGCACAACAACCTTTCGATGCTGTTTGACATAACTTTGGAGAGAAAACTTCACTTCCTTCTTCATCATAGTTCGCACCCGCAAGCAGTCAAAGAAATAAAAGTAGTTACAGAACTAGACTAAACTCAAATTTACGTTCTTGATTGTTGATTTTCTTTTGAAACCACCTCAAATACCACCACCGTAAACAACACCCTTCAGTTAACGCAAATGTGAGATAAAACATTTAAGTGATGCAAACATTCAAGTGATTATATTGTTAACAGCAATAAGCACTGTCCTGTTTTTAAAACAACTTCCTCATTAAAATACGTTGTCCTTGCTTGGCAGGTCATCACCAACATTTGTCTTACGAGAGTTGAAAATTTCTTACACCAATTTCCTAACCCTATTTTCTAATCACAGTTGAAACCTAAGTTTTTAAACTGAAACCAAGTCCAAAATTCGCTCAAAGCCATTATTTGGGAGAGTGCTTCTTAATGAAGTTGATAAGACCATTGGTAGAGGAATCGTGTGAAGTTACTGGCCCCGATGTCTCCAGCTCTGGCTGAATAGCTTTAGCTAGCTGTTTGCCTAATTCCACTCTGCAAGAAAAACGTGGTAGGTGGTAAGAAAAAAACGTTAAATCAACTTTTTGAGGAAGAAAGTTGAGATGAACGTCCTTATTAGGTGGAAAATATCGAAAATTCATTACGTTTAAGGTCACTGTCAAATGGATTTAACATTAATTTTATACAACTGTTGTTTACTACAATTATGATAGTAATAGTGATGATGATGATGATAATGATAATGATAATAATAATATAATAATAATAATAATAATAATAATAATGATAATAGGATTAGGATGGTAGCATATATACGTCTTGCACTGCTATAATAATAATAATAATAATAATAATAATAATAATACAATTGTTATGCGATGTAAGAAAATAGGGGGCCGAACGAATTCAACATCTCGTTTCATCATCGTTCAACATCGTCCAGTTTATCTCGTTGAACGTGTTTGGCCACCCTGCTGAATAACGGTAAATGTTGCTGAATTATGTAAAATGCTGTTTCCTGCAAATGCATGTGTCCAACATGGTTGACCTGCATGCCGGACAAACATTATTCAACAACATTCGAAAGGGTGAACAAACGCGTTTAACGTGTTATTTTCAATACTGAAGAAGTAAAGTTAAAAGGACTTAAATGTAAATCTTGAGCCCGTTTGGCCCGGCGAATGCTTACGTCCTCCACTACTCCTCCGCTACTCTTAGAAGGAGTGTTATTAACAAAGTTGATAAGTCTTGAGAAAGCAAAGACCAAAGTTCGTCTGACTTACCCCCACTGGTCAAACGAGTTGATGTCCCAGGTAACGCCTTGACAAAATATCTTGTGCTCGTACATAGCTACAATAGTAAAGGGCACACTTAGCAACATGGTATATTACAAATAACTTAGATCGTTAACAGATATCTCAAGTCGAGATCTTGTACGCGTACATAGCTGAAGAGTAAAGTGCACAATTAGCAACTTGGTTTTACACATAACGTGATATTTACTAACTTTAACTGAAGTCGATTCTGCTGGGATGTGGTTAAGACGTCCTGAAGGAAACAAGAAAACTCCACCAACCGTTTTCGGTTAAAACAGATGGCAGCTACCGAAAACCGCAAATAATTTATTTTCCTGCCCAACAGAAATGCATGCGTTAACACACTCCGACCTGTGCTAACACAGGAATGCAGCAATTACCCACAATATTCTCGTGTCACGCAACTTACGTTTGCGTGACCGTTGGTTCAACCATTTTACAGGACGTCTATGTCGTTAAACGAAAGCAACTTTTAAAACTTAAAAACCAAAGCAACTTAAATCAGTGTTCTCCACTTCTCCAACAAAACCATCCCCATGGAATATGACCTAAGAGACAGCTAAGTTTACTCGCAAAGTTTTTTATTCGTTTTTAATCATTTTATGGTTCATATTTCTTGTTAAGCGCTTTAGAGCCTTAGTATAAAACGCTCTAGAAATAACAAATTAGTATAAGTATTAATACAGAACTTTGGCCAAGTAAGCATGCAAATAAGCTGTCCGAGTAGCCAAGAATTTTTAAGCAAAGAAAGATGCCCTTGTCTTCTCTAGATGGCGAGAGGAAATGCAAGGCACGCGAGGACATTTTCGGGTGCATTCGCGTGTTTGCTTCTTGCTCGACTAACCTGAGAAAAGGGGACCTGTTCTTAACCTAGGTTCATATTGAAAAAATAATAAATAAATAAATAAATAAAATAATAATAATAAATAAATAAATAAATAAATATCCTTCATTGTTGCACTCGTTAACTCCTTCGTTCCTGCGTGTCTTTACTGTTTCGTTCGTTCGTTTATTTATCGATTGTTTTACTGCCTTCACTGATCTATATACGTTGTTATTTATTAACTGAACCTACTCACCGATCAAAGCACCCAAGATGAAGGGAGTCAGTTTTTGAAACAGTATGGAGTTGGTTGGCTTATTTCCAGCAAAAACCTACAATGAATTGCACAGTAAATTGTTATAAGTACGTATTTTAGAGAAGCGACACTAACCCTTTCAATACCGAGACAAACCTTTAGGAAATGGGGTTTTAACTTTTGGTTCTGTGGGTGAAATTCTAAAGTGTAACCATTCAAATGCACAATACTGAGGAGTATTTCACAGTATTTTACCATGGCACTATTTATTTAGCTTTCATCGCAGATGTTCTCAAGCTTCGTCAAGCAATGTATTCTTCCCCCACGTGACGAATACGGGAGCGCGTGACGAGCCCAAGAATGTCTGCACTTGAGGCTACTATTTATTAAATATGTATGAGTGCTAGGAAGTGACCAACATTGCCCTACCTAATTTCCCCTGGCTACAGACCTTTAAGGCCGCGGGTGACAAGCTGCTCATGAATAAATTTATAAGGCAAAATTTTGGTGGAAGTCTTACGTTAAAAAACTTTATATCTTGAACGTTTGGGAGCCGATTCCGTTGAAACTTAGCAGAGAGCTTGGGGAATGGTGGAAGTGCAACAAGGTTGTCCTTGATTTGATAGACTGCGCTTCTTTGCGATGCTATGAGCTCCCAAAGTTAAGATTTCGTAAAACGCGACTCCGTGTCCAAGTTTTCTCCTCCTAAAATCACTTCTTGACTTTACCACAAATTGATCAGTTAAAACCTCTATTCTGTCACAACAGAAGCCGATTATAGAATTTCGAGTTCCTTTGAAAGTTGTAAGCTTTTAAATGAGTAAAATCATTTTTGTTTAAATGTGAAGCCTTCAATATTTTGTTAAAAAGCCTGTTTGAAAAAATTGCTTCTGTTGTGACAATCTACAATACACCTAGTTTATCTGCCTGTCAGTATCCGTTCAGAATATTCTATATCCGCGCTGTATTCTTGGACACCAAATTGGTGGTTTTAGGGCTTCCGAAGGCTTACCGAATAAACACGTATGTTCAAGGTTGAAGATTATGCTAATTATGGAAATTAAATTCTAGCAGCTATTGTTCACTGTCCAGAAAAGAACAATACGTTGCAATTTAGAGATCGAAAATATTTGGATTGAAGAATATAAGCGTTTCCGAAGCTCCATGTTACAAGCAATTGCAAAAAGACTTGAGACACTCGCGATATTTCCGGTCAATTCGGACATTCTTATAGTCAATACACATTTACCCCCCCCCCCTACCCCCTAATCAATGTTGTTATGGATTTAGTAATAATTTTCAAAGTAACAAGCAACAACATTGAAAGGGGGAGGGGGCTTCAGAAATGTATTAAAGTTTTCCATTTGCTTTCAACAGTGCGTTTTCAGGTGGTAATCCAATTTTTTAGGAATGTCTCAACAATTTTGCAATTGTTTGTAGCTATAAGGATTATTATTTTAGCTTTTGTTTTGTTTTGTGGGAAAACTTCAACAAAGTTTCTGTTAACGTTTGAACGTAAAAAAAGCCGGACTTCGAGAGTATTTTTTTTAATTTAAAAATGTTTAAAAGTCACAAGATATCCGTGGCACACGATTTGACGCACGTGCAATTATTGACTCAGTGACTGAGGGTGCGTTTCTTTGGGAAAATCCGAAAACGGATTTGTGATCCCAGATCATATGGATTCTTCGACACCAAAGAAACGCAAAATCCGAAAAAGGATTATTTTGTCATGACAAGACAGGCTGGAGGCACGCAATATATATGTCCGAACGATATTTCTCTCGTACTGCCCTAGAATTCAACTAGAATGGAATACAAATAATTTATAAACAAGGACAGTATCTGCAGTAATTCAAGTGAACTCGCTATTTGCGTTCACAGTTAGCAAAATCTGGTCCCTGAATTACAGAAATGGTACACAAATGAAGTTATCCTGACGTGTCAATGCTTCTGTCTGTACTTTTGGAGAAAACTTTTCAAATACACGGAACGGAATAATCACCTGAATTTTCTTTTTCACGATCGAATGTTTTGTCACGCAAGATCGAGAGAAAATATGGCGAGACCAGTAAATTTGCATGGAAGACCGCTTGACAGATGTACTATTTTCGGATCCGTCCCCCAAAGAAACGCACGGATCATGAATCGTAAAAATTCCGATTTAGATTTGATCTGATGTATCCACTCGGAGTGTGGATTCTTCAGATCACTAATCCGTGATTAATCCATTTTCGGATTTAGGTAAAGAAACGCAAAATCCGTTGTTGGATACAAGAATCCGGATTTGGATTTTCCCAAAGAAACGCACCCTGAAAGTTTTACTGAAGAGCCTATTCATGAATATTTCGCGCAATGTCGCTACCATTCATCGCACTTCGTGCATACGCTTTAAGGAGGCTCGCAACAGTTTTTTTGACCTTGGAGTGTATCTTTTGAAGTCAAAATTTCGCATAGAAGATAAACTTCGATTTCCTTGATACTACACCACCTTTTCAACAAATGATCGAAGTTTATTTTCTCACTGGTTTCCTAGCAACAGCTGTCACCATAGCAACGGTAATGGACAACCCCTCATTTTAAATAATGTCGAATATCTCGAAAACTAGTCAGACACTTTAAGACGAAACTTGAACAATTTGAACTACTCAACCTACACAACTTGTATGCGAAATTAGGGAAAAATCTGTAAGAGCGTTTTCACGTAAATCATGATTCATTTTTTACGGGCTGATTTTGGTCATTCCTGCAATTTTCTCCAATATTTCAAGAATGATAAAACTTAACACTTTCTCTTTTCAGTTGAAGGACCTTTTATGATATCAAAACATTCTTAATGTACATTGAGCTTCCTAGGTGGCTGCGATTTTAAGATACTGATATTTAAAAACTGCTAAAATGCAGCGCAAATCAGCCAAAAGTTCCGTAATTTGCATAAATAGAAATATTTCTAAAATGCCCTTACAGATTTTTCTCTTAAATTGATTGACGTTAGAATAATAATTCTTTTTGATGTTCCAGCAAGTTTTAGGCTGAATAAACATTTCGTTTATTAGATAAGAAGGCTGAATCTCGGTCAGGTTTCAGTCGTTAATACCTTTCAACGAGCAACAGTCTTATTTTGTTTTTCCTGGTCTATTTCTGGGTTATTCACGTGCAATGAATATTTATACACGCTGCGCTTGTGTCCTCTCGTGCATTTATAATTCCTTCTCATAATAATAAAAAATTTTCGTCTTCTGAGCTTCTTCCTGGAGACTCTTTGCCATTATTCTTTAAATACTGAGTGACGTTTTAGCTTTTTTAATTACGGATTCCATACATGTTAACGCCCACGATGGCATTACACTGGGGCCAAAAAATGACAAGAAACAAGCTCAGAAGACGAATATTTTTTTTATTATGAGAAGGAATTATAAACGCACGAGAGGACACAAGCGCAGCGTGTATTAATATTCATTGCACGTGAATAACCCAGAAATAGACCAGAAAAAACGAAATAATACTGTTGCTCATTGAAAGGTAATAACGACTGAAACTTGACCAAGATCCAGCCTTCTTATCTAATAACAGAAATGTTTATTCAGCCTAAAACTTGCTGGAACATCAAAAAGAATTATTATTCTAACGTCAATCAATTTAAGAGAAAAATCTGTAAGGGCAGTTTAGAAATATTTCTATTTATGCAAATTACGGAACTTTTGGCTGATTTGCGCTGCATTTTACCAGTTTTTAAATATAAATATCTTAAAATCGCAGCCACCTAGGAAGCTCAATGTACCATTCTTGAAATATTGGAGAAAATTGCAGGAATGACCGAAATCAGCCCGTAAAAAATGAATCATGATTTACGTGAAAACGCTCTTACAGATTATTCCCTAATTTCGCATACAAGTTGTGTAGGTTGAGTAGTTCAAATAGTTGAAGTTTAGTCATAAAGTGTCTGACTAGTTTTCGAGATATTCGACATTTTTAAAATGAGGGGTTGTCCCTTACTGTTGCTATGGTGACAGCTGTTGCTAGGAAACCAGTGAGAAAATAAACTTTGATCATTTGTCGAAAAGGTGGTGTAGTATCAAGGAAATCGAAGTTTATCTTCTATGCGAAATTTTGACTTCAAAAGATACACTCCAAGGCCAAAAAAACTGTTGCGAGCCTCCTTAAATAAACGAATACTGATGACCTTGTTTCTCACCCGCGGCCTTAAAGAAGATCTGAACCCACGACCTTCGGATCAGATCACCGTCGCTCCAGAGGTCGTGGGTTCAAATCCCGCTGGGTCAAAGATTTTTCTTTGTTCCTGGTACTTATTTGTAATTTCTTCTTTAAAGGCCTGTAGCCAGGGGAAATTATGTAGGGCAGTGTTGTTCACTTCCTAACACTCATACATACACTTTAATAATTAACAATGTCAGTACAGAGGGCTGCGCGGCACATCACATTAGTTACTATACTGTTTACTATGCTTTGCAAGATGGTTGTAACTTTTACGTCTGTAGATGAAATCCTTAAGTGTGACCAGACAAGAAAAGATCTTCAGGTGTGCTTTTCTGTGGTATCGTTTTGTTTTACAATATACTCAAAAACAAAATGTTTGAATTTTGCCCAGTTTTTATTTTGTCCAGTTTTCAAATTGCATGCCCTAGAGAGTGAAATGAATAAACTGACTAACTAATGATACCTTATGCGGCAAAATTTTTTCGAGTGTATCTCCTGTCTTCCCACTCTTCTCCAGCTCGGCCCGGGCCTCCTCTGGTGTTTTTCCTTTCATCAAAGCCTCGGGTTGGGCCAAGAAATTGGCTAAAAGAATCTGTGACAAAAATAAATACACACATTATCAATAAAAAGACTCATGATAAAAAGTGTCAGTTATGTGCAGAATTTTTCTGCAAAGGACAAACATTTTGAATAAAGAGTACTGTTACAAAATAAGTGTAGCCGAAATGATCTGAAGAGCGCCTACACGTACTCTTTAATAAACAACTCTTGTCCAGTACCTGCTCCCTCGCTTCATTTTTGTATAGATGGAATGGCTAAAACTAGAACACGATTATACACCCGTTTGAAAAAAAGTTGTCGGGTGAAAAGTATAAACGATGGACAATGCGACACAATGGAACTCTGGGAAGATGGCAGGGGGAAGTCTGTTGCTAGGTTTCGTTTCTTGATGTTCAAAATACTTTGTTTCCAAGATAATTTAAAGAGTAAATTAAGGCATGCTGTGTTAGTATAATGTGCACGTATCTAAGAAGAGAGGCAAGTTTTCAGGCTTCCCAGACCACCATTGGGTCGCATCGTCAATGATTCATGCTTTTTACCCGACAACGTTTTTTTCAATTGGGTATATAACGCTACCCCTAAATGTTTCTCAGTTATCCTTAAAGCAAACAAAACCCTTTAAAAAGACACGGTACCGTGTGATGCAGTCCACATGAAATAGGATTCTGTGTCTCGATGGGCGCCAAGAAGTCTGCTGGAATTAATTTGGTGCCTACAGAGAAATCAAAGTAGGGTTGAGTTTAGGAAAATAAACAAACAAAATTTAGGTGATCGTGCTAAATACAAACGTGTCTTAACCGACGACGATCAGCACCCAATTTCTCTTTATATTCCATCCAATAGATTTGCTTGCGAAAATTACCCACGATTAAATCTTTTAGGAACTCTCTTTGGAAGAGAATTTTTAAAGAACAGCAGCTTTTAAATCATTATATTCTGTAATTTAGTTACACTTTTTACCCTTTTTACCTTTCTAATATTTTATCTCGCATTTCTTGTATTTTTCTTCGTTATATTGTCTCATAGTTTATCCATAGTTTAATATTCGTATTCTAGTGTATTTTTATATTTTATTGTAAATAATTTTAGAGGGCCACTGGTTTGTTAGTATTTTTTATGCTATTTTAGTGCTACCCTCGTTAAATAAAGACTTTACTTACTTACTTACGTGCGATTGGCCGAAATGTTTCACTTGACTTAACATTTCGCCAGCTAAAAGCGGGATATTTCCAATGATATTTCCTTAGTGCTTACCCAGTTTTGGAGGCCTGACATGATTTGAAACACGACTCCGTAAACCCAGCATTAATCCAGGACTAACGTCAACTCTGAACTCAAAAACCTCAACTTCTCAGTGTACAACTGCAGAACTATTTTCCTTGCCTCCAGTTTTGAATTGCCTGATTCCAAGTTGAAATTTGCAACTTGAAACTTGAAAGATTAATTTGTATCTGCCAACAACCGCACAGACAAACATAGACATCACAACGCTAATTTTTGGTACACACAACAATTAATTATGTCCGAGAGACTTGACAAACAAAGTCTGTAGGGAGGCACCACCTTCCCAGAGGCGCTCGTGAAAATACCACAACAATAAACTACCGTAAAATGCCGATATAAATAAAATGTGTAGATATAATTATGGGCAAAACAACAAATGGCCAAAAAGCACGGTCGAATCATCGAACATTCGATTTCAAGTACAACAATCTGCCTTCTTGACCAAACACTGTGCATCTCAAAGGAGGAATCGGGAACTAACCTTGATGTATGAGCTGATAAAACGCGTGTTGTCCATTAGTGCCAGGCTCTCCCCACACGATAGGACCAGTAGAGTAGCTGACCTGCGCACCACTGCGTGTCACAGACTTTCCATTAGACTCCATGTCACCCTAGTAAACAGCACGTGACAAGGTTGTTTCTTTTTCACATGAATTTTTGCCCTTGAATTATAAACACATAGAGCAGCAGAAAAGGGAACCAGTACGACTTTTTGAACTAGTGCGCCTGCCGAATGTTATGATGTGTAACACCAACCTTGTCCCTAGAATTTCATTCTCTCCGGACGAGGGAGGAGCTATTATAGGGCTCTCAGAACGTGACCGGTTTGAATTTTTTAAGTCGTGCTTGTAAACATTGCATAGAGAATCTAGTTTCCGTAGAAAGCACAGTCTTAATAGAAGTACTTGTTTGACTATTTCTCCTCAATGATGTAAAGTGGCGAAACTCTTATACGTATTGACCAAGGACAACAATAAAATATACTTACTTGCTGGAAATAGGCTGCAAAACGATGCATGTACTGAAATCGAAAAAAGAACAGTTCACATCAGATGTTAACAGTCAGGCATAACTGCCTGCGAGGATCGTACAAAAGCATCCACATTTTACGCGCTTTGCGAGTGTCCATGTTTTTGCCGATTTGCACCTCCCTCTGTACTTTTTTTAAGAAAGAAAGCAGCTGGTTTGCAGTCTACGTGTTATGCGCAAAAAACTAACTAGCTTCATTAAAACGATTAAAACAATATTGCACGAAGAAAAAAAAATGAAAAGAGAATAGCACTCCAATACCATAGTCAGTGTAAAGAACTCGACCAAAACAAGAACATTAATGACCTAGCGTAAGGAGTGTACTGGTCTCATTCCTTTTTCTGGCACGTTCCATGAACAGGTGTACAAATAGTGTAAGCATTAAGTGAGAAGGGGCTTACCTGATCGTACGGAAAAAGGCCATGCGTCTGGGCCCCAAAGAAGTTGTTATACCAAACTCCTAGCATCGCGAGAATAACAGGAACCTGTTTACGGGCATTTATGTTTGGTCAGTTAAAGGAAGCACTCATCTTAATTTGTTTTTCCACAATGAAAGAAAACCATAAGTGTGATGGTGATTATTAGTGCTGAGTTTCGCAGGAAGTATGTACTATTGTAATTTAACAGTCACTCATAATTGTCTGTTGCGAATATGCGAATCTGATTGGCTCATTTACCATTGCCTATTCCCTCATAAACAACGATCGGCCTAGCTATCTCCTTGGAAAGTAAACTTCCTTTTGATTTTTGTTTATAACTGCGACTGCAATATCTATGTACAATAGACATCTCACATGTGAAGGTTGACCATTCGCACATAGAAAAACGGCGCCTCGAAAATCAATTGTTAAAAGTGAAGGTCAGGGTTTGAGACTTGCGGGAGTTTTACCTACGCACTTTACCCGTGTAAGGCCACCTGCTCTTTTAGAGGAGAGCGAGTGGCTGAATCTACCTACGCAGCCAATAGATTTTTTAATTATATTGTAAATAATTCACCTAATGTAGCCAATAGATTTTTTTTATTATATGGTAAATGGTTTATCTTACATGCATCGTAGGCTAACTAGTATGTGTCCCCAACTAGTCTAACTAGGGTAAATACATTTAATAACGGTTCTTATCAATATCTTTTATTTCTGAACATGCACAGGCTGCTGTGCACTTTCCAGAAGCACTGAAGTGAAAAAAGCAGTATTTACGTTACTTATCTATTGTAACTAGATTGCAATTTTGCATATTGTTAACGTTGCCTGTGAAATTTCTTTACCATGACGTTTTATTTTGATTTTTACGGACGGAGATCAAAACCAAGACTGGTTCAACTTTACATTACTGATTACATGCAAAGTACGCTAGCAACTTTGACTTCAGTATTAGGCTATGTTATTTTAGAATGGAAACTATGTTGGTATGAAGGTGTGGTTGCAAGAATCATGTTTCAAATCACACACAAACCCACAAGCCAGTTGCTGGTTTGCATGTGACGTCATAAAATTCTAAAATCAAAACTCGCTTGGCCTGCTGAATTTTTATCGTCAACAGGTGTAAGATGACATTGAAATATATCTTTTAACAAGTTTCCAGCTCGGTAGCGTCCTTCCTTTTTTAAAAACTAGAGCATTTTGAATTTTGGAGTTCTCCGCCGTACGTGGCATCAAGATGGCGCCGTGACAAAGCTGTCTTGTTTGAAAAAAAGGCCTCTCCTTAGGATTTTTAGCAGTTTGAACATTTCAAGTATTAGGTGAGGTGTTTACGTGAAAGCATAACAGCCCACGAGCGAAAAGTAATCGCTTTCATAGCGAAAGTGAATTCCAGGTGTTTTCTTTGATATCCGGCCGCCATATTGGTGTACCACGGCGGTACACCAATATGGCGTCTCCATTCTGAGCTCTATAAATTTGGGTGGAACGGTTTGGCAAATAACTCAAGAACGCTGTACCGCACAGACCTGAGACTTGAAGAAGTTGCTTATTTATTAATCTTTGATAACATTTGAAATTCTTGGCTTCTTTTATTGAATGGTTTCGAATTTATTTTTGTATGGCGTGACAGTGCAACCCGGCAATATTACGTTTCGGAGCGTTTCGTAATGGAGTAATCACTCAGGAAATTATAATGAATATATTTTGATATTGCTTCTTCCGACCCTACCTTTGGAACCACATATAACGCAAGAATTCAAGATTGGTAAATTGCACTGAACTGTGGCACGCATTTCTTTGTTAGCTACAGGTAGTGACATCAGTGCAACAGTACAAAATTGTCAGTGATAACTAGCTCCTTCTCTGCGACATTTGGTAGGTTGTTTCAGGGTTGTTTAATTTTACTTGTGGTAAATTTGTCTTCAAGCTAAGGGGTACTTTTTGGCGCTTCGATGTGAGTTGTTTACCAGATAGTCAATATTTATTCTCTTGATTGAGTAGAAGATTTTCAGTGAATTCGCCAAGAAATTGATGCTAGTTTCTTCTAGTTAGATATCTGCAAGTTATTGTCGCAATATTCTTTTCTACTGATCCGTAGTATCAATTGAGCTAAGCTTGAAATCTGTTCAATTTTTCTGATGCATTGCTTTAAGTTTGTCCATTACAAGATGTTGGATGGATTTTGGCTTTATACTGCGACGCATTCTGATGTACCTTTCTTTAATGTAGATAGTTTGTTCTTTGCATCTAACTTGAATATTTCATAGTCTGAACGAAGGATGAAACTAAGGGGTTACTTTTCCTCATGATAAGAGATATAATCAGATAATAATGATTTCAGTGCACTCTCACTACACGAAACGAAGACCTTTTTAGTGGATACTGTTTTACAGTTATTTTACTACAGTGGTTAATTGTCACTATAATTTCGAAGGTTTTTCTTCGTCTAACAGAATCTCACCATGGGAAGGACAAACTTTTGTGCGTTCAGTTTGCTGTTGGTGTTGTTCGTGATCCCGGAAGTGACGTCAAAGTCCTGTCACGTGCGCTACAATGGGTGTTCTATCCCAGGAAACCTTCCGTTCTTCTACAAGACGACGTTTACACCAGCCTGTAACAAACACGATGTCTGCTACTTCTGTGTAAGATTCAAATGCTTTTGTTGTGTTGGCTTACGTTCCTTTAGAGACAGCCTTTCTACTCAAGCATTAATTAGTATAGCATGTGTGAAACCGTTTATAGAGTAACTTCACGTTGCTGTCACTAGCGACAGCCGTAGACAACACTAGCGTCAGGCATCTCTAACCTTCCTTCTTCCACAGACCATCAGAAATCTACTGAGATTCTTCGGAGTTCGCACGTATCACTCCTTCGATGACGTCACAGCAAACTCGGACCCATTGTTCCATTGCTCGGAAATGGCCGAAAGAACCGCCAAATTTTGAATCTTTGGCAGGCTGTACAAATTAAAGGGAAAACGCTACGAAGAAGTTATTTTCGGGAAGTTAATGAGTGAATTACAAAGACTTTTTCCGTGAAAAAAATTTGTGGGGTTAGTTGCACTTTAATTTGACAAATTGAGCGTTCTCATGTAAAATTGTTCAGAAGCGCGGTACATCGCTGAAGTAAACAGAAGCTAAATCTTCAAGGGGGCGGGGATGAACTTTCTTCTAAAAAAGGTGTGCATAGGGCGGAGGTTAGATCATGGCTCGTAGTAAGTTAACAGTCGGTACAAATGGAAAGGAACGCCTTAAGGTATCGTCGCACGCTGATCGCAGTGAGTAGCCAACACGGCCGGGCTTAACTCCATGCAGTTTCTGTCATTAAGAAACTAAGAGCATTCATAGCCACCCCTCCCCCCCCTCCCCGCCTCATGAATGGGATACGATGCTAGCCTATGGTGGGGTAACCCCAGAATTTTGTTAGGTTTTCCACAACGGTTTACCGGACTCTTTTCTGCAAATGCAAGGTTTCATACTCAGAAACTTCTCTGTGTTTGTGACATAGTGTAAAGCGTGAAATTGGGCCCAAAAGGTTCGGGAAAGGGCACGCCTGTGTGTAGAGAGACACATAGAGGAGTAGTTTTTTGTCTGGAGAAACAAAACAACACGAAGCACAGACATCAGTCCGATTAAAAGTCCATTATGTGCTATACCCCACTATTGCACCTCCAAACTTTTGTTAAATCCAAATTTGATGCACCCGTCTCGTTCTAGTGCCACCAATTTAGGCCTAGAGGACGTAAGGTTAACATCTATATAACCCTCCTCACAGGGTCAACACTATGGGTGGAAGCGAAGCCAGTGCGACAAGACATTCCACCGTGACATGAAAAAGTTGTGCAATTCCAAGAGATTTTTCAAGACGTCATGTCTGAAGTTTGCAGAAATCTACTACAGTGCTGTTGCTTGGTTAGGAAAGAAGGAGTTCAACAAGACTTCCCCTTTATGGTGCCGAGCTACTTGCGTCAAACGTCGTGGTGATCCTGCTAAGAATCTTAGCGGTTAAAAAGACACAACGAAAGTGGACTAATGGAAGGGGGGGGCTTAGATGGGAAACTGACAGGGTGGTGTGAACAAAATCGGAATCCCCCCCCCGGCCAAAAAAAACATGGGCCAAAAGTATAATAAAAAGACATGTGTTTGCTTTTTTTCATAACCACAGTATTAAACTTCAACTTTAACATAAAAGAGTACTTGTATGATGCACCTCCTCATCTGTTTTGATCCCTTATGCATCGGATTGTACAGTGTCCTTTTGACCGGCATGTGAATGGCGCATGTAAGGCTATGAAGTGTGCATGAAGAGCTTATGCAAGAGCCATGAAGAGCTTATGCAAGAGCCATGAAGAGCTTATACAAGCAAATAATCGCTGATAGCGGACCACTGAAGCCACACATGAAAGCCCCGATGAAGTAGTGGGTTGCTTTTCATCAATAAACAAGCAAACAAACAAACAAAACAAACAAAACGAATAAAAAGTCCGTAATGTCTTTGTTAAATGACCAGTATATAATTTCAACAAAAAGACATGTTGCGAATGTTTTAATTTTTTCGTTCACCCGTTCGAAATAATAGGCATCTTCCTATAGACACGACTGCAGTACGCCCAGTCTTCTTACAGTTATACAAGTATCTGTTGATTTGCCTGATTTACTATACTTTCCCTTGCAAGCGCTTACGTGACTGCGGTTGTCAGGTACGGTTTTATTTGTTAAGACTCTGATTTTTTTTTTATTAGACTGGTATCCAGTCCATAAAATGGTTAACAGGCGATAAAAATTTATATCAGTCAATGTCAATAGATTAACTGACATCTATTATTATCCATTTAGATTAACATCGACTATCATCGATTACCGATTTTATCGATTGGTTAAAGCATAACTTTATACAGTTTCATTTTTAGTCTCTAGTTAGTAATTTTCAGTTGTTTTATTTTTAATTCCTTTCATAGTTGATGCCCCATAAGTTTCGATGGTATTTTTAATTCAATTATTGTAATGCGCATTTGAAAACTCCTTGTTGATACTTGCGCAATATAAGTTGTATAACTTGATTAATTAATTAGGCCAAGATTGCAACGATGATTTGCCAAGTAAACTACAAGGCCGAGGCTTCTATGAGCAAATAGTCAGCAAAGGCGATCGCTCATGGAACACGCAAATGAGAAATCTGATTGTATTAGTAGACAACTAAATAACTGCAATTGGAAAACAACACTTAGGACATGATTATTTACAAAAAAATGTTAAAAGAATATTCAATTTACTTTCCAAGGAAATAGCATGCGATCAGCTTCTACAAACGAGCAGTCAATAATGATTACGCCAATCAGTTTCACATACTTGCATTCAAAACAAACCACCTTGAATGACAAAACATCTGCTGCATATACATCTGTTTGATAAAACGTTGTCGGGTGCAAAGTATTAACGTGAATCATGCGACATGATGGAATTCTGGGAAGACCTTGCTACTCAGTTCTATCTATTGATATCCAAGAAATTTTCATTGCTATGAAGGTTTTGGGGTAGATTTGGATATCCTGTGTTGATATTATCCCAACAGTGCCTGAGAAAAGAAGCATTGGGTCGTATCATTCAAAGCAAATGCTTTTTACACGACCACGTTTTTTCAATTAGGTGTATACAATAACTAACCTTTTCAACAAAAACAATGCTACGTGGTCTGCGATAGTGTTGAACGTAGATGTATGTGTGCCTCCTTTAAGCCTTCGCGCAGTTTATCTTATCCAGTTATTATAATTAGTAATGGCCAATACATGCTCACCCAGCCTCGCGTGCTTGGGTGAATTTGTGGGTTGATCACAGCCGCATAAGACAGAAACTACTTGACTTTCCGTAAACAACCGAGATACTCACATTTTTTTCCAAGGGAGCTGAGCAGAAGTGGTTATCCTAAAACGAATTTTAAGAACATAAATGAGTTTTGGCAGACAAAGTAAGTGACAGATCTTCAACTGTTTGTAACAACAGTAATGAAAACAATTGGCCAGTCAGTTTTTAAATAAAATTATTGCTTTGAATTCACTATAAATTTTTAGTCCACTAACCATAGCATGTGCCCCAGAAAGGAGAGCTTCAAAGTTATCCATTCCTGCAGCCAAAAGAGTTGTGAAAAGAAAGGAAGTTACATCCAAGTTTGCTTATTCAAGCACTGGTGTAAATCAAAGAAAAAAAGAAAAGAAAAGAAAAAGAAATAAAGAAACTTTTCTGTGGTCTTGTTTGTGGTGTGTAACGAAATTGAGAGGTTTCTCTCCTTTGGAAATTTTTTCAACAACAAAATGACAGAAATTTCAGAGAAGCATATTGGTCTCAGTAACGAATTCAACTTCTTTTTATACAGAGACACCAAGCACACAAAAGACCAAAAGCTAAAAATCGAACGCTGTTAAGGATTGGTTAGTAAAATATTAACTGATAAAAAAAATTGCATCAGATTTATTTCATTGGCTAATTGATCTATATAACCATATCTACAAGTGAGAACGTGATTGTATAAGTCCAATATTGATATTTAGAAAGAACGGGGTGGAGGGAAAAACAGGAGGGTGGAAAGAACAATATATAATGAGGGGATAATGTAGATTTTACTTCTTACCAATGTATACAGCAATAGACATCCCAATAGCAGACCAGAGAGAGTATCGTCCCCCAACCCACTGAAAAAAATAACCATCATGTTACATATTACCGCGTGGCACTAAATTTTTGCGGGTTCTAATTTTTCCGATTTTTGCGGGGTTTTTTCACGATCCACAAAAAAAAGGTTCCCAGAAAAGAATGTCCCGCAGAAATTTTCTCCGCAAAAATCACTCCCCTGTCGATATTATACACAAACAGATGCCTTTTACATGTAATGTAAAATCGTGTTAGTGCCCATTTACTTAAACCGTCTCTTTGTTCCGAAACAAAACGAAATTAGAAACAAAACATTCAGAAATATAGCGATCTGAAAGTGCAGTTGGTACACTACAAGTATTTAAATGTAACAAAATGCTCCCTTGATTAACTGATTAACGTGTTATACATCTGCATGTTGTTCACCCGTATTCGATTTTTTGTACTCAAAAAGCAAGAATGTTATACTTCCAAATAGAAGGCGACATCCAGAAAATCGCAAAAATTAATTCCTAGCAAGAAAAAACAGTTTTTCCCAATCGCAAAAGTTAGTTCCCACAACACACAAAAAATCGCCCATTCGCAAAATTAAACTCCCGCAAAAATTTAATGCTACACAGTAATAAGCAACCTCTGAGAGATCTACAAATACACCTACTCTTGATGCTATACTAGTTGTCAAAATCGATTTCTTTGTTAATGATAATAAAACCTTCTTTTTACCATCTGTCCATCTCTACAATTTCACGTTTACTTCGTACAGTTGAAAAGTAGATTCTCACTACTAAATGGGGGGAGGTCGCTTAACAGAGGGAGGAGGATTGGTTCAAACTCTACTGACCAAAATCCAAGGTATGGGGGGGGGGAGGGTGAGGCTAATAAGAGAAGTGTCTTAAAAAAGTCTGGGGCCTTGAAAGGACTTTTTTGGTAAACTGGAACTTGTGTAACATGGAGACAACATCCTGGCTGCAGTTTTACAAGGATTTCCTTGACTTTTGTCATCTGCCTGCTCAATATTGTATTGGCTGTCTAAGGAGAAGTTACTTACATCCCAAAAGGCAAACATGTTTTCCTTGAGAATTCCAAATTCTTCGACCTTCTCCTGTGAAAGAAAGTAACAAGCATGTTACGATATCAAAAACCTCTAACACAAAGTCTAACAACCTGCAAAGTTAATTATTACATATCAGGATAATAAAGGTTTACCAGGAATATTTTCCAATTACAGTACCAGGGTATTGACATGTGCAGGCCCACTGGGGTTCCCTTCAGAAACTTTAGCAGGTCCATTTTCATGGATAATTTGAGATATCAAAAATATTATAGGTCGCTTTGATGGTAGAGCAAATGTGAAGTAAAATCTACATTAGGTTTGTAATGAAGCAACTTATTAAATGAGTGCAGTCAAACGATCATGTTTCAAACCCTTGTCAAAATGTAAACCTGCTACTACTAGGAACATAGGCTTCTATCATGACATTTTGAGTGCCACCTTTGACACTGTAGAGCAAGTTTTATGTGCCAGTGTATTTTCACTTGCAGTAGTTTGACAATGCTGCAATCTCGAATTGACTCTGCAGTATTAACTGATTTCACCTAACATCAACCAATAAAAGAGGATTAAGTTCAACCATACCTCATTAGTGGAAAGAGCAATAAAGTGCTTTGCAACAGCTGATTTCTGTAGTTAAAAGGAGAAATATTTCATATACCATTTCCATAAAAAATATCACATTATTTTACATTGTACATTATGGTATCACATGGCATGACAGCTTATTGAACACTAAGCTTTTAATAGGCTTTTAATACAAACGAGCACGCCAAAAACAATAAAGCATCAAAAACCAACACTTCTAAAAATAATTTCAATTCGATCTGGACACAGTGGACAAAGAGCTACCATATGTGCCACTGTGCTACGCGAATTGCGCAGCGCGACGCGATTCTCGTAGCGCGAGACGCAATTTGTGTAGCGCCCAAAATGAGCCACGACTGGTAACTTAACCTTTGAGAGGTACTGTAATTCCCATTGATTGATTTATTTATTTACTTATTTTATTTGTTTAGTTTGAATCAGTTAAATGTGAATAAATTATACAGTTAGATAAACACAAAACAACCAGTAAAGTACATATAAGTCTTAGTATTTAAAAACCAGGTAACATTTTTGCTTTGTAATAACTACATGCAAATAAATATTAAGAAAAATGCAAACAAATGATGTCACCTGCTGAAATACTGTCAGTAGATCTCTAAAAACAACTTACATCCTTGAGCGTTTTCAAGAGCCAATCCCTTGCAGATTTTGCATTTGTTACGGTCTCTATTGTGGTAAATGTCTGCAAAGAAGAAACAAGTACTTGACTGGATAGTTTTTAAATGCCAACTTAAAAACATTTTAAAGGTTGGAGGCCATATCAATGTACACTGAGATAAATCTTAGGTCACCAAGTTTAAAAGGGGCTGGGAAAAAGGGGTCTGATAATAGGGCTCCAGCCCTGTCAAAATGAGCCAGTAGCCAGCAATTTTGCTGTCTAAAGAAACCTCCAAACAGACAGAAAGACTGGGTTCTCACTGCCTACACTGACTACTGCAAGTAGTCTCTAATTTTGGTGATAGCGATCGCGGGGTGGGCAAAAATACACATGCGTGTGCGCGCAAAATTTTGGGGAGACATGATGCACAAGTGTATTTACACCTGCCTCACAATCGCTATCGCCAAAATTAGAGACTACATGTACTCGCAGTCTATGTTGCCCGCTACTAGAAATTGTTTTGATAGGGCTCAGACTCTAAAAAGGATCAAATGAAGTAGCTACACAGTAGAATGAAAGGAAAACAAGAAGAGGGCTGACACGAAGGGACCACACTGTAGTAAGTGAACATACGTTTAGTTAAGGGAATGAGAGATAGGAATCAGGTAAAGAACTTTGGATAAAAGGATCAGATGAATGAGATAAGATGAAGGGCCAGAAGAAGGTACAGGGAACAGGTACAGGTAGGTACAGGTACAGGTAAGGGAACAGCTGAAGAGACTGATATCAAGGAGACCTGACAAACAAGATGTAATGGAGCTGGGTCCTGATGAAGGAGTGTTACATGTACATCACATGATCCTGCACATGTGCTGTACACAGTATTGAGCACAATTTTTTTTTTTTTAATTGCAAAACACAAAAAAGGAAAAGCTTATTTACAAATCAATTGATATAGTTACTTACATTACTTACAAAAAAAAAACAGAAAAAAGACTAGTTACAAAAAGATTACTTAATACACTACTTACATGACAGTCACTTACATTACTTTTATTTTAATATAATAATACACAACAAAACTTACAAAAGCAGTACTTACAAAACTTACAGAAACAGTACTTACGTAGATTTACCGTATAAAGTTTACTGTACATTACAATTTTATAATTTCAAGATACATGAGTAATACATAAGTACATACGACCGAAACAAAAATATAGACATGGTCAAACAACGAAGAAAAAACATAAATAAAAAACTTAACCTCTAGGGTATGGTTGGTTGTTCGCTGAAAAGTAGCCGCGTGGGGCTCTATTTAAGCGAGTAATGTTTACAGAGCAAGACGATGTCCACTTGGATTACGCTAGAGTTCTATTAATTAAACTTCAGGAGCAGAGAGTAAATCCTTTGGAATATTTTGCGTGTTGTAATCTTTGTTGTTTATGTACAGGGTACGATTAATTACCTTTGCATCTTGACCTTGATCTCTCGCGGCGAACATAGCTTTGATAAGGACTTTTCGTTCTTCTTGGATTGCTTTTGCGTAGTCTTGAGTGATGTACGCATCTTTGTATTTCTGGGAGTTTGTGAGTCGGTTTTTGACTGCCAGCACTGCGTCTTTATCCTCCCTTACCACAAACCGTGCAATAATAGGACGCGGTCGTAATGGCGCAGTGCTGCTATGTGTATGTCGTTTTCCCACACGGTGAACAGCGTGGAAACGTAAGCCATCAGTGTTGATTTTCAACTCGTTTTGGATGATATCCAGAACAACCTCGGTGCAGTCTTCTCCGGGTTTCTCCGCTATGTTCACAAACCTAAGGTTTTCCCTCCTTGTGTAGCTTTCTAAGGCGATAAGGTTTTCTTCTGCTGCGCGGAGATTTTTGGCGAGCAAAGAAGCTTCAGTTTGAGCGATGGCAAGCTGTGTTTCAAGTAGTTGTGTTTTCTGCGCTTGGTCGTCCAGCATTTTCTGATGTGAGCTTTTAGAGTCCTTATATGTTTTTGTCTCTTGTTGTACACCTTCGATGGCTATGGGGCGCCGTTTGTAAATTTATTATTTAGACCAGATTTATAACATTTTTTTCTTATATATAAATAATTGCAAATGCCAGGAAAATTATTTATAAATAAAAGGAAATAAATTGTCTTATGATATGTATATAATTGTTGTAGGGACATTCTGATTTATATATAATTTTTTACCGTGGCATCATTGTTTCTAAATAATTGATTAAGGGAATTCAATTATTTATAAATCAGGCGGTCACTAAAATTTTTATTTATAAATCATAGTGTTAAGCAACTTCAATATTTATAAATAACGAAGCTCGTTCTGCGTACAAATTCATTATTTATAAATCAGGAAATTTCATCTCACCGAGTGTAAAAGTATCATTTATAAATAATAAACTTCACTCGGTGCGTGATTTCGTTATTTACAAATCATGAAATTTCATCTCACCCCTGTTAAACCATTATTTATAAATAATGAAATTTCACCTCGCCGAGTGTAAATTATTTTCTTATAAACAATGGATTTTCTGTACATGCCCGAATTCTTTATTTGTAAAAAATGGTTACAAACTTAAATGTTTTTAGGGAATTGTATGATTAACATATTCATTTTTCAGCGCATTGCACAACCTGGAACTTTGCTATCTCTCCGATCTTAAACATGGCGGGAAAGTTTAGCCGAGGCAGGGGTATTTACGCAACGTGCACAAGTTATCTTTCCGATCTTCGCAAAAAGCGGGAGATCCAAATTATTCGGATTATTCCTAGACAGGACAACAACGCGTTCAGTCTTTGCTCGAAGCAAACGTAACCTGGATTTAAGCTTTAGTGATGGAACAAAACTCACAGCTACTTAGAAACATTTCCGAGGCAGTCTCGAGGGCTGTCGTGGACGTTTTGGCGGCCAATTCTTCACAGCCACAGGTAATGTCTGAAATCACAACTTGAATTCATCTGCATTCATGTATTTGCAGACAAAATCTCATAGTTGCATCCCGTACATTGTTCTTGTAGACATCCGTTATAAATGCGAGTGCTGGGGGCTCCCAGACTCTGTCTTCTGGTCCTCCCAGTGATATAAACAGTATAAATGACGTTGCAAATTCGGCGGCAAGTCGACCATCGCCGGCCGCGACAAGTCAGCAGGTAAAACATGTTTAGAAGTTCAAGTAAACATACCGTTTTTGCTTAACCGGTGGGGCTCTTTTGCCAGTTCTGTGGTAGGGAATCAATACTCTTGTATGTATGTTTAAAAAAAATCGCTTGATTTTTATTTCGGTTTGTTTATATCGCAATTCCGCGTTGCGTGACAAGTTGAGCACATTCTGGTCCATTTCCGGTTTGAATATTGGCTGTTCTGAACCTGTCAACCATTCTTTTTTTTTTTTTTTTAAAAGAAAAAAGAAAAAAAAAATAGAGTGAGTGATACGTATAGGGCTAGTGCTAGTGGTGTAATTTAGCAAATACACCTGTATAGACCCCCTTCATCATAACTAATATGTTTGCCGAGGACAAGGTTTCTGGTCTTCGCGAATAGCGGGACGGCTGTACACAGGCTACGCAAATAGCTGAAAAATTAAAACCCGTTAAGTCTTTACGAAACTCTGTTCTTAATTCTTGAAAATAGTCACGTCGCTTGATACTTCGAATACAATCCATCTGCGGTTCATTTTATACTCAACAGAGCCTGAAATAAATTTTTATCAGACATGAAGGGTCAGTAAAACCCCCATATATATAATTATCCTTTCTTTTTCTTTCAGGGGTTTGCTTTTTTACTTTTCTGTTTTTTTTTTTACTTTTCTTCGGTTAGAGACGAGTGCATGTTTTTATTTCGTTTCTGTTTTTAGGAAGCCAACACCATTCTTGCTTTAATTGTTGTTTCTAAATTGCTTTTTATAAAATAGGGTTGAAAATATCGTTGTTTTTCATTATAGCCAAATGCCTTTGCCCACCAAACTGAGATGCAACTGCGGTAAGTATTAGGACTACTTATTTAGGTATAAAATTTAATATGATGTTAGGGAAGTTTTTGTTTGCCTCAGATGAGTGTGGAGGAGAAACGGGTTCTTCAAAGTACCCTAGCGTAGGAACGAGTTAAATAAGACTATTTGAGAACGTAAACATCGTAGACCTTATGATGGCCGTATGGGATTGATCACAATTGTTCCAAATAAAATTGACCTTAATGCATTTTGGTTGTTCAGGGAACAGACTTCTGGCTCCATTGCCATCATGATTTTAAGATGGTGTTCACAATAATTCATTTTACGAGATATTTAAAAAAGAGATTTCTGGCTATCAAACATCCAAAGCCAGGAATACAAACTATACAAATTAACGGGATACGGGATATTTAGCCCCCCCCCCGTCAGGCAGGCAGGCAGACAGAGAATCAATCAATACGGTCAATAAGTCAGTTGATTAATCGACTGTAAAAAAAGGACATCTATAAATGAAAGAATCGTATCCAATTGAACAGTGTAGATTAAATGACTGTTTTTATAGTATATTTACTTTCCTTATATGTAGGAGGCAGGGAAGGCCAAGAAAAGAAATCTCCAAAGAAAGACTAGAAGGGTTACTAAGATTGAAATTCCCAGTGTCCCGTATTGCACAAGTCTTGCAGGTTTCACGCCCACGTGTGTATAAGGCTATTACCGAGTACAACCTCGATGCCAGCCGATATTCCGTTGTTACAGATTCTGATCTTCAACAGGCCATTACTTCAGTAAAGAACAACCACCCTAACGCTGGTGAAGTTATGCTCCAGGGGCACCTTAGAACTCAAGGAATACATGTTCAGCGAAGCCGGATGAGAGACGCTATACGTGTTACTGACCCAACAGTCACCGCACGAAAGCGACCAGCCATTCGTCGTCGCGTGTACTCGGTCCCATGCCCTAACTATCTCTGGCATTTAGACGGTAATCACAAACTTATAAGATGGCGTTTTGTGATACACCATTGTATTGATGGCTTCAGCCGACTCGTAACGTTTTGTCGCTGTTCTACAAACAACAGAGCAAGCACTGTTGTAGCATCCTTTCAAGAAGCTGTTCGTAAATACGGGCGGCCATTTCGTATCAGAAGCGACCACGGGGGAGAGAATGTAGATGTCTGGAGAGATATGGTGAGTGCATGGGGGGAGGAAGCAAAGTGCGTCATTGTCGGGAGTTCGGTACACAACCAAAGAATCGAAAGACATAACAGGGCCGCAAATGAGCAGGAACTTTCCGTCTTTAAATCTGACTTCTACGATCTCGAGAGAGAGGGAATTCTAGACCCTCTCAATGACACCGATCTCTTTTGTTTGCATTATGTATATCTCCCTCGCCTTAACAGGAATTTGGCTGAGTTTGTCTCAGCACACAACAATCACAAAATTTCAACCGAAGAAAGCAATACTCCAGCTCAACTTTTTTGGGCAAACCTGCACCTGACAGCTTTCGGTGAAGGCCGTGATTCCCAAAATGCGTTCAGGCATGTAAACATTTCAGACCTTATTTCTACGGAGCTGCCTCATGTTCATGTACCTGAAACTACAAATCCGCTGGATCATTCCTCTTATAGAGAACTGCAAGGTCTTGTCGACCCACTGTCTGGGACAAATGGGAAAGAACTGTATCGACGAACAGTAGATTTTGTGGGAAGGGCGCTTGTGCGAAACCCAACAACTTCATAGACGAGAACAGAAAAACAGAAAAGATTACGATTTTGGCTTTGATTACGCATTTGTTGTATTGAAAGGTGCCTCCGACCAGGACATGCAAACGTTCCTTTTCATCATATTATTAAACCTTTAAAGGGGCGCTTGTGTCTTTCTCTTATGTCTTTTAAACCAGTATCGAAAGAGTACGTATTTAAATAATTACTCTGCTTTTATGGTATGCAGTTAGCAGTAAAGACAGAAGGCCAGCCCGGGAAAGCTAAGTTTCTGATCAGAGAGAAAAAAAAACGATGTCCCAAGTAAGCTGTCTGAAAACATCTGACTGTTTGGGAGATTTTGGTCTCATGATCAGTAGTGTGGTACTTGCTTTTTCTGAAAGCTCACGAAAAAATTCACCCGGCCTACGAAGAACAGTCTCTTACCACTCTATTCTTGTTAACTGAAAAACCCAATAAACTCTAAGAAAAGTTACAAAATTGTCCTAGTATTGTTGGCGATAGAGGATGTAACTTTATTAAAGACAAAAATAAATCATCGAATATCAAATTGTCCTTATTGAGCAGAGACAAGAGAGGACGTAATGGTACGGTAGAGAACCAACAGGGCTGTAGTTTTTAAGGCATTCCAAATCCACCACCATTGCCAATACCGAATTCCATATGGTCTTTAAATTCTTGGTAGGTTTGGTGAACCACCGGCAACTTGATACAGCAGGCACAGGTGTTGGCCTTAGGATATCGACCATGACTTTCATCACTGTGTTGAAATTCCACCGAAGGTTCCACATCGAAACCAATAGGAGGAACTTCTCTGCACCCCGTTGCAAAAAAGAGAATGTCCTCAAAAGATATCACACCAGAGCTTTCTAGATAAAAAATGTTTATAAAAAAAGTTAAAAAAATTGCGACATATAACGTAACGGATAAACCCAAAAAGTTATTTTTTCAGTAGTCTTTATTTGACTCGGTTAATATTAAGCTAGCGACACTGGGAAAGTGGGCAGAATATTGCGGTATTTATTTGAAAATGGCTCACGATATCACACTTTATTAGAC
Source organism: Siderastrea siderea (assembly GCA_964030785.1). NCBI lineage: Eukaryota > Metazoa > Cnidaria > Anthozoa > Scleractinia > Rhizangiidae > Siderastrea > Siderastrea siderea. The sequence goes on from OZ034969.1 coordinate 22,451,385, forward strand.
TGAGGGCTTCAAGCGACTTTTAGAGAGAAAACCTTTGCTCTTTGTAAGGTGTAAAAAAGATTGGTAAGACTAGTAGTTTTGTTTTATAATTTTCCTTGCTTATTGTCTTTACACTTTTTTCCCTCGGAGATATTAGCTTTAAATACAAGCTACTCTGTAAATCCGAGAAAAAATAAAGTTAATGTATGTATGTATGTATGTATGTATGTATGTATTTTTAAAACAACTACTTGAATTGTTAGAGCTGTTGTATGTAGTTCTACCATACCCTAACCATTGAAATGCGCTTACAAAAAAAGGGTGCACAGGCACTACATACCCTCTACATCTTGCAGAAAGTCGTACCAGTAGGAAACAATCTGCGTTTCCAGGTTAAACCGGTTCGAACCCCTCTCAGACCGAGTGATCTTAAAAACGTTGTTTATCTCGTCTAATGACATCTTGCCAGCTGGACTGTAGCAAAGGGCTTCCCTAAAGGCCCCGGGGTGTTGCTGAACGGCCTCCATAACGCCTAGCGTCTTTAAGCCTTCGCGGAACCTACACAATAATGTACACAGATGTTACTGGGTTTTGTACTTTAAAGCGGAAATAAAAATAAAATAAAATAAATCACTGTGTCGATGTATCTAGCACTGTTGAGCACACGCGATAAATTCTTATAAACAAATATCATATTTTGTTATATTGATCATAAACACGTTCCGCTGACCAGTCGCCTATTTACGAACCGTGTAGGAGTTTTGCGAGGAACTTTCGGATTTTACATATAGTTCCCAAACGTAGCACCCAAATGATAAAGAAAGAAATTTAACCTTTCAAATGCACTTCTCGTTCGTCCCAGAACAAACCAGTGCGCAGTTTGCTCTACAATTCCCATCTGGTCCCCAACGTTCTTAACGGGTTGCATTGTGCCCGCAATGCTTAAAATACCGGACAAGGAATCTATTGCACCAAACATCTCATCCTCAGTCGTCGCGTCTTTAAGCTGTGTATAAAAGTACAACAGAAGCCTTAATCAAGATTCATTGTTCAACAATGACACGAGCAAGGGACAAAGAAAAAACCTGAGTCTCCGACGAGAATCGAAGTTTAAGCAAAGACGAAAAGGAGGCACAATGCATTAAGCCACAATGTGGGAGAATTTAATGAGTTGTTGGCCACCTTGATAACGCAGTTTTGTTTTACATACCTTTAATAACGTCTCTCTTACTGAATGATCAGAGATCGACTCGAGTTGAACTTTTGTCTTTTCTGGACCATGGACCAAAGCGTCAAATAAGACCGGGGCCAAGAAGCGGGGTGCTGGGCCTCCATGTACTAACGAAATCGCTATCATACACCCAGCATGATAGTAATGATCTTCCTCAAGGGCTGTTTGATATTGGAAAGAAAGAAAGTATCTATAAGTATCTAGTAAACATGTATGTAAAGACCAATCGCAATCACATTGAAAGTAGTACTATGTTCTTCCCATGTTAATATTACAATAACTCTGTTGATCTCGGTTTAAACCGTATGGTACCATAATGTTATGGCCAATGCAAGCAGAGAAATACTCATCAGATTTAGATACAATTTTTATATTTGCTTCTGCAACTGATGAAGTCCGAAAGCTGATAAATGTACTTAACCAATTGACATGTGCATATTATTCAACAAATGCGCGCGCTGCCCATATACGTAGGTCGCAAAGATTCTTCATCTGTATAATACAGTTTTTCTATCTGCAAAATGTATTTCTTTGGCAATTTTTCGAATAATAAAACAATTGCCATGATCAATCTCTGTTGAATATCGCCTGCGGGCCTCGTCGGCTAAGTATCAGGCGATATTCCGCGCGATTTCGAAGGGAAATTGTTAACTATTTCTACACTTACCTTTGCCTGTGTTGTTCAAAAGTTTTTGTTTGTCATCACATCCATGACAGAACATCGGACTGTTCGCCAAATAACGAATAACCAAGGTGAGGAATTCTCTTTGGGGTCCTCCCAAATCTATGGCACCCTCAGATGTGCCACTGTCGTCTGTAAATTTTACAGATATTTTGTTGTTCGGACAAAACGATTTTCGTTGTAGTCCCCTTACAGTCCCTTCCCAAATTCTACCCCGGCTTATATTGAACCGGGACAGAGAACTGGTGTCTGTTGTGATAGTGGCCGCTAATTCCCTTAGAATGTCGGCCAGAAGAACTTCGTTTCTAGAAGAATAGAAGCAGTAAAAGCTCCAAGTTAAATTTTATTTTGTGCGTAGGCATATATTTAAACATATCACTTTGTTATACAATCAAATATGCTTTCCTGTAATTTTGTTATATCGAGTGGGTTGTTTAAGTAAACAGCATTCAACACAATGCTCGCAAAATAAAAACATACCCTTCTGGTGCAAGTGATTCAGGTGGACTTCGTATGGGACTGTTACCCGGACTTGCCAGAAGATCGCCTGGGTCTACCTCTTCCGCGTCAGTGGTAACCTCAAAAAGGGCTGTATACTCTCTGAAAGACGACAAGAGAATAATAAATGGCCCATTGCCTTTATGTCGCGCGCCTGCAGGGAATCACGGTAGTTGTATTCACCGCTGATAGGTCTCTTGCATAGCCTTTGATGAATACAACTTCCATGATTCCCTACAGGCGCGCGTCATAGAGGGAATCGGCCCTTGAAATTGTTTCTCCTGTGTTGTCATCATGTTAAGTCTTAAAATTCATTTTTGTTATTTCCTGCTGTTTCTCTTGCTTCTAGCTCACTATGTGTACATCGCTTCGTTTAGTTTTCACCTAAATTTAATTACCAAAAACTCAAAATAGTCGTAAATCAGCCTAGTACCCAGACGTTCCCTTCCCGCTTATCGATTTGGCGCGAAATATCGTGACGTCACCGCAAGCCAACCCGTTCCCAGGCCCTTACCTGGACCTCGCGCTCGCCTGAGAGAGGAGGAGAACGCCTAGGGACTAGGCTGGTTGTAATTGATTGTTTACCGATTAGTTCGAAGCATTTGCATGCGACACGTGATCAATTTAAACCAATCAGAATCGGAGAAAATTTAGTGGTGAACTATAAGATCAGTTATGCGGTTCCAATCAATCGGTCAATGGAGGATTGAACGCTGTTACCTTGAGCTATAAAAGGCCTGTTCATCTTGACTAGCAGTTAATCCAGTTAAGCGTTGCAGAGAAGGGTAAACGGGGGTAGAAGTTGAGGATAATGCACTATCACAAGATCTCCTACTATAACCTCCCGATGGGGGACTTGTTTTGTCTGCAAAGATGGAAGTTTGCAAATCAAGGTCTTCATCTGAATCTCCATCTGATTCCTACAAGATATCAACCACAGTGAAAAAAGTGAAGAATGAAAATTAGTGTTATTAACAGGACCCCTATACCTAAACAAAGATCACGACGCGTCCACCCCCCCCCCCCCCTTGCGGGATTGCTATGCAGACATATGCTCCAGGAACAAGAGTGTTCATAACAAAAGCCACACCTTATCATATAAATAAATTTATACATACTAGAGTTTTTTTTCCAACACATCTGGTTGGGTGCATTTTTGCCATTATGTATAACGACCCTTGTGCCGCCAGAGAAGCAACCTCTGAGGCGTTCCACTTGAATGACGATGATGTTCGGGGGATGGCAAGTTTCTTCCCACCTGGTATTGTGCTGCAAAGAGGAAAGGTCGCATTAGTTGCTGTTTGTTTTTTCTTATAACACAATACATAAAATGCCCCCAAAATGCATCCTGAGAGATAGCAGTCGTACCTTAGATACTGGTACGGGAGTACGTCGTCGTCTTGCAGCAAGAAAGATGGGGCAAAGAGACTGGTGACCTCGCGCCGCACTTCATTTTCGTTCCATGAGGAATGGAGCGCTATTTTTCCAGTTAGGCCAGCTTCTGTAAGCTGGGCGCGCTTTTCACCTCTCGGTATGGGTATTGGTTTACAAATATCTTTCACAGGAGGGAGGCAAATAACATTTTTGTTGTAAACTTTATCCTTTGTAGACCCCTGGCGCCTTTTCTTGGGTGGTGGTCCGTTTGATGCAAACTTGGACGGTAATGGGAAGTGATTCTATCAGTAAAAAGGGGAAATAATAAGAAAAGAAAGTGTGTTATTTCATGAAAGGTAAACGGTCCCTCTTCCGAGCGGAAAATTACAAATACAGTCAACTCTTGCCTTGCGGACACCCTGCTATTGCGGTCACTCGCTATTACGAACAGATCCCCGGCGAATAAGGTTTGACTGGAAATGACTCCCGCTATAACGGACTCTCGCTTTTACGGACACTAATAAACGACGCCCCGAGCGTCTATCCGCTTTAACGAGAGTTGACTGTAGAAAGCGTTTTGATGATATTTTATCGTTTTCGTTAAACAAAGCATATTATATCAAGAAAACGGTATTTCTAATGCGCTGACCCTTAGCAACTTCAGCCATGAAAAAAATATGCTGTTGTAACTGGAACCCACAAACCGGAAACGTGTCACGCAATGTCTAGCTCCCTATAATAGATTTATCGAATTCCGATACATACAAACAGCTATCACTTTAGTTGTTCTATCAATATCCATATAAAAGTATTATTTTCCTTCCACAGAACTGGTATATTTTAAAATTTCGCTGGATAAGACTCTGAAAAATGTTACATGCTATGTAAAAAAGTGTTTAACTAGAACTTATCAACATGTTACCTGCTGACTTGTCGCGGCCGGCGATTGTCGACTTGCCGCCGAATTTGCAGCGTCATTTTATACTGTTTATATCACTGGGAGGACCAGAAGACAGAGTCTGGGAGCCCCCAGCACTCGCATTTATAACGGATGTCTACAAGAACAATGTACGGGATGCAACTATGAGATTTTGTCTGCAAATACATGAATGCAGATGAATTCAAGTTGTGATTTCAGACATTACCTGTGGCTGTGAAGAATTGGCCGCCAAAACGTCCACGACAGCCCTCGAGACTGCCTCGGAAATGTTTCTAAGTAGCTGTGAGTTTTGTTCCATCACTAAAGCTTAAATCCAGGTTACGTTTGCTTCGAGCAAAGACTGAACGCGTTGTTGTCCTGTCTAGGAATAATCCGAATAATTTGGATCTCCCGCTTTTTGCGAAGATCGGAAAGATAACTTGTGCACGTTGCGTAAATACCCCTGCCTCGGCTAAACTTTCCCGCCATGTTTAAGATCGGAGAGATAGCAAAGTTCCAGGTTGTGCAATGCGCTGAAAAATGAATATGTTAATCATACAATTCCCTAAAAACATTTAAGTTTGTAACCATTTTTTACAAATAAAGAATTCGGGCACGTACAGAAAATCCATTGTTTATAAGAAAATAATTTACACTCGGCGAGGTGAAATTTCATTATTTATAAATAATGGTTTAACAGGGGTGAGATGAAATTTCATGATTTGTAAATAACGAAATCACGCACCGAGTGAAGTTTATTATTTATAAATGATACTTTTACACTCGGTGAGATGAAATTTCCTGATTTATAAATAATGAATTTGTACGCAGAACGAGCTTCGTTATTTATAAATATTGAAGTTGCTTAACACTATGATTTATAAATAAAAATTTTAGTGACCGCCTGATTTATAAATAATTGAATTCCCTTAATCAATTATTTAGAAACAATGATGCCACGGTAAAAAATTATATATAAATCAGAATGTCCCTACAACAATTATATACATATCATAAGACAATTTATTTCCTTTTATTTATAAATAATTTTCCTGGCATTTGCAATTATTTATATATAAGAAAAAAATGTTATAAATCTGGTCTAAATAATAAATTTACAAACGGCGCCCCATAGATGGCGGCCCATGCGCCTTCGAGGGATTTTTCGACATCTTTCATCGTTTGTTTTACACCGTCGATTTCTACTTTCAACTCGCATCTCAATGTTGATAGTTGTGTGTGGAGATCTGAGAAGTTGTCGTCCATTCTATTTTCAATTGAATTTAGCTTGTCCATGATCATTCTGAGAGACGTGGAGGATTCTGTCTCTTGCTCATCCACCATCTCTTCGCAATTTCGCTTCGGTGTTGGCGCTGAGTTTGAACTTGAACTCGATGACCGCTCTTGTCGTTTAGACATAAGTGTTGCAGCGTATATTATCTATAAAGTTGATTGTGCATCGACTACTACTACTTTATGTCACAAAGAAGAGCCCAACGGGCTTTTTCAGCGGTTCGGTTACAGAGCCGTGGAGAGACGTCCGGCAGCCATCTTGCAACCCCTGTCCACTCAGCAGTATTGAGCACATGGTAACTGTAGAACTCAAGTTTTGAACTTTTCAATCAGAAAACAGAGTTGGACATGAAGGAACCAGAAGAATATCAAAAGGACCAAATTCATGAAGGGACTGATAATTATTCAGAAACCCACGTAATGGCTGAGATAAAGGGGCACTGATGGATTCATGGCCCTGACACAGCTAGATGTAGCTTAGATGAATGCATAGAGCAGATGAAGGAACTGAGACAAAGAGATCAAGAAAAAGTCTTGACCTCGGACAAAGAAGCCAGATAAGGGGCTGAGATGACTGGAACAAATGGGACAGATGGTGGGAATGAGGTGAAGGGACCACATTATGTGTGACAAAATTCCAGTTGTTAGGGGCTGTCAGATTAAGGATCTTAATCAAAGACACCTGGTGAAGGGGTTAAGATGAAGTTACCAGATAAAGGGGCAGCGATGAAAGGTACAGTTAATTGGGGCTGAAAAAGAGGGACCTGGAATATTTAAAGGGTTCCAAGACGAAGGAAGTGAGATGAATATAAACCCAGATGAAGGGCAGAACCAGCTGACAGTGCATAAGAAACATGGCTATGTTACTGAGATTATAGGGTGATACAAAGGGCCGGGCACCATTTGAACGTACAGTGAATATTAGTGAGATAAAGTATAAACAATGCCAAAACAATAGAAATTAGCCACTGTTGTTTGGTTACCGAGGCATTGCCGCGTCAAGTCAGCCGCGGTGTTTGGTCGCTTTTGTCCTTACCGAGGTTGCGGTTTTCGTCCCACCGCGGCAAATTCGAGGAAAACAAAATGGCGGTGGATGAGGTTTCACCGCGTGCTTATGCACCAATACTTTCGAGCGGTACTGTACATTTATACAGCACTTGAATGGGATACTGACGAAATGGACACAAAAAGATTGCATTACCTTTGATGCTACAATGAACAGTGTTGTTTCTTGATTTAATGTTGCCACAGTCTTCGCTAGATGAGTTCCATCAATGTTGGACACAAAATGCACATGCAGATCCTTTTTGCTGTAAGGCTTAAGGGCTTCTGTCACCATTAGAGGTCCCTTGAAAAAAACACTTATAAATATAAGAAAAAATAAAATAATAATCATAATAGTCAGCCTTTTTGTTAGGAATGCTGGAAAATTTATCTTCCACTTATTATGTTAATTAATATGAAACTGTCTGTTGGAATGCATTGCAACGAGTTGACGCATGCACCTGCTATCTGACGTTAATTAGCTTCATCAAGTTGGTGCTGAATTACTGGCTTTCACAAACAGTTCAATTTTTTTTGCATGTGAACATTTTAGAGCAAGACAATCATTTTTCTCACACTCAATACATGAAATGGAATTACATCACTTCAAGCTTAATTTATTAAAAATTATGCAAATTAATAATTATAATATAGTTTTTGTTTATCGTGTCTAACATCTTGTGGTTTCATAATTTAATGTAACAATGTTAAACTCACCAGATCAGATCCTCCAATTCCAATATTCACGACATCCGTTATTGTTTTTCCAGTGTGGCCTGATTACAACATTAATGTTGTGTTATTAATAATCAAACTATAAAAATACACATGTTGATTTGTATTCATTCAACGAGCTCCCCAGCAGGTTCAGGATCTTCTTGGAACATCTTGAAAGATTGTATTAACATTGTAAAATCTTGGTAGCATCTTGTCAAGACGGATTAATGTGGAAATGCTACATACCAGCAATGTACATTGTACAGCTGTACAATCCACATATATGTTGCGGTTTAAAATAAAAATCTCAAATTTTCTCTTATCTGAATGAGATTTGATTTGAAAATTTTCAGCCAAAAACAAATTGAAATGTTTAAATTTTAAAAGATCACATTTTGTCAAGTTGCAAGTGGTGATCACTGCAGATTTAAGTTTGCTCACACATACATGTCAGTTGTAAATGACTTTTTGCCGTTAATTAACCATTCCTCAACCAAAAAGAACTGTTAGTAGTTCTATACCTTTCCAAGCACCAGATCTGACAGCCTGTAATATAAAAATAAACAGTGCATTGTTAACATAATTTGTTTTTGTTTTGCCCTGAAGGTCGGCACACATGGGGTGACTAGTCCCTGCGACTAGTCCCAGGGGCTAAGACCCTTTGTGTGAACTACCCATTTTCACAAAAAATGTAGTCGCAGGGACCGAAGACTGGTCACACAAATCCAAACGGGTTTGAATTCATGGGACATTAGTTCCGGGAACTTGTCCCACAAACATAATGCTTGGTTCCTTTGTGTGAACACTTCATGGGACAAGTCACCGTGCCCAAATGAAAATATTTAATTGGATATTTTACTCTTTTGCCAGTTGGCCTGCAGAATAAATCTTGTATTTGTCTGTATTGGGGGTCTTGATCAAATAGTTGCTGTTTTCGGCTTCTGTATCAGCAATGTGGGATACCAGAGAAAAAAACTTTATCGCAATTGCAAATGACAAACACTCACAGACTCACAGATGAACAGTGTTCAGTTTTATTAAGCCGATTTATTTTTAATTAGTGTTTTGCAGTCAATTAGTAATTTCATTTTCACTAATAAGGACTGTTGAGGACTGCTATATTTTTCACCTTCACAACAAATTGCAGTAAATTTAATAAAATGTAATAAAAGCATGAGAAAATCATTTCAAATCACATAGTGCAGGGGCATACAATGCTTCTAGCAGCACCATGCAGCTTTGCTCACGAGGATTTTGTAAACACTTTTCCACTGAAAGTACAGTTTATGCTAGGCCATGCAGGTCAAGTGAATCACTAAATATAACATTTCATTAATTTAAATTAATTTTGCAAAAAGGTCTTCTGTTTACTTCAAGTGAAATACTCATTTGTTAGAGCTGTGTACTAAATAAATATATTTTGTTTGAAGCTATACCTCAGTGAAAGTCCGTATCTGGTTAAGAACTGCATTCACATCATCCATAACCTGAGAAATAGAACAACAGTAGCAATTACTTTTCAAAACGTTCTGCGCAATTTTGAGCCTTGATGTCACTGCTTCTCCTAGATTAAGGCCGACACTACAACTGTTACCTTCAGCATATAGTTGGGTTGCCTTGGCAACAAACTGCCAGTAACCATTTATATGGCATAACTGGCTGGAATCAGGGGCACCACAGGAGAGAAGTGACTGTCTTGCTTATGGATTGTGTGGTTCCAGAAAATATCCATACCCCCACCACAGAGGGTCATTGGAAATTCCGAGGGTGAGGGGGGTGTTGAAGCCCAAAATTTTTAAAGGAATGTATGAGCCTAAACTGGAATTTCCAGAGGGGGGGGGGGGGTTCAAACTATTAAAAAAAAACCAAACAAAATGTGGATCATTCACATGTACCTTAGGTCCAGCAAAAATACTTTGTGAATAATATATAATGATGGTAGTACACTTCCACAGTAAGCACCCTTGGACGAGTCCTGATAACTCAAATTGTTTCTAGGGAGATGCAAGACTCATACAAGTCAAAAAAAGTTGAAGTAGTCAGGAAAAACGTTAATGGTATTTTGTCCAGTTATAGACATTGCACTGTAGAGTAGTTAATCTTACATTCTTTCCATCCACATAAATTGGTTTATTGGAGCGGTTCCTCAGAGCCACATGTAACACAGCTCGATCCTAGAAAGATTTACAGCAAAAATTTAGGATACATTTTAATTAATGTCACGACCACAAAAACAAAATGTTGTTGCTGTGCTCCTAAGAGGAATAGTGGTTACCAAAGCCCTGTTAGCCAGCAGAATATGGAACCAGCCTGTCTGCCATGGGTGACCCTACCACAACACCAGCCAGTGCTGTTACTCCCACTCATCTAGGGGTTAGGCCTGAGAAAGGATCTTGGCTACTATCTGACAGAGTGTAGCCTGGTGTAGCCTGCTAATTTGTTGTCATCCCCACAGGGGTGTCAGTAAAATGCTTAATTGGGGTAGCAGTCGAGGTGGGGTGTTTTTCTAGGGTCTAGGGTTAGGTTGGGGCACCCTAACCTGAACCTCACAAAAAGTCCTCCTGACCCTGACCTCAGGTCAGTGGGTTATTGACACCCCTCACCCACAAAGGACAACAGTAAAGAGTTGGATTTTGAGGAAATTACGTTTATCATGTCCCCTCAAAATCTAACCCTTTGTCACTTTCATGTACACATTTGATCTACTACATACACATAATGTATCAAAAGTCATCATTAGACTTATTTAATTTACAATGAAATGACGATTGTTGAAATTTAATTAATCCAAAATATTGATCCGTTAATCAAGAGGTCACGTCTAAATTCTCATTCTCTTTTAACGACAAACCTCAGTAAAATTAATTTTCTCTCCAGTGAACATCCTCTGTCGTGCACTTTCAATACCCCTGGCTTTGGCCTGTAATAACACAGAAAGAAACCTTAAATACGTTAGTCAATAACTGTATATGGATGTACAATGAACATCGAGTAAATAAGGAACACTGAGCTGATTTTGTTTCTCATATATGTATTAATTTTAAACAGGGTATAACTTTTTAAGCATACCAGATTGAAAAGACATTTCATGGTCTCTTCTGTAATGATGTTTTTTGAATAGTCCACTAGAATTGGGCCATCCTCAGTGTCAATCTGTGCACTAAGAGAAATGAGAATTTGTTAGTCAATTAGACACCCAATATTTACAAGGTCACCAGTGAAATATGTACAATTTATTGTATACTATAAGTTTGTTAGGCGTGGGGCTGGTGGATTTTGTCTAATTGCCCTGCAGAACTATCACAATTAGGCTTCGAGGAGGCTGGCTCAAGAAGCAAAAAACAAACTAACTAACTAATGGAACTCTCTCACGGCTGTGTGGACATTGTCTAATGCAGTGATTTTTTAAACTAAGTTGCCAGTCATCTACAATGCAGAACTTTATTGGTCAAAATAGCTAGTTACTTAAAACAATCCTGTGTTGAGCTAATACCCTGTTAGAGAAAATTCTCGTGACATCCTTATTTTGCAATTTTGAAGGGCCAACGTTTCCTTTCCCAAATTTGTTTACATTTTAAATAATTTTATATAAATCAATCACCAAGCATCTTTTTGGGGCATGAATGATTCCTGTAACAAAGTACACAAGTTTCATCTGTAACCCTAACAATATAAAAAGGAGCAGGGGTACAAGAACCTCGGTGAAAAATGGGTTGCAACAGAGATAAAAGGGAGTGAGAACTGAAATAAAATAAAAATTCATGAGGTGGAAGGAAATGCGAAAACAGGAAACATTTTGCAATAGCAAAAATGCACGCAGCAAATTAAAGTGAGAGCTACCAGGAATAGCAAGAAAAGGGGGTAAAGGGCATTGGATGTGGGAATTTTAGGTTACCCCATCCTCCTGAAAGCTGCTTTCTGATGAGATTTAGCCAAGGAGCAGACGTGCGAGTAAGCACGTCCCGCCGACTCGTAAAATAGAAGTCGCATTTCCTGGTTTGTCGTCCATCGGTTCACTTAATTAGTCTTCTTGGAGTGGCACGGACTGTGAACAATGTGCTGCTGTTGTAATGAAGTAAATAATGACCTTTGAACGACAATTGGGGGGCTGGTCGTTTATTACCTGTGAGGGGGCCGGCCATTATGGAGCATTACTTGGGGGGTCATTCATATATAATAACTGTTATGAAAGTGGTTTTTAAACAACATGTTTTTGTTAAAGAGAGCGATGTAGGTACATTGATTTTCCAGAAAGCTGAGACTACTTAGCCTGGGAGATCGTCAATGACTCATGGAGACTACTGTTAGTAGTTGTTACACAATGCTTCCAACTCGACACATTGCCAAAGCCATCATGGACTCCCGTGAATATCTGAATTTCGCTGCCTTCAGTGATGAGGCTAATTAAATATTCAAAATGAAAATAGACCTGCATCGTTGTTATAAAAATAGATTGCAATTAGCCTGCACATGTGTCGTTAGGATCCAAATGGAGCCCTTGCCTGAAGGCTGAAACATTTGTCGTGAATGGCTAGGGGGCGTACTTAATGATATCATGGTTTAAGAATGATTTATTTCTCCAGGTAAAGGGGTTTTCTCGCAGGCTCCCTAGAAGTCGTAAACTGGTTGCAAACAAACAAAGTTCTCAAGTTGCTATTGATTTTATCTGAATAATATAATATGTTTACATACATTTAATTCGTTACATACCGGAAGTGCAAATTGTCCGTAACAGGTCACCGGAAACCATGAAATACTAAAGTTTTTAGAAACCTTTTTTCTTTAGGAAAAGGGGAGGGGGCGGGGGAGTGAGAGACTATCCGCCACCTGTAAATTCTTCAGAATTTCTTGTTCTTGACTAATTCACTTTTCATCGGCTTTCCCAAAGGGGGGACTCCGGGCCATACGTGGGGGAATTGGGGTCACTTTATGGGAACTTTGCATCAAATTTGAACTAATGTAGTGGGGAAATGTTGGGGCTTAGATGTTTGATGCCCTGACTTTCGGGGAAAATGTGGGGACTTTGCTTGAGGAGATTGGAAGCAAGTTGTGTTTTCATTCGACTGATGAAAAGATTACGAGGGAGAATGAGAAGGTGGTTACTTTTTGGGCATGAAATAGACCATCTGTCAAATATTTCTATGAACAGAACAAAAGAACAAGTTGGGAGAATTCAGGAGAGAAAAAAGAACTGTTCAAAGGACTTAAATGTGGTGCCAAAGCAGTAGGTCTAATCTTTTGTGAAGTAAAGTGCTGTGTGTGTAGAGACAAGCAGCAAATGAGCCATGATCATTTGCCCATACATATTTATCATTATCAATCATCATTTGCCTATACATATACAGTAAGCATTGTAATGGAAGATGTTGAAAAAATAAATGTGGTATTTTTCATTCGAATGGTGATCGTCTCGAGTGTTGGCTAACTGTTCATAGAACTAAAATGAAGTGCATCTTCAAGTCTTGTTCGGTGTTTGGCTTCCCTCTAAAATACTGGGGTCTTTGCTGGAAAAAAAATTCCACTGGTGGGGAAAGACAAGAACTTTCAAATGAACAATTAGCAAAGTCACCATATCAGCCAGGGCACTGCCCCCCACCCCCATCAACCTCATGGAAGCCAATGATAACTGCATAATTAGCCTGCGAGCAAGCTCTCTCGGGAGTGGGGGCACGATAGAGGGAAAGATGGAAAAAGAGCTTGCAACGACGTCTCAGGAATTTGAATTCCGCCCCCGGCGCAGCTGTGGCTCCCCGTTATCTGAGCTCCCAGATGTTGGCCAATCAGCATAAACCAAAAAATGTAACAAACATGTTAAACATGTGAAAGAAGGTCAGATTTCACGCGTTATGCATATTTAAGGCGGTTTTGAACTGAAACTAACTTCGGACCATATTCGCTATTTCTTACAAATTCTTTAACAGTTGTCATTGACTTTAAATTTCAATATGAGCTTCAGTTACTATTTCAATTTTTAATCGAAGGATAAAGTGCGCGAGAGAAAGGTTCGATTTGTTCCCACGTCGCTCGCGCAATCAGTTTAATTGAGACTCACAGTATGTAAATTCAGTGCACTGTGAACTAAAAATAATAACAAACTTGCTATTTTACTCTAATTCTCTTTCTAACATCATAACCTTCGATTTTTAGCATAAGCACATTTAACGATTTCGCTTTTGACAGCAGGTTTGGCATAGGCAATTTCAATTCTGAAAATTTTACCTTCGTTATTTTATACGTCGCATTCGGTGTTTGTTTTGTCATCTTCACGTGAGATTGATGACGTCATAATTTACCAAATTAAATCTCCGCCAATCAGCATTTTGCATCAAAATTTCGATGCGGATATTCTAATTCCTGAGACGTCGTTGCAAGCTCTCTTTCCATCTTTCCCTCTATTGTGCCCCCACCCCCGAGAGAGCTTGCTCGCAGGCTACTGCATAATTCATGCACTTACATTAGAATAATACAAAAGAATGGCAGATTGTGAATTATATGAACTCATAAAATATTAAGTTCACTGTTAACTGTACAGTCAATTGTTTGGTGATAAAAAGTTCATATTGATCATGATTTTGACTACAAATGGAATGTTTTCTAAATGAATAAAAACTGAATAAATTAATACTGAATGCAAAACACTTGTTATCTTGCATGATGAGTCACGGAATTACTTGTCTGTTTTAAAATAAAAAATTCTAACACTGAACAGCTGTTTAGCCCAATAACTTCCTTGCAAAAGATTTTCGGTCGGTCAAAGCTCAACAGGATAAAGCAAGTCACAGCTTAACGCCAATCTAATCGTAACAAAGAAACTAAACAACAATTTTGAGGCGGATATTGAAGGAGTTTACCTGAACTTCTCGAATCTTTGTGGATCGTTCTCGAAGAGACTTCGCATGTGGAGCTTGCTAGCACTCTCGTAGTGAGATTGCAGGGCGGAAAACTCCGGACACTCTGTCAGGGAGGTAGCCATCTCCAACTTTGCAATTTTGGGGGCTGTGTTCATCAGCGAGAGGCAATATCGCCTTCCAGATTTGCAAAGGAACGCGAAGCCCTTCAAAATGCAAATATTGGCCAGGCGTAATCCATCCCGACAGGTCCATTAGTACTTCACGTAAGGGTCATGTAATGTCCACCTGGGAGGGGCCAAAATAGATCTACAGGTGTGTGAGGCAATTTCTTTTGTGCCACTGCCAGCTTAATTTGTGAAAGATTCAAATACAGTACGCGGAATTGATAAAAGGAAAGATATTGTTTTCTAGGTGGCAAGTATGCCTGGATTGGATCCATAATTTTGAATAATATTATGGAGATTAAGGTCGCTGAAATTAACGCTCCACTTAATTAACACCCACAAAAATTAACGCGACTTCAAATTAACACTAATTTTTACAATTCGCGTTAATTTCATGGAGCGTTAATTTCCTATTGTAAGGTAACTTAAAGGAAGTTGATTCTTTTCCCGATAACTTTTAGTTTTGCGTTTTTTGTCTTCTAATTCGTGCCACAAAAAGCGAAAATAATTAATTGTATGTCAAGAACTGAAATAGCCGGCACTGTCCAATTTTCTCACATTTTAGCACTCGGCAATTTCAACAAATACGGTAACCAGGCGATTAGAGGTGGAAGTCATGTTTAACTTTTTAGCCTTTGTTACTCTATCGCGCTCAGCTTTTTTCACTGCTCGTGAAGCATATTCCGAAGTGTAAGTTGTTAAGGGCAGCCCAAAGTAAGTATGCTATCAATGCTTTATAAGGCCTGGTTTAAAAAGGGGAGGGGGGGGTGGTACAAAGGATCCTGTTGACACAATTCCATGGAAAATCAATCCGGACTGTGTAGGGCTGGACGGGCCAGTGGGGTGAGAAGGTCCGGAAAAAGCCGTCCGGCCCCGGATCTATTTATTTCGGAGCGCGTGCACTCTCTTACCCAGCCATTAAGTATTCACATGCATCTTGTCGAAATTTTCCTTCAAAAGATACTCATACAATGGTGTCATGTGGTGGTGTGATAAAACACGGTCGGGCCGATATTTGGCTCGAGACTATGGTGTACAAGCAGAGGTTTCTTGGTCGCCCTATGTTCCGGCGGGCGAAAAAGTAACGAACATAGGGGGTAGGTACGTGATGTATGGGGAACTATATTGTCCCCAATATATTATTTAACTAACTTTACTTGAGTTCTATTACTTATACTATTCTACTTGCTTAGCTACCTTGATGCCATACATCACGTACCTACCACATAGGGCGACCAAGAAACCGCTGCTCGCAGGGTAGGTACACCGCGAGCTTAGTGCATCGAAGTGCGTCATGACCTCGATTCAAATATTTTCCCCTCCGGCCCTCCTACTCAGTCAATAAGTGCATATTACAAATGCAATATCACTAGTACAAGGTGACATCTCGACGCAGGCAAAGTGCCATTAATCTCATTGATCTTTGATCACCCGTACCTGAAGAGAGTCGCCTTTCGCGGACGCTTCCGAGCACTTTGCGATTCAGCTTGTGTTACCCCGGTTCAAGAGGCACCCTAACTCCAAAAATAAGCGCAATCAAAAGGGGAAAAAGATTTGTTTTCGCGCTTATACTGGTGTCGCACCGGTTTACGCGTAGGTTTCTTGTGGCTATGCTTTTGCTCACGTTTATCCTTGCGTGGCAAGTGTAAAACAGACCCAAGGGTTAAGGGTTTCAGCTCGAGGAAGACTATAAGCGACTTTTATTTAGGGAAGTGGTCATAATGAGGACCCACCTTGTGTAGGGGGGTATGCAAGATACCACCTGTCTGATTAGCCAAAGGGACAAAAGTTATTGGCCTCAAAATTTGAGTTAAGACTTTCATATTGGGCGCGCATGAAGCTTGCATTGTTGGAGAAATGGCACAGGGAGGTTTGAACCTTTTTCTCAGTTTCTACTCCTGATAGAGTGGGGGCTATACAAACAAGACACCATCTTTTAAGGTGGGGGAAGGGGGTACATGAAGAGACCACCCTTCTTTTTTCAGAGTGGTGGGTCCTGTCTGAGTACAATCGTTTTGACCATTTCCCTTAGGTGACGAGCATGCTATTTTGTAAATACTGTCTTCTGCCACAGACGGACAGGCCTCCTACACCCCCCTACCCCCCCCCCCCCCCTTACACACACACACCATTTCCACAGCAAACAAAACGGTAAGTTGTTCAGAGTAGCCGTAGGTAAAATACTTTTAAAATCTTAGAATCTCAAAGGGAAATGGGTTTCATTTAGAGGAAAGGAGACGCTCAAGAAAACCGTGTTGAAGGTTAAAAAAAACTTCTACTGTGTTATCTTTCATCATGCGAGGTCTGTCCTACCCTGCAAAAAAAAAACAACAAACTTGAAACACGAAACAACAACAACAATTACAGCAATGCCGTGTGCCATCTGTTTCGGTTCATTTTATTAAGGCGCAGTAATACGGGCAACATTTTCGTGCAACTTGTCGCGCAACAATGCTGCCGTTGCAAGTTGAGATTGTCTGTTGCGCGTATTACCACCTTCTCGCCCAACAAATTTTCATGTTGCAGGAAGTAGACGTCACTTTTACTTTCTGCAACATAAAAATTTGCGCGACAAGTTGCACGAAAATGTTGCCCGTATTACTGGGCCTTTAATGATTTTCTGTTGGACGATTCTCAGCTCTTTACATGGAATTTCATTCTCGCACCTAACATGTGCATAGTTTCTCATTCTAATATGCAAAATATTTATTTACCCTATCCGAACATATCCGATCAAACACATCAAAAGGAACAAACTGAAAGAGTGTAGCTTAAATCAATCAATTGTACAAAATGTTTTCCAGGCGACTCGTCTTTGTTTCCACGGCGCGAAGAGACTGGTGAAGATTAGAGCAGACGATAGCTGGTACGATTTCTTAAACTTGATCTGAGTTTACGATCCCTGTGACGTCAAAAGCGCAACTTCATGAGACGGGACATCAACGGGACGGCCCGAAGAAATGCATCTACATATTCCACAAAACAGTCCCCAAGAGGCGTGAAGAGTATTTAAACGTATGCATATTCAAATTTTCTAAGTTTATTTATCGATTCTCATTTTAACTTTCCGCGCCGGGATGGTAGTGAATCAGTAATAGATTACAAAAATAATTTGTTTGCACATCATCATGACATAAAGGAACTCTCTTGACTGTCACTGGGAATTAGACAGGTGCTTTTTGGGGGTAGGGTCTGGTCAGGGACCCACATTTTTGTCGACTTCTCGTGCTTGTGACGAACTTACTACATGACTTAGCTTTATATATGTCATCTTTCTCTTTATTCGTTTTATTTTATTTTTATTTATTTATTTTTTTTACGAGGAATCATCTTAAACCACAGCCTAGTTCCTAAACGTGCTCTGTCATCTGATTCCCGGGTCTGATTGTAAGCGCGAAGACTGGTTCAGGCGTCTTGTTGAAGGCAAGAAGTTTGGGGCGAGAGAGGTGACAGTTTGTTGATGTCAAAGCTCAAAGTAGAGTTCAGGCTTTAATGAGCCGTGAACCCCTGAGAACTTGGCCGCAAAACGACACTTGTTTTTGTGACTGTTGACAGGGTCGTTAACAGAAACACGTCACTCTCGGCTTGACTATGGACCCAATGGCCTGACAATCACGCATTGCGCATTCCACCGAGATCACCGCCACTTTGAGTTCCCTGCCAACCTGCCGATGCTTTGTGTCAACTAGCTTCAAACATCTTAAGGTATACAACTCCAAACACAGAAGTGATAAGCCAAGCTGTGCACATCCACCACACCATGTAAGACATGACCCCCTGGAACAGTGCAGGCGTCAGAACTCCGCGGAGACTCAGCGCAGCCTCTCTTGTGCTGTTTGATATCAGGGAGGAATACTGGATACGGGACGCACCCACGGGATTGCTGTTCCAGTCGGTACAACCTTAAAAAGTAAAGAAACAAAACACTGCGTGTTTAACGTAAGGCAAGTTGAAGCATGTCAAGGACTGATTAGACAGAGCCATCAATCTGGAGAATACGGGTGGGGCCCCGGCTATCAACCCATTGAAGGTTACCCCAACAATCATCTGGTATATCTGCGTGGAGTCGGAGTCCAAATCACGAAGACTACAAGGTGGTGGGGTGCTAACTCACCGCCAGACTTTTTTTTTTTTTTTGCTATTGTTTGGGCTGGTTATTGGTTACAACGGGTCACTTCTACAGTCCTAATCAAATTTTATAAAAATATAACAATGTTTGATGGTTACGTCAGGGTTAGATTGAACTACACATAAACTGTTGACCAACCGAGTAGTCGTAGCATCAGCACAGAGAAGACCAGGAGAATGGTTGGCGCAAGATATTGAAGAGCAGCCGCTGACAGGTAATAAAATACGCGGGCGACCTGTAGAATAACAAGCGAAGTGTCAATACATGCGTGCTCAGACCAGGAAAAAATTTGGCGAATTTGCTAGGACAACTGGCATTGTTATTAAAGATAATCACGTGACAATGGTCAGAGACACTCACGTGGTAATGATCAGACCAACACGTGCCACTAGTCAGACACTAACGAGTCAATGGTCAGACATTCACGTGCCCATAGTCAGACACTCACGAGCAAATGGTTAGCGGGACTCTACTTTATAAGGAAATCAGACTTCAAAATAATGGTTCGGTTTCGGTTTCCAATTTAGGGACATAAACAATCCTGCCTTTGACCACTCTTAGTGTGAGTTTAACGCGCCAAGTTCGTTGCAAAAGAACTCCTCTTTTTATTAGTATAATTTGTAGTTAAAAGAAAATCAGGGGAGTTTCGCATAAACGTTGAATAGGATTCTGTTACCTTTCGCTGTAAATCAACATTGGTGATTCTTCCTGTTTCTTTCTTCATCTTTTCAATCCTCTCATGAGCCATGTCAAGATAAGACTGAAGATGGCGCCAAACCAGACTCAGCCGCAAAACACAGAATAACAGCAGCAATATGAAACGCAGGTTGTGATATCCCTTCTCTGTTAAACTGAAATCACGTGGGAAAAATCAGTTGGATCAATAGATAAAGCTACATGAGGTGTCCAATCCAGCGTCGGTAGCATGAATAGAGGCACTACTACTTCCTTCACCCACCACCCCTGGATGGGCCGCTGTTTACCCCCAATCACTGCTGGATAAATCACTATCCAGTGAATAAAATGTATTAGTTAGAGTACATTTGTCCGCTGGATAGCTGTTTACCCGGTGGCTAAAGTTATCCGGCCGTCGTTTGAACAACTGGGGCCTAGGCAAAATATTTTGGATATGCTAGAACCCTTATCAGTAAGTCCACCAGAAAGCCGGTTCCGAGATCAAGGACTTTTAACCAAAAGGCAGATCTTAGTGTGTGAAAATCTTTTTACTCACAAAGGTTCGGTTTCTTTGTTCTCTAGTTCCCCATGCCATGCGCCGGCCATCAGAGGTCCTTGAACGATGGGCGTCACCCATAAGAAAATAAGAAACAAAGGAGCGAGGAAGTTGATATGCAGAAGGACCCTGCAAGGGCAAAAAAAAGGATAAAATACAACAAAAGTGTTATAGAAAAAGTGAATAAGTCGTGAGGCGAAAGATAACAATAGAGGAAGTTATCGACAATAAGCTATTTGTACTTGATGTGACATTCTAGTTTAGAATCATCCTCAATCATATGTTCCTTGCATGTATTACATGCTTCGCATGTCTGCTGCAGGAAACTCCTGTACACATGTAAGATCACTGGGATTCATCCACGCGGTTCGGTAGCTCAGATGGTAGAGCGGTGGACTAGTTACCCGAAGGTCGTGGGTTCGAGTCCCACCTGAGCCACCGAAAATGTTCTTTTTGAGTGGACTTTTTCAGTGTCGCACTTATCATTTACCTGATGTGTTTTTATAATTTATATCAGTAGTGGACTCTTGAAAGCTAAATTTACCTGAATTGGACGTATCACTTTACAATTATATTCTTGAAGTAAAAGTCTAACCAGCATGTACTCTTTATAGCTAATACGTACACAGAACATGGTCCTTTTCTCCACTTATTTTTGCGAGTCTTTTCGCGATTTTCGCAATGCAGGCAAAACCTTCCACGTACCTTCCCTAAAATCGCGAAAATAAAGTCTCGCGAAGTATTTGTCCGAAAATTGTGCAATATTAGGTACTAAATATAAAGAAGACCATCGCAGTTATAGACGCAACTTTTGCAGCTGCGAAAAGAAAGCCTGAAAAAAAAAATTAGGCTTGTACGGGATTCGAACCCATGTCCTCTGCGATACCGGTGCAGCGCTCTAACCAATTGAGCTAACAAGCCAACTGGGAGCTGGTCACTGAGTCGGACGTTGTCAACCGACTTACCAAGCCAACCGGGACCAGTTGGCTTGTTAGCTCAGTTGGTTAGAGCGCTGTACCGGTATCGCAGAGGTCAAGGGTTTGAATCCCGTACAAGCCTAATTTTTTTTTTCAGGCTTTCTTTTCGCAGCTGCAAAAGTTGCGTCTATAACTGCGATGGTCTTCTTTACATTTAATTCTTCATCCCGTAGTTCTAATAAACGATATTCATATATTCATCATTTCAAAATTAACGACGCACGAATAACACAACGGGCAAAAATCATTGTGAGACCATAAAGTCAGGCAGAAGACCTGTTATTTTACTTACAGCATGATTCGCGTCTCGCTACAGTAGAACAGTGAATCCAGATACATGTTGGCCAGACGCATGCCGGGAAACGTCAGAAACGCACCGAGTACAGCAGAGAACACGGCGAGGAACAGCTTGAACGCCCACTTAGGAGCTGGGCCACTGTGGAACAAAATAAATGACAACATTGATTACGCGGCGAAGCATTGTGGAACAATAAATCACTACATTGACTGCGTCCGCTTTGGGTCTGGATTACCGTGAAACATAATAAATCACTAACATTGATTATGTACATGTATTGACTACGCGACTCAATTGAAAACTGCTCTATCCAGCAGGAGTTGGGCCACTGTGGAACGGAGTAAATCACTACATTTATAACGTCCACTTAGAAACTGGGCCACTGTGCAACATACTAAACTACATTGACTGCGTGTACGTCTGCATGTAATCAGAAGCCGCCCTCTAGGGAACAATTACTTGCTGTGCTAGACTGGTTTACTCGCAAACATTTTTACCCTTTCTCACCCCAAAAAACGCCTTCTCATCCACATTAAACAAATTCAACCCAATGTCCATTTATGATACGTCTAAGGTACTAAAGCATTTTGAAACTTTCTAAGTAAGTCGTGCGGACATTTCGATAGAGGTCGGCATTGTACGGGTATCGCCGCCTTGTGACTAAGTTTACGGTTAGTTTCTGACAACGTTTTGACAAGTTTTTAAAACTTTTTGTTGGTGCAGGTGTTTTCCGGGCGCGAGCGAGTGCCAGAATCTTGGTTAATCGCACTTTCTACTCTACCCAATCTTCCTCTGCTTTTAAAATCCAAGATGGCGGCTATAGCGTTCGCTGTTCCAAAAACCACGCCTGCTCTGCAGGCTGTTTTGTTGGCTTCCAGCTCAATCGGCCAATCACAGCCAAGAGAGACAGAGTTACCAGCATGAACATAAACGTATAGAACCCCATCTCTTTTCTAGTACTCAGGCGTTCTCTTCTCGCTCACACGACTTGGCGCGAAATTTCGTGACGTCACCGAATACGTCATTTCGCACCAAGTCGAGTCGAGTGAGTGGGAGGAGGACGTCTGGGCACTAGGCTGCCCCATCTCCTTTGCCTCCTTCAATTGTCGCATTTTGATTGGCCAGCTGAAACGGATACCATCGATAACTGGTACATGTATGCATCACTGTAATGTTAAAAAAATACTAATTTTTATACTTAAAATGCACGCATATATACTCCATTTTCTCGGTAAAACACCGGGCCGAGAGTAACTACCGATTTCAAATAAACGCCCAGCGAATACAGTCAAGTTTTAGAAAAACTCCCCCGGTGTTTATTTGAGGCACCTGCGTTTATTTGACCTCCAGCGTGTAATTGAAACTGAGCCTTTATGTTGTTGAAGCTACTCAGGCTTCAGTGCATAGACATATATGTATGTTCCTGTAATATCTGTTAGACATCACAGGTATTGAGAATTTGACTGTTAACTGCGCTACAATAATCTACCTCGAAGAAATGCCTTGTTTTTCCATGAACTCTGCAACTTTTTCTGAGAAAGTGTCATAACCTATCAATGAAACAAAAAACATAGATATATATGGGTAAACATGCCTTGATTGGGTAAAACAGGAGATTCAACAGTTCGTTTCGGTGGAGTATCTGTTTGGTGGGTCTAAGTTGCCTGAGATACCTGGATTAAAATGCGATGAAAAACTAGAGTTTTCTTTGGAAAATGTCACCTCAAATTTCGCAACATAGAGAAATCAAGTGTTGTTGTTTCTAGAGGGGCAAATACGTTGTTTAGATTGCAAAATTAGATCCGATTAATAGCAATTCAGGGGATGTGATTCCTTTCGCTGAAATGTTCTGTGGCGTACGTGTTCAGCTAAAGAATCCGGACAAATCTGGCTCAGTGTATTTGCAAAATTTACCACAATATCCTTTTAAAAGGCCTTGAAACAATCTCGCAAAGCGAAAAATGACTTATCACGTATTTAGATTAAATTTCATTGTTGGGTATCCTTGTATAAAAGAATCCCTCTTTATGGGTATGGCTTACGTGTACCTTTGTCAAGGCCAAAGTCTAGTAGAGACTCATCAATCACAAGAACAGCCATGGCGACAACGAAAAAGAACAAACCGAACGTGAGACACATGGAACGCTCGCCAGTGTCATCTCCTCTCCAATAGGCTGCTGTCAGAGAAAATAGTACTTTACTGTGATTAAGTTAAGGAAAACACAACTGTCAAGTTCATTTAACTGATGCCAAAATTTTATAGTGTTATACAAGACATCTAATCACGTGAAGGAATAAGACTCGTTTGGGACGCTGCTGGTAATTCTGGTTTCTGTATGAACACATTCATGAGGAAAATGATAAATGCTGCTGTGCATTCTGGGAAGACTACTGATCACTATATTTGTCTGGGTAGCCTGTGAACTAGCCACTCACACGGTCAAGGAAACGGCTGGCTCTGCTTACTGTGTACAAGGCCTCGCCTTGATAAAGAGGTCAAAGACATATCAGTAATTAATGGCTTATTGGGAACCGGCTTCCTCTGCTTGCCTATTTTTCTCCCCATGCCCTTCTAAGGAGACTGTTCACAGACGACCGCCGCAGACCTGTTGCCATTAAAAATTAACCATAGTTCAAAATCACTCCAAGTGCCCAGATAGCCCTGTGCTGTAGGTACAATGTAAGTGATTTCCTGGATGATTATTTTGCCACAGTCCCAGTTTTAGGAGTTGTGACAAAATCACTCTAAGTGACTGAACTAGACCTGCTAAAAGATGCCAAACAGCCTGTACTGTGCAGTCTCAAGATTTGTGTGAATTCCAGTTTTGAATTGGTTATTACATGAATATATAATCATATTACAACACTAAATGGCATACATGAAGTCAATTTTAAAAATATCATTCCACCATTATGAGTTAACAATAAAGTTTAAGACACATATGTAGATTTGGCCAAGAAGGTTAATTTTGCTAGTACACTGCTTCATTTCAGTCTCACAAACACAGTGGAGAGACAGATGTTGGAGACCTTTTAAGTGGGTAAATAGGGTCATTTCTGTGTTGTCTATAGCCTCCTTCAGAACAGCGTCCAGTGCACAACCTTTCTTATGAATATTACATAGTGTTAGTTGCACATGAAGAGGAACTTATTTTTATACAAACGGCTATACACCAGGCTTCACCTCGAAAAAGAGGGTATGGACTACTCAGAAATAGCCTAAAGTATTGGGAGGATCAGAAAGATAATGCCCTGCAGACTATGGACACCAGGCTTAACAATGCATGCTGATGCAACAGAGGATACATCGCAAAGAAGATGACCAGAAAGTTCCACACCAAACCCAGGTTTAGCTCCTGAGTGTAGATCTCAGGTAAAAAGAATGCAAAGATCTCAACAAGAATGTTGATCACAGCAGCACAGAAGGAGAAGTCAATCAGCCATTTGTAGTCACTGTAGAGAAACTGGGGCAACAAGTCAATCTCCTCAATCTGAAATAAGAAAACCATGTCCATTAAAGTAGACTGCAAGCAAGTAAACACAGTTTAAACACTGACAAAAATTTAAGTAAAGACTGCAAGCAACTAAACACAGTAAACACTGACAAAAATTTAAGTAAAGACTGCAAACAACTAAACAGTAAACACTGACAAAAATTTAAGTAAAGACTGCAAACAACTAAACACAGTAAACACTGACAAAAATTTAATTAAAGACTACAAGCAACTAAACACAGTAAACACTGACAAAAATTTAAGTAAAGACTGCAAGCAACTACAAACACAGTAAACACTGACAAAAATTTAAGTAAAGACTGCAAGAAAGTAAACACAGTAAACACTGACAAAAATTTAAGTAAAGACTGCAAGCAACTAAACACAGTAAACACTGACAAAAATTTAATTAAAGACTACAAGTAACTAAACACAGTAAACACTGACAAAAATTTAAGTAAAGACTGCAAGCAACTACAAACACGATAAACACTGACAAAAATTTATTTAAGTAAATACTGCAAGCAACTAAACACAGCAAACACTGGCAAAAATTTAAGTAAAGAAAACTAAAGCCAGTAAACACTGACAAAAATTTAATAAGTAAAGACTGCAAGCAACTAAACACAGTAAACACTGACAAAAATTTAAGTAAAGACTGCAAGCAACTAAACACAGTAAACACTGAAAAAAATTTAAGTAAAGACTGCAAGCAACCAAACACAGTAAACACTGACAAAAATTTAAGTAAAGACTGCAAACAACTAAACACAGTAAACACTGACAAAAATTTAAGTAAAGACTGCAAGCAACTACAAACACAGTAAACACTGACAAAAATTTAAGTAAAGACTGCAAGCAACGAAACACAGTAAACACTGACAAAAATTTAATTAAAGACTGCAAGCAACGAAACACAGTAAACACTGACAAAAATTTAATTAAAGACTACAAGCAACTAAACACAGTAAACACTGACAAAAATTTAAGTAAAGACTGCAAGCAACTGAACACAGTAAACACTGACAAAAATTTATTTAAGTAAATACTGCAAGCAACTAAACACAGTAAACACTGACAAAAATTTAAGTAAAGACTGCAAGCAAGTAAACACAGTTTAAACACTGACAAAATTTAAGTAAAGACTGCAAGAAAGTAAACACAGTAAACACCGACAAAAATTTAAGTAAAGACTGCAAGCAACTAAACACAGTAAACACTGACAAAAATTTAATTAAAGACTACAAGCAACTAAACACAGTAAACACTGACAAAAATTTAAGTAAAGACTGCAAGCAACTACAAACACGGTAAACACTGACAAAAATTTATTTAAGTAAATACTGCAAGCAACTACAAACACAGTAAACACTGACAAAAATTTATTTAAGTAAATACTGCAAGCAACTAAACACAGCAAACACTGGCAAAAATTTAAGTAAAGAAAACTAAAGCCAGTAAACACTGACAAAAATTTAAGTAAAGACTGCAAGCAACTAAACACAGTAAACACTGACAAAAATTTAATTAAAGACTACAAGCAACTAAACACAGTAAACACTGACAAAAATTTAATTAAAGACTACAAGCAACTAAACACAGTAAACACCGACAAAAATTTAAGTAAAGACTGCAAGCAACTACAAACACAGTAAACACTGACAAAAATTTATTTAGGTAAATACTGCAAGCAACTAAACACAGCAAACACTGACAAAAATTTAAGTAAAGAAAACTAAAGCCAGTAAACACTGACAAAAATTTAATTAGTAAAGACTGCAAGCAACTAAACACAGTAAACACTGACAAAAATTTAAGTAAAGACTGCAAGCAACTAAACACAGTAAACACTGACAAAAATTTAATTAAAGACTACAAGCAACTAAACACAGTAAACACTGAGAAAAATTTAAGTAAAGACTACAAGCAACTACAAACACAGTAAACACTGACAAAAATTTAAGTAAAGACTGCAAGCAACTAAACACAGTAAACACTGACAAAAATTTAAGTAAATACTGCAAGCAACTAAACACAGCAAACACTGACAAAAATTTAATAAGTAAAGACTGCAAGCAACTAAACACAGTACTTAAACACTGACAAAAATTTAATTAAAGACTGCAAGCACCTAAACACAGTAAACACTGACAAAAATTTAAGTAAACAAAACTAAAGAGAGTAAACACTGACAAAAAATTTAAGTAAAGACTGCAAGCAATTAAACACAGTAAACACTGACAAAAATTCAAAATGATGGAGACAAAACATCATGGTCAAAGGTCGCAGTAATAGATTGACATGTCACTCCCTTTACAAGCCTGCAAATAATTTTTTTCTGTGATCAGAGCATTTGTCAGTCTAGGGGTAATGTTCATCAGACAAGAAGTCAGCAGTGAGTCTGCCTGGACACAGTTTTTTTTGCAAGTTACTTTTAATTAATAGTCCTTCAGTAAACTTTATGACTTTCTGTTTCAAGTTAAATATAATAAACTAGTATATTCCACAGGTTGTTTTGTTAGGCGAAAGTGAGCTTTCAAATGTCGAAATCCAGAATTTGCCAGGCATATGTCAGATGACGGACTGTTACTTGCAGGCTTGAATCACTATTAACTCAAAACAGTGACCGGTCAGTTTTGTCTGTTTCAACTGTTTTGTTTCTGTAGATGTACAGGTACAGCTTGCTTACCGTAGCTTTGTCCAGCTGAATGTCAATATTACACGGCACAGTGAATGTCTTTATGTCATCAGTGTTATTCCCAGCAGCTGCGACATTTGATTGCTTCTTCCTATGACACATAAGAACAACAGATCAATATTTATTTTGCCCTACAACACAAGTGTGCATCATGCATTTGCATTTTCAAAAACAAAACAGTCAAGATATACTAAATTTCTGATATTTACTTCTCTTAATTCATCTGTAATCAAAATTATTAGAATGTAGGAAATAAATTATTGTGACTTCACATTATGAAGGGCATTTCACACACCTGGAGTCTGTAGTTGCCATCTTCCTTCCCCTACCTTTGCTTGTTACAACAGAGTTTTTACCTATCAGTCCCTTGAGTTCATCATCAGTTGGATGGAGATATCTAACAAGGCTGTTACAAAAAGACAGTGTCAGTATGCAAAAAAAAAAATGCAGCAACAACAGCAACTCTAAAGATAGGTACTGTACAACATGTATTTTCTAAAATGAAATCAATGCAACACATTATTTGAAACATCAGTGACAAATAAGGACAAATAGAAAAGCCAGGAAGTGGCACACAAACAACATTCAGTTATAAAATTATTCTTAAATGCCTTAATGGGCCTTAATGGACATTTTCTCAAATCATTCTCCAGGAAAAATTAACTTCTCTCTTGATCACCCCAACAATAATGGTTGCAAATTCAACAGGAGTAGGAGGAGGGTTGGGCATTGACCAAGGTAGGCAAAGTTAAACAGGTGCAGACCCAGGAAATCACGATAACAGGAAAAGCAGAGAAAGCAAGGTTGAGACACCTTGTCCCCCCCCCCTTTCTCCAGCGGCAATTTGTAGGTGGCAGTGTGCTGCTGGGAACCTCACACCCTCACCCTATACCAGACCTTCTTCAGCCGCAATTTGCAACCCTACAGTATTCTAGAGACAAGATACCAAAAATCCTTGTCCTATCCCAGACTTCCAGAGTGTCCATTCCTACTCTAGATTGAAATTTTGCATATCACTGACTAGTTTCCCAATTAATTATACCCCATTCTAGAGTATTAAACTAATACCTTATTCCAGCTCAAAACTCTCAAATTTCTATTCCCTGTCCCAGACTTAACTATTTAAAATCCACATGATTTCCAATGGCACAAATCATCATCAGCATGCACACTGCAGTTATTAAAAAATACAGAGCCACCTTAACTCATCCTCACTTCATTGCATAATCTTGTGAGCTACATTTCACACTGCCCCACTTACTGTTCATTGCAAAGAATCCACCGTCCCAAGGAAATGAATGGAGAGAACTTCTGAAGCATGGTTGCCATAACAACACTCAATACAAACTGAACTCCAAACAGTGCCTGCAGCATAGATATACAAAAGAAGGATCACTTGATTGCAATGTGATTAACAATTTAACCATTGTCAAAATAAAGCTAATTATGTCTTGAATGTTGGAGAGGAAGGAAGGTTCCTTGCACAAAAAAGGGTGAGGGAAGGAGGGAATGATTGATACAAGGAATGGACAAAGAAGGCAAAGAATGAAGAGCAAAAAAAGGTATGAAAAATGAGGTCAAGGACAAAGAGGAAAGTACGGTACAACAAAATGATAATGGATGAAGAAAAACGGATGCCATGTAGGGAATAACTCTTGGAACACTGAACAAACAAACAAACCAAATAAAAAAGATTAAAAGGAAAACAGGAAAAAAAAGGTGGAAAAATGAAAAGGTGGACGGAAATAGGACGACACAAGAAAGAAAGGAAAAAGGAAGGAACAGCAATTTGGACAGATGAAGAGAAATATACATAAAATAAGAAGCAGATGGATAAAGGAAGGAAAACTATAATTATGTGGAAAGAAAGGAATGAATGTGTGAACACACAAGTGAAATGGTACTGGGCAAACAAAAAGGGGTTCATTGAAAGAAGGATCGAAGAGTACACAAGGAAGAAATTAATGAACCCAAAGAAAAGAGGGAAAACATTTCTCAATATAATCCCTAAAAGTCGTGAATTATTACTACATTGTACAATCAATGAATATTTTTCTGAAAAAGAACTATCAAATGGTCGCCAAGCATTGATTGAATCAAAATTTTCAATTAAAAACAACAATCGATTATTTACTTCTCAAAACCACAGACCACATTTCACATGTATTTCACATATTGAGGCCTGTTATAAAAGGGAAAAGATATTTAACACAGCTTGAAAAATCAATGCAGTGCCCATGGAATGGTTAAAAGAAATGAATAATTAAAAATATTATAACTACACAAAATGCATAACTAAATGCATTTAAATTACTTATCAATTTTGGGGTGACAGAAAGTGTGCTTACAGTCATGTACCTTATACTACAAATTCACTTTAAAATAAACTAGTAAAAATCCAAAATATGTAATAGAGGTTTGGAGCTTCCAATAACAGCTGTACATGATTTACATGGCTACGTGAACATGTGTGAAATGAAGTCACTACCTACAATTTTATGGCTAGAGATATCATTAATATTCATCAGAAAAAAAATACAAAGAGAGAAGCCAGGGGACAAAAATACTAAAACCCGGGCCCTATGAGATCAGTCTCTTCATAAAAATATTAAAATATTAATAATACTAAGATCAAACATACAAGTCATGGGTCAGAATTAATGATCACTAACAATAAAATGTCTTGATCTTTAATCACATCTTCCAAACTAGTAACATTAGAAGTATATGGAGAAGAGTGAGGAGAATGTGCATGTTGATATTGGAACTTAAACTGCTAAAACAGACAGTGGACGACCTTGGACCATAAATGAGCTATTGAATCTCTTACAAATCTCACTTTTTATTCGCTGGAATGCTTCTATTTAAGAGGATAAAAACTGTCAGTAGCTCTTGAATTTTCTCCTGATATCCTTTAACCAATTATCAAAAACAAAGATACATGATATTTGAGCATGGCATGTCTCACCCCTGGAGAATTGTGCATGATATCCACATGTATTTACAAGACAACAAGCCGTTAAGGTGATTCCATCGAAATAGAAGGAATCTTTAAGATTTCGTAAAACTTGGCCCAATTGGTAACTATGTTTTGTACATTTCAAAAATGCAATAAAAAATAGGGGTCACCGTGCTCGTTTTTGCACAATGTGGATGGCCATTAATAGCAAATATACAACCTGCAGATTTCCTGAGAAACCCTAATAATCAGAAATGAGAACTATAATTTCTTTAAAACATCATCGCTTGCATTGAAAAATTGGAGAAGTTCAACAAAATAGACATTTATCTTGCATTGTATACTATTTTAGTTAAACAGGAATCAAGGATACGACATAAATTAAACAATTTGCTGCATACGTATATAAATAAATAAATAAGATAAATAAATAAATAAATTGGAATTTGCAGTGGCACCTCCACAGAGCGGCTCTAATATACCCTGTTGCACCTTAAGACATGTTCTTTTCGGCATTTAAATATAAATATCTCAAAGCAGAATTTTTAACTTTTCTTAAAATCGCAAAATATTGTGCCCGACGGTATGCCATTTAAACTTATGTATTAAAAAATGGGGGTCACTGTGCTCGTTTAGGAGAAAAAGACCATTTAATTCTCTGAACAAACCAGTTTTTGTAGAAAACCTACAAGTTCCAAACGTGCGCGCCCTGTTGCGCACGCAAATCATGCAAAAGATGATGCGCAGAAAGGATGCGCAATGCAATTGAATGGAATCACCTTAAAATATACTAAACTAAAATGCGGCACAAAAGCAACAAGGGTTTGTTGTCTGATACAAATCCCTTCAAAAATTATTACGGTGGAAAACTGCACCAAATTTTAAATGCACAAACTGGCTGTTAATTTTTTTTTAAATAACAAAATGTCTTAGAAATCAACATTAATATATACTTTATAATTACATGTAAATAGTAAATTGAGGTCCTTTAGGATTTTTATTCTTACTTCTCATTTATTTTACAATAATTTATTCATGACAAAAATACATTTAAGGAATGAATTTTTAATGAATATCTGATAAAGCTTTATCCTGATTTACATCCATGTTTTCTTTCGACCCACTCAACCAAAAGTTTTGTATCTCTAGATCTAAGATATAAATTTTTGTAAAGTACATGTAACATCAAGAAGTGTTTGTTTTATACTTGAATGTAAATGTTGAATCTTGATACATTTGCAGCAATAATATGATATGCAAAGTAGTGTACTTTGTGTACCCATTTTTCCTGACTAAATTGTAATACACCAAATGCTGTCATACATGTTGCCAGGACTGATTTAAGGTAGGTTACTGTTTTAAACATAATTCCAAACAATTCATGTTATAAATTAAATAATTTTTCGTGTGTAGGTGTATTTTTTTTTCATGCCAATAAACATGATACTAGAGTGTGCTCTAGAAAATAGTGACAGCCCTTCAGAGATTTTAGAGAGCCTGCTTTTGTGAAAGAGGGACCCAAGATATAAATTGCACCCAATGGTGTTTAATGTATATGTCTGCTTTTGTGAAAGAGAGACCCAAGATATAAATTGCACTTAATGGTGTTTAATGTATATGTTGTAGGTTAAAATGAATTTCAGGTCAAAATGATTTCAAACTAGTTTGATTTGTATTTCCTTTGTTTTATAGTCATTATCATCAAACTGAAACAAAGGAAAATACAAATCAAACTAGTTTGAAATCATTTTAACCCGAAATTCATTTTAACCTACAACATATACATACATGTACATACATACATACCTGATTTACTCAAGACACAAAGAAACAGATTTACAATAAAAATTTAGAAACAAATTTACAATAAAATATTAATAAATTACAAATTACAAAATGTGCCTTGAAGTTAAAAAAGAAAAAAGATGTAAAAAATATTGTATCTGGATGAAATTTAAAAGCTTGTAAAAATTAAGTGCGAGAAACTTTTCACAGGAACCCGGAACAAAAACGACTTTCTACTTGATATTGCAGCTGCTCAATTAAAACAAGCCACATATTTTTGCTATGTATCTGAAGAAATAATTCCAATTAATATTATTGGAATTGTGCTGTGGACTCTCACTTATTTTTTCCTTTTCTTTATAGGATTAAACTTCTAAATTGTTTTAAAATGCACCTTGAAAGGTTAAGCCACAAAATGCTGAATTTTTATTTTTGAGCCCACAAATTCAAATTCGATTTTTTATTTTTTGTTGTTTATTGGAGCTCAACTCAAGTTGTTTTATCCTGACATGTTTTTACTTCAGCTAGTTTTCCTAAATTGAGAAATTTCTTTCTTAACCTGTCTTCTTAAAGTCAGTCCTACTACCTAAAGGCCAGGATGCATTTTATCAGCTGGGCTACACCAAAGGTCTTTGGCATCTAGGTTAAAGTTTTTGGTGTACGGTGTCGTATAAAACTTGAGCATTTCTTCAGTGTAGGATTAATATGGAATACACCTAGGCCTTAAGGGCTGGCTTATTTAATTAATTGGTTTGGTACAACGATAAGACAGAAATAAACAGAGGGAAGGGGAATCATTTAGCCTCTCTAAGAGTCTCTTATTTTGAGGTTCGACATTTTTATTCATCTTAGGTCCTTTTTTGTGCGTGCTTAGGCTGTGCTACCTTCACCAGTACTTAATTTTGTGCTCTAAAATTCCACCCGAGTGGAAACTGGAGTGAAATAAGCACAAACACAAGCTAAAGAACTCAACAGCATTTCATCTGGCTTTGTTGTTGTGTTTGTCGTGTCAAACCTTCCCTTGCCTCGTGCTAGTACCAACATCAAATCAGGCAATCGCACACACGATAGGGGTACAGTGATCATTTCTTGAAGAGGAATCGTAAGTTTTGGAATAATACTTCGACGTAATGCTTAACTTACCATGTTAGCTGCCGCTCAGACTTTTCACCTGACTTAAAAATGTAAGATTTGGCAATCTCTTCACACTCGATTCGCAGAGTAAACGAAAAATATACTCGCCATTATGAAGAACTACCAGGCGTCACACTTGAGCCGAGTAAGCACTGGGCTCCAACTTATACCGATTCTTCTCCAGTCGGGTGAAGTCGCCCTTGGTCACCCAAAGCGTAGATATTTTGTTAATTAAACGTTACGTACAAGGCCAGTAAAAACAGAAAAGGGTGCAGGACACATTTACATGTAATATTGGGGCCGATATAAGACTGAGTAAAAGCTTAATAGAGCAAGCCTTTGTAAAACATTATGGGCCACAACATGGTGCTTGGGTAGGCTTGGATAAATTTTGCCGGCAGAATTTCGAGCAGAATAAGCGATTTTTGAGGCGAGCATTCTGCCGGCAGAATACGGCATTTTCGAGCAGAATTTGAGCAGAATAACGGAAAATCAGTCACACTAATGATATGGATAACGGTTGTAAGAAAAAAAATGAAAACTAAATAAATGCAAAAAGTACAAAAATATGCATTTGTTTGATGTTCCTTTTTGTAAGATGCTAATAACAAATTCACTGTTTCGTCTAATATTTGTGGTTAAAGTGAGATGAATTACAGTTTTGTTACACATAATGAATATCTAATTAGTATTTAGGGCTAGGCCCAGGCTCCCTTCCATATTTGTGAAAATACATAAGGCCTGAAGGGCCGAAAATTTTTCGGGTACCGAGGAGAATTCGAGCAGAATAAGGGTGTCTGAGCAGAATTTCGAGCAGAATAAGGGATTTTTACGAGCACTGCCGGCAGGCAGAATTAGCCATTTTACGAGCAGAATTTATCCAACCCCATGCATGGGGGAAAATAATCGGCTAACCAGTACTTGAATGAAGAGCCAACACAGTTTTGTTAGAAAGCCTGTTCTAGATCTGCTAGTCGAAATATTGTACATGTATCTGCCCTTTGCTTTTTTCTGCTTTTTTCTAGTCTTACATTTGAATTTTTGCGACAAAATCACGGAATTTGTCGAAATTTGTCGTCAAGCGTAGTCACCACCGCGGCGCTGGCGATGCGACAATTTAAAAAAAATCGCATCATCATTACAGTCGTTGACTTCTTTATTTTTACGAAGCTCACCATCTCATTGTTGCACTTCATTTTTTAGTGACCAGAAAACCCATCTGCTTAGTGCAAATTAATGCGTACGTAAGTCTTTTGTGATTGGCTACAGGAGATTCTTCTGCATTAGGCCTTCGAGATAATAACTCTGTCGAAATGATTCTCTTTCTAAAATCTCGCTATAAAGTTTGGGTTGTCCAGTCAATATAACAAGGAGAGCAATATAAAAACTACAAAGGTCGGACTCGGACGTAGACGTTTTACAAAAACAGTCACAAAAGTACTGAAATAACAATATGAAAATTTTACAAGTAGTCGATTTACAAGAGTTGTGAAGCTTCTTCATCACAAATGATTCGCTAAACTATTCCGTATAAATTAACTACGGACGTTATTGAAAAATCCAAGGGAAAAATTGAAAATGCAGTACTATTTAGTATTATTTAAATACTTTTCACTTTAAGTAAAGAATATCAACTGCCATGAATTCGGTAAAAACGCGGGGAAATAAGATGAAAATGCATGGAAAAGACCGAAAAGTTGGGATCAAAACTACTAAAATACGCAATAATCTTAATGCAAACAAGGCATTGTTATTCATAGAAAACCTAAGGGAAGGACCATTTTATTTTTGAAAGGAGAGGGCTTGGCAAATACGGAAAAAAATTGCTGCACAGCTTTTGCAGAAGAAATAAAAATCGTGCACAGCGGCACAAAGCAAAAGAATTTATTGCAAGCTAGTGAAATAAAATTCATACAAAGCTTTTAGTCACGAAAAAATTCCTGCCGGGAAAAAAAGTGCCCAACCCCCATCCCCTCAAAAAATATAATGGTCCACCCTAAATTAAACATATTTCTAAAACAAGAAAAGTTGCCTTGGAGCCGTTCCAAAATGGAACATTTGTTTTGCATCGAGCTCATGACAGGAGAAGGCTTGAAAAGGTTTGTGTTGATCACTATTTTAAACGTCAAAGCTACAAAGCAAAACTAAAATAAGGTACTAATAAGTGAATTTTTGTGATACCCAACATTACATACAATAACCAAGTAAGAATATTCCGTTAATTTTAAATTGTTTAACACCGGACTTATTTCAATACCTCTAGCTGTAAAACCCGGCAAAATATACACCTTTTAATGGGAAAAATAAAACCCGCTGTTATGGATTTTCGAAAGATTTCAATTCTAAAAAAATTGCTTAAACCAAGGATAATAGGCCAAAGCCTTAACTGATCAGGCTGATTCTATTTGCGGAGGTGTAAACCTTCTAAAAAAAAAACACACAGCAGTCGCGTTTTTAAGTTTTCATATGCAAATATTGATCAATAATTTTAAACCCTGCCAAAGTCCGCAGTAACGTTTCACCATCGACTATAGAAATGGCTAGTACATAAATCAAGAAAAATTGCAAATTGCTTTTCGGAAATTTGAACTGCAAAGTCTTTGCTATAGGTTTGTTAAGTTTAAAATTTATAAAAGCTTGAGAATTGCATGCACCATTACCGGAATTATTTTCCTCGGATTCCCGTCTTTTCTCCATGACTATTCAAACACTGTATCTTTCCTAAGCTGCACTCGCGCCAACATCATAATTGCGGAAATATCATGAAGGGTCCTTATAAATGCCAGTGGTCGCAGATAGACTGAATTGATCAGTCAACATACTATTTACGTATACAGTATCAACATATATTTACAAGGTTAAGTAAAAATATATTAGCCATTAGCGTCCTTCTCGCATATGCATTTTCATTTTGTATTTTTGCTGATTAGCACTCCTTCTGAGTTATACTTATCACTTTCTGGGACCAGAAATTCAGCGATTTAGTGATCGACCGCTTAGTTGGCTACCAAATGAGAAATTCTTGATGTTTACTGTTTAACGTGCCACAAATTAAATGCACGTACCCGTTTTAAGCAGGAGCTCAGTGGGGTATGCAAAGGCTAAACAAACTGAGCAATCTCGGTAGCAATCATTTCATCGGAGTGCAGAAGATGTGAAAGCGGCTCTCACCGTGTGCTATTTAATTTTTAGCCTTCACTCCCTTGCAGCCTCCGACCTCGTTTCCAAGGCGAGGTTGCGCAGTCTCCCCTAAAAACACCAAGGTTAATTAGGTAAGACGGGTAACAAGACCATGGTACGTAGCCACGAACATTGCAACGATCTTCATGGACTCTTGTTTATAAATAATAACATGTATATCTACCTGATTTTATGGAAACCGAGCCAACCTGCAAAATTGCAGTGCTGACATGAATGCCTCACTTTGCCTGAAAGTACATTCTGCAAGCTACTTCTTACATGTTTCACCTGAGGGGATCAGGCCATCACGAGTCTTGAATCGGTGCTCAGCAGCTACTTTCAACTCTTCACTGATCACCTGCAAATTAGAGTGACAAGCGTATCGAAAGCGTAGGATCCCTTCTTTTCACAGACATGCACTCAGGGAGTGAATTCAAACACCGATCTAGATTTACGCTCTCTCCACTCTCCCCCACAGTCTGACTTTTGCCACCTGACGTATCAACTCACTTGCACGGCAACTACTAACAGCTTCCGCAAGGAGAAGCTATTTATTTGAGTGCAGAAAGGCCCAGTAAGCGGTTAAAAGAATTCGGTGACTTGCAAAAATAATAACATGGTACAGAATAAACTGAAGACTCAAGTTTCGACCAACCCTTCCCCCCTAGATTAAGAGCGGGGGACCCCAAGTGCAGGTGGTCTGTTAGCCCTGTTCCCATAGAGCTGCTCGGAACTGGATATGACGTTGCCACAGGCATCCAGCCCGCCCAATTAGCTGAGTAGAATTAGTGACGCCTTTTTTAAAAAATCCACGTATGTATAAGAAAAGAAAAACCTGATACATGATAAAGCAACGTCTAAAGCAATCAAGTATCGAGCTAGAAAACAGAAGGCTTGAAGCCTTTCCTCGGGGTACAGCATTGATCTTCGTCTAGCAGCAGATGGTTAAAAAATTGAACCGTGAAGGATCGGCTATCACTAGTTTTGAGGCGTACATGACAGCTTCAATCATTCCATATACATGCATGAGTTCACCCCACCCTCCAAATTAACCCACGAATAAATGTGAACAGGCCGAGACACGAGATCTCGAAACCTACGTTCCTTACTTTTTCCAAACGGCAATGTGGGTTCTTTAACGTGCCATACTAGTTGCGTATCTTCCTTTGACCCCTGCCAGCGAAAACAAATTCAAAGTGAATACAACTTTGTTCGTTGTATCACATTTAGCAACCCCCAACCTAGTCCCGGAGTCCTTTTTCTTCCATCGCGAGGGAGGCCGTTGGATCTGGCTTGGCCCCAGCCTCGATCACAGAGTCTTTCTAAATTAGCTTGAACCAGACCGATGTCATGGACAATCGCATTACAGTCTTAGTTTTATGTTTCAGATAACCGGTTGGTTGACGGTGATGTATCGCTGGATTCTAAGGACAGGGACTGCTAAGCGACGAACATGGCTGATTTTGTTCCTGATTTGTCTTGCTTTTTCTTTTTACATTCTCTTTTGTTGGGAAAAAGGAAAGGCGAACCACCAGACAAGACATGCACAAATTGAAGGTGACTGAATTTTCTAATTGACCCTTTACTCCCGGAGTCACGTGATATGGTTCTGCCTTTTCAGTCTGCGGATGGAATCCTAAGATGTTACTGTTCAAATGAAAACTAGTGAGCGGTACTTTCCTTTGATGTGGTTGATTTCTCTGTGCAAAGTGACTCTAAATTTTGACATTGTGGATATAATGAAAGCTATTAAGACAATTTCTACTGAACGTTTCTCTTCAAAAAGTGTTTTTCCGTAGTCAGACTTGACTTTGAACACTTACATATTCTAATTGTTTTTGTCTCTCTTTTCTTCGTTTTTGTCTTTTATTCGATGTAAGAGCATATAGACTTTGTATTATGCTCCTAATACTTATTATTATTATTATTATTATTATTATTACTATTATTATTATTATTATTATTATTATCATTATTATTATTATTATTAAGTGCAAAAATGAAGTTTCCAAAAAATACTCATAGCATGGTAACATTTTCTCAGTGAATACAGTTAAGAAGACGTACTACCCATTGATCTATTTGATCAGTTAGTTAATTTCTGATTTAAACTCTTAAAAGAACGATTGCCTGCATGAAATAATACGAAATCATTTTCTCTCTTTTTGTTTTAGAAAGCTGGAAGCCATGGGAATTACATGATTTAAAGGCGCCAGCCGCTTATATCAATGACGTTATTCATGATAAGAGGACAGCTGTAAAGGATGACAGGCAAATAGAATCTAAGAACTCTGAAAAAGAACTCACTACACAACAGGTGAAAAGTCAACGATTAGACTCACTTACAAGCAGTGATTCATTTTCATCAGGGTTCAAGCAACGAAGAGATAGAATTTGCGGTCAGAAATGGCAAAAGAGCTACAAGAAACTTCACAGAGAAATTTTAGATTCACGGCGTCGACAGCAGTTTATTGTGTTTACGTGCAAAGAGGAAGGGTATACATGTTCAGGTTATGGAAATCGATTAGGAGCGATAGCTTCACTTCTTTTTCTCTCTGTTTTAACGAAAAGGGCGTTTTTAATTGAATGGGACGTCGATGTACATGTGCCATTAGAATTTTACTTTGTTCCAAACGCAGTTGCGTGGAACTATTCTGTAGACAACTTACAGATACGCGACACGAGGACACACTTTTGGGGACTAAGAAGAAAACCAATTGCCTCTAACAGGACCGATGTTATTAAGATAGCAGATACAAAAGAAGATTTCATTTCCTGGCTACAAAATACTGACTTTCAAAGTTACTTTGACCGCCGTGTTGAAAAGGTGGTGGGATCGTGGTATTTTGCAGAGGACTTATGGCAAAATAAATTCCTGAAAAAGCGTGCTCTTGAGCTGGGAATTAGCTCCGATCGCCCTAACTTCTCTTTGATAGGCTGTGCTTTCGATTTTCTCTTTCAAAAATCCCGACAATTTCAAGCGAGGCTTGACGTGGCAAGAACTTCCCTTGGTCTCACAAGGCAGGCTCCCAAGATTGGACTTCATGTAAGAATGGGCGATATATTCTTGGGATACCTTACAATACAGTACATTGATATTGACTACAAAGATTTTTTTGATTGTGCACAGGCGCTCACTGAAACGTTAGCGCGAAGGAGTCGAGACGTTTTCAGGAAAGAGGACATCAGATGGTTTCTAGCAACAGATGATAACAAAGTCAAAACGTACGCACTTAAGAACTACCCCTTTAATGCAGTTACTCAGATAATAACTCCTCAGCACATAAAAAGATTAAAACAGCTGACACATTCGGAATCTGTGGAAGTAATGTATGATGTTTTGGTCGATCATTTTCTGTTAGCTGAATGCGACTTTCTAATATTGACTGGGCAGAGCACTTTTGGCAAGACAGCCGCTGGACTTATGTTTCATTCAGAGGCAGCGTTCATGTTCAATGCAAAGAGATGCAGATGAATGCCCAATGATGTCAACTAAGGTTGTTCTTCTTTCTTTTTATTTATCTATTATCTTTATATTTTTGTCTGTGGTGTGGCAAAAAAAAAAATGAAAATAAAAGTGCCTATAAAGTCAAAACCTAAAGAAGCTCATTGCAAAGGCTTCGTAGAAAGAGAAGGATGATGCTCTCCACCCCCTCCCCTCTCTCCCTCTTTCTGAGCCCCCCCCCCCCCCCTCTCTCTCTCTCTCCCTCTCTTTCTCTCTCTTTCGCTGTCTCTCGCTCGCTCTTTCGAATTCGTCTTTTTAACAGCAGGAACGTCTCTAAAAAGAATGGATAAGGTTTAACGAAATATGCCATCATTGGTCATGTGTGAAGAGAGACTCAAGATGGTAAATATCGTAATGTTGCTAGAGCATCAGTTTGACTCGAGTCTCTTTCTGCTTTGAGCCCAATGTGTGACCTTCGTAACTCTCTTCGCAGAATGCCTATTGTTCTTGGGACATTTACTTACAGTTGAGTTATAACCATAGGTCTGTAGTATTGCCTGTTCTGCTTCAACTAAGCGCATTTGATTGGTTAATGATTACGCGCGCTTTCTTCCACTGGGAATACCTTCTGCTCATCAAAGTGCAGGAGGTGGAGCAAAGAGACAATACATATGTGAGGCATTGTAAAACCTTTTGTTTCGCGATATCACACCTTCAATTGCTTATTTCGCAAAGCGTCCTTCAGATTTTTTTCTTGCTTAGAGAAAGGATCCGTTTTCCTTCTGTCTGCATTTTCGTTAAATATGTCGCAAAAGAGAAAACTGCCAGCACATACAAACACTAAAAACGCAACCCCACGCACAAGATTCAAAAGTCCTTTACCTTTGTGCATAAGTTTCTAAACATAAATAAACTTGCGCGTGCCAGTGAATGGAGCCTAGCCGATTGTGTCGTCATGATAAAAACAAACGAATACTTCAGTTGTTCTCGCTAATGGACTTTTGCTTTCACTTTTACAACCATTCTA
Source organism: Siderastrea siderea (assembly GCA_964030785.1). Taxonomy (NCBI): domain Eukaryota; kingdom Metazoa; phylum Cnidaria; class Anthozoa; order Scleractinia; family Rhizangiidae; genus Siderastrea; species Siderastrea siderea. The sequence goes on from OZ034969.1 coordinate 22,492,494, forward strand.
TGTAATTTTTTTGGGTAGGTAGACTGAACTTGGAGTGATCTTGTTATACTAATTTTAATATGTGTTTCGTTGTGGGATTGAAACTATTGGGGCTTTTCGATCCGGCGGCATTTCCTTGTCGGGTCATTTATTACTATAAAAACTCCACTCGCCAGCGTCAGTTCATTCAAAGCAATTTGAACTCTTCGATCACCGTCAAACACGTGAAAGATGTCGTGTCTTGCATCTTACGCCGAAATCGTCGAATGCTTTCTTCGATTGCGTACCCAACACGCTCCCGAGCTGATTCCTCGAAACGTTAACTAAGTGAGTTGACGCTCTCTTGAAGTAGATCAAACACTGTCCTCGGCTTCCCACAAACTTCTCTCTATCTCAACGCTGCGTCTCCATTTAGTTGCAGGTAAAACATCGATGAATTTTCATCAACAAATGGAGGGTACCATATGGATTTGTAAGGGATGGATCGGGTTTTCGAAGAGCTCTGAAAAGAGCTCCCGATCACTGACATTTTCTGTTTCCTTGTTCACTGGGCGATTTGGTCGGTACGTGGAATGAATCAGCGGGCGCACTGAGATCAGTTTAAAATTCGTGGCTATTCTGGGCCATTTTCCAACTGAGTTGTTTTCTTGAATGGGTATTGTTAATTTTGACAGCCATTGTTACGTAGTCGTGGGCTTCAAACAATAGCTTGCTTGCCCAAAACGCGCCATTTTCAAACAGAACTTCAACTAACAGTTTTCAACCTAAAAAGAACAGTGGTTCCTGTTGGCCGATTTTTAAAATTAAAACGGATTCTGTTCATGAAAAGTTCCATCTTCCATTTGCCGCGCGTGAAAATTTGGAAGGCCGTAAAAAATTTTAGAAAATCGCTCTTAAAAACGGCTTCCATACAAAAAAAGGCCGATTTTTCATGATTTTCAAGTTTAAAAGAACAGTCCTTACACCTCTTCAATTTCCTTCGTTTTAGGCTTAAATTGTAGGTACAACATTATTCTTCAAAAAGCAGTGCGTGAAAATTTAACTTCTCACCTCTGTATATGAAAAATTATATTTTTACTAGCCCTACTTGGTCGATTTCGGCCCTTTCTTCTCTTATTCTGGGCTTTTCAAAGCGCACTCGACTTCAAATTTGCCGCTTCACTGGTTATGAATAATTAATGATGTCCAGCCATTCTGCGCGATGCGGCGGGCAAGAGATGGTCGTGTTCGCAACACATACAATGCCCTTCCATGGCAACATCACAGTGTGCATTTATTGCGTGTTTCGCAAGGTACGTGACTCGTGACAAGTTTCGATTATATTACCTAATATTTCCTGATATATTCTTGATTTTGTAATTTCTCCCCATTCTGTGACTAATATGACCTCACCACTTGTCTAATTTGGATATAAATACAAAACTTGGATTTCTCTGGAACTACTGAAAATACTACCAAGAAATTGATTACATCAACTTGATTATATCATGTGAGACAACTGCGTTGTCCTAGAAATTTGGGCGTTTTAGGTTGACTGAAAGTCTCCAAAGCAGCTTTAAAGCATCACCAAATATGCTTCCCTGGAAATTTGGCCGGGTGTTTTTGAATAGTAGGAGACTTGTATGCAAAAGCGGTTCTTGGTCCTCTGCCTTTTTTAACGAAATAAGGCATAGATCATGTCAGCGGATAATCACGAGGCCTTAAACTTCACATGATTACTTCGGTTTATAGCGAGCCTAATTATCTTTCTAGTCCGAGTCCAAAGGCCAACAAAAACGCACATGAAGGTCTTTCACAAAGGCTATTTGTTAATTGTCAGTTACGCTAATTTTCCGATTATCTGTCGGCCTACCAAGAAAGCACTTTGCTTGATGAAGAGAAATCCACATCATAAACAGGTAAATCAATTTCTCTTTTTAGTGATTTGTGTTTGGGAGCCTCTGAAACCGTAAAAGGTTCTCATGTGTCGGCGTTTATAGCTAAGCTTGTTATTAGCGTCAGTCTGGGATAATGTTCCCGTTGGTTTTCCCGCAGCTGCATCTCAGTATCCCGTCAGTTGTTCTTCTCAGTCACGATGAATGTACATTCACATTACCCACAATTTGTAGTCTTGATGATATGATACTTTAGAATACCGTCACGCAACGTTTGAAAGAGAAGGTAATAACAATAATAACAAGCTTTTTTTTTCAATAGAATTGTAAAACCTTGGAACACTATCTGTAATCTCGCCCCTCACGACAAATTTTCTAGCCTAAGTTTATTCAAATATTTTCTGCGCGCCACTTATTTTACTTTACTGGACACTACCTATGATATTGACATGCCCTGCACCTGGTTCCTCTTCCGTAACTGCCCTTGCCACCGCTCTTAATTTTTTGAGACTAATATTATCTGCATCTTGTTTTTTAACTATAGTTATAAGTAATAATTAGATTCTTAACTATAATTTTTAACTATAAGTAATTAATTAGATTTATTGTATTTTTTTATTTTTTATTTTTTTTTATTTATGATTTTTATCACCATACTAGTTTTTTTAGGGTTGCGCCTCGCATGGGTAACATTATTTTCCCGTTCGCGCAATTCCTTTTTGGTCCTTTTTGATTATTATTGTAAATTTTGAGACCAATAAAGTTGATAGATCATCATAATATTTCTGGACTCTCGTGATCGCGTGACCATAGCATGACAGTCTTCTATGAAGACACACCGTAGTCTCTTTAATTAAATCTTTGATCGGCAATCGCACTAGCCTGAGTGTCACGCTATAACAGCGCATACTGGTCTCTGTATAGGAAGAAATCAAGGCAAAAGCCGTTAATCTTCGAACAGGCAAACCACCCCGCTAGCACCGCCTTTCTTAAACTCTGCAAGGGAAAAGAAATACTTCAGAAATTGAGTCAAGTCCTATAAGGACGTTCGCGTGAAAATCAGTAATCTGTTTCAGTAGTTTCTCGATAGAAATTGTATTTGAGGAGCGTTATAGAAGCCAGCCCAAAACAAAATGGCGGAACCCGAAGGAATCTCCTGGTTGCCGTGGATATGATATACGACCACAATGTAAAACACTAAAACGACTGTTGCTTTTGAGTCAAAATTACAATATCCCTACCAATTATAACAAGATACTTAGACATTGCTCTGGGAAATTTAGAGTTTTTGGTGGATATTTAGAACATTTTTCGAAAATTCTGGAAACAAGTTAAGACCACTTTTGAGCTATTTTTTAAGGGGAAAGAGATGGTCGTGTTCGCAACACACACAATGCCCTCCCATGACAAGTCACATGCAGTATACGTTATTTCGTGTATCGCAAGGTACGTGACTTGTGACAAGTTTCGGTTATATTGCCCACTGCCAATATTTAACTGAAAATATTGCCAAGAAATCGATTATATCAACTTGATTATATCATGTGAGAAAGAATTTAAAAAAACTACGTTGTCCTGGAAATTTAGGCGTTTTGGGTTGACTGAAAGGCTCCAAAGTAGTTTTAAGGCATTACCAATCATGCTTCCCTGGAAATTTAGCCGGGTGTTTTAGCCTTAAAGACTGAAAAGAGGTAGATCATTAAGTTAAGGAGACTTGTATGGCAAAAGTGATTCTTGTCCCTCTACCGCTTTAAACGAAAGTAAGTCCATAGTTCATGCCAGTGGATTATCACGTGGCGTTAAGACTGCTCATGATCACACTGGTTTGTAGCGAGCCTTATATTAGCTTTAGCCCGATTCGAAAGGCTAACAAAAATACATTTGAAGGTCTTTCATGCAGTAAATTGTCAGATACGCCGATTTTACGATTGTCTGTCGACCTACCAAGAAAACACTTTGGATGAAGAGAAATCCGCAGCATAAACTCAATTTCTCTTTTCAATGATTTGTGTTTGGGAGCCTCTAAAAGCGGCTAGGGTTCTCCTGTGTCGGCGCTTATAACTAAGCTTATTATTCGAGAGGCAGTCTGGGATAATGTTCCCGTTGGTTTTCCCGCAGTTACATCTAAGTATCTTGTCGTTAATGTTCTTCTCAGTCACGCTGAATATCCATAGTATGTATATTATCAGCTGAACAAGTCTTGATACTTCAGTTTACCGTACCCAAATAGTGAATTAGCCAATCAGAAGCCTTGTTTACTGTCATGATTTTCTACGATATCAAGTCACTGACCTGATATCCTACGATATCATGGACAGTTTGTGAAACTCGCATTTTTTTTGCAGACTTTAGAGGCGAAAATTACAACAGAAATACAACGAAACGTAAAACTATTACATTTGTTAAACGAGAAAGTAATTTGTTTAACGGTAAGAGAGGGGAAAAATACAATTTCGCGCCAAAATTGGAAGCGGCTACACTGGCGGGCGCTCGCGTGAACTTTACGGACAGCGCTGAAACTTTTTTGGTTTCAAAATGGAGCCGGATTTTCCAAATTTCTTTCTTAACTTGGACTTCCAAGATTCAGAAAATAAAACTCCAAACAAAAGAATTAAATAAAACGGCAGATGAGGAGTTAGAGAAGAGTATTCACGGCCAGAAAAGTGTAAATACGTGTCGCTCTACAACGCCTGACTGATCACGGTAACTGAAAAAAAAAAAAAAAAAAAAAAACCACGCGGGGTCTTAGGACGAATTTGAGTACGGTAAATACCTAATCGCACCTTTTTTGGTACGTTTCGGCAGCATATCAAGCTCGTTTGGTCTCGCCAAAATACGAACCATGGCTCGACCAAACTCGCCTGATATGCCGCCGAAGCGTATCAAAAAGGTACGATTAGGTATAAATACCGTCACGCAACGTTTGATCATCTTTACTGATTTAAAGAGAAGAAGGTTAAATCAAGTTTTGTCATCGCGTGACCATAGCATGACAGTCTTTTGTGAAGACACACTGTAGTCTCTTTAATTAAATCTTTCATCGGCCATCACACTTGTCTGAGTGTCGTTCTATAGCAGCGCATACTGGTCTCTGAGGTAAAAACTGTATAAGAAGAAATCAAAGCAAAAGCCGTTAACCTTCGAACAGGCAGACCATCCTGCTGGCAGAGCCTTTTCTTAAACTTCGTGAGAGAAAAGAAAAACTACAGGAATCGTGTCAAGTCTTTATTGAGCATGCGCTTGTTGTTGCTTGGATACAATTTCGAGCCCAGGCCATCAATGCGTGCAGGCAGGGGCATAGCAGGAAAAAAACCGGTTTGTCGATAGTAAAACCGGATTGACTAGCACATAGGTTGGGGCTGCGGCGACTTTTAAAGAAGACTTAACTCTATTCCTGCAGAGTCTTTCTTTACTTTCGCGGAGTTTAAGGAAGGCTCCGCTAGCAGGGTGCAGGCAGACGTTCTTGTCCTGTATAAGCTAACCTGTGATTGGCTGAAAATTCATGCGGGTCTTTTGGCCATGTTTTTGCGATCTCTTTAGTGAATCCGTTTTCAGATCAGGAAGTTTATTCGGGTTGTTTAGACTTTCGTGATAGCTGGAAACAAATCCAAAAACATATAAATCCATATTAACCATACATGATATGGTTCGAGGTGGTTTCAGGAGGCACACTTATCAGCACAAAAACGAATTTGAAAAAGAGACAATCTAAGGAAAATTTAAGGAAAAAATGGCCGCAGAGCTCTGGGGATAAGCGTTAATCACAACCGTACGCGGATGGTTTAAATTGCAATCTAACACTGGTGTCTTCTTAATGGAACAATGGTTTACCCAAGACAACGGTCCGCTTGTGATCTATTAGCCTGCGTAAGAAGCCTTTGCGTTGGGTCTCCCGCACAATTGAAGCATTTCTCGCATTTTGCCCTCCCGAAGACTGGGGCGAGAGCAAAAACGGGGAGGGGAACCTACGGAAACACATGCTACGCGGGCTAGTCATTTATTTAATCTGGTACCCAGGTCTATACCTACCCACAGTGAGATCTGGGTACGAGAATAGTCACTTATTTTGAGATCCTTTGTCTCATTAGATTTCTTGTGAGAACAACGCGCTTTGAGGTAGACTGTCTTCCACTGGAATTACTGCACGGATCCATATACGGTTTCAGTCGTACTAAATATGTCTGCTAACGCTGAAAGAGGTCCTTTGCTCTCATCTGGTGGTCTCAACGGAGAGAATGCAAATCGGCCAATTTTCCAAGATGAATCGAATAACGCCGAACCCTTTGCGTTAAAGAAAGAAATCAGCTTACTGCGTGCAATTGGTCTTCTAGTCGGTGCAATAGTGGGTTCAGGAATATTTATTTCCCCCACGGGAGTCCTCAAAGAGACGCAGTCCGTGGGCCTTGCGCTTCTCGTCTGGCTTGCCTGTGGAATTTTCGCTATCTTGGGTGGTCTGTGCTTTATCGAGCTTGGGACGAGCATTCAAAAATCGGGCGCGATGTACGCGTATCTCTTGGAGGCGTTTGGTCCCGTGCCTGGATTCCTGTTTAGTTGGACCGTGGTGATAATAACGATTCCGGCGTCGCTATCTATTGGAGCGATCACGTTTGCTGAGTATGTAGCTAAGCCGTTATTTTGGGAATGTGATCCGCCGAACAGTATGACCAAGGTGCTTGCTTGTGTTTGTTTGGGTAAGTGTTAATTGTATAAGTTCCGGAAACAGTGCGGAGCATTTTTGTACGATCGCGACGAAACCAAAGCGATCTGATGAGATTGCTTGATTCTAGACTGTTCCAGACTCCAAGATAGCAGTAACAGTGAAATAAAAAAAGCTGATTCCCGCCCTGTTTGCCACTCAGTCTTCACATGCTTTACTTTCGTCTTCGCTTCTCCGCTCTCTGAGAGCCTGGAACAAGCCAGTTTGATTCCAGAATTCCGACCAAGGGAAAAACATCATCACTTAAGGTCTTCTAGTAGCGTAACGAAGCTGTGTATGACTCTGCAAGTTATATTAATCACTTGCGCTCAGGTTGTCGAAGCGTCAGTCAGTATCATCAACTAACATAGCTAACAACAATCCTTCTTAATGCCGACTCTCAATTCAATCGGGCGATCATACTTAGACTTGCTCCAAGTCGACCTCTTCGATTGATATTACTCTGCCCTGTGTTTTGCGAGTAAAGCAAGCGAAGTGAGCTTCAATGAGGTGTTCGATTGATATTAGTTTGTCCTGTGTTTTGCGAGTAAATTGAGTGACGAAGTCGCGAGAGGTCTACTAACCTGAAAAAAAATTAAAGGACTTGGTAAAGTCTAGATCATACTCAGAAAACTCAACTGAAAACTCAGGGTATAAATCTTTTACTACGAAACAAGGCTGTGACTTTTACTAACGCCCATTCCTAGCTTGAACTTGGTTCTACATTTCAGAACGAGTAAAGGTTTTTATTCTTTTACAATTAAGCTTTAATTCTTCGTCGTTTGTTTTCACTTTTCTTTGCAGTTTTGATCGCAGTAGTTAACAGCTGGAGCGTCAAATGGGCAACAAGAATAATAAACGTCTTCACTTATGGGAAACTGATGTGTATCTTCATTTTAATTGTGGTTGGCGTTGTACATCTAGGAAGAGGTAAGGGATTCTTTTTCAGAAGGAAAATAGAAACACTGATTGGTTCAGATTAAAAATCTTGGCATACTCTTTCCTTTTTTTAATTGTTTTAGGAAATACAGAAAACCTCAAAGATGGTTTTAAAGGATCCAATACAAATCTAGCAAGTATTGCAATGGCGTTCTACGCAGGAAACTGGGCTTACGATGGATGGTGAGGGTCTTGTTTTAGGCGGGAATATTACAGCCTCTAGACATGACACTCTTAGTCCTGGCAAAACGGAGACGCAAATCCTCGCACGTTTGGAAATGCCAACTTGAATGCACAGACGTGCATTGGTTACCTAAAAGAAGTTCAGCGGATGTGAGTTGCAAAGGAGTAATTCCAATGCAGCCTTGGGCGATCTGCACTATTACTAAAAGAAAATAAAGCTGAGACCAATTTGCGCCCACTTTCGTTGGGTGGCCAAACGGTGTAAAATTTGCGCCAACTTGCGTGCAAGTTGACGCAAGTTAAAACGCTTATAATAAACGCTTGGTCAAGGTGAACGCAAGTTATCACAAATACACGCAAGCAGTGGCCATGGGAGTCAGAAGGGGAAACCTTGTTTTTACTTGCGACTCCGTTTGCCATACTGCGCACATTGTTGCCATGCAAAGTGTCTAGCCGTCATGTCTTGGAAACCCTAACTTTTACAGATAAAGTGTTGTTTAATTCTTGTTCAATGGGAAACGTTTTCAAGATTTTCGAATGATAACCATGTTTGGCAGGTTATGTGGCCTGAACAGGAAAAGCCCAAAACAGAGACGGCGTACAACTTTGGTTATTGAAAACAGTTCCAATATAATTTAACAATCGTCAAGATGCAAAGCGTGACGTCTTAAAATTCGCATTATTCTAGATTACTCAATCGGAATTCTACCTTCTTTCCTCTAACATGATGGTTGCCACTGCCCGGGTGATATGGCTGTGCGCATGCGTAAGGTATTGGCAATACCACGGATGTTGTGCTGTGTGACCATTGCTTTCAGATGGTTTATTTTGTCTAATGCGCGGTTAGAGACTGGCAGTAGATATGCATGCGCAATGTTAATTTTTAAAATTCAGATATTCTTCCTAACACACTTCATTAACCCAGTGGTTGGTGAAATCCCTTCGCAACAACGCCAGCTCCGTACGTAATTAGGCCTAGTTCCTTGGTGGAACGTTGCATGTGCCGAACATGATGCAAATGAGCAAAAGCTACTGTTTTGCTAACTTGCATTGGGTCGTCATTTGAACTAGGCCTTAGAATCTCACTCGCCTCCTTAAAAGATCTGCTAGCTAGTTTATTCACACGTGGAATCCTTGCTATTTAACTGATACTTTGTTTAACTACTACTGATCTCGATTTTATGTCAGGGAACATCTTAACTTTGTCACTGAGGAAATGAAACGTCCTGAGAGGTAAGTTTTCGTATGTTACCTTACAAGAACAAAAGATTACCGAAAGATATTGCATATCTTGAGTTAAGTTAACGCTAACTCTAGGACCATCTCTGATTAGTTCTAGTTGTCTTTGCGGCGAATAACCATCCGTCCGCCAATCTGCACTAATGTGGCCTTCTATTTAATATTTAATATAGCCGAAGAATAATTCCTTTTGCATATATTTAAGGCTATTTACGCGACAAAAAATAATGGCACGAGTCCAATAACCGATTTGAACGGTTCTTGTGGTTTTGTTTTTGTGTCAACTATACACACTGGTACATTAGTTTTACCCATGCTTGGTTCCAGGACCATGGGTACAATAGTCCCAAACCAGAACTGAACAGTTTTTGGATAAAACTGGATTCCATGCCAGTCTTTTAAATAAACACGCATCGTCTAAAATCCCGCACCAAGCGAGAAAAAGAGCTGATGAGAATTCAATCTCTTACTAACCTCGCTTGCATGAAACTCTCACGATTACTCTCGTTCTCTCTCCAACAAAATCCCTTTTACCTTAGACACTGCTGTGCAATTATTATCAACACTGTCTCTATCAATCGAGAGTTCCCACTTTCTCAACCTTTTTTGCTTCCGTCGATCGTAGGGACATGCCAAGAGCCATAGTTGGTGGATTGCTGCTAGTGATTGTTGTGTATATGTTAGTTAACATATCATACATGGCTGTGCTTGGAGTGGCGGGGATCCTGGAATCACAAGCAGTGGCTTTGGTCTGTAATTATGTGCAGCTGTGTTTGGAGCTTTTCTTAGTTACGACAGCCAAATCTTACCAAAAGCCTTGGAGCTTCATGGATTCCGAAAGTTACCTTTCAGACCTTGATAGCTGAAGGCGGATTCTGCATTCTGACCAATAAAAAGATGTTTTTTTTTCTTACAGAGTATGGGACACGCCTATCTGGGTTCCATGGCTTGGATCACGTCTGTTTTCGTTGCCGTTTCGGCATTTGGGTCTGCAACGTGTACCGCTTTCGCATGTTCACGGTAAGTAAGTGCTGCGAGCTCAAACACACCAGTTCATATTTTTAAACGACGGTCATGGGTCTTCAGCTCTCTCTTCTTCATGTATAGGAGCCTCCTCCTACACCTTTTTCAGTAGGGGGTAAACGAATGCCGGAGGACAAGGCATTTTCCTAGTTACCTGAAAGACCTCGCGGGTAGAAAATGACTACAATGTAACACCAGTGTAGCGTGACACTGGGTGGGAAAGTTTGGTCCATTTCGGTCGCTCTCTCTTCCATGCTATCTTGGTGTAATATACTACTGAGATTCAGCCAAGCCTAAAAGTGGAGCTCCACATTTTTTTTGCTGGTACTTATTGATTTGTGAAAACCTCTCATTAAAGTCGTTAAATAAAGAGGAAAAAAAGAACAAAAGAAAAAATTCATGTCCCCGCTGAGTATCGAGCGCGGCTCGCACGCCGGCATGATTCCACTAGGCCAGGAATGCTGACACTACTATGGAGGAAATTTTTACTACCTATTTCTTTTCCCGTGACAAGATGCCTATCAACATGCGACTCTTGTTTTTCCTGGGAAGATGTGTTCGGACCAACCGCAAAAACCATGGTTGTGGACAGAAAAAATCAGAAGGTACTGGCTCTGCTATATTTGGCGTCGGGACCGCTGTGAAATGCTGCGAACTCAATCGTTGTGCCGACCAAGTTCACAGCAGAACCGACAACAAGGAAGATGTCCTCGAAGGCAAATTTCATAACTTGAACTTTTTGCCTTCCACCAAAAAGACAACTGAGCATTCTTTTGAACTTTTTCTTTCCATTTATAGATTTTTGACGTTTCTTTCTCAAGTTCTAAACTTCACTTCTGTCGAAGTGAATCGTTTTGCTAAGCAAGATAAGCTTTAAAAAAAAACCTTTTTTCAAAAGTGACGGTGGTCATGCGATTTCCCGCCGAGGAAAACGTAGGTTGTCCAAAAGCACCACGCAATTTCCCGCCAAGAAAAGATGGCATTCTCCACCCCCCATCGGGTCGCCTTGGGGCTCCCCTCCCCCTCTCCCAGAGTCTATATGGGCGGGCGTACGCTGATGTCACAACCAAATTTTCTCACATCGATAGGTTACAAAATTTCCTTAACAATGGTGCTCCGCTAGCGCGCTACGCGTGCGGGGTCCGCCATAGTTGAATACCAGCGAACAACTAGGAAGCCTCACAAAAATGCTAGGGAGCTGGGATGAGGTATAACTGTGTGATGGTCTAGTATCCCGGCCTATCCAAATAAGAGTACATATAGTGTATTCTCATGACTGCTTCACAGGTCCAGAAACCGGCTTGTTGTTGGCACGCTGTTCACCGATGTGTGACGTGACGTCACACTGGTACTGATGAATGAACCAACGTTTTCCTTGGAGACGCCCCCTCCCTCCTGGCTTTTCCCATTCTCTCCGAAAGACGAAATGTGAACCAAGCCTATGAAATGCGATAATTAATTCACGATTTTTCGTTGCCAGGGTGGCGTACGTGGCTGCTCGTGAGGGTCACCTTCCCAAAATCCTAGCTATGATTCAAGTCGACCGACTTACCCCAATCCCCTCTATTGTGTTCTCGGTAAGTTAGCCCCGTTAGTGTTAATTTATATTCAGCTTCTAATGTTAAGTTCAAGTTTGTCCTGATAATGATGTTACGACTCGTAACATCATCATGAGAAACATCTAATCTTCGACCCACATTAATTTAGGTATGTCTTTTGAAATGCTTAAACAAGCAACTTATCATCAGACTTCGTACTTAGCTGTTTATTTTGTTTATTAGTTTATTTATTATTTCTCCAATCCATCATACATTTAGCATTTCTTGAGACTAGAATGTTTAGGAGAGGGGCAAATCTTGAGTAGCTAATACTGTCCCTTAACTGTGTTAATTACATTAGAGGAAGTACTTCTATCAATCATTTCAATAAAAGAAAATTAAGGGAAAATTATAATAAGTTGTTAATTGAGTTAAATTATTTGCATGGCTGGACCGAGCCTCGTTCCTAGTCGTCCTCGGCAATTTCGGATATGACGTCACCCTTCAAACTTGTCGGGAGAATTCGCGCTCGGTTCCCAGCCTCTTGGCCTGGGGACGAGGTTGGGCTGGAATGTAGGCAACTTCGACGGCGACGACAGCAACGACAACGGCTAAAAGACAAGAAAGTTCAATAAGCAAAACAGTGGCTCTGCGCATGCGTTACTCCCTTTGATAAATTTGTTTGCTAATCTCTGTTCGACTGCAGCGTGAAACGTTCTATGAAGAACGTGATTATACGAAGGTGAATTTTTTCTCTTTCTCTACTGGTCTACTTTGACGCCGTCCCTGCCAATTCAGCTCTTGGTAAGTTAGGTGACGTTAAAAAAATTGAACGGGATGGAAAAATCGAGAAGTAGTTTTGAAAGAACATGAATTTCCATCGGTTGATCGGGTCCTGGTAAGGATCTCTGCACCATGTTGGTTGCTGTTCCATACCCAGTAAACTTTTCTCAACGTTGCCCCGCTCCACCCACTAAATTCCCCTCCAGACAAGGAGGGGGCGGGGGGAAGGGGGGGATGGGATCTTAACCAAACTCCGCCAGTATTACTAATCCTCCCCGGATGGGATGCTAGTCTTTCCTAGGCTCAGCATTATGTTTATCTTTTCGTATGGTTCACTGGTAGCCATTTATACATGAGGGTGGAGAGAGACAATATAGAACGAGTTTCTTGTCTAAGGAAACAACATGCATGATGGTAGACGCCGAGATCGAACCAACACCTTGATCAGATCGAAATACTTGACCACACAGTCTGACTCATGAATTTGTTATTTTTATTACAGGTCGTTATTTCAATCATCATGTTGATTCCTGACTCAAGCAGCTTCTCTAGTCTGGTCGGGTTATTCAGCTTTGCTGCATGGTTGTTTCAAGGAGGAACATTTTGCGCCCTGCTATGGCTGCGCTGGAAGAAACCCAATATAACTCGACCATTCAAGGTGGCGCTCAGCAACTAGCCCCTCCTTACTTTCTCCTAGGGCTCCATCGCATCATTTCAAGGCTTCACTTAGTTTTTATCGAAGCTCTCTTAAGGCTAATTTACACGCTGCGATTTGTCGGGCCGATTTGTCGGCCACGACAAATCGGGGAGCGAATCAGCGCGTGTGAATGGCGATCCGATGCGCGCGCGACTCCAATCCGACAAGTCGGCCGATTCAGAAAAATCTGTGACTGCTTCACAGATTTTGGCGTGCCGGGCCCGATTTTAAGAACGAAAACGCAAACTGCAAAAGAGTTGGCGCAAAACAAATTATATATCTGCGGTATTTTAGCTGAAAACAAACTAACTAGTTATCACCTACCATTTTGTTTTCCAAAACGTTTTATAAAAAAAGTTTTGACTATAAAAATGCATGTGCAGTGCTTGCACTGTACATAAACCGATTCGCTTCCCGATTTATCGTGGCCGACAAATCGCAGGGTGTAAATTAGCCTTTAGGCTCCGGGTGCACATTTAAACTTTTGGAGCTTCAGGGACCCCATCTTTAAGACGCCGAATTCAAGTGAAAAAGTGCACGATTGAAAGCTAGAAAAGGACAAAGTGGCTTTCTTTACTTTAACCTATCGAGGGAATAGAGGGCGCAATGTTTAACAGGAGCGTGAATAATCAGTTATTTTATCAAAGGGATTGTCATGGGCAAAAACAAGCGGTTAAATCATGTTAAATTAATGAAAAAAAAAACAATTGTTTGGGTCTCATTGGCTACAACTACAAAGATGTTTTTTTTAAATCTTGGTTTCTGTCCTAACTGCACGGGGCTCAACCGAACCCCCGACTAGCTACCCCCGACACCCCCCCCCCCCCCCCTTACCACCGATCCACGTTTGAGGTTTTCCGAGTACGACGACGAGTAGGTTCGCTAGAATGAAAACGCTCTATGAAGACCACCAGAACCTGCGCCAACAATACAACTCAAGCTCAGGATATCATATTTAGCCTGTTCCAGGCGTTCAGGTAGAGGGGAGCGGCGGAAAAAGCAAGGGAAAAAAAACTCCTGCTCGCCCGGACCAGGCTAGATCAGATCTAACTAGATACCATTTGTCCTTGTCTGACAGGTTTGGCTTGTTGTTCCCATAGTGATGATATTGTTCTCATTCTACCTCGTCACCGCGCCAGTTCTGGAGAGACCCTTAGGCTCACTTACAGCACTGGGGATCATCCTTGCCGGACTGCCTTTCTACTTCATATTTGTACACACCAAATGTATGCCGAGCGGATTTTATGATCGACTTGGTAAGCATATCATTTTACTAGTTCCTTCGAGTCTTTCACTGCCGATCTTTTGTGCCTTAGCGAGGGAATCAACTCTTCGTGAAAAGTAAACCCTTGAAATGTCACCCACAGAATAACGTAAACGTTAGGGTGGAAATGTAGCCTGAGTAGCGAGCATCAGTTAGCACGTCTTGTGTCAGGCAAGAAAACTAATTATTGGACAGGAGGCTTTGTTTTCAGTTTTCTCAGATTTCGTTACGTGAATTATTAAGTATCGCTCGATTTATAGCCTGGCTGGCTAGGTCCTTAACTTACAGAACAGAAATCGAACTCCGATAGTAAGAGAGATATTGCATACAATTGAAGCGAATGAACTTACAATACGTTTTACGTTAAAGTTTTGGGCTGATTAACTATTAACTATTTTTTCTCTGTTTAATTGAAGATGCGCTGACGTTATGGTGTCAGGAGTCATTTAACCTTGCTCTTGAGGATCCCAGCAAAACGTTATAAAGACACTGCAAAAGGGACATCGGGGAAAAAGAAGAATCCTTATAAAATAAATGTTATTCATTGGCCTTGGTCGGTCAGTATGGCAGAAAAAAAAACTGTGCCCTCGGCCGGGCAAAAATTTTTTTCGGCCACTTATTGGTAGAATTTAATTCAAGGTAGAATTTTAAATACAAGGCGACCGACCATTATAAAAGTTATGGGGGGGGGGGGGGGGGCGAAGTATAAAAAAAATTCATTCAAGAGTAAAAAAATTCATGCACAGCGAGTAGCTCAGAAAAAAGTTCTTGCAAACGGAAAACATATTTCTGCAAGGGAAATGTTAACGAAGAAAAAACATTTCGTGCAGCTCGACAATTCCCCACCCCCCATAACTTTTCTATAACCCCCCCCCCCATAACTTTTCTAATGGTTTGTCCCTAACAAAGTGCTAACGGGGACTGGGAAAATGTGTCCTTTGTAAAGGGGAATCGTCATAAACGAAACCAAAGTTTATTCGTTATACCAGGGTAAATTTTAAATTTGGGCTTCTGGACTGTCCGTTGCATCGGGCATTTCGTTACACCGGGGCTCGTTATATCAGGGGTCCTGTTCCATACATTTTATCAGTAACTTTGCGCGGGGCTGAAGAATATAGTTTGTTATACTGGCACAGTATCTTTGTTTGCACATGCACTAACCTCTTCGTGTTAGAAATTAGTTTCAGCTTAATGTAGACGAAATAAAATGAGATGTAATTCCCGTCCCTTAGGGGCAGGATTCACAAAGCGGCCCTGGCCTAAGTCAAGTTGATTCTTAAGTATTGTTTCTTCACAATAGTATAGGGACCGAAATGCGCACAAAACTTTTACAGACAATTGCAATGCTCTCCCTTAAATGGCTCTGGAATAAATCTGAAAGGGACGAGGAACAAAGACAGAACTCTTTAAACGTTGCTCCAAAGGGGCGAAGAACTGAAAAATACAACTTTTTTTTACACATTTTTATTTTTTACAAGGTTCAAATTCTTATTAATAAATAAATTTAAGTGACGCCAAAGATTATTAAAAATATTTCAATCTGTTGATAATTTGTATTTTGTACGTAGGTTATGATTAACTTCTAAAATAGAAGTAATTCAGTCTCACAAGAACTGAATAACAGACTTCACAATGGCAAAACACGAATGCTGCAAAAACCAGTGGGTTTAAAGAAAGAAAGAAAACAAGAATTCTTGCGAAAAAAAGATTTTATGTAATACGATGATTAAAAATTACTGTTTGAGCAAAACAGTGGTTGGCCTCTACTTTCTCGTCAAATCATCGACATATTGCAAAATTTGGTGAATAAAAATGTAGAAACTTTTCACAAAGAGAATGTGTCAATATGTAACCCTTTAAGCCCCAACATTATTATACAAATTCTACTTACTGGTCTCCATAAATTTCAGTTATTGATTACCAGTTGGGAGAACCTGTTTTTAAAAACATCAAGACAGTTCATGTTTGGGGATCACTTGTGAAATTCTCATGACCTGTAAGTATTATAATGCACTGATATGATGAGGAGAAATTTGATGCTCATCACTATTGGGGCTTAAAGCGTTAATATACGCACAATGTAATTCCTAAAGCTAGAAATCAATGTAATGTATGGACAAATTTATGACGACAGAAAAGCCAGTGTCAATTTCCTGTCAATAATGATTTAGTTCTAGAGAAATCTATGCGATCAACCTATCCTTTGCCGGAGACAAACGACCGCAAAACGACCCTCCTTTCTCTCTATTAAAAACGGAAAATCGCGCGAACTTAGGTACGCCCCCCCCCCTCCCCCCGTGTAATTGGTGAGTAAACCGACACAGTCTGAATAAAGGTTTTTTCAATCGCTCAAGATTAAATTGAATTTAAGAAATCTGTGTAAATCTGCTAGAAATACACCACTGATGACCATAATTCATTAAATTCTGAATGAGGCGATTTCTACGATTCAGATTATGGATTACAAACCCGGTATTACGTATGCTTAAGACACTTAAAAAACCGAAACGATTCCTTTAAATTAACCCGCATTAAAACGAAAATGAGAGTTGAGGAGAGTTCAAACTCTTGCGAACTATTTTAAGTTAGGCCTCACCAACTCCCGGCTTTTGATTAGTTTTTCTGATGTAAAAACCAGAATAACTGAAGAGCAGACTCCCGCTGACTCGAGTAACACTTAGCACGCACTAGTCTCCAACGCGACCGTTATTTATGTCGTCACGCAACGCTTCTCTATGAGAAGCAGCGTTGCGTAATGACCGACTGGGAACACTGAGCTCACACCGGCGCTCGCTGTTTCGAACAGAACTGAACCCATTTGCCTGGTATACTGTCGTACAGTGCTACCTATAATTCCTACTTCTGAGAACATTTTATGCTTTCCACGAGCGTTCGAGGCGGCGGAAGTCTACTGTAATCGACGGGCCAATCGGCATGGTAACGCCTTTGTCACGTGATATACTTGCACTTCTCACCGAAGGTACTGTGTTCTAACGAATGGAAATTCATCCCTAGCGCTGTTTTACTAAAACTGCTGTCAGATAACACCAGAAAGTCACACTCTGATAGAAGAAAGTGATCCAGTAATACACCCTGCATTCCTTCAAAGGAAGGTTCATAGAAATTAATGTGCTCAACTTTCACAGACAGAGACACTACCTTGTTCGGGTACGTTTTTAATGCGTGCTGTTTAACATCCACATTGTCTGTCGCCAGGAACCATTTTATGTCACCTTGGCTAAAATTTGAGTTCGATCTAAGAATGGCTTTCTCGAGCTTCTTAGCGCACGTGAAGAAGCTTTTAGAATTAGACGTTCTCTGATCTAATGAACCTAGGTGGAAGGAACTCGCATCTCCCATTCTTATGTGAATCCCAATTCGAGGCACTCCCGGTTTGAAATGCAGCGATTCTCTAGCCAACGACAACGTTTTCTCGAAGGCGGGAGATTTTTCGAATAAGAAATCAAACGCACAACCTACCAGCGAGTAGCGATGACCTCGCATTTTCACACCAAACTCGTTTGCCAAGCGTTCAGCAAACTTATGCTGTCGAAAACTCGGCGCAAAATACCACAAACTCGTGATGACTTCCACAGGAGAATCTAGATACGACTCGGGGTCTGTGCCCTCCACCCAGTCGCGGAAGAGGTTAAAATTGACGGGTGATCTTTGAGAATCTTTGTAGATCAGTTCGTGATCACCTTTACCCCAATAATGGTAATTCCTCTTCAGATGGCTAAGCTTGGAAAAAGGAAAATTCCACTGGATGTTCTTGGGTTGAAGATAGTCGCCAATCGGAGCGGTGGTGTTCCAGTCTATAAGAAAAGCCCGACCCGTTAAAACAGCCAAATAAAAGAGCGATGTTATAGCACCCAGGCGATTCCCGTACCCACCGCAGCCGTATTTCTTACCGCCACAAAAATATACAAGATACTTGGGCGGTCTTCGCTTGTTTAAGATGTCGTCGTGAAGTTTTATGTAGTCCTCTTGCCATTTTGTCCCGCACAGAAGGGACTTTTGTTTCTTCTGAAACTTTGAAGCAGATTCCTTATCGTTCCCCAATGAACTGAGCACTCGACCAAGCTTTGACTTTTTCTTCACAGATCTTGTGAGTCCACCAAGGTTTAATTCATTGCTACTGATTACAATGTCCGGTGGCATGTAGTTTGGTAAACGCACACCTGAAACAAACACATGCGTTAATGGACGGATTTCTCTCTAAAATAAAAGTGGACACCTGACAAATTATGACAAATACTCACTAAATTACAGCGCTAACAATGATAATCTGGCCGGCTGGCTGACGGCACGTTTCGAGGCACGCTAATTCGTTTTACAGAATTCACCCCTTTTAAATATTTCGCCAGAATCGCGCGAAAAATATCACCAGATTCGCACCTGAACTCGGGGAAAATCACATGTTTACAATGGGGCTTAAAGGGTCTTTGTGTGAGATTATATTTGTGATCTGTTTTCGTTATTCGTCTAGACTTGAAATTAGTCCGTGTTTTCGCTCAAAACTTGGAAGCGAGCTGGAGGCACAAGGAGCTGTTGATCGTGCGTTTGTGATATCTGCTATGATATCAATTTTTTTTTCAAAAGTGCCCAAATTAAAAATTTGAAAAAAAAAAACGATGTCTTTTTCTAACTTATTGAAAAACAAAGAAGTAGTGAAAGCGGCAAAGAAGAAAAACAAAGAAGGGAACTCAGGAGACTTCCATTGAATGGAAAAATTCAGGATTTTATCCACAGACTAAACAGTTAGAACTGCCTCATATAGCGTAATAAACAACACCACAGAAAAGTACTGCTCAATAGCTTTCATTTGAATGATTACACTTCAGGATTCAATCCACAAAAGCTTAAGTTAGAACCACCCTGTACAGCACTACAAATAGCACCAGAGGAAAGTATTGCTCAAACGCTTTCACTTGAATGGTAATATTTTAGGATTTCACCCACAAACTCAAAAAACAGAACCATCTAATAAACAAGGCCACAAAAAGGAATCGTGCGATGGCTGAAATTTACATGGTCTCACTTGCAGGTTTGAAGTGAGAACGACCTTAACAGCATAATAAACAAACAGTACCACATCAAAGAACGACAAGACATAGGGTTTCATCTACACTCTGTTTTTCTATCAGAACCTCTTTTTACAAGAGTAGCGGTTTGAACCAAATTCAATCGAAAGGAGATTTGACTACGGAAAAAAAAAAGGCAAGAAAGAAGCGATCTGAAAAGCTAGTTAATACGTATACTTACCACGGTCAGCCACCAAAAGGAAGTTTCCCTCGTACGCTATCATGAACAAAGAACATAATGCAATGAGAAGGACAAGCACTCGAAGCTTCCTGGCATGACTCATAACTCGCCTCATTTCTCCACAGTAAAATGTACAGAACAGAAGAACACGATAGATTCTGCAAAAATATATATATATATTTGTATTTGTTAGAGATAGATACTAGCACTTTAGATTAGATGGATGGATAGTTTATTAAAACTATTTACATAAGCAGCCTTCTAAGGCTGAATTGCGTAAATATTACAAAAAGTCAGTAAAAAAGTATTTGATAATAAGTTAGTAATGACAAAACTAATCCTATTATATACAAGAAATATAAAAATATGAAAAAAAATATAAAATATCACTAATAGAAATCTTTAATCCTTTGACATTGCGGGCATGAAAGTGTTCATGAACCTGTTGGTGCAAATGGCCGGGCGAACGGCCAAAGGGGAAAGATCTTTCGTGAAGTTTCACTTCAACAGTGAGATTTTCACATTTCATGCACACTTGAATTCTAGAAAACAGCACCTAATCAGCCCAGTAGCTTAAGGATTTCATCTACAACTTAAAACGTTAGGAAACCATGTAGCCGAGCATAATAAACAGTGCTACAGGCACGTACAGCACACTAACTTCCAATTGAATGGTTACACTTCAGGATAGCATCCATAAACTCAAAGAGTAGAACCACACTTTACAACATAACAAACAGTACCGCTGGAATGTACTACTCAACTCAACAGCTTTTATTTGAATGGTTACACTTAAGGATACTATCCACAGACTCAAAGGTTAGGTTACAACCAAGTACCGCATCTTAAACCGCAACACAGGAAAGTACTGTTGTATAGCTTTTCATTTGAATGGTCACACTTTAGGACTTCATCCACAGACTCAAAACTAAGAACCGACTTACTAAATACCGCATAATAAACAACAACACAGCAAAGTTTTGCTCAGTAGCTTTCATTTCTGAATTCAGTGGTCACCGCACTTAATTCTAGCCATGGATTCACAATTTGAGCTAAATAACAGAGGGCAAGCGAATTATAACACTTTCACAACCAAGAGTATAAACCACGCGTAAACCTGGGAAAAAATCTCAAAGCTATTTTGAGAAAAACTGAAAAAGAAAAAAAGACACAGAGAGATAGATTTTATTCTATGGTCATAATTAATTGAGGATATAAACCATGTATTGACATGACCCAGGGCTTGACCCAGGAACCGAACACACAAGATATTAACTCTTCTACGTATAAAGCTCAGAAAAAAGGATTTTAGCATTATGAGCTTAAACTAGAACGTCACTGTTTTCAAGTTTAATACTCTGAAAACAAGCACAACCATGCACTATGACCACATTTTGTCACGTACCACTTTGTTGTCCATTTAAGACCAGCGCCATAAAGGTCGTGGGTATAAATAAAAGCAATCCGTCAAAAGTGTAAGTATAGCAGTAGAGCTGGATGGTTTCTACACGTCTAAAGACCAACAATTCTAGGAAAGCCGCATATTAAATTCGAAAGAAAGTGGACGAGTTCCACACAGTAAGGAATAGTACCAATCGAACGCACCTAGTGCCTATAAATTTAAATTTATATACCTTGGAGACAATACAGCGCCTTTAGGTAAGCCTCTTCAAGCAACACTAAGTTTCTAAGAAAATAGAAAAGTAAAACATGACGGACAACGGAGTATTTCGGACGAAATTCGAGGAATTTGATTTAGCCCATGTCTCAAACAAGCCATTAAACAAAGAGAAATCGAAGGAACAAAATCGCCTAAAGCTATGCTTTTAAAGACCGGGTTTTTAAACAAAAGAAGGGTAAATAACGCAAACTTGGTTAATAATCCAAGATGAAATAAACAGACAAACCGACAATAAAAACCTTACTCTTGTCTTTTGAAACTTCTTGATTTCTTGTTTTGAAGACGACTTAGGAAAACAACTCACTTCTAGTTGCAACTAATTCTTGGCTTTTCTTTACAAACTGCCGCACGACGATGTTCACCCTACCTTGCCTCTTTTCGATCCTTTTACCTGGTACCTCAGGCACTGACAACTTATAAAGGCTTTATTATTCCCAAACATTTTAATTTCATTAACTGTGGCTAGGTTTTAATCGCGGTTCTATTATCACTCTAGCTTTGATTGTTGTAATAGTGGCTAATTTCCTTGCATTAGCCGTTTTTCTTTGATCCCTTAACAATAAATTCGAACCACAAGCCGGAAACGAAGCCAAAAGATTATCCCATGTCTGTACCTCTTGAGCGGCAATATCGAGTTGAAAAGATTCAGTTTCTAAACATTGCAAGCAAATGTTACGTAGACGGAAAAGCATCGCACACAAATACAACATATCAATTTCTACAAAACCTGAAGCGAGGAGTAAAATAACTGGCCTTGAACAAACCGCAACTTGCTCACCTTGTACAAGGACGAGTTTAGGAAGAAATTTTAATAAAACTCTAACGGATCGAAGCTGCCGCAAAAAAGCCAAATTTCATTTTGCATAATAAACCAACATCTCAAAGAAGTACAGTACATGGTTTTGAACTTCTCCCTATCTAGAACAGAAAGTTATTTTCTTTGGGTGCTATTGTACAACAATTAATTACTGGCCGCTCCCAGAGTAAATTATGGAGACATGCAATGTACCATACTTCCAACTTTTGAGTCTGTGGACGAAAACCTATGGTGTGAGCATTCAAATGAAACCTCATCAGCAGTACTTTCACATGGTACTATCTATATATTTTAGAGAATGAAATTTGAGATTTGTCTTGAATTTTGATTTTGGGCACTCTTGGGAGTAAAAGGGTCAACTTACTTTGGATATTACCCAACAGTTATCTATTACTGGCCATCTCGAATAATTCGTTGTCTAGAACAGAAGCCTTTTCCACACGATTTTCCGTTGAATACTGTTGTACTGGCTGTCTCACACAACTGTCCCAAACAAAAGTACTAAATCCATCATGGATACTGTGGTATTATATAGCAATTGACTATCGGTAATATTATGTTTGAACCTCTCAGAAGCTTTTTTTTTTAAAAGAAACCCACTTCCCTTGGACACTTACACTTCTGGTTACCTCGAACCTTTCGCTATTCCTTCTATACTGTTGTACAGTAACTGCCATCGTATGTCATGAACCTACCACTATTTCGAATAGAAACCTTTTCCATAGGGTGCCGTTGTATAGCAATTTCCTAATCAAGCCGCTCACTATCTGGCCTCTCCCTCGAAATAAGTGAAAATAAACCAATCACGATAGCCGTTCAGAGAGGTAGTATTTGACTCAACAATTTCCCACTATAGCTATCTAAAGTCTAAGGCTATTTTCCCCTCCCCTAGAGCCAGCAATTTCCTACTAGCTATCTCAAGTCTCTCACTATCTCGCCTCTTCCCTCGAGCCAGTAATTTCCACATGGCTATCCGGCCTCTCCCCTCGAGACAGCAATTTCCTACTGGATATCTCAAGTCTCTTGCCATCTCGCCTCTCACCTCGAGCCAGCAATTTCCTACTAGCTTTTCGCCTCTCTCCTCAAGCTACTCGGCTCTCTAGTCTCGCTATCTCGAATATAAATCCTTTTCCCTAGGACACAACTGTACATTTTTGTTTCTCTTGAATCGATCGAGGTATCGGAAGTCATTGCTCACATTGGCTACTGATTGAATGATGTCCCTTTACGATGTTTTCCACAGGCTGACAAGTTAAAGCGACAAGAAGCGAGAAGCGCGGAAGAGCGTAACAGTATATAGCTAAATTGCTGGCTTTAAAAGCGTGATTGAATATAAAGGTTAAAATGATAACATTTGGTCGTGCTTATAGTTCATCATTATCTACACCTAAGGACGCCTAAAGATCGCAGATAACCTTTTCTTAGTAAAGCTCTTGTGACGATAGGAAATTTGAGGCGAGTGAACCAGAAAGCGCACGAAAGCAGTCGGTGCGCCAGGATTGTTTCTTTATTTAAAGTGTTTCTTAATGCAATAGACACTGGTTTTTGCGGTTTGGATTGCTAAATAAGCGAATAGAAATTAATGATTTCATTAATCACAAGACATTACAATAATGTTATCTTGTACAAAGGGGTTGGACAGGAAGAGCTTTTAAGACAATGTACTGCCCGGAATTTGACGAAACCGCATTGTATTCGAACTCGGGAACTCCTCTCGTCTTCAAAATGAATAAACTTGTGTTTGCCAACTGCTTGCTTGAAATATGTCACAGTGATTTTGAAATTCTGCCGCGTGTTTATCCGTAATGTAATAACATTAGATTGAGATTTGATAGGAATCATAAACAAGGCATAAAGAACAAATGATTTCACTTATCACAACAAAGCACGACAGCGCCATCTCAAAACGACTTGCAGGGGAAATGTTGTACTGTATAAACACGTTTTCAGGCAAAATTCAGAATTGTGGTGAAAAATCATAAACCCTCAGCGAAAACGGCCGGTGATTTTCGCTGTTGTATTTCGATACTGGCTATTAAAAGACGCAGAAATATTTTCGACGTTTACAGTATCTCTGAAATCAAGCATTAACCTTTCTACTCTCACAGACCTAACCTCGCTCCTAGCAATGTGTTTACAAGTTTTCAAAGCACGGATGAATTTCTTACGAAAATGAAAGCTATTGGACCGTGCTTTCCTTGTGTTACACGAGGGGTTCTACCTTTCGAGTATGTTGATGGAATCCTTTTCTGTGACCATTGGATTGAAAGCCATCGATCAGTACTTTTCAGTGGTGCTGTTTCTGTTAATTATGTTACACGAGAGGTTCTATCGTTCAAGTCTGTAGATGAAACCTTTTGTGTGACCATTCAACTGAAAGCTATCGAGCAGTACTTTCCAATGATGCTTGTTGAATTTCAGTATATGCTCGATTTGAGGTTGGGGAGCTGGTGAACTGGGTCCAAGCCCTTTTTTGCAAGTGAATACGCCTTATACTACAAGAATTAAGAAGAAAAGAAGTGACGAAAAAAACGGTCCACGCGGCGTGCCTCGGGCTCCTACTCGTGACGATCTCCGTCCAACTACCAAATTTGTCGCTGGAGTTTTTTACTTTGAAATCGCCGTCTGTGGACTGCGACAACAGCCTTGTAATTGCTCTCCATATGTGAAAGAATCATTTGTTTACTAAGCAAACAGAAAATCTATAGCTGTCGTCTCGTCGTAAAGAAATAAAAACAAACATATCTTGGCATCACTCTCGAAATCACGCAAACCTTGTCGGAAACGCACGTTTGAGGGTCAACCACTGAAAGAACCGGGCCGTTATTAACCCAAGTATCCAAAAACAACTCCAGCAATAAACAAAAGCGATTTGCCGTTCTCTTCTTAAGAAGTTGAGGATTCTGTCAGCGAACATCGCTTATAACCAGGTGCACGCTGCGAAAATGCAAAGCCGAACTTCTCATAAGATGAAGGTCGACGCTTTCCAAGTACAACTAATTAGCAACTAGTCACTCACCTACGATCATAAATTCAATTTAGAACGAGTTTACAAGGAGGTATTTATCACCTAGGCTCTCAAGATAAAATTCAACTGAATTGTTTGTCGTAATCATAATGTATGATTCGAGCACGAGGTAGCTCCAACTTGGCGAAGGATAAAATCGATCGGACACAGACAGGCGAACCTCCACCGCCAACGCAAAAAGGACTGAAATCATACCTTCCTAGTTTCGAGCTTTTGCTGTCAACGTTCTTTCCTTGATAATTAAGTAAGTACTGATCCATCATGAAAACGCTTAGTTTCAGACCATTCCAAACACGAAAGAACAAGCGATCGGGCTTCGAGAATGCTCGTGATTTCGTGGTTTGAATTGAACGCCCGCTGATTTACTTTCAACACCGTACACTTTTAGGAATGCAGATTTATACTTCCAGCTAGCAGGAATACATTACCGATATTCAGTTGCGCCTTGGAGTCCGAGTGAACCAGCAGGAAAAACCACGGGAATCCCTTTATCTTCTATCTTACGTGCAGCGAGGCTAACTGTGTTGGTTCGCTCGTTCCTTCCTCAAGGTAACCTGCACTCTTCTCCAGACCCGGCCCGATAAGCAGTTGCTTTCGAACGTAATCTGGTGCTAATACAATGGAAAGATTTCTGGGGCCAATAGGTGAGAATAAACAGAAAGATGAAAGGCTGATCTGCCTTCGAAGGCCGAAGGTCAAAGAGAGATTGAGAATTTGTCCTTAAAGAAAACACGCCTAGGCTTGAGATAAATGAAAATCCGTGAAATATTCGGCACTGCAAGTAGGCTATTGCTGTTACCTTCAAATACTGCCACGCAACACATAAACGGATAATTTAATTCTCAAACATGACCAGCATCTTATTTCTCCTCACAATATAAATGAATTTCAGTCAGAGAGGTGAGGTGAATCAGAAAAAAAATCAACTTCCGCACCACTGCAGTTAGTCCCACAGAATAATAAAGAAGAAAAGAAAACAGCAAAAGATTATATTAAAAACTTCTCTGGAGGATTTGTCGAGAAGAACCAGAACACACATATTAAGCTTCTCAGTTTCTGAAAACAGGTCACTGAAAATTACATGTAGCACATCTCGAGATACTTGATCGTTCACAGAATTCTTAAAAGTTAAAATTGAAGAAAGGTATAGAAGTAAGAATTAACCTTTATCCTTCTAAAAGAACTAAAGGAAATGTAAAACATTTCTCGAAGCACAAAATTTAAAGTTAGAACTACCCTTTACAGTATAACAAACAGCACTGCTATGATCAATAGCGTTCATTTGAATAGTAACACTTTGAGATTTCAACAACAGACTCAAAAGTAGGAACCATCTTGCACACGACAACAAACAGTACCACAGGAAAGTAGTGCTCCCAATCGTTAATTTGAAAAGTCACACTTCAGGATTTCGCGCGCAGACGTAAAAGTTGGAACCACCCTGTACAGCACAATAAAGTTACCACAGAAATGTGTACCCAATAGCTTTCATCTGGATTGTAAAACTTCAGGATTTCATCCACAAACTCGAAAGTAACAACCATATCACAAAACGTAATTAACTGACTCAAAGTTGAGCTCTAACAGGGAGAAGATAATTATTTCCCTCTAGAATGTAAGGTTCGTTATCAGTGCAAGCTGTTATTTTGACAAAACCGCGGGAATTAAAAGGGGGCTCGTTTTTGTGGTTGAAAGAAAACAATGTTTCAGATTTCCCACAAAATACCACCATGATGGCAAGGCTTGTATTTCTCAGTTAATTCCGTGATTCCAGGGATCTGTCTGTCTAACCATGTAATTCCACCGCTCGTGTGTCTCAAATATCGCACGAGACTTTATTTACTTAACGACTAATTATCGTAAAAGTAATAAAGTAAACGAGCGAGTCTGCACCACCTGTGAGAAAATCCAATTTGTTTTACTGAGAATAAATAATATCATACCTGAGCCCACGAGTCATTCCTATTATTCTTCGGCTAAATTACGAAAAAAAGCACCGACAAATTATGAAAACAAAGACATCCTGTAATAACGAAAAACTACGCCCCTTATCAAAAACTACGTTCTTAATCTGAAAACATTTTGCAAGAAAAAGAAAGAAAGGAGAAAGGAAAGACAGACAACCTGCTAAGAAAGCAACAATATCGCGAAAGACTATATATACATTTTATAAAATATCGTAAAATAGTCTATCATTACAAATAGTTTTGCTGTAAGAGTGAGACTTGCACACGCACACGGTGGTGCACACGCCGATTTTTAACGCTTTTACAGTTAAAAAGGCGACGAAAGACAAATAATGGTTTTTCTTAAAGTTCTTTAATTTCTTGGTTGTTTTAAAACGTAAATAACATTGTTTAAACCACGTTGTTCTAAGTGAAAATGCGGTGAAGGTGCGCGTCAGACTTCAGACGTAAGAAAATTTACTCCATGGGTCGATTCATGAGGTCCTCGTATACCCAGACGTGTCTTGAGCGTTGATCGAATATAACAAATCATTGTTGAAGAACAATACTTAATATTTATGTTGTGTTAGAAGAGCTTTATAAATCCGGCGCCTGATCTTTGTATCGTGTTGTGTTGTTATTTAACCCTTTAAGCCCTAACAGTGACGAAAATAATGAAATTTCATCACTGCTTGTTCAAACATTGGAGAGATGAGATTAAAGAAAACAATCACGAAGGATAAGATGTCTTGATATCTAGACAAATTCTACTTACTAGTTCCATACGAAATGTATGCAAAACGGTAAGGAGAATATGCAATTGCATATCCGGGCTTAAGGTTATGATGGAACACCTGGAAACCGGAGCTAAGCACCTACCGAAAACTAATTCACCAAGAAAACAAGCGAATTAGGATAAAAAGGACAGGACAATAAACCTGTCTCAGTGATTAAGAAATGTTTTGACTCAAATATATTTATTTACTGTAAATCATAAAAACCAATTTGTGTTATTGAGAATAAACGGTTTGTTTTTGGCGCACGAAATTGTCGAAATCGTTGTCATCCGCCCTGTCAGGAAAAAGTGAGTCCAGGGGTGCTTAAAAATCTGAAATCCCCCGTTCACACATTGGTTGGTTGCAGGTTGGTGGTCTATGCAGCTGTTACCATCTCAATAAACAAGACAAGGTATATCTTAAATAAACATTAAAAAATCTTAAACTTAAGGTTTCCTTAGAGAAAGAAAAAAAATCTGCTTATGCATGAAAAAACTTAAGATTACCTTGAAAGTAGAAAGAACAACAATGTGGCTAAAATTTTAAGTCAACAGGGTATATTATGGAATGGGCAACGGAGCCAGGGCGGAGGGGGGCGGGTACTCATGAAAGTTGCAAACGGAGAGACTCCTCCTGAGGAATTAAACCCCATACCCTTTAAATATACTATTATTTACTGTTTTTTTTTATATAACTAGAACAAAATTGGAAAATAAGCTAAAAACAGCAGATCATCGCAGGATTTTAGCCGCTCGAAGGCGCCAAGCTTTTACATATTATTGCATAGTGATTTCTACAAAAAATGGCGAAAAAACTTTTAGTACTTGGACTTAGCTGCTATCTCTTCCAGTTCAAGGTGTGTGTTGGGGACCATTTCACACACTTGAAGGATAAATTTTTCTACTCTTAACTGTACTGCGAGCGCAAAAAGGGCATCCCTTTCGGGCGACCGCCCCCCCCGCCCCCCACCCCCCCCCCCCGCCCCCCCCCCCCCAAGGTTATTTTAGTTTGAGAACTGGGAGATTGCTACTGTTTTGGACGTTTATAATGGACTATGGTAGAACGCATGGGATATCCCTCAGGACGTCTCATCCCAACCTCGACACTCTAATCTTATTTCAGACCAAAAATATTTCAGACTTACGTTTGCTCGTTTAGCTGATTGATCGTACTCGAAGTTGCAAGAAAATGCCTCACCGTTTTACGCAGGTCACGTTTAGTCAGGTCACGGTTGTTTGAAAGTCGATTAACGCTCATCGAGAATTAAAGGTTAATTACCGTTAGAATGTTTCTAATATTCTTCTTGCATATTTAATCTCTACGAGACTTTTGTGCTTGCAACCCAACGGGGTATAAGACACACTGACTCCCTCTAAAATGTTCCAAAAGTGGAGCATTAAAACACTTCTAATCCTGGATTAAAAGTTAACCGAGGTTAAGACGTTTTCACTTCATAAACTTCATAAACATATTATTACAAAGATTTACATCGAATTGACATCATATTTCAGGGCTGCAAATAATTTTTCTTTCTTGAAAGGACATATGTCCGATCAAGTCTCCATTTTGGTCGGACAAAACAGAAATGTGGTCGGACGTTTTTTATTATTATTAAATCTTTTTGAAATAACTACTTTTTATCATTATTAACTTATAATTTGGTGAAAGAATTTGTCCGGACATGATGTCATGGACCGATTTTAGTCGGACATTGTCCGATGACCGACAGTTATTTGCAGCTCTGTATTTCGTTTTAGCCAAATCACATTGATTACAAATTGAGATTTTACTGCAATCTTGTTAACCAGTAGCAAAGATTCAACCGGGAACATAAAGCGCGATAAACACAAGACAGTTTCTTATCGAAAACACAAAAACGGCAAAAACCAAACAAACAAACAAACAAACGAACAAAGAAACAAATAAACAAGCAACCAAATAAACAAAGAGAATAGTCACTGCACAGGTCTCTTCGTATCTAATTTCGCAATTTCCGTTGGCACTTTTATAGCTTGAAAGATCTACAGGATATGGGTCTTAGCAAAATTTTATACCTATATAATTCCAGGTCACGGATGCGACAGACAATGAATCAAGTTACCTTCGCTGGAAACTGATATTGAAACGTCAAAGACAATAAGCTTATCACAAAAGAAGTTTAAAGCATCGTTGGGACTTGACTTTTCGGCCTTTTCCCATCTTTGTGCCACGTACCACAGCCGAAGACACTTTAAAGGAGAAAATTCCTTTCGGATTATTCAACCGACCTGCACGGAGAAATACTTCTACATCGAAAAATAACACGTTTAGGTCGCGGTTTCCCTCTGCACAAAAATCTGGCTTTTAATCTACATCGATATGCAGCATAGACGAGTTTCTAATTTGTGACGGCAGTCAATCCCACCCTATGAGACGCTCGTATTAATGGCATAAAAAACCACGATGACTAAGAACCATATTTTGTTAACGCGAGATATAGCTATATAGGCAGTGTATGAACAGAAAAAAAGGAGCATTTCATAGCTGCTCATGCGAGAACTTGACTTATAGTTGCGCGGTCTTCATTTTGTTTTGAAGCCGCCGCGTTTCTATATTCTCCGTTTCTCGCTGACACAAGGCTATGACTTCTGAGAAAGCTATTAAGAAAGATCCTCGGTAATATTATAATTATCAGATGATAAGCGACTCCTTGTTCATTGTCACGCCCAGCTGATAAAAAATCGTTTAGCTCAATTTAAAAACGTTTTATTGTCACAACTGTCTACTCAGTGCATAGAATCGAAGTGAATACCAAAAGCCGCTAATTCGACTATCTATGAGAGCTTTCTACGTGGCGCGGAACAGGAAAAAAAAAACATGCATAATATTTTCGAATTAGTGACTGCGGTTTTAAAAAAGTCTGTGCCCTCAGGCTGCGACGTAAATATTGTCACTTGAATAGTACATTTCGAATTAACACTAAATTCAATAGTTTTCGGTGTACGATATCAATCAAACCATGAAGCATAATTTAAGCGAAACCACTGCTTGCTAGATTTCACTTTAATAGCATTTGTCTCAGACAACTTTTTCCTTTTGAATGACAATAAAGCCGAACGTAGACGTGTCGGAGGTAAGTTTCGGCAGAAACTACAACACAATCCGACAATCTGAATGCATCACATCGGTTCGGTTGTTTTGCTATTAAAATGAGAAGTTATTTTTGAAAAGGGCCACTGTCACATTTTGGAATTTCACCCACATACACAAAGGTTAGAACCACCCAGTACAGCATACAGTAAACAAGACCACTAGGAGGTAGTGTAATTTTCGATCTCTCTTATTTGAATGGCCACACTTAAGGATTTTCCCGACAGAATCAAAAGCGAGAACCAACTTGTACAGCGTAATAAACAGACCACAGTACTCATCCAATCGATTGCTTTCTATAAATGGTCACACTTAATGATCTAAAGTTAGAACAAAGCACGAACTTCGATAAGACTAAAAATTCTAATACCACTACCATCATCACGAAAATAAATCACAATTCTAAACTAGCACTTTCCGTGGTAATTTTTATTCCGCGTTTTATTAAAACACGGAGGTTGTTTAACAGGTTAAACACACACGTTGTTTCGGTAGCTGTGATTGCGGTTTTCATATCATTTCGAAGCACGCACGCAATAAAGAACTGTTAATCTTCTTCTATTTAGTTCTTATCCGAGGCTCTAGAATCTATAACTGGTTTTTTGCGTGATCATTTGGAAATAAACAATGATATTTGGCAACAAACTACTGTACGTTCCGCTATGTCCAGTCCAGAGATTCAAAAGTTAAAATCAACCCGCTGCAGCAAGATTTATAACAGCGGACCTAAGAAACGTACTGCTTGTTAGCTTTCATCTGAATGGCCACTCGCACTTAGATGTACTTCCACAGACTCAAACGTTGGAACGCCTTGTACAACATTATAAACAACAGCAAAGGAAGAACTGCTCAGAAGTTTTCATTTGAGTCACTACCCACAAATCCACGAATTGGAACGGCGTCCTTTTACAGCACAAAAACAGCAACGAAGGTTCTGCTCAGTATAGCTCGCATTTGGATGGTCACAGATTTAAAAATTTAAAACGACCTTGAACAGTAGTGACAAACAGCAACTAAGGACGTAAATGTTGGAACCGTCAAAGCGAAGTGCTGCTCAGTAGAGTAGTTTCATATTTGAATTGTCGCAGTTTTAGGTTGCGTCTGCAGATCCAAACATTAGAACCGCCTTTCGCAGCACAGTTTAAGTATTAAACGAAAGCACAGCTCCGGCAATAGCTTTTATTCGAATGGTCATACTCTAGGATTCTCAAGTTATAACAACCTTGTAAAGTACAGTAAACAACACGACAGAAAATTAAAGTGTTATAAAGGTTTATAGAACAGCACTTACTGAAACGTTAAAAGATAACACTTCACTACATATTGTATAGACGAAAGGGCTACTATCTTTATCACACCTACTTGCAACTGATAATGTCTCTTTTGTGCCAGGACGAAAAATATGGAGTGAGCTGGTAAATCTGCTCCAAACTCAATGCGAAACTTACACTGAAAGACTTTCAAGCGCCGCGATGGGCTATAAACATGCAAGCTTTTTATCCCGCCTATTAAAGCGAAAATTGCGCTCGGGTTGAGTAGATAATCCCATAAATCTGCTCTGTTTCCGTCTGTTGGCGAGAACGGACACTTGAAAATACAAACTACAAAAGAAAAGTTTATTTAAAAACATAGGAATGCCACAAATACGTGTGAAAGGAAGGAAATGCGGCTTACTCCGCTACTGATATTGGTGAAAAGGGTTAGAAATAAATCCGCAAAAAAATAAATCTCAGTGATAAATAAATCCACAAAATTGTCTGTCTCGCAGGGACAGTGGAGAGAGAACACGCATGTATGTTTACTTCTACTCCTCGCTTTTTTTCTCCCTTCTAGTGCTACAACACCTGCCGTCAACATATCTGGGCAGTTTTTCCGTGCGTCAAGCATTTAGCTAGAAGTCCATAATTTGCGCTGTTCTACGGACGGTCTGCTAGGAGTTCATGTTGCTTCACATTTATTCCGCATTTCTTTACACCGTATCCCCCACTAAGAAACACCTTTAACGCGCTAAATTCGTGGGCCGGGAAACTCTTGACAAACGGCCTCCAGGATAGTCACTATATTTAGCCAAATTATGATGGAGATTGTGTATGAGTATATTGGAGAGCGAAGAAAAAAGCGCGAGGCGAAGAAAAATTCCTGAGAACAGAAAACGTATTTTTATCGCCCCGATTTTCCTTCGCTCCCACCAATCTGTGTCTTGAATACAGCCTTAACATTTTGTCACAAAAAATGCAACAAGGCAAATGGAACTTGTCAAGGCTAAGATGTCGTTTTGTCTCCAGTTGGGCGCGATTCAATGGACGTCTCTGTTCATCGATGATAGAGCTCGAGCAGTGCTTGTTTTCTTCATAGCCAGCGAGATATGACCCCCCCCCCCCCCCGGGGAGGGGAGTTTCTACCTGATATAAGCTATATAAGTATGTACCACCTTAAGATGGTGCTATATTTTGTTCTGAAACATTGGTTGTGACAATATTTTGGTATTAAATGGGGTATGTCTTGCCTGCTGCGTCTAAAACAAGGTGTAGATGTGGGTTACGCCTGAAATGGGTTAGAAAAATAATATATTTTGGTCCAAAAAGAGTAAAAAATTGAATGGGTTTTGACCTCTGAGCTGCACACCCCCAACCGATGATTCAAAGACTGGAGTGCCCCCGCCCCGTCCTGAAAACCGGTTGTTATGCAGGTCTATTCAAGCCCGAATACGGATACAGAAAGCAATTTCTACTCTCACAAAAGATCGTCGTGCAAGCGAAATAATGACCGTGAGGGTTTTGGCAAAAGCAAGAGTAAGGGCGCAGTGTATGACTGTCGACAGACTTTGTCAGACTCAAAGTGAACTCCAAACTCAAAACAGAACACAAACGAATATGACCATATATGAACAGATGAAAGATACGAGACTTAAGACAAAACACTCGCCAATAAAAGGATTAGTCAACGCCACGAGTCAGTCGTTTGTGACTCGAAGCAAAATATCGTCTGACGACGTTGATGTCTTGTCGCGTCGAGGTTTTCCCTAATCATCGATGAATCGAAAATTTTGGATGTCTATTTGCGTTCATGGAGCATTTCTCAGAAGTCAGGAAAGTCATGTTTTACATTGCTAGCCTAATATGGCCTGTTTAGCAGCCACAGAAAAGGACGGAATGGGAAGGCAAACGCAAGGGAAAGGGAAGAGGAGATGGTCTCGAGACAGGGCCATTTACACGAAGTTTGTTCCATTGTTCTCTTCCGTTCACATCATTTCTCGTCCTTTCGGTATTAAAGCTCCCCTGCTAAGGGTACAAGGAACTGTTTACTAAGCGGTACTAGGTGGCTGTAACTTAAGAATCTCTGGGTATCTCATAAAAGGCCGACCATTCAAATAAAAGCTACTGAGCAGTACTTTCCTGTCGTGCTGTTTACTATTCTGTACGAGGTGGCTCTAAGTATTGAGTCTGAGGATAAAATCATGAAATGTGACGACCATTCAGAGTAAAGATTTTGAACAATGTTTTCCCACTGTGCTGTTTTTTTTTTGTCTGTTTGTTTGTTTTTTTGCAAAATGAATTTGTTAATTACGTTTTTTTAATAATAATTCTAAGGGCTAGCAAAAAAAGTTTAAGGCATAAAGGTCAGCACACGCTGTTGAGTGCGAATGAATGTTTGCCAAAACAAGTTTTTTTCCCACGATCATCACTCACACCAATCGAAGAGAACGTTGTTTCAATTTTTTTAGAGCCACTTTCACAGTAATTGCACTACACGCGAGGTCGATAATTGTATCAGTTTAGCCAAATGTTTTTCGAGGTTGCATCGTCACAAAACTAAGAGGCTAGGTAGACGTTCATTAGAAAACATTGAAATATTTAATAGATAAAAACAATAAGTCTGACTAGTCTGTCGTTATTTTAGAATTGCTATGATGGGAATGACAAAATACAATACTACCACGCAATACACCCATAAAGAAAAGTGCCCCATTAAATTGCTCTTACTTTGAGAGCCCTTGAAACGAAATGCAAGGTATTGGCTCAGTGAATTTATTAACTGAAAGCTGCCTTTGTTTACCATCAAGTTGACATTTTTTGAAGGAAAAAGATGTTGGTTAGCGACTAAAGATTTCGTGCGTAATGACCATGCCATTTTACGTTTCCGCCAAACCTTCCAGGATATGAGAGTTTAAAACAATAAATATATCTGACGGGAGGGTGGCTTGCCCACCAAAATACCGAATCAGGATGACGAAGAAGGGCTTTACAAAAACTCCGTTTCCTCGTCACGATCTGTCTACAATTACTTTGGAATCAGTGGTTTTTCCTCGTAACTGTCTCGAGATTCTCGAAACAAGAGGGGCTTATTTAAGTGTATCACAAAGAACGTTTAGTATGAGTCCGAGAAATCAATCAGGCTAGAGCGAAAACAAACGTGTAGCTAAAAGCTTCACTGATTATCGGCGATGATAAACGAACGTTGATAATGTTATCAGCCAGCTTGCAAAACCAACCAAAATGTCTACAGTGTCAACAAAAGCGCTCGTATGAAATCAGCCCAAGATCTAGTAACCTAACACGGGAAATATTACCTTCTTCAATCGGGCGATAAATCTGATATCAACCGAGTCGATCGCTCTCGCTCACTCCGTCCCCAAGGCGTTCAGCGAAAGATGACAAACCATTCACGATCACCAGCTCCAAGGATTTTTTCGACTGTCGTTTCGGTTCTTCGTTTGTGCTTACGCCGCCAAAACGAACAAGCTTCACTGACGAAACAAGAGGTCACTGCCAAGCTTGGTCGCTAACAGAGAATCACTTGAGGAATGCAAACTCGAGATTTCTTCGGGTATTGAGTTGCCTGGAGCCTGGAGTTTGTAAATAGAGTCCCGCCGACTTAAAGGCAGAAAAGCCTGCTTCGTGTTTCAGCAAAAGTGACAAAAAATCATCTCTGAATACGCTCACCAAAACAGTCGATGCAAAATAAGTAAAGGTCGCGATCCACGCGGTTTTACGTTTGACTAAACACGAAATGGAAATTCAAATGAGAACAACCAACCCTGACACGCACGTTTCTAATGTCTACAGGAAATCCAGAGTCGGAAACTGCTTAACTACTGTCAAAATAGGGTCCGGTTTTGCTGAAATAAACTGACTTCTTTACGACTTTGCCAAAGTCTTGCGCTAATATTTCACTAATGATTTTAAAATGACAACAACAAACCCTTAGGTCTCCCAACAACAAATACCACTCACTTGACCCGGTATTTCAATAAAGATTTCTGAGTCACAGCCGTATGCAATCTCAAGTATTCCAGCTCCGAACGCTACATCGAGAAATCGAAATCCCAGTGACACAGTTGACCCACCGAAACAAACCACGGGTATTTGTAACAAAAAAGCAATTACCCCCTTCCGTTGCGCGACTGCGAATATGCGCGAATATAAACTATACAGACTATAAAACGTTAACCGCATATTTGCGCACTAGAAACCAAAAGCACTGCGTCATTTCCCTATTAGCTCAGTGCGACTTATAAATGGTGTACCCTCACATACCTTTTGATCCTCCGTTTTTCAACCGTGAAATGTGTGCGCTGCCACATATCTCCATCATGCTGTCACAGCTATCATTGGCCTCCATATCCTTCCATTTCCGTGAATCTTTATGGCTGATCTAAGCACAATATAGCGAAGTGATCATAAGAAAAGGCTCTTTCATGTCAAAACATCCATTCACCACGCTTTATCGCATCCAATCCCTAAAAGGAAACGTGACATTTATTAATAGAGCCAAGGCGTTTTAAATTGTTTATGTCTGTTCTTGATTAGCTATGTCAAAGTTGATCCTTTCAAAGGGAGGAGACTTCACTAATTAGCTTTTATTGAAAAATTTGTGCTTGCCAACCAATTCACGGATCGAAAACCAAAACCACAGTGAATGCACTCTCACACCACGCCGTCCAATTTTGCCACATGTCCCAATTGCGTGTACGTAGCGTGCTTTGAAAGGCTTTGTTTAGCTCATAACAAAGCCAAGTGGCGTTGTAATTAGCCTGTTGGCTTCAGCTAGCCATTTCGATTTGAAAACTCAGTCTGCGTCACGACATCCGGCAGTGGGATAAATTTTTAGGAAACGTTTGTTTGTTTGTGTCTTAAAGTGCAATTAATGTGCATTTTGCGTCGCTGACGAGCAATAATACAGCGTGTGTGAACAGAGTATTACGACTTCGCTTGAACTCAGCCAAGCGCTACAAAGGGCCGTGCCGCGGTGTCTAACTCTCTGATAACGTGCTTGTTGTGAGGGGAAAGTAAACAAATAATGCTTAACGCGGCAGAGTCATTAATCACGCCCAGCTTACGACACATTTATATTGTCAATTACTGTAATGACTTTGGTGATATTCAGTTTTCTATAACTTTTCTATCAGTAACAGAAGCAAAGACAAGCAAGGCGAGTTTACGCCAGCTTAGCTGGAGTTTTTCTGAAACCAAACGAGTGTAAAGGGTGACAGATAGTGATCCTTCCCACGCAGTTGTTGAAATGAACCTCAGCAGTCTAGCCAAATCACGCGCTCAAGACCCTCAACATAGGACCGTTACGTGTTTAGAGCCTGAATAAGGTTGAAGTGAAGAAAAAGCATGTGAACAGGCTCCGGTAAGGGATAGGCCGCACGCAGAGAGAGGGGAAAGAGTGCCCGTCTCTTCGCTTGTCTTCTCCCTTTGTTTTCTTCGCCATTTCTCCGACTAGAGAGCCTGTTCCTGTTCACAGACAGGAGCCCATTACCCGTCACAGACTACTAGGTAAAATTTCCCACAAGTCGAGCTCAGAAATTTTTCGCAGGCTTTGGTGCAAGAGCCCAAAATATCATGTTTCTGCTAACACCCGCATGTGGC
The DNA here is from genome assembly GCA_964030785.1 of Siderastrea siderea. Taxonomy (NCBI): domain Eukaryota; kingdom Metazoa; phylum Cnidaria; class Anthozoa; order Scleractinia; family Rhizangiidae; genus Siderastrea; species Siderastrea siderea. The sequence continues at coordinate 22,530,226 of OZ034969.1, forward strand.
CGAATCAACGCCGCCAAAGAAAATGGCGATCAAAGCGAAGCATAATCCCTTGTCCTTTGTTCATTTTCCTCTTCCACTTACCCTTTCTGCTTACCAAACATACAATCGAGGTCCCAGGTTAATTTTTAACTGTGGAAATTAATATGTAACCAACCGGTATTTATTCTACAAGGTTTGTCTCTCGCAAATGATCTTGATGTCGTTTTCAAGATGAGTACACAACATCACGCAGGAATCAAGCGCCAGTCTTCTGTGGATTGAGACCCACATTGTTTTAGGATTAGAAAAGATGGATTTCAAGAGCTTCAGAATGGGAGCTATTGCCTTGTATTGCGATCTTCGGTCACCTTGTCGTCAAGGTTTGGTATTTCGCTTTTCTCAAATAAAGTTTGTGACTTCCGGCGTACAACTAGCGGGCCCCGCTGTTAAATTTAAATATGTTACCCAATTTGAAATTTTTTCAGTGAATAGTGCTCCAAACGTTTCCCTTAAAGACGGCGCGTTTCCACGGACCAACGCTAAAAATGCGAGCGTTTTGCAGTCTAATACAGACAATACTGTGAGACTGAGATCACAGATACATAACAATAACATCGTTCCGATTGGACATTAAAAAGAGAGCGCGGGAATCCCAGCTGAGCCCTGCGGCGTTCTAAACGCGCAAAGGTTGACTCACAGGGTTTATTTGGGAGATGGAGGCTCCGAGTAATGGGCTCCTGCTTTGGTGAAATAGCCTCCCCCGCAGTCGTTTTTAGGGAAGTCGTATTACCCTCCTCCCCACAAAAAAGGAGGGTGACACGACTCCCCTAAAAACGACTGCGTGGGAGGCTCATGGAGAAACAGCGTGCGAACATGGCCTCAACATCAGAACGAGGTTGACATGGCCTCGGTGCTGCCAGCCCGGTAACTGGCGCTCGGATCGAAAATACTGTAGTTCGAGCACAGACGAGCCAAGCTAACGTTGAGAGCTGCGCAAAATTAGACTGTTCCTTTTAACTTTGCATAATACGAACATGGGCAACATTTAAGAGTTTGTATGGAAATGCTGAGAAAGAACTCAAATTGTTACAAATTCGAAAGAATTCGAAATGAAAATAAATTGCCTTATTTTTAGAAATTAAGTTTTTATTTTTCATGTTTTGATGATTAAAGGCTGGAAAAAAGTTGATACTGCACCTCAGTTGAAGTTGGATAAATTCAATCATAATAAACGAATCGCCACAAAACTTCAAAGGTGTATTCTTGGAACTTAGGTCTACCTTTGGTCGTTCTCGTGGGTTTCGGATCCTATTTTAAGCCTTCGAAAACCGTCACACATGAACCTTTGCGAGTCATGTTTTCACGACAATTGCCCTCAGCCGGGGAGAGGCTGAGTAAGATAATGTTGACGAGCAAAAGACCACACTGCGGAGTCCAGAGAGGTCAGTAAATTGACGGGAAATAGAGAACTAACACATTTTTCATCCTGACTCTTATAGTAACTTTCAAGCCGTGGACATGACAAGTCATCCATCATGGTAAAATATAAACTTATTCCCTTTCAGACCGAAACAGGAGACTACATGGATAGCCAACCGAATAAAGCCACTTCCCGTTCTGCATTGACCGTTGTCTGTAACTTCCACTGGGGCCACAGTTCTGAAATGATAAAATTTTTGGCCGGAATTTTAAATAGATATTCAAAATATCGAAAAGTCAAGAAAGCAGAGAGTTAAATCGAAATATTAAGTTACTGAGAGAAAAGCTGAAGGGCCGGAATACTACAAATCACATTTTTACACTGAACTTGACCTAACTTCGAGATATTGTTTGCGGCATCTTATCCAATTTGGACTGACTCCATCCGCACTTCAATCTTTGCTGAGAGCTCTTCTCATTTATTTTGCGGTATTGAAATCGTCTATCCCTCTTCCGCAGTTAGCACTAAAAGGATTAATTAACTCGTAATTGGCCTAGATTCCAAGGGATTTCTAGCTAAGTGCAACGCTTACTTTATACCCCGCTATCGCAAAGAACATATAAAGTTCAAATTCCAGAACTTTTTTCTGTGCTTTAAAGTAACTGCTTCAGCATCAAACCCCCCACGATAGCACTCATGCACTAAGACTTGGGACCAGCTCCATTTGACAAAATTGCCTAAAATGGTTTGATATGTTCCCTAATTAAACTGCCACTTCAAGATTGCTGCAGCTATTTTTTGAAATTAAATTACTTTTAAAATAGTTGACCAGCAATTAGCTCTTTTTCATGATCGGAAGTGAAAAAAGGTAATGGATTTCTTGTAAAATATTATTACTGAAATATTTGACCTTAATAGAACACTTATCTGCAAACCTCAGTGCAGCAGAAATACCAGAGAGCCGTGAGCATAAGGCCGTTCACGATATGTGAATAGTTGATGGATAAAATGAAGGAAACTGTAAGAAGAGTATCTGCTCATTGTTCAGTATGCAATAAATCATCCCAATGCAAAAACTGCATGGTACGAAGCTTTTACCAAGAATAAATGTCTCTCAACTGAGATAAATTACTAAAACATCAACTGAAGTGTTTTTTTTTTGCCTTTCATAAGAATTTCAATCATTCAGAAAAAAGCGCTAGTGACAGAGGTGAAAAATATGAGGATTGTACGTGTAAACGTTTATTGAGGGTCTCAATGGGGTGATGGCTTTTACGGTTAACGGTTAAAAGTTTGGCTTTTTTACGGCCAACGGTTATTTTCTTTCTGTTACGGTTAACAAAAATTTTAAAAATTAATTTGCATTGTTTAAAAAAGTTAAAAACACATTTAAGGTCTTTGGACCATTCTGGGAAGAAAAAAAAAACACAGGTAATTATTTTAAGAATTGTAATTTGGTTTTCTTTCGGTACCAGGGCAGAATATGTAGCCTTCGTACTTGCATTAGCCGCGATACAAGACATACAAACAATCTTAACAAGAGATCTTGATACTTTCAAAATGACAAATCGTGGCTACAAAAGATTTTTACGGTCACCTTTTTTTTTCGACTAACGGTTAAAATATTTCAATTTTTACGCCTAACGACTAAATTTTTGGTCGATTTACGGCTAAAGGTTAACCCCATTGAGACTCTCTTTATTGACGTCGTCGGTTTAACTGTATACTGAGTTTACAGACAGTCTGAGGGCACTCGTTCTGACCTTCTCTTCTCTGAGAATTAAAAGCTGACAAATAAACTGAAAATTGCTGGTATTCACCGCTCGGTAACCAAGGCAAAATTCTTGGAAATTTACGAATGATATTGGGGCAATATTCGGGAAATCTTCGGAAATCAGGTTATTGAGTAAATGCGGACCAAAAGGGTGTGGTTTTTAAACCGTTTTGGTCTAAAACAAGAGTAAGATATTTATTGTGCCTTTATAGTTCAAAGTAGGTGGTTTTTGAAGCGAACTTAACCAATTCTCAGCATTCTTAATCTTTAACTCTACCGGTCTGTAAATGAGTAGAGAAAAAACAAAATTTTGTCCGAGTAAGGATGGGTCTTAAGAAAAGGGAATCACACCAGAACCCAAGCATCTGAGGAGAACTCATCATGGAATTTATTGTTCATTTACTACCCCTGTACTGTATCTGCTAACTTTACTGTTCGGGTGAAAATTAACCACAAAGCTCTGGTCTTTACGACTCACAATAAATTATGGTCCATACCTGCCAACCTTATAAAATCAGAAATAGGGAGCACCCTACCCCGCCTCATCCCAATCCTGGGGTAGTGCCCTGCCCCCAGCACTAAACAGGTTCAAGGTGCTCCAGGGTTTTTTGCATTAATTTTTTTAAATATTGCCTGTACTGTGCTGTTCAAGCATTAGAATTCTCAGGTGTTGCTTAATGGTCTCGAGCACTACACGTATTGCACAAAACAATAGGATTTAGAAGAGTCAAGACCAATCTTTAACAATCCAGTTCCAAATTTTTACAAAAGAAAATGTATTTTTCCCCTTGTCCCGGTTTTGTTAGGTCTTGAAACTCAAAAATCGGGACAATTCTGATTAAATTGGGAAGGTTGGCAGGTGTGGTGGTACCATGAGGGGGTTGGGGCTGGGGTTTTTAATCTCTAGTGGAATTACAGGGATTATTTAAAAGAGAACCATGATACATAAACAGGCTATGTAAGTATCTCTTGTTAACCATCTCTGAAGAACAGCCGATTAGAAATGCGTATAACTTATTGCAGAAGGGCATCAGGGCCCTCACTCCCCCTTCACCACTTGTGGGGGTGGAAGGGTGCTAATTTCTAACTACAAAACAGAATTAGCCTGAGAAAACAGCTGACGTTTTGGGAGGTCCCTCGCAAAATGATGTCTCAGTAACAAATAAAGAAATTCCATACTGATGGCATGTACTACCCAGATCTTGGTGGTGCTTCTGATTGGCTGTGCCACGAGGGAGTTTTCTTTGAACCAATCAGAAGCACTACCAAGATCTAGGTAGTGCACGTCATCAGTATGGAATTTCTGCGCTCGTTACTCAGAGGTAGTTTTGCGAGGGCTCAAGTGGCGACCTTGCAAAATGTTAGCTATTTTCTCGGCCTAAACAGACTAGTAAGCTATTACAAGAATCCCCACCAAGGAACATGATATATATATGGGCCTTTTTAGGGGTATTATATTACCCTTAAAACTGATAAATGACTAGAGATATGTTTGAGGCAGATTAGATGAACAGCTTAGAAGTTACACTCTACTCCTTTCTGGACAATATGATATATTTACATGCCTGGCTCTCGAGATAAAAGTCACAAGAAATGGGGAAGAGGAGGAGCAAAAAGGCTTAAGGACTAAGTATTTTTAGTCTCTAATCCAATTACTACCATACTGACCAAAGTTGATATCAAAGAGAATAAAGCAACCCAAATTGCAACATTAAAGCTGGTGTATTACTGGCAGGTTGCTTAACTTTCCTAGAACATAATTGAATTTTTGTAAATACCTGACTGACCTGAATGAAACAAAAAACATTTCTTGTACCATTAAAATGTTACGTGCATGTCATCTTTGAGAGAATGGGAATAAACAACATGACTTTTACCCCTGTCAAGGAAATGAAGTGGAAAATTTGGCTCAAAAAATAGTCACTTTTGTTAATTAGATTTAATTGGCATGAGGAATAACAGATTAATGTCAGAATAAGTGGTGGAATTAAATGTTGAGATGAGGTCACGTCAAAATTACTTTTCTCATGGACAGCATTCAGGCAATATTACCAAGAAAGAAGTTTCCAGAATGTCAATGGAACAAAATTAGCGTTGTTTAGCTAGGGCAACAATCTTACGACTGATAATTCAACCTGTGTCCCCTGGATTCTAGATTGAAGTGGAATGTAGAAATTTTGGTCTTTGCAGCCTGCTTCGAGCATTTTGATAGTTGAGAGTGTGTAAAAAACAAAAAGCAATTCACAATCTGTGTGTGGAAAACTGGTAAGGAGATTGAGGTGATCAAATGATCTGCAATTGACTGGGAAAGAATGGCGTGACTTCTATCCTCATGAGGAAATGTGTGGTTCCAGAAAATATCCATACACTCACCACAGAGGATAATTGGAAATTCTGAGGGGGAGGGGAGTCTTAAAGGCCAAAATTTTGAAAGGAATGTAGAAGCCTAAACTGGAATTTCCAGAGGGGTGGGGGTGGGGGTCAGACCAAAAGAAGACTTAATATTGCACAAATTAATATACATACATGATCAAATGCGCAATACAAATACAACCAAAAGGAAATTACAGTATATGTTTCTGCCATTAAAATTAATTAAAAAGAGAGTAAAATTTATGTTTATGTTTAGATCTGGTAGCTGTCTCCTCATCTTACTCACGTATTTGACACTCTTTTTTTCATACACTCCTCACTGTATAATAATAATAAATAATAATAATAATAATAATAATAATAATAATAACAGTATTTATGAATATCTGAAGGAACGAACAAACCAACAAACAAACAAACGAGCAAACGCCTGGAAGAGATTTACGGTTTTTTAGCATGAGTGAAAAAATGGAGAACCTGGATTAAAAATCCTTGGCCTGGGGATGAGAGCCATGGCCAACAACAACTACAATTCACAATTCTGCTGGAAGGCATCTGCCCTCCCCTCCCCCTCCCCCCTCAACACCGACCAAGTGCAGCAACAGCACAGGGTCTGGAAGGGTATTCTCGGGATCCGGGATTTGACCAAAATACGGTGCGGGATTCGGGAAAAAGAAAAATATCTTGACGGGATTCGGGATTTGACTACTACCAGGGAAGCCGTATTCTCCAAAATTTGGGCACAGGATGCGATATTTTGTTGCCTGTCTGTCGGGAATTTGGGAAGTCGTCACGACCCAAATAAACGTTGTGGCAGCAAAAGCGAATCAACCAGGGGAGCGCAAAATATCAATCGAAAGAGCCAATCTACATCTTAAATTTATTAGCTTTTGCAGAAATTAGTCTTTTTTCATGTATTTTTGGGAAAGAAAAAACGAAATTCAGGATAGCGATTAAAAAAGTGCGGGATGTGGGATTCTCGTGAAAAAGGAGCCGGAATGCGGGATCAGGACCCCCTCTTCCAGACCCTGACAGCATACTGGATGCACTGCTGCATCATCTGGGCTTTCAATCATTGACAGGCACATTAGTCAATAAATGTAATGGTCGATCTACCCGCTGGACATGTTGAGATTCCAGTTTTCATGTAATTTTCAACACACATTGTCAACTCCAGAGATCTCAATTAGCCCAGTTTTGAGATTTCTGAATGAGCAACAAATGTATGACTAACATTTATGCGATGTTTAGTCAAAAAGTCAAATTTAAGAGCTAAAACATTAAGCTTAAGTTTTTAACTTCAGTAAAATTTAAGCATAACTCAAAACTAGCCATATTTGCTTCCTCAGAGACAATGAAACTTGTCTGCAGTTCGAGTTGAGGTAGACTAAATCTGGGTTGCTAAGTACTTGATAGAGCCCTAACGTTATTAAGCATGAAGGCAGTCGAATTAAAAAAAGGTCTCACCTCTTATTTGCCACAACATCTTCAACAAACAGGAAGAACGTGCGACATTGCAACGATTTCAAACAGTGAAACACAACAATAAACGCCTGAGCACCTGTCAAAGAAGACCGAGGAAGACTGGTTCGAATTTAGTTGGCGAGAGAAACGCCTGGTAGAAAACAGTAAGAGCTTATCTATGCTCGATATGGGCTCTACGTCGTTTTCAAAGAGCAAAGGTTTTAAAGAAAGGGAGGACTTTGGATGGTCGATATGAGCTCTACGTCGTTTTCAAAGAGTAAAGCTTTTAAAGAGAGGGAGGAAAGTGCAAGAGAAAAGCTGCGTCAAATCGTCAAACAAGATCTTATAGCAGATTTGTCCAGGTATCCAGCAGCCGGCAGTTTTCGTTAAACTTCTTGTCGTTCTTGAGCGTACAATTACATGTTGCCAAATACTCAACGATCGATTTTGCGTTCCTTTCTCAGATCTTTTTTTGTTTAACCGTTTAGCCCCGATGAAATTAAGAGATCTCTTTTAGCAAGGAAGATTTTGCGGTTATTTTCTATTTATTACATCAAGATTTCTGAAACAACACGCCCCAAAATGTGTCACGTTAAAATATAAATCTGTCTTGTTTTCATTGGCTTGCAGGCTCTTTGGAGACACAACGTTTAGTGATATATTGTTCATAGTGAAGAATGTAGAATTTCAAGCCCACACAGTCGTTCTCAGAGCCAGAGCACCAAATTTCTCCCGGCTTTTTCTTCCAAGTCGTACCTCACCATTGTCTGTTCAAACATGCATTCAAATCAATGGACTAGAAGCTGCTGAATTTGAGGCATTTCTAAGGTATGCTGCCAATAGATAATTATCATTTATGAGAATTTTTTCATGTGATCTGCCAAGGCAATTTGTGTGACTCTGTGAGTGTCATATACCCCAGGACAAAAGTAAGGTCTCCTTTATTGATACATGCATGGAAAAGTAAAGGAAAATTACAGTAACTTTACAAGTGTTATGAAGTAATACTGAATTTAATGTGGTTGTTGTGGCTGAGGTGTGTAGATCGAATTTTAGTGTTTCTGTATTACTATGCTGAAAGTCAACAGCCTATTCACAGAAGTTGTGTGCAAAGTGAACAACCTAAAGTACCCCTAAAAGGACATCCAGTGATCATTGAGATGTAACACCAGTGACCTCATTTTACACATTATTGGGTTTTGGCCCCAGTTGTAATCTCCATGAGCAAAAATGATGTTTTCCATATGCATCACACCCTCAAGCAACAATTATCCAACAATCTCAACAAAAGTGTGGATAATACAAGCCACCCTTTTTAATCAGTTTCCTTGAATAATCACCCATTTATTAAAAGCAGACAAAATAGTAATTGCCACTGGCATTTTTTGAAGGAAAAATTGTAGCCCATCAGTCCTTGTATGTAAAGTAACAAACTATTCCATGCTGTTGTTTCTGAAAGGTCTGCTTATACTGATGATGATTTCAAGGATTATGATGAATCCAGCTATCCATGGAACAAGCAGACAGTGGCAGACTCTTCTCGTATAAGCCATGTTATAAGTGACAATGAGCAAACAGATAAAAGTTCAAGATTTCCAGAAGATCTCAATGGAATGTACACCAAAACTCACGATATAACACAGTCTGATTGTATTAGTGATGATCATGACTTTGTCACAACATCACTGGATCCATCAGTTCAGAATTTTGACAAACAAGATGATGTCACATGCACAAAGTCAGACTGCACTGCAGACATGTCTAACAATAAGAAAATTTTTGGCGATAATGTTGCCTTGGAAGACGACAAAAATGCAACTCAGCTGCAAAATAATGACCAAGAATTTGAACTTCTCAAACCATCACAGTGTGTTTCTTCTTGTGTGTGTGCATCCAACATACTGCCTGCTGTTCAGGAATCTAACTGTCCTGCTACCCTTGACAACAATGCACAGGATATGTCTTCATCAGTTGTAGCCTCCTCTTCACTTGTGGACCACACAAGTCAGCATGATACTGACTTTGTTGATGGCTGCCAAAATGTGACTGAATATGCCTGTCAGCAGTCTCAGAAATGTACCTCACATTGTAATAATAAGGTTGAGGGAGAAAGAATGAGGGAAGGCACAACTGGTGAACAGAATTTAGCTCATTGTGAAAGCAATGGAAATAATTTCAAGACAAAGCAAGGACATCTTGATCATACTGAGAATGGTACAGCATCAAATGAATTCAAAACATTAGAAAGTGAATTGGAAGTTCTGGTAAAGTGTAATCTTTATATACTTTATTATTTAATAATTAATAAGTGAAGATTTGTTGTTTTCTATTCCCAAGCAGAATTCTACACATTTGACATATTAAGCAAATGACTTTAATTTGCTTTAAATTCTCAGGGCTGCAGTTGTAATCTTGGTCAGGATTTGCTCCACTTATTATATAGTGAGGTGGGATCTGATGTTACATTCCTGGTGAACGGAGGAAAAGTAAAGGCTCATAAGTAAGTGCCGTGATACTGGTTTACATTTTGTCTGTCAATCCCTTTAAACAGAAGTAGTTTTATAGTATTGATGCACACACTATTTTTTAGTAGGAATAAGCTCCTTTCACCAACTGCAAGAAAAAGATATTAATTGAATGTAAAATAAAATTTATTTTATTTAATATTTAATATTCATAAATAATCAAAACTAAATACCTATAAATTTAAAACTAGACGTCCAAGCGTCCAAGGTAATGCCGTAGCGAACCAAGAGGCACATAACTGCCCATGCTCAACCTAGTTTCTGTAGCACGAAGTAACTCAGAGTAATACTACTCCCCCCCCCCCCCCCTTGAATGGGATGCTGCAGGGCAGGCAGGGCTTCCCTTCCATGGAGTGGGGACAGGGGGGTCCAGATCATGATTCAAAGAAAAGAAAACAGCCATTTCACATAATTAATATTGCAAGTTCATGATATCATCTTTCACAATGTTTTGGTTTGTTTTGAAATCACATTTCACTACAAATGAAAGGCTCAATGTTTGCTTCACAGGTAATAATAATGGAAAATCCCAGCTCAAAGCCTGTAATCATGACAAAAATCAGTCAGCTTGATTTGGCATTATAGTGATATTTATAGCTCTTGTTATAGCATGGTTACAATTCACATGTACCCTTCAGACAACCTCTGGAAAAGAGCAGACAAGTACATGTACTCTGATTGACCTCTTACCAGTAGGTTGTCAGGCTTTTGGGTAGAAAAGTTGTCTTTTTTATAAGATAAATAGATAAATGATATAGATAAATAAATAATCTGGGGTCTGTCTATGTAACAAACCAATTGTTCCACTCAATATTGTTCTTCATGATTTCACAACCAACTCCTGTTTTTGCATTTGTTCGCAGAGCCATCCTATGTGCACGATCAAATTATTTCTCAGCCATGTTGCATGGTGACTGGATTGAGGGAAAAACAAATGAGATTCCTCTAGTTGGGTGAGTCGTGATCAGTTTGCTAGCAAACCCTTTCATAAATGACAACATAACTGTAGGAGAAACAAATTCAAGTGGCATAATTGCAAGGAAAATAAATTTATAACCCATAGAATGATAACCAGATAATGTTTTAAGGTGGCTCCCTATAGTTTTATGACCACACGCGCGCTGATGATGCGAGCTGTAGGAATCTGCACATGCTCACATGAAATCAGACATTTTTCCTGACATTTTATTACGTCAGCAAGGCCAAAAAAAGCAAAATTAACAGTGAATTTTCTTGCGTTTCATTTGGTGAATTTTTTTAAAATTTTGCACATTTTGAGATATTAACGCTAACTTTCACATCTTATGTTTTGGAAAAATTCTGTCAGAGCAATTCAGTTAAATGGTTAAAAATAAGAAATCACGTGATATCGGTGAAGCCCTCTGAACGACCCCATATTTTTTCCCCCGCAAAATGTTAGTCAAAATCTTTTTCACAAAATAGGAAAGTTTAAAAAAATTTCACCAAGGGAAAATCAAAATATTTATTTAATAAGAAAAAAGGCAAATTAATGGCAAATATCTGTCATTCTTAAGATGCTTTGTTACCATGACAATGGCCTGTGCCTAAGAAGCAAAAACTGGAAAATAAGGGTAATTATGTTGCTAACCTTACTGGTAAAATTCAGGAACAAAGATTGCAAGACAACAGAACTAGGGCTTCTTTTGCAAGTCTTGCCAGTTCGTTTCATCACTTTTGTAGAAACTCTAGGGAGCCCCCATAATGCAAATGAACATGGTATTATTAAAACTTTCTTTAAGAAATGACAGTCTGAAATTTTTCAAATATACTGGAGGTTTGGCGCTAGTGCCAATCTGGGGGTTTGGCAGTTTGATTGGGCCCCTATAACTAAACCTGTAAGTTTATAAAAACCTATGGTTATGAAGGAATGCTCTAAAACATACCTTTTGTTCATTATATGCTCTTCACTTTTAACATAAAATAGCAGATTATTTTCTGTTTTTTGAAGTGTGAATTACAGTGGCTTGATGACTGTACTGAAGTACGTCTATGGAGGAACTGCTCAAGTAAAGAATGATTTGGCAGTTATATGGTGAGTTTCATGTTGGTGTATAAATGGGCCATTTTGAATTCGATCTCTCTGTTGTGTTATTGTAAAAGAATAATATATTGCTCATTTGAATTTGGTTACCTTTGTAGTGACACGTTGCCCCTTGTGGACATGTATGGCCTTGAAGGATTGAGAGAAGTCATAACCTGCACTTTGAAAATTGAAAAATGTCACTTGTTTCACAAGGTAATTTGATCAATTATATTAGAGAGCGGCAAGTTTACGTATCATAGTCCTTCGCACATTCCCGCAATTTTGAATAAATGTTGGGACGGGGCTCTTGGGAAAACTACAAGGCATTCGGAAAAATAACACCATGCTTTGCTCTATAACTAGAGTCCTTGAGCAATCGTGATGACTACGACGATGAGAACGTCAAAGAATATCAAGTGCCGTCCAAACGGGTGGCCCAAGCCAACGCAAGTTTGGAAATGTGGACTGGCTTAGACAGACTTGAGGATGGGTGCCCAAACGCACTCGCAAACTCGACACAAGTTGCAAAAAACTTATTTCAGTGTAGCATTGCGTGTGCGGCCCTTCTAAGGTCACGGTAAACAAATGAAACATTGATGCGCAACCATTCTTTCTGACGATATTTCTTGGCTGTGCAAAATCAAGAAACATTCACTGAAAACAAACATTTGTGCATGCCCCCAATTTAGGAAGTGAAGCCCGTGCCACCCTGGAATTTACAGTTGTACTCAAAATTGTTTTTTTCGGCGCAAAACGGGGATGCATTTCCTGCGAATACAAAATGTTTCCGAAAAAAAAATTGTTTCTGAAAAAAATTAAAAAAAAATTTTGTTTCTCGAAAGCACAAAATGTTGGGTGGCCAAACGGTTAAGAACTTGCGTTAGCTTGCGTGCAAACTAGAGACAACAACAAACTGAAATGACTTATTTTTTTCTCTGTTTGAACTATAGCCTCATCAAGTCTTCGAGATAGTAGGAAAAGGGAAAAAACACGTGGATACTAAGGAGAGGGCCACCGCCCCTTTCTCTCCAGTTCCCGCGCGTCTTATTTTCACGGTCCCTGACCCTTTCTAATTTTCACCATCTATCTGAGAGCTATGTTTGAACCTGAACGACATCTTTACGAATTCGGCATCTTATGAATAGTTCGGCCACATCATACAAATTGAACTACTTGAAATAATCACGTCAAAGTACTTTTTCGTTGGTGTTACCCTTGCGGTTGCTTTAAGTCGCTATTTTGGTCTAGCTATCTAAAACACCGCAAAACCGGTCATAGAATCCTGAGAAAGATTGCCAGATTGAAGCAAGATCGGCCCACGTATGAATAATGACTCCGAGTCTGGGACTAAAACCTGAAACTCACTGGCCGGATGCAATTGCTCCCATCATCGGGCCAATGCTGCCTCCCATATTAAAACAGTGTCTTATTTTCCTTTGCAGCCCTGTAGTGAATGCATTACTGGTGTCTTTGAGTGTTTAGAAGTATCAGAACTATTCAGTCTCACTGAACTCAAGAAATCTTGTGTCAAGTAGGTCATCCTCTGCTCATCTTCTTTCATGTTTTTATATAACAAGTGCCTTACTGTGTACTATTAATTTTGTATCAGACTGGGTTTAGAACTCGAGAAAAATAACAAACAGTAGATATCGTATTCGCCGGTATGGTATCGATTTAAAACACTGGTATCGGCTCACCCATAGCGTTAACTAACACACCACTGCGCCTACCTCAGATGTAGCAAAGGTTAATATTCTTTTGCCCTAGATGGATTGCGAAACACTTTGATCGTGTTCTGGGCACCAAAGGTTTTACTACCCTTCCCAAGCACCTTCAGGAAGAAGTCCTGGCCGAAATACAGCACAGTTTTGTAAGTAGTCTATAATTTTACATTTTATCGGCCCGCAATAATTGTGTATAACAACAGGCCGGGAAAAGCGAAGTCTTATACAATACGACCACACTGTAACAAAAGGCCCTTTAACTCCCCCAGAGTGCACACTTTACAAGACCGCAAGTTACGTTCTATTGCACGGTAACTTACGGCGTATCTTCTCCAGGAATTTCCAAGTAACCATTGAAATAAAGACTAATTATTATTATTATTATTATTGTAGAAGTAAAAAGAAAGGAGGCCTTGAAACTTTAATTGCAACGCTGGCGATATCACTGCGAGATAAGCTGCGAAATACATGTACAGGAGCTTCACACCACAAACTTAAGTTGCCAAACTCAAGTATGCGCCTAAGGGAGTTTACTCCGGTTTTCTCGCTGTAAGGCCCTTGAAAAAAGGTTTGACGGTATTGGCCGCTACTGATTTTGAAAGAAGGACAAATTTTCAGGTTTTCATACATTTCCCTGTAAACTATTCCGCTACCTTTCAGAACAAGGGTAAAGGAACTCAAAAATGCTGCGTCTCCACGCTCCTTAGTATAACTAACTCTCTCAAGCTCAATCAATTCTTTTCCTGGCTGGTTACCTTTGTTGATGCAAAGCGTCTTAGTTAAAAATAGTTTTGTCTGTGTATGTGGAAATTATTTTACGTTGGATTTCCATACAAACGCTGCACTTTACGCCTTGTTTGCCCTTCACTAGTTCAGTAATATGTCCAGTTCAAGTTGTGCTGAAGTCAAAACGTAATACAATAGCCCCTACGATAAGGCGACGTTTTTTGGAAAATTAATTAACCCAACTTGTTTCTAGGCCATTTCTTCCGCTATTGAAGTCCTGAATAACTGTGATAGACTGGCCTCCTGTACACCGCTTGTCAAGTGGACTGAGCCTGTTCACGCCGCCGTCTCTTCTATTCAAGAATCCTGTCTCCTGTTCATCGCCAGTAACTTCTTTTCTTTGGTTGATGAAACAAGTTTTCATGAAATCCTCAAGGTACGTTGGTAATTTTAAGTCCTCACCTTTGAACTGTTGCTCATGAAGTGTTCAATTGAAATGTTGTTGTTCCCTTCTAAGATATAAGACCTTGTAGTTTCGCTTCTTCTTCTGACAGATGTGACTTTGTAGCTTAGTGGTTAACGTTTCATATCGGCAACGCAGGCCTTAGTGGCATCTTATGATCATTAAATATTGTCCTTCAGTAGCTTTTTTCGAAATAATAATATTAAGGTTCAAATGAGGCCTAACACTACTGTAAAAATTAAAGTCTGAAATCCAAGCTTTCGCCGATCAACAGCATCATCAGGGATAAGAAAAATATTTCGCGTAGGCCTATATACAAATGTAAAGTAAGATGTTTAAAAAGCGTAATAATGCGGCAAGTATGTAAAATGCATAAAACAATTAGGTATAAATAAAAATAAGAAACGAATAAAATGCTCTAATGAGCGAGTGTCATTGTACAAAGGGCATCTTATGGTATGAAGTTAAGCTCTATGAAACATTCAAACGTTTTTACTGCACAGTGGTAATATATACTCTTGTTTCATTTAGGGTGTAGGCTGGTCGATTCCTGTCCTAGAGAAGATTATTTCAGCGGTGAAAAAGAATCTCGTGATAGAGAATTGCTGTGACCAACTAAGGGCCATTCTCAGGTTAAAAAGGATCATAATACTCAGGGCCACGGAGGAAAGCCAAGAGTGCTACCCTGAGGTGAGGAGTGTTTTCTCAACTGCAGGCACAAGATATGAATGTGAGAACTTCTGCATTTTTGACACCATTGTATGTTTCATCTCTTCTAGGAAGTAACTGACCTTGTGGCCAATTTACACAACCATTGCGTGAAGTTCATCAGGTCTAATCTTTTCAAGGTGACTCGATCAGAGGGCTGGAAACGGTTAAAACTCACAACACAACGCGAGATAAAGGAAGGTAACTAACATAATAAAATCGGTCCCTGTGCACGCGGATGTTATGGGATGAGCGTGAACGTGCGTGGCGTGAAATAAGATCTTTTAATATTATGGACACAGCTGATAGCGTGGTTTCTGAAAAACAAGTCATGTCTTGTGTGACCTGTAGATTCTTCACGTCTAGCGTGACTAGTTACGTCACGTAGCTGTGTCCAAACAAAAAAATACTTTCGCTTTCTTTTTGGCTAATATACGTGTTGCCTCAAATTACGTCCTGTTTTTGGCCTTCAAAAATATGTGAACCATAAGTCTTGCGTTAGCACAGGGTAGTTTCACTGTAACACTCCCAAGCTCGCGCTCTGTGGGCTTGCACTTTGCCATGAGGCAACCCCTCCCTTGTTTCGGTTAGTTCGATTTTCCTTGGAAACTCACTTCCAGTAGTTTCTCAGTCTTGCTCAGATCAAGTTTTAACATTTTTGCTCGCAGCTAATTTATCGTTGTTTGATTGGTTTAGGCGCTGTTTTTGGCAGTCTTGGTGATGCAGGAGATCGGCCCGGAGCAGTGAAGGGGAGAAGTGGACCTAATTCAGTGCCAGTAAGCTTTAATGACAGTCTTTCGCTTCCCAGCACTCAAAAAACTCCTCTGTGTTTGCCTTGGGTTGTACTTGTTTAATCTAGTTTATAATTTACAACGGCAGCATGATTTCTTTCTTTTAATTCTCTTCGTCCCCTGAGGCAAAGCAGGCTACAACAACCTCTTTCTTTCTAGTCCTGTCTTGTAGCATGTTGTGCCTCGCCCTAGGTAAGTTTTAGGGGAGAAAATGTCGCCTTAGCCTATCGCTAACACTTCTTTAATCTTGTTCCTGTCAGCCGTTGCATGTTTGGCTTCGAGCATCTCATTATTTTGTTTCATGTTGCTTTTTGCACTAGGATTGTTTTGATGGTAGTTCACTTTAGTCGTCCAAAAATCTGTTTTCCTGTCTCGGTTCTTGCAGCCTTCTAGCAGATCACCAACCAGAAATGCCTCTCAACGATTGGGAACTGATTCCCGTGCTAGAGGACTGGGGAGAGGTAGTGCTGCAACTGAGGCGCCATTTGCCAGAGGCTCGAACCAACAGAGGCCAACCTCGGCTAGGGGGTACCAAAGAAGGGCTACCGGTCTTGCACCTATTAATAAGAGACCCTGCTCTGGGCGGCCAGGTTCTGCCCAAAACAGTACAATGTCTGGTCGTGGAAAAACATCGTCAGCACCAAAGGGCGCCCCTGAAAAGAGGCCTCCGTCATCTCAGACTTCTGCAGCTACAGGAAGTTCAAGAATGTCTTCTTCATTTTTGAGAAATTCTTGGGATAAACCACCCTCTTCTGCTAAAGTGTCAGGCCGTGCAAAAATTTTGTCTTCAAAAACCTCATCGAACGCTAACTCTGCTCAACGTGTAGATAAAACACCCTCGGTGACGGAATCAAACCTTAAAAAGGGCACTTTAACATCTCGAGAAACATCTAACAGCAGACCCTCATCTACTGCAGGCTCTTCCGCGCTCAAAAAGCGTCAGATTGCTTCAGGGTATTCCCTACCGACTGGTAGTACTAACATGAGCTTCTCAAAGAGTTCCTCAAAGGAAAAGGCGCTTTCTGCTGGGGGCTCTCGTGTACAAACAAAACAAGCACCAACAAGGACAAAAGTTCAGTCTTTTCAGTGTCGTAAGGAAGTGACGAGAGAATCCAGAACGGCTTTGGCTTCGTGTAATTCAAACGAATCCGTGGTATCAAAGGAGAACGAGGATTCTAACTCAAGAAAGGTACTCTCTGAGGACGAGACAACAACACAAGGCAGCAAAAATGCTGACCAGGGGTTTGCTACCCAAGGGGAAGAAAAAAACCTCTCAAATGAAAATAGCTCTTCTAGCTCACGGGCAGTGGACGAAGCTTTCACCGGTGTTCCACAGAGTTCAGGTGGTACCCAGGCCACCAGTGCTTGTGCGGAAGATATTGCTGTATCAGTGAGCGCAGAGAACTCTGAGCGCAATTCGTTAACCTTAAATGAAGGGCCTAACACGCCCCGCCCGGATTTACGTCGCAATGACTATTCGGGCACTCCGAATGATGACCTATTTGATGATTCGCTTGAGTTAGACTAACTTGTGTTTGCAACAAGCAGAAATTAGATTTTGTCACTTGTCTTCAGTTTTTTGGCATTTGGTGTCATGTGCCACCTCGAATGCAGTTCCAATTTCCAAAAGAAATGTTTTCTGGAAGAAAAGGTCTATTGTTCTGAAACTACAAAATCTCTGAATGTTTCCGACTCACTCTGTTGAATTCTGACTTTTTCGGGTTCTCTTTCATTTTTGCTAGTTTTCTCCAAGCTTGTCGCGTCTTCGGTTTTCTCTGAGCTTTGGCAGGATTGTCCAAGAGTTTAGACTCAGTGAGGTTATGCAAGATTCTTCCAACAGCTAATGTAACGTGTGGTTACATGGAAGTAAAATTGCATGCAATGAGGCTGCGAGGAAAAAAAAAGCAGTTAAGAGTAAATGTAAGAAGTTAAATTGACATTTAAGAATAAATTAGTGCTTTATTTATTAATATGGACTTAATCCTGGTTTTCCTGTGTGTCTCTCGAGCACTATAAACGCAGAGAACTAAACACCAGTACTGTCCAGTCCGGCTACCTCATCAAAACGTATCGTAGAGGTTCTCCAGGTTAACGTGAAACGAAAGCGGATTTAACTTTTTTAAAGAAAGAAGAAAAATAATCCTTCAGTCTACAAACGAACAGGTATGACATTGATAAGAACACCGTGTAAGAATAGTTTAGTTCAAGAGCATTCTCAAAACCAACTGCACGGCCAAGCCCATTAGCAGACAATACACATGTGGCCGCGACTGCCCTTGCTCTTGGGTTTCTGTTCGTTCGTAGACTGGAAGGATAAAAAACAGCATCGTACGCCAGTTGTGGGTCGAGGAAGAGAAGGCATTCGCTGCCAGACACGAGTAGCGATGTCGTAACTCTCAACGGAGTTTAAACTGATCCCGTCCCAGCCCCCGACAAGGTAGATTTTGTTGTTGTAAACGCATGCACCTGCGTTGGAACGCGCAATGCTCATTGGAGGAACCTGGGTCCACTCGAACGTGTTGAAGTTGTAGCACTCCACGGATCGGAGCGTGTCGTTGCCGTCGTATCCGCCCAGAACGTACATTTCATCGTCTGCAACAACTGCGCTTGGGAATGATCGTCTGTCACGCATGGGTTGGACATCTGTTGAACTCCACGCGTCCCTGACGAAATGAAAACAGTCTAGTGAGGGCTTATTCAACAGCTGAAGTTGTTTTACGCGTTGTGATTGGTTAATAGCTATGACCTTTTACACATGGCTGAAGTTATGCTCAAAATTATACCGGCACAATGTGTGAAAACCTGTTACCTTGTAGTATCGTAACGTTCCACTGTGTTCAGAATACTTGATCCATCGTGGCCGCCGATGACGTAGATAAACTTCCCGTGAGCTACCGCGGCGATGCACCTTCTTCTCGTTGGCATCGGAGACTTGACGCGCCATCTTAAGTGAGGGTGGAAAAAGAAAACAAATTTAAGTAGTTAGTAAGTTATCCCTTGACCATTTTATTCCTGAAGTGCCACCTGCGCAAACCTCCGTTTAGACCGTGTTTTTGTTTTGTTGTTGTTGCCCTCTTCCAAATCTTCAAGGGCCTTAGAAAGAAAGCAAAGAAACTTCGTGGATGAACAGTACGTCTCGAAAAGTCTCTTTTGAGGTCGGCAAAGTGAGACGGTGACGTCTCGTAACCTGCGTTATGAACTGCCGCCATCTTGTACAACTGTCAAAATTGGCTCATAAGTAATCAAAACAATTAAAAGTAATGTTTTTATCCCTTATTTCTAACTTACCCCTAAAGCAATCTCCCTTTTTCAGGCCTAAACGGCAGATGTCTACTGTGTGTCGGTGTGAGACCATTCCACCCCCCCCCCCCCCCTTCCCCTAGTCCCGCCTCAACCTTGTGATTCTTTCACCATTCTTTAACTGTTTAAGTCCTGACTTTCAAAACAAGTGCGCTACCTTGCGGCCTGAAATCCGAAGCATTCCAAGCTGTTGAGTGTGACCTGCCCATCATATCCACCAACTACATAAACATGGCCGTCAACCTCCACAGATGCGTGCTTGCTTCTCCTTGACAACATATTAGGCAACTGATGCCATTCCTTCTGACGGACGTCATAACGCTGGGCTGAAAGGAACAAGAAAGCCTTACGTTAATGGGCAAAGGACAGCTTACGGACGTTAACTATGAATTAATAATTCCCTAAAAAAATCCTATGCGGAAGTTGCTTAAGACGGTGGAGAGAGGTCCAAGGCAGCAGAGTATTTTTAGTATATATCATATATCATTTGACATATACTATATACTGTGTTGACTGCTTTTAATTTGGAGTTGAGAGTAATGTAGAATAATAAGTATCACTCAGCAGCAACTCAGAGATAGTTTTCGTTTCTAAAGGAACTAACGATGTAATGTTGTCCCTGTAACACCTTTTACCGGTTTTCTTGCACTTAAAGACGTGCAAACGACAGTATGTAACCCAAAAAATCCCGGGAAGAAGTCACAGTATACATGTGCCGCTTCTAAGGCCCCTCTTTTTGTTCGGTTACCCGTGCAGGTGATCGTGATGTCTACGAAACGAATTCCTTGCTGACTCAAACCAAAAGTAGCTTCCTTTGTTTCCATAACCAACCCCCGATTGCTTGAAATTACGGTTTGGGAAAGTTTCTGAGTTGTCAACATTCTATTCTACTATGCAAGAACCAGGCAACTGTTTTGTGCTGTACCTAAGTCGAGTGTCTCAGAGTTGATATTGGAGTAGCCTCCGGTGACGTAAAGCTGTCCTCCATAGCTGGCGATGCTATGATACCCACGATCCCTTGAAAACCTCGGAAGGTCTGACCATAGCTTGGTTACTGCATTGAATCCGAAAACTGAAACAAAAGTATAACGACGCCATTATTGAACGCTTTTTAGTTGAGAGTCTTTAAAACTTAACTGCAAGTAGCCGTCATCATTTTTCTTCAAGGACAGCACAGAGCGCGCGGACAGCGAAAGCGCCCTTGCCTTATTTCTCGCGGCTCGTGGCTTAGCCGTTTGCCGCTCGGATTACACCATTCCCGATTCTTCGCACCGTCTACTACCCTTGAAGAAAAAGAACGACTGCTCGCAGAGTGTGGCCTTTCCCGATACTACTCCACTTAACTGACACTAACCCTACTAAGGAATCACGGTGTTGCGCGCTGTAGTTTCTGGGATGGCCGTGACGCGTTGCGGTTTGGGACATTCGAATGTCGCGCGCAATAAACTGACATTGTTCAGTGCGCCGTGTCCGAGCTTTGCGCGCAACATGAATTGCACGCGAAAATATTCGTGGCGGAACAAATGGTGGAATTAATTGGGCAATGTTTATACAATATTGGGCACAACGTCAAAGTTGCGTGTACTATTGTACAGCGGAACTCCGATATAACGAAGTGCCAAGGGACTGGCAAAATATGTTCGTTGTAACGAGGGCTCGTTATATCGGGGTATTTTTCCGTACATCTTACTATTACCGGGCTGAAGATTCTTTATGCCGGGTTTTTTTTTATGTCGGGTTCCACTGTACAAACGTTGTGCGCAAAGTTGCACCATCTATTATCCCCTGATTTAATCGCGAAGTCACACAGTACGTAAGCTGAATGTTTTTCTAACCTGTTGTCTGATTGTTGTAATCTCCGTTCCCTCCCATGGCCACGAGTATCTCATAAAAACGTTCATAATTGCGCGGCCTCGTTCTTGTGGTGTCGAAAAGCTGGCGGCGATCTGGTAACAAGTGATAATGTTGCGCCTCCAGAAGGAGTTCTTTGCACCTTGGTGAGGAAGTAAAAAGTTCTTCGTTTTCAACCACATCGACGAGATAATAAGGCGAAACAAGTGGAAGACGAATGTGCTCCATTAATTCCGCAAAGAACTGCTTTCTGTTTTCTAAATCGTAGTTTATCCAACCAAGGAGAGCTTCGTAAACCTTTTCCTCGTTTTCGACTGAAATGTCATCGCTTTCAAATAAAACTTCCACCTGTTTCTTGTTCAAGTTAAGAAACTCTTCACCCTCGGCCACGTTGGAAAAGTTTTGAAAAATAAAGTTGTTTGTAATCCCGTAGAGTTTATGACAAGCATATGTCTCCGCCAAGCCTTGGATACCAATACAGTTCTTGACGTGTAGTCTGCTTTCGAGAAAACGGGAACAGGCGTCTTTTACGGATTGTACAAGCATCAGATTTGCGCTTTGTAAGATGGATTCCACGTTATTCCAGTCCAGTACGATCTCTCCAGTGTAAATAAAGTTCAGTATCGTTCTCATGCTCTCCTTATCCACTCCACTGATAGTAATCTCGCGTGCATGGCGCTCTTTCATGTTACCATTAAACATGGCGAAAAAGTAGTCCGAACTAGCGGATAGAATGTTCCTGTGGGCGTAAAACTCTTCGTCCTCGATTTTGATTATTACATCGATCATGATGCCTTGTCTTTGAAGGCCGCTCAATCGTCTTAGAACATCCCTGGAGTACTTTTCGTCCGAAAAGACAAAACTGTCGTCCATTGTCAGTTTTCTTTTCAAATTAACCTTGTGAAGCGATCGCTTTGACGACGGCATAAAACCTCTCCCGCATATGGGACTACATCGTAAAACGAATGAACAGTTTGAAGCTTATTCAACGGTATTTCAATGAACGACATTCTCTATTATGACGCAAAATTCGTAATTAAAGCTAAGGAGGTGCGTCATCATCGTTGCGTACATACTCAGGTTTAAGGTGATTCCATCGGAAAAGAAGTTGTAATGAGAATTTGTTGAAACTTTGCGCAGTTGTTAATTAATAAAATAAAAAGAGGGGGTCACCGTGTCTGATTTCACGCTACAGGACTGTAGTATATAGGTACCTTGCAAGCTACCGACAGCAATATTAAAAGCCTTTCCTTATACCAGAGACACCCACTACATTAAGAAAGTTATCACTAGCAATAAAATATAAGTATTATTCTTGTGATAGCAAAACAATGTTACAGTAAAAGGCCTTAAAGTTGCCTTAAAAACAAAAGTAATGAAATAATAAGCGAATCGAGCACATACACGCTTCCCGTGAAATGCCGTAAATCAGATTGTAATAGTGAATTAATCAGAATATTTGAAAATTGAATAATGAAAATTCTTAAAATTTGGATGTATCATGCAGAGTCGTGTTTTCTTCAAATAAATGGAATAAAAAAGAGGGGTCACCGAGTTCGTTTTGGAGAAAACGACAATTCATTTCTCTCAACAGCTCAGTTTTCATAGAAAACCTACCAAGTTTCGAACGCGCGCGCGCTCGTGCGAGCGCTAATCACGCAAAAATTGATGCGCAGAAAGGATGCGCAATGCAATTGAATGGAATCACCTTAATCAATTTGTCGTTAGGAAATGCATCAAGACGAAACTTACAATTTATATGATCGTTTGAGGAACATGTGCATTCATCCGCAAATTGACAAAACCGACATGCTGAAAATTACTCCGGATCAGCTGCGCGAGCAGGCGTGGGCAGCGAGAATACGCGAGAGCGCGCGCGCGAGCTCCTTGTCATTCTTGTGGGCCGTGGTCCCCGAAGGCTGGGAAACCCGAGGACAGACCAAACTAGTCTTAGGCGTTCCGTTCTCGCTCCTTCGACATTTGACGCGTTTTGACCTTAGGCGGGATCGCGGTCTACAACAACACCCAACTTGCTACGGTCCATTCGCTCTCGCTTGCGAGATCTCCGAGAAGAAGAGAACGGAAGGGACTGTATACAAGGGCAGAGAAAAGGCGAGAAAATGTTTGGGGATGTAAGGAAGGAGATTTTCTCAGTTACCGACAACAGATTTCTCCATTAGAGTAATATTGCACCTTTACTTACACCTGTGCACTCCTACTATTTGTGCGAACTAACTGGAAGTTATGTGCCTAAGTTTACGGAAGGTGCCAATCTCGTCCCCAGAGCCCGCGCGTACTTACGGTCAGCGGGATCGAAATGCCACGCGTAGATACGTGGTGTAACTATCATATAGTGGTTTGACTTAATCCAATATAGGCATAAACATAGGAAGCAATGATAGCTATACACATCCATACAGCTATACATGGCTATACACAGATATACATAGCCATACATAGCTATACACAGCTATACATGGCTATACACAGATATACATAGCTATACACAGCTATACATGGCTATACATGGCTATACACAGCTATACATGGCTATACACAGATATACATAGCCATACATAGCTATACACAGCTATACACAGCTATACACAGCTATACACAGCTATACATGGCTATACACAGATATACATAGCCATACATAGCTATACACAGCTATACATAGCTATACATGGCTATACACAGCTATACATGGCTATACATGGCTATACACAGCTATACATGGCTATACACAGCTATACATAGCCATACATAGCTATACACAGCTATACACAGCTATACACAGCTATACACAGCTATACATGGCTATACACAGATATACATAGTCATACATAGCTATACACAGCTATACATGGCTATACACAGCCATACATGGCTATACAGGGCTATACATGGCTATACATGGCTATGCACGGCTATACAGAGCTATACATGCCTATACACAGCTATACATGGCTATACATGGCTATACATGGCCATACATGGCTATACATGGGTATACATGGATATACACAGCTATACACAGCTATACATGGCTATACCCAGATATACATAGCTATACACCGCTATACATGGCTATACATGACTATACACAGTTATACATAGACATACATAGCTATACACAACTATACAACGCTATACATGGCTATACACAGATATACATAGCCATACATAGCTATACACAGCTATACATAGCTATACATGGCTATACACAGCTATACATGGCTATACATGGCTATAAATGCTATACACGGCTATGCACAGCTATACATGGCTATACACAGATATACACAGCTTTACATGGCTATACACAGCTATACATAGCCATACATAGCTATACACAGCTATACATGGCTATACATGACTTTACATGGCTATACATGACTATACACAGCTATACACAGCTATACATGGCTATACACAGATATACATAGCCATACATAGCTTTACACAGCTATACATGGCTATACACACCTATACATGGCTATACATGGCTATACATGGCTCTACATGGCTATACATGGCTATACATGCCTATACACAGCTATACATGGCTATACATGGCTATACATGGCTATACATCTATATACACAGCTATACATGGCTATACACAGACATACATAGCCATACATATCTATACACAGCTATACACAGCTATACATGGCTGTACACAGATATACATAGCCATACATAGCTATACACAGCTATACATAGCTATACATGGCTATACACAGCTATACATGGCTATACATGACTATACACAGCTATACACAGCTATACATGGCTATACACAGATATACATAGACATACATAGCTATACACAGCTATACATAGCTATACACAGACATACACAGCTTTACATGGCTATACACAGATATACATAGCCATACATAGCTATACACAGCTATACATAGCTATACATGGTTATACACAGCTATACATGGCTATACATGGCTATACATGACTACACACAGCTATACACAGCTATACATGGCTATACACAGATATACATAGCCATACATAGCTATACACAGCTATACATGGCTATACACAGCTATACATGGCTATACATGGCTATGCATGGCTCTACATGGCTCTACATGGCTATACATGCCTATACACAGCTATACATGGCTCTACATGGCTCTACATGGCTATACATGGCTATACATGGGTATACATGGATATACACAGCTATACACAGCTATACATGGCTATACATAGATATTCATAGCCATACATAGCTATACACAGCTATACACAGCTATACATGGCTGTACACAGATATACATAGCCATACATAGCTATACACAGCTATATATAGCTATACATGGCTATACACAGCTATACATGGCTATACATGACTATACACAGCTATACACAGCTATACATGGCTATACGCAGATATACATAGACATACATAGCTATACACAGCTATACATAGCTATACACAGACATACACAGCTTTACATGGCTATACACAGATATACATAGCCATACATAGCTATACACAGCTATACATAGCTATACATGGCTATACACAGCTATACATGGCTATACATGGCTATACATGGATATACATGACTATACACAGCTATACACAGCTATACATGGCTATACACAGATATACATAGCCATACATAGCTATACACAGCTATACATGGCTATACACAGCTATACATGGCTATACGTGGCTATACATGGCTCTACATGGCTATACTGCTATACATGCCTATACACAGCTATACATGGCTCTACATGGCTATACATGGATATACATGGCTATACATGGGTATACATGGTATACACAGCTATACACAGCTATACATGGCTATACACAGATATACATAGCCATACATAGCTATACACAGCTATACACAGCTATACATGGCTATACACAGATATACATAGCCATACATAGCTATACACAGCTATACATAGCTATACATGGCTATACACAGCTATACATGGCTATACATGAGTATACACAGTTATACACAGCTATACACAGCTATACATGGCTATACACAGATATACATAGACATACATAGCTATACACAGCTATACATAGCTATACACAGACATACACAGCTTTACATGGCTATACACAGATATACATAGCCATACATAGCTATACACAGCTATACATAGCTATACATGGCTATACACAGCTATACATGGCTATACATGGCTATACATGGCTATACATGACTATACACGGCTATACATGACTATACACAGCTATACACAGCTATACATGGCTATACACAGATATACATAGCCATACATAGCTATACACAGCTATACATGGCTATACATGGCTATACATGGCTATACATGGCTATGCACAGCTATACACAGCTATACATGGGTATACATGGCTATACATCGCTATACATGGCTATACATGGCTATACAACGTGGCCATTAATTGCCAATTTTCAAAATGTCAATGACGCCTGGTCTGCGTGGAAAGAAGTATTTATTGGTGTGGTCGACAAACATATGCCTTGCCGTATTGTCAAAATTCGTAATAAACCGTCTCCTTGGCTAAATTCTAACGTTAAACAAGTTATGTTTAAGCGTGATTGGCTGAAGAAAAAGGCTTCAAAAAGCTGCTCCCCAGAGGACTGGGCAGCTTACAGACAACAAAGGAATTTGGCTAATAAGGAGATTAGGCATGCGAAAAAATGTTTTTATAAAAAGCAAATCGAAGAGGCTTCAGGTGATCAGAGGGCAACCTGGAAAATTCTGAATGATTTAATGGGAAAGCAGTCTGACAGTATAATGGTTAGTGAGCTAAGGACAGATTCGGCGACTCTAACAAGACCTGAGGAGATTGCAGACTTCTTAAATTGCCACTTCACGACCATGGGTCCGAGACTTGCTTCTGAAATTCCATCTGATCAAATCAACAAAAAGCCAGAAGATTACCTTACAAAACATTCTGTGAGTTTTCAGTTTAAAAATATCAGCCCCTCCAAGGTGTTAAAGTTATTAAGTTCAGTCAAAATTGCGAAAGCTACTGGCCTTGACAAAATTTCAAATAAAATTTTGAAATTAGCCGCACCTGTTATTTACAAGAGTTTAACTGATCTTTTTAACTTTTCCATCGCCTCGGGTGAATTTCCTAGCGATTGGAAAGTTGCAAAGGTCTGTCCGCTCTTTAAATCCGGTGAGAAATGCGATGCCAATAACTATAGACCTATATCGGTTTTACCAAGCATTGCTCGTGTTTTTGAAAGAATTCTCTTCGAACAAATTTACCGTCACCTTAGTAATAATAAATTGCTTTATTCTCGCCAATCGGGGTTCAGGTCGCTCCACTCAACCGTGTCTGCCCTACTTGACATGACGAATGATTGGTGTTTCAATATAGATAGGGGCATGGTTAATGGAGTCTTATTTCTAGACCTAAAAAAGGCCTTCGATACCGTTGACCACAAGATTCTTCTTAAGAAATTAGAATTTTACGGTTTTGTAGGTATTACTCTACATTGGTTTCAGTCTTATCTTGCAGACAGACAGCAAGTGTGTTGTGTTAACGGCGTCGTCTCTTCTACTAAGACAATCTCCTGTGGGGTACCTCAAGGGTCCATTTTAGGACCCCTGTTGTTTTTGATTTACGTTAATGATATGCCAAAATGCTTAGGGTACGGAACAGCGAGATTGTTCGCCGACGACACAAACTTAACTTTCACAAGTTGCAGTCTGCCTGTTTTGCAAAATAAAATGAGTAATGATCTTAATGAAATTGCCGCCTGGCTTAATGTCAACAAACTTACTCTTAATTTGTTAAAGACAGATTTTATGTTAATAGGGTCTAGACAAAGAATTGCC
Organism: Siderastrea siderea; assembly: GCA_964030785.1. Lineage (NCBI taxonomy): Eukaryota > Metazoa > Cnidaria > Anthozoa > Scleractinia > Rhizangiidae > Siderastrea > Siderastrea siderea. The sequence goes on from OZ034969.1 coordinate 22,558,223, forward strand.
GCTCTTGACGGTAACATAGAACTTTCCTTGTCTAATACGGATGTTAGGCAAGTAGAGTCCACTAAATGCCTAGGTGTCAATATTGATAAGAACCTGACATGGGAAGGTCACTTGCAAAGTGTAAAGCAAAAAGTGTCCTCCAACTTACGAATACTGAAAAAGGTTAAACCTTTTCTAAATAGTGAGAACATCGATACTTTATATAGGTCAATTATTGAGCCTTATTTCAGTTATTGTTGTCTTGTCTGGGACTCAATAGGTGACACATTAAGTAATAGTCTTCAAAGGCTTCAAAATAGGGCGGCTCGTATTGTTACTGGTGCTGCTTATAGTAAGCCTTCTGGAGAAGTTTTTGAGGAACTAGGCTGGACTCAGTTAAATTCCATGAGACAATTTCACAAGGCCATTATGATGTTTAAAATCGTTAACGGCCTGGCACCTCCATACCTTACCGAAATGTTCACTTCTAATAACGCCTTAAACAATTACGGTCTGAGATCTTCTAATTACGACCTAGAACTGCCCAAATGCAGAACAAATTACTATAAGAATAGTTTTGCTTTCAGTGGCGTCAAGGTCTGGAATGCTCTCCCTCGCTACCTCAAAGAAGAAAGGTCTTTGGAAAAGTTTAAAAGAGGCTTACGACCGGCACTTGTAAAGTAATTAGTTAAAGATCGCCTTGTAAATTGTTAAGTTTAAGTACATATTTTAAAGTATTGTATTAATTAGTTAATTCACGGATTTTATGGAAACCAAATTTAAACCTGTATGTTTAAATTTGATAAGATTTCGTGTATAAATAAAAGATTCCATTCATCCATCCATACACAGCTATACATGGCTATACACAGATATACATGGCAAAACACAGCTATACATGGCTATACATGGCTATACACAGTTATACATAGACATACATAGCTATACACAACTATACACAGCTATACATGGCTATACACAGATATACATAGCCATACATAGCTTTACACAGCTATACATAGCTATACATAGCTATACACAGCTATACATAGCTATACATGGCTATACATGACTATACACGGCTATACACAGCTATACACAGCGATACATGGCTATACACAGCTACACATGGCTACACATGGCTATACATGGGTATACATGGATATACACAGCTATACACAGCTATACATGGCTATACACAGATATACATAGACATACATAGCTATACACAACTATACACAGCTATACATGGCTATACACAGATATACATAGCCATACATAGCTTTACACAGCTATACATAGCTATACATAGCTATACACAGCTATACATAGCTATACATGGCTATACATGACTATACACGGCTATACACAGCTATACACAGCTATACATGGCTATACACAGCTACACATGGCTATACATGGCTATACATGGGTATACATGGATATACACAGCTATACACAGCTATACATGGCTATACACAGATATACATAGACATACATAGCTATACACAGCTATACATGGCTATACATGGCTATACATGACTATACACAGCTATACACAGCTATACATGGCTATACACAGATATACATAGCCATACATAGCTATACACAGCTATACATGGCTATACATGGCTATACATGGCTATACACAGATGTACATAGTCATACATCGCTATACACAGCTATACATAGCTATACACAGATATACACAGCTATACATGGGTTGTGGGCTCCTGGTATAGCTGTTTATAGCTATGTATAGCTGTGTATGGCCATATGTAGCTGTGTATAATTACATAATAATAATAATAATAATAATAATAATAATAATAATTGTTATATCATAAGTTTTGTTATGCGCTTGCACAGTAGCTGAGTAATGAGGATCAGATTAAAACCGCGTTGAGTTCGCATGCTTCGTGTTCATTCTTCGGTCTTGCTGAGATACAATTCACGGGTTACAACATCTGGCGACGAGGATGGGATCCTTTTGTGATATACTGCTACTTCATGTTGTTTATTTTACCGTATGATATCCTACAACTTCGTTTGGTTCTTCAGTACGTTCACGCACGTGCTTGCTTGCGTGTTTACAGTTTCCGCCATGGCTTCGCCGCTTCTTGGTTCTGTCGGAGAATTCGACCCTGCTTCTGAAACTTTTACTGCGTATTTTGAAAGACTTGAACAGTTCTTCGTGGCCAATGATATAGGCCAACGTCCTGCTGATGGTACTGCGGCTGTTGTTCAAGAAGCCATCAAGAAAAAGGTTGCCGTAATGATCTCCGTAATCGGAAAGAAAACTTATGGCACTCTTCGTGATTTGTGCAGTCCCGAGAACCCAAAAGAGAAAACTTTTGAGGCCATAATTGAATTACTGCAGCAACATTTCAAGCCCAAGCGATTGGAAGTCGCGGAATCCTACAGGTTTCACCGATATTTTCAGGAAGAAAATGAAAGCGTGTCAAGTTACAGCGCTCGTTTGAGACATCTGGCTTCGACTTGTAATTTTGGTGAATTCTTGAATCGCTCGCTTCGAGACCAGTTCGTATGTGGAATTCGCAATCCAGCTACTCGAAAAAAACTCTTGAGTGAAGATCGTACATTTCAGCAGGCACTCCAAGTGGCTATTGCCGACGAAGTAGCAGCCAAGGAGACGATGCAAGTCCAACATCAATTATCTCAACCGGTGAATTCAGTCACTAAGGATCCTCTCACCTTGAGTTCCTCCTCCAGAGACAATTCACGTATACGGCCTTCTGCGCGACAAGTTCTTCGCCAAACTTCGACTTCGTCCCAACAGGCAACTTTTTACGCGTGTTTCTCCTGTGGGAATACTGATCATCTGAGATCTAAATGCAAATTTAGGAATGCTGTATGTCGCAACTGCAATACAAGAGAACATATCTCTCGAGTTTGTAAGAAAGGTGGAGTAAATGCTATGTGTATCGGAGAAGAGTCACCCGAGGAACAGTTATCCGATGAAGACGAGTTGTTTGTTGTGTATGATGTTAATGCCATGGTGAGATCTGAAATTTCTGTGCCACTGAAGATTGAAAACAATGATTGCCATATGCAGTTAGACACTGGGTGCGCCCTCTCTCTGGCTCCAGCTACGTTCTTTAAAGAGGTTTGTCCTAATGTTGAAATGGAACCGACCAATGTTGTGCTGTCAACTTACACAGGTGAAACTGTGCATCCCTTGGGAGAAGCACGTGTGAATGTTGAGTACATGGGATCAAATTACTCACTTCCCTTGCTGATTGTGCGAGAAGGAACTTGTGCTCTGTTTGGTCGAAACTGGCTCATGGATGTCAAACTGGACTGGGAAAATTTGCCAGGCTTGAATTACATCGGATCCCTGCCATCATCATTCGCTTCTACAATCCCAGTTTCTACGGTAAATGAGAAGCTGGAATCTGTTCTTGAACAATACAGTGAATTATTTCAGCCCCAACTTGGATGTTACACCGGGGAGCCAGTTGTGTTAAACGAAAGCAAAGGAGCCAAATATTACAAAGCCAGACCAGTTCCGTATGCTTTGCAGTCAAAAGTGGAGAACACGTTGCTGAAAATGGAAAAAGACGGTGTGATTGAGAGAGTTACCTCTGCTGTTAGTGCTGCTCCCATTGTAGTGGTCGGGAAGAAAGAAAGTGATGAAGTTCGCGTTTGCGGAGATTTTAGCGTAACATACAATGCATGTGCTAATGTGGAGACCTACTCTATGCCTCAGATTGAGGACATGCACTCAGCATTGAGAGGATGCACTGTGTTTAGCGTCCTTGATATAAAACAAGCCTATCACCAGGTACCAATTGCAAAAGAATCACAGCCATATCTTACAATTAACACTCACATTGGATTGTTTGTATTTAAGAGACTGCCAAATGGTATCCATTCTGGCCCAGCTATTTTTCAAAGAATTATGGACAGCTTACTATCTGACATTCCAAAGGCTGTGTGTCGTCTGGATGATATCCTGGTTGCTGGCACAGATGAGGAGGACCACCTTCGCACGCTTTCCCTAGTTTTGGAACGACTTCTCAGTGCCGGTTTCATGCTCAACAAGAACAAGTGCAATTTTCTTCAATCGTCAGTGGTTTACATTGGTCACAAGATAGATGGAGAAGGGTTACACCCCACTGAGGATAAACTCGCAGCCATCCGTGATGCCCCCAGACCTAAAGATGTTACTGCCTTGAAGTCTTTTCTGGGACTCATACTGTTCTATTCACGTTTCATGCCTCACCATTCTACTGTGCTGGCACCCTTACACAACCTGCTTAAGAAAGATATCCCTTGGAGGTGGTCTAAAGTTGAAGACGACGCATTTGTTGCTGCAAAGAAACTGATACTTGACTCACAGACTCTGATACATTATGATCACACATTGCCTCTCTTCCTTTCATGTGATGCTTCATCTTATGGGGCTGGAGCTGTTCTGTCTCATCAAATCGATGGACAATTTCGACCTGTGGCCTTTGCTTCTTGTACCTTGACCCACGCCCAGCAAAACTACTCCCAGTTAGAAAAGGAGGCTTTCAGCATTATCTTTGGATTAAAACGATTCCGACAGTATTTGTATGGTCGTCTCTTTACGATTTAACGGATCACCGACCTTTGCTGACTCTCCTGGGTCCCCAGAAACCTGTCCCTGTTCATGCAGCAGCTCGACTTCAAAGGTGGGCTCTTATTCTAGCTTCGTACAATTACAGAATTGAGTACCGTGGGACTGTAGCACATGCAGATGCAGACAGCGTGAGTCGTCTTCTCTTACCTCAGACATGGTCACCCAGGTGTGAAAATGTTGAGTGCTACTTCTTGGATACTGAGGTTGTTACTAATGTGACCAGTCAGATGATCAAGAAAGAGACCCAGGTGGATCCAGTGTTGTCTAAAGTGTACAATTACATCATACGTGGTTGGCCAAGTGTAGTGGACCCCACACTTGTACCATTCAAGACCAAACGAGATGAACTGAGTACCCAGCAGGGTTGCATATTATGGGGTGCTCGGGTTATTGTTCCTCCTTCGCTCCAAGAGAAGGTTTTGCAAGAACTGCATGACACTCATCCCGGAATCTCCCGAATGAAAGCATTGGCAAGATCTTACGTGTGGTGGCCCAGTATTGATTCTCACATTGAAAGAACTGTTTCTTCGTGCAGTACCTGCCAGTGTATGAGATCAGACCCTCCTACTGCTCAAATTCATCCCTGGATATTCCCAACTAAACCATGGTCTCGTATTCATGTGGACTTTGCTGGACCAGTCTCTGGTTGCACCTACCTTGTTGTGGTTGATGCCTATAGTAGATTCCCAGAGGTGGTCAAAATGAACAGTACCACAGTTCGAACCACCATAACAGAATTGCGTGACATCTTCAGCAGGCATGGTCTTCCAGAAATCATTGTGTCGGACAATGGGCCACAGTTTACTGCTAAAGAATTTCAACAGTTTTGTTCTAACAATGGAATTTTGCACCGCACATCAGCAGCATACAAACCATCCACAAATGGTCAAGCTGAAAAAGTTGTGCAGATTTTGAAATCGGCCATTAGGCAAGCCCAGCTTAATAATACTGATGTAGCTACCGTCCTGGCTAAATATTTACTGGTTTACCGAAACACGCCACATTCCACTACTGGTGAATCACCCTCCATGCTTCTCATGGGCAGGAGACTTCGAACTCGCTTGGATTTGCTAACCCCTTCAGTTGAAAAACATGTTGAATCTCGCCCGTACAGCACCATGGTGAGTCGCACTGCAAAGAGAGGCCTCCGCCAGTTCAATGCCGGTGATACTGTCCTGGCCCGTAATTATGGGAGGGGAGAGAAATGGGTGCGTGGGATAATCAGTGAGGTCCTAGGTTCCCGACATTACATGGTCAAGGTGGCAGGTGGTTTGTGGAAACGACATGTGGACCAACTTCTGAGTCGCCCTGTAGAAGTCACCCCAGCTTCTAATTCTTCAGAGTTTGAACACCGCTCTGTGCCATTTGAGACGCCCTCCAATATGGACCAATCAGGCGACATAGTCCCTGACTCAACTATTCCATCTACCCCGGTTCCTCCCACGTCAACGCTGGATGAGTTCCCTTTGACTGGCAATAGTGAGGAGTTTAGTCTTGAAAGACAGTTAACAGGAGTTTCCAGACATATTGCTGATTCGGATACTGCCAATGTAACTCTAACTAGTCCCTTGCCAGAGAATTCTGATTCTGCTGATGTTGATGATACTTTGCTAGTTCACTTGAGTTTCTCCGGTGAAAATCTCGTTTCTACTAATACTGAAAAACGTTATCCTACTAGGGCAACACGTAGGTCACCAATCTACTTGAAAGATTATGAATTGAAGTGACGATACAAGTTGACTGTTAATATTGAGAACTGTCTCCTTTGAGATTAAGAAACTGTTCACTTTCCTTTAGAGAGGGGAGATGTTATATCATAAGTTTTGTTATGCGCTTGCGCAGTAGCTGAGTAATGAGGATCAGATTAAAACCGCGTTGAGTTCGCATGCTTCGTGCTCATTCACGGGTTACAACAATAATAATAATAACAATGTATTTATTCATCGGATGAAAATAGGTATCAGATGTTACAATAGAAATTATTTAAAAAATTATTTATATGCGCAAAAGTACAATATATAAGTGAACTAAATTAGGAACTAACTAGGTTATACTTAAAAAGTAATCTATTAAAAAAGCTATCTTTACATTGTAAAACGTTCTGTACTTATAGGAAGGTCTTATACTGGATCTAGTTCTACGGCGCTCCAATGAATCTTTATACCTAGGAAGCAGACTATGTGACGGATGGTCATTACGTTAAAGTTTGTCAAAAAGGCGGGGGTCACTATTTTCCAAGAGCTCAAAGATGCTTGTGGCATCTTTTTAAAAAGCTTTGCACAGCGGTGAGGTCAGAAGCACTAGCTGCAAAAACTGAAAGGCCATACAGTATTTTAGGGAGCACAATCGCATTAAAAACGCTGATCTAATTCGCCCTGTGTGTATCCTTCCTTACACAGGCCTGTAATTATAAATAAACATTTGCTGGCTTCATGAAGCTTTGCCTTAACATGCAAGCTAAACTAACAATTACTTTGTATTGTGACTCCCAGTATAGAGGTACAACTATACTGCATAATATCATAATGGGCTCCTGGTTATACTGTATAACATTGGATAGCTAGGCTGTAGGGTTGCCTTTCTTATGCAAGAGTGAATTGCATTTACTAGTGTTACAGTGCACACTATTTGCGTGAGTCCAATCCATAAATTTAATCAATGTAATGCCCGATACATCAGGTAAATCTCTAGAGATCGTAACTAAGATTGTAGAATCATCTGCATATTTAAATAAAGATATCTCTTCGTGTCCAACTATTTCCAAGTCATTCAGGAATAAGTTGAAAAGGTATGGGCCACTAATACTACCCGTTGTACCTTTGTACCCCTGTATAGCTATGTATAGCTGTGAGTGTGGAAGCGAACGAAATGAGGGTGGTACATGCACTGTCTATGAAGAATGTGCTGAAATTTTAGTTTGCGCTAGGGATCAGAGAAACTTACAGATGTTTTACTTAGAATTTTAAAGCCTTCATTATTCTGGATATCCTGACCAATAATTGCTTAAAAGCTGACTGAGCCAACACAAAATAACAAGCGGTGACCCGTCGTCACTACATGATGCTAGATTAATTTTCTGAGCGAGCACTGACCAAAAAAGTTGTTTCAAACCGGTTAACTGGGGCAGCTAAATAGACAGGGACCGTGCGGCCTATTTTAGAGTGGGGGGCTAATTGGTGATCGCTCGTGTAAAGCAGGTGGGGGGAAATCTCACGCAAAAACTCTCTCTTTTCAAGTAATTAGCAATGCATCTAGAGCAGCCAAGTGTGATAAAAGTTGTCAGTTAAAACAGTCCCAAAATAATGCTCCTTGACAGGTTCTTTGGTCGGCTCTACTCGAAAGATGAAACCGGCAAGCTACGAACCTTATCGTATTCGCATTTTTAAAGACCTCAAACATGAAAACATTTTCTTTTAAAAAAACTTGTACAAGTAGACCTGGAGAATATTAAATCACTACTGAGTTTAGTATCATGAAACATACATTTCTACCAAAGTCAGTCCGTAGCGGTCTAATCAAGGACTGAACGCCTTATTTGTTATCGATAGAACTGAGGAAATGACATCTTTTGGCAACTATATATCCTAGACGAAACGTTTACATTTGTAGATTAGCTTGATAAAGTAACGGTCCTAATGTATAATGCCCGGACAACACAAGAACAAAAGTCAACTAAAGTCCAAACTCTTCAACAACAGGAAAGAGTCGATGACAGTACGCGCAGAGTTAATGGCCCGACAAGAGCGAGAGCGACAGTTTCAACTTCCATCGATTCAAGTGACTTGAAAAAGTCTGAACAGGTCCAGACTCTTCGAGATTCCCCAAGAGCGCGTGAGAATTTCAACTAATCAAGCCAAATGAAGGAAAGGCGATTTCAACACGGAGTTAGAGTGCTCAGTTCCTGTTTGGTCTAAATTAAAAATTATATTTAACTGGTAAACCGAAAACTGATTAACTCTGAAACAAAGAAATTGTCCAACTTTTTCATTTATTTTTTAATGGCACCAAAAAAGGGAACAGGGGTAAAAGCCCCCTCAGCCTACCCCTCGCGCGGTCCCTGATAGAAAGACCGCAAACAATAAATAAATTATTACAAAGAACAGCATATTTCAAGAGAAGGGATAGGGAAAACAAACGAACTGTATAGCTGTGTATAGCCACGTATGGCTGTATATATCCATGTATAGCTGTTAATAGCTGTGTATAGCCATGTATGGCTGTGTATAGCTGTGCATTGTTATGTATAGCTGTGTACAGCTAAGTATACCTGTGTATAGCCATGTATAGCTGTTTATAGCTATGTATGTCTGTGTATAGCCATGTATATCTGTGTATAGCTATGTATAGCTGTGTATAGCCAGGTGTATAGGTCTGTATATCCATGTATAGCCCTGTATAACTCTGTATAGCTGTGTATATTCATTTATACCTGTGTATAGCCATTTATGGCTATGTGTAGTCGCGTATAGCAATGTATAGCTGTTTATAGCCATGTATAGCAATGTATAGCTGTGTATAGCTATGTATAGCTGTGTATATTCACGTACAACCATGTATAGCTGTCTATAGCTATGTATGGCAATGTATAGATAGATAGATAGAATCTTTTATTTACCCACGGAATTTCATATTAAACATAACTTAACTTAACTTTATTATTTCTATAGCGCAAAAATCCATGCATATATGATCTAATGCGCTTTACATAAATAGTTATCATAGTATTACAACAATAATATACTTATAAAAATTATTCATATATATATATATACCCCCAAAAAATTATATAAAAATCTATGTTAAAAACACTACGAACACAAACTATATGCTAATTTAAAAAAATGAGTTTTTAACTGTGACTTAAAACTTTTTAAATTGTCCAAAGTTCTCAAATCATCTGGGAGGGCGTTCCACAAAGTTGGTGCAGCGGCAAGGAACGCCCTGTCTCCTGTTGTCTTCTTCATTTTGCGTGGCTGATCGAGCAGAAAGTGCTTTGTATTTGAACGAAGCATATAAGTTGACTTTGGCTTGAGTCTTATTAACTGACTAATATATGTGGGGGCACTACCATGTATAGCCTTGAATGTGAATACAACTATTTTAAACATTATACGGTACTTAACAGGTAGCCAATGCAGGTCTTTCATAACCGGAGAAATGTGACCAAAACGCGGGGTATTCGAGATTAGTCTTGCGGCAGCGTTTTGTACCCGTTGCAACATGTTAATGTAACTGGCTGGTAAACCGTACAGCAGACTGTTACAGTAATCTAGACGTCCAATTACTAATGCAAGGACTAATGTTTGTGCACTCTTGAACGTTAGATATTTTCTGATGCATCTAATTTTATATAGTGTTCCAAAGGATAGACTACATGTTTTTCTAATGTGGGCATTGAAATTCAGCTGTGAGTCAAACCAAACACCGAGATTTCGCGCCTCATTTGCAGTAGAAACACTAGTATCACCTACAGTTAGAGTATCTAGGTTGACCTTGTTAAGTTGTTGGCGGGTTCCAATTAGCATGATCTCAGTTTTGTCATCATTAAGTTTCAGTTTGTCAGTGTTCATCCACGCCCTTATGGCGCGAATACACTGTTCCACAGCATATATTGCCTCTGCTTCACTAAACAACATATTAAACAACATATTAAAATTTGTTTTACATAAAATCCGTACACGATATTATCTCAGTAAAACTAATTACAGTCAATTAAATAATTACAATATACGCGATATAAGTATGATATGAAATTACTTTGAGGCATTGCTGGTGCCGGTAGTGTAGGAGTCCAGTTTACACACAAACCTTTTAAGGGAACTTTCATCTTTAACACTTGGAGGCAAATCATTCCATAGCTTAGCTCCAGAAAAAGCAAAACTATTTTTGTAATAGTTTGTGCGACATTTTGGAAGCTCAAGCTTCATTTTGGAAGATCGCAGTCCATAATTTTGAAAAGAGGTCTTATGTGTAAACATTTCAGACAAATACGGGGGGATCAGGCCGTTTAATACTTTAAACATCAAGATAGCCTTTTGACGCTGTCTCATCACCTCCAAATTCAACCACCCTAATTCTGCAAGAAGATCACAAGATCTTTTCAGATAAGAGGCACCAGTTATGATACGTGCTGCTCGGTTTTGGAGTTTTTGCAAATTTGCCATTTGTGTTTCACCTATAGTGTCCCAAACAATACAACAATATGTAAAATAAGGTTCAATTATTGACCGGTAAATGTCAATTAAGTTTTCTACTTTTAATACAGGTTTAACCTTTTTTAGAATACTTACGTTGCGGGTGACTTTCTGCCTTATACTTAATATGTGGTTATCCCACGTTAAGTATTCATCAATATTGACACCTAGGCATTTTACAGATTGCACTCTCTCTAATTCAGTGTGAAACAAAGAAAGGTTTATCTCACCCTCGAGACTAGCTACTCTTTGTCTTGAACCTATGACCATGAAATCAGTTTTTAACACGTTTAGGGTAAGCTTATTGATGGACAGCCAAGAAGCTATACCCTTAAGATCTTTGGTCATTTTATCTTGTAGTGAAGGCAAACTGCAGCCTGAGAACGTTAAATTAGTGTCATCAGCAAATAACCTCGCTTCTCCATAATTTAAACGTTTAGGAATATCGTTAACGTAAATCAGAAAGAGTAACGGGCCCAGGATTGAACCTTGGGGTACCCCACATGTTACGAAGTCTGATGCTGACATGACACCATTAACGTAACATACTTGTTTCCTGTTTGCCAAATAGGACCTGAACCAACTGACTGCTGGAGTTTCAACTCCATACCATCTTAACTTCTTAAGGAGAATCTCGTGGTCAACAGTATCAAAAGCTTTTTTCAAATCCAGGAAGAGAACTCCGCTTACCATTCCCTTATCAATATTACAACACCACTCATTTGTCATATCGAGTAGAGCAGTAACGGTAGAATGAAGAGCTCTGAATCCTGATTGATGCGCATACAGGAACTTATTTTCACTAAAATAGGAATACAACTGCTCAAATACTAGTTTTTCACAAACTCGCGCAATTGTTGGCAAAACAGAAGTCGGTCTGTAATTATTTGCTTCACTCTTGTTTCCCGATTTGAAAACTGGAGAGATTTTTGCTACTTTCCAATCCGAGGGAAACACATTTGAGGCGATGGATAAATTAAAAATGTCTGTTAGGCTTCCGTAAATAATAGGGGCCGCTATTTTCAAAATTCTGTTGGATATCTTATCTATACCAGTGACTTTTCTTGCATTTACCCCGTTAAGTAACTTTAGTACCCGGGAAGGCTCGACTTTCTTTAAATGGAAGCTAGTATCCTTCATGGACAAAAAATGCTCAGGCCTAATGTTAGCTTGTTCCACTGGAATCTTTGAGGCGAGATTTGGGCCGATCGCTGCAAAATGTTTGTTTAAGTAATCAGCGAGTTCCTTTGGTTCAGTAACAGTCACACCAGAGTCAGCTTTTAACTCAGCTATCTTGGTGTTACTTGATTTCTTTCCCAAAAGATCATTAAGCACTTTCCAGGTTGCCCTTTGATCACCGTTCGCCTCGTTTATCTGCGACTGATAAAAACGTTTCTTGGCTAGCCTTATCTCTTTATTTACCGAATTTCTTAAAGTTCTATAAGCTGCCCAATCTTCAGTCGACCCCGACTTTGCAGCTTTTTTCTTTAACCAATCTCGCTTAAACATCATTTGCTTTATGTTTGAATTTAGCCACGGTGCAGGTTTGTTTCGTACTTGAATAGTGCGGCAGGGGGCATGCTCATCAATAACACGTAGAAATACATTGCTCCACGCAGTCCATGCATAATTTACGTCTTGAAATTCGTCAACAGAAGGCCAAGGTGCATTAATGAGATCAATTATAAATTTTGCTTCGTCAAAGCGTTTAAAATTTCTTGACTCGACACACCTTGGGCGACCCCTGGGAATAGCTATCTTTCTGACTGCATAAATAAGATAGTGGTCACTAATTGAAAGTGGGTAAACCCCTGAGTGAGTTAACTTTTCTTCACTATTGGTAATAACAAGATCAATTAACGTTTCTGAGGTAGTACTGACCCTTGTGGGTTCGGTTAACACCTGCATGCTTCATCTGATAATTAATCAACACATTTACTAGTTGTGAAGTATGAAACTCTAGGGGATTCGATAAATAATTGCAATTCAAGTCGCCAAGTATGTAAATTTCTTTATATTTTGGATCTACCTTCTCCAAAAACAACTCGAAATATTTGAAATGGTCAGAATCCAATTTCGGTGGTCGATATCAAGCAGTGAAGAGAAAAGGCGTTGAATTGGGTTTTTGAATTTCCAGGGTGATCAACTCAAGATTTTCATCTTCAAACTCGTGTAATCTCTTAAATGATATCGAGTCGCGTAAATATACACAAAGCCCTCCACCGCGCTTATTTCTATCTCTACGAACGATTGTATATCCATGCAAGGAAAGCATCTGATCAGAATCGCTTTCATGGCTATAGCTGTGTATAGCCATGTATAGCTGTGTATATCCATGTACAGCCATTTATAGCTGTGTATAACAATGTATGGCAATGTATAGCTGTGTATAACCATGTATAGATGTGTATAGCTATGTATAGCTGTTTATAGCCATGTATATCCATGTACAGCCATGTATAGCCATGTATGGCTATGTATAGCCATGTATAGCCATGTATAGCTGCATATGGCTATGTATGGCTATGTATAGCCATGTATAGTCATGTATAGCCATGTATATGCATGTAGTGCTGTGTATAGCCATGTATAGCTGTGTATAGCCATGTATAGCTGTGTATAGCCATGTATAGCTATGTATAGCCATGTATAGACATGTATAGCTGTGTATGGCTATGTATGGCTATATATAGCTGTGTAGAGCCATGTATAGTCATGTATAGTCATGTATAGCTGTGTATAGCCATGTATAGCTATGTAAAGCTGTGTATAGTTATGTATGTCTATGTATAACTGTGTATAGCCATGTATAGCTGTGTAGAGCTATGTATATCTGTGTATAGCCATGTCTAGCTGTGTAAAGCTGTGTATAGCCATGTATAACCATGTATAGCCATGTATAGCCATGTATAGCCATGTATAGCTGTGTATAGCCATGTATAGCTGTGTATAGCTGTGTATAGCCATGTATACCCATGTATAGCCATGTATAGCCATGTATAGCTGTGTATAGTCAAGTAGGGCTGTGTATAGCCATGTATAGCTGTGTATAGCTATGTATGGATGTGTATAGCCATGTATAGCTGTGTATAGCCATGTATAGCTGTGTATAGCCATGTATAGCCATGTATAGCCATGTAAAGCCATGTATAGCCATGTATAGCTGTGTATAGCCATGTGTAGCTGTGTATAGCTATGTATGGCTATGTATATCTGTGTATAGCCATGTATAGCTGTGTATAGCTGTGTATAGTCATTTATAGCCATGTATAGCCATGTATATCCATGTATAGCTGTGTATAGCCATGTATAGCTATGTATAGCTGTGTATAGCTATGTATGGCTACGTATATCTGTGTATAGCCATGTATAGCTGTGTATAGCTATGTATGGCTATGTATATCTCTGTATAGCCATGTATAGCTGTGTATAGCCATGTATAGCTAGGTACAGCTGTGTATAGCTATGTATGGCTATGTATATTTCTGTATAGCCATGTATAGCTGTGTATAGCTGTGTATAGTCATGTATAGCCATGTATAGCCATGTATAGCTGTGTACAGCCATTTATAGCTATGTATCGTTGTGTATAGCTATGTATGTCTATGTATAACTGTGTATAGCCATGTATAGCCATGTATAGCTGTGTATAGCTATGTATACTGTGTATATCCATGTATAGCTGTATATAGCTGTGTATAGCCATGTATACCCATGTATAGCCATGTATAGCCATGTATAGCTGTGTATAGCCATGTATAGCTGTGTATAGCTGTGTATAGTCATGTATAGCCATGTATAGCCATGTATAGCTGTGTATAGCCATATATAGCTATGTATAGCTGTGTATAGCTATGTATGTCTGTGTATATCTGTGTATAGCCATGTATAGCCATGTATAGCCATGTGTAGCCATGTGTAGCCATGTATAGCCATGTATAGCCATGTATAGCTGTGTATAGCCATGTATAGCTGTGTATAGCTATGTATGGCTATGTATATCTGTGTATAGCCATGTATAGCTGTGTATAGCTGTGTATAGTCATTTATAGCCATGTATAGCCATGTATAGCTGTGTATAGCTATGTATAGCTATGTATAGCTGTGTATAGCTATGTATGGCTATGTATATCTGTGTATAGCCATGTATAGCTGTGTATAGCTATGTATGGCTATGTATATCTCTGTATAGCCATGTATAGCTGTGTATAGCTGTGTATAGTCATGTATAGCCATGTATAGCCATGTATAGCCATGTATAGCTGTGTACAGCCATGTATAGCTATGTATAGTTGTGAAGAGCTATGTATGTCTTTGTATAACTGTGTATAGCCATGTATAGCCATGTATAGCTGTGTATAGCTATGTATATCTGTGTATAGCCATGTATAGCTGTATATAGCTGTATATAGCTGTGTATAGCCATGTATACCCATGTATAGCCATGTATAGCCATGTATAGCTGTGTATAGCCATGTATAGCTGTGTATAGCTGTGTATAGCCATGTATAGCTGTGTATAGCTGTGTATAGCCATGTATAGCTATGTATGTCTATGTATATCTGTGTATAGCCATGTATAGCTGTGTATAGCTGTGTATAGTCATGTATAGCCATGTATAACCATGTATAGCCATGTATAGCCATGTATAGCTGTGTAGAGCCATGTATAGCTATGTATAGTTGTGTATAGCTATGTATGTCTATGTATAACTGTGTATAGCCATGTATAGCCATGTATAGCTGTGTATAGCTATGTATATCTGTGTATAGCCATGTATAGCTGTGTATAGCTGTGTATATCCATGTATACCCATGTA
The DNA here is from genome assembly GCA_964030785.1 of Siderastrea siderea. NCBI lineage: Eukaryota > Metazoa > Cnidaria > Anthozoa > Scleractinia > Rhizangiidae > Siderastrea > Siderastrea siderea. The sequence goes on from OZ034969.1 coordinate 22,573,842, forward strand.
TAGCCATGTATAGCCATGTATAGCTGTGTATAGTCATGTAGGGCTGTGTATAGCCATGTATAGCTGTGTATAGCTATGTATGGCTGTGTATAGCCATGTATAGCTGTGTATAGCTATGTATGGCTGTGTATGACCATGTACAGCTGTGTATAGCCATGTAGGACTGTGTATAGCCATGTAGGGCTGTGTATTGCTATGTAGGACTGGGTATAGCTATGTATAGCTGGGTATAGCTGTGTATAGCTATGTATAGCTGTGTATAGCTATGTATAGCCATTTATAGCTGTGTATAGCCATGTATGGCTGTGTATAGCCATGTATAGCTGTGTATAGCCATGTAAGGCTGTGTATAGTCATGTAGGGCTGTGTATAGCCATGTGTAGCTGTGTATAGCCATGTAGGGCTGTGTATAGCTATGTATAGCTGTGTATAGCTGTGTATAGCTATGTATAGCCATGTATAGCTGTGTATAGCCATGTATAGCTGTGTATAGCTGTGTATAGTCATGTATAGCCATGTATAGCCATGTATAGCTGTGTATAGCCATATATAGCTATGTATAGCTGTGTATAGCTATGTATGTCTGTGTATATCTGTGTATAGCCATGTATAGCCATGTATAGCCATGTATAGCCATGTGTAGCCATGTGTAGCCATGTATAGCCATGTATAGCTGTGTATAGCCATGTATAGCTGTGTATAGCTATGTATGGCTATGTATATCTGTGTATAGCCATGTATAGCTGTGTATAGCTGTGTATAGTCATTTATAGCCATGTATAGCCATGTATAGTTGTGTATAGCTATGTATAGCTATGTATAGCTGTGTATAGCTATGTATGGCTATGTATATCTGTGTATAGCCATGTATAGCTGTGTATAGCTATGTATGGCTATGTATATCTCTGTATAGCCATGTATAGCTGTGTATAGCTGTGTATAGTCATGTATAGCCATGTATAGCCATGTATAGCCATGTATAGCTGTGTACAGCCATGTATAGCTATGTATAGTTGTGAATAGCTATGTTTGTCTTTGTATAACTGTGTATAGCCATGTATAGCCATGTATAGCTGTGTATAGCTATGTATATCTGTGTATAGCCATGTATAGCTGTATATAGCTGTATATAGCTGTGTATAGCCATGTATAGCCATGTATAGCCATGTATAGCCATGTATAGCTGTGTATAGCCATGTATAGCTGTGTATAGCTGTGTATAGCCATGTATAGCTGTGTATAGCTGTGTATAGCCATGTATAGCTATGTATGTCTATGTATATCTGTGTATAGCCATGTATAGCTGTGTATAGCTGTGTATAGTCATGTATAGCCATGTATAACCATGTATAGCCATGTATAGCCATGTATAGCTGTGTAGAGCCATGTATAGCTATGTATAGTTGTGTATAGCTATGTATGTCTATGTATAACTGTGTATAGCCATGTATAGCCATGTATAGCTGTGTATAGCTATGTATATCTGTGTATAGCCATGTATAGCTGTGTATAGCTGTGTATACCCATGTATACCCATGTATAGCCATGTATAGCCATGTATAGCTGTGTATAGTCATGTAGGGCTGTGTTTAGCCATGTATAGCTGTGTATAGCTATGTATGGCTGTGTATAGCCATGTATAGCTGTGTATAGCTATGTATGGCTGTGTATGACCATGTATAGCTGTGTATAGCCATGTAGGACTGTGTATAGCCATGTAGGGCTGTGTATTGCTATGTAGGACTGGGTATAGCTATGTATAGCTGGGTATAGCTGTGTATAGCTATGTATAGCTGTGTATAGCTATGTATAGCCATTTATAGCTGTGTATAGCCATGTATGGCTGTGTATAGCCATGTATAGCTGTGTATAGCCATGTAAGGCTGTGTATAGTCATGTAGGGCTGTGTATAGCCATGTATAGCTGTGTATAGCCATGTAGGGCTGTGTATAGCTATGTATAGCTGTGTATAGCTGTGTATAGCTATGTATAGCCATGTATAGCTGTGTGTAGGCATGTAGGACTGTGCATAGCCATGTAGGGCTGTGTATAGCTATGTATAGCTGTGTATAGCTGTGTATGGCTATGTATAGCCATGTATGGCTGTGTATAGCCATGTATGGCTGTGTATAGTAATGTATGGCTGTGTATAGTCTGTGTATAGCCATGTAAGGCTGTGTATAGTCATGTAGGGCTGGGTATAGCTGTGTAGAGCTATGTATATTCTTGTATAGCTGTGTATAGCTATGTATAGCTGTGTATAGCCATGTATAGCTGTGTATATTCATGTAGGGCTGTGTATAGCCATGTAGGGCTGTGTATAGCCATGTAGGGCTGTGTATATCTATGTATAACTGTGTATAGCTATGTATATCGCTTCCTATGTTTATGCCTATATTAGATTAAGTCAAACCACTATATGACAGTTACACCACGTACCTACCATGCCACGCGACCTTGGTGCTGACCAAAAGAAATGCAGCCTCTGGGAACGGGATTGTGAACGTGCGGGAAGCCCATTAATGGACGAACTTATTTTCTTTTCAGTATCAAACTCTCTCTTTTTATAATGAAATCAATTCTAGATAAAGTACCAGAATTTGTTTATTAGTGGTTCCTTGTATACACAGATATACCTAATCAGTAAAGGAAAAAGCCGAGTAACGACTTTCCGAGAATTAAAGTGGCACCTAAGGAATGGCCTTGTAGCAGTGGCCGTTTTTATCTTCTATAGAGCTACGTATACCTATACGGAAGCTTGTCCCTTAAAGCTTCCGTGGTACGGTGGTCTGCAAGAAAGCTCTCGGGAGTGGGGGGGGGGGGGGGGGGTGAGGAAAAAGAGTTTTCTTCATCACCCCCCGTCTCCCAACCGCCTGCTGAGAGCTTGCTTGCAGTCTAGTAATACGGAAATCCTCAAGATCATCCGCCAGTCGATCCGCTATCTCCGCCATCTTTGCTGGGATGAGTGGGAAGTACTTGGGCCCACGATACTTTTAAACAGCGAACGTCCCTCTTAAGGAACTCCAACTCCCTCCCGCAGCAGGTTTCTTTCACAGGTCACATTCCACAGGTCACCCATACAAGTCACTGAGTTACCGATAAATAAACAAGCTAAACAGTGTCTCCTAGCCCTAAATGAGTCTAAAACATCACCTAGTATGCCAGAGGACACTGTTTAAAGTGTTTATATGTCAGCAACACACTGACCTGTACTTGTTGTGACCCGTGGAATGTGACCTGTAAAATATACTTCTCCTCCCGTCCTTCCGAACTCAAACTCGAACTCCAACTCTTAACTGTCCTAACTCTAACTCAAACTACTCGTCCCTGCTAGCAGAGCCCCTTCCCTTTGTGCTTGAACTCAAACTCGAACTCAAACTCGACCTTATGAACTCAGCTCAAACTCGAACTCAAACTCGAAATTGAACTCAAACTCGAACTGGAACTACTCGAACTTGAATTCAAACTCGAACTCGTATTCCAACTGAAGGTATGTACTACTGAAACCCGAAACGCCGAAATTATTGAAGAAACGACCGAAACAGCCGAAACATGAAACGACGCCGAAACGGCCGAGACGATCGAATCGACCGAAACCGACGAAACGAAACGATAGAAAGTACTGAAACAACCAGTCAGGGGTACCCAGCGAGAAAATGTTAGCAAAATACTTGAAACGTCATTTTCTGTATTCTTGGATTATTTCAGAGCTTTTTAAAGGCATATTTGTGTAAGCTTGTACAGGTTGATCTGTTCGGCGTTATTTATCTGAAAAATTTTAGCTCATTGTATAGGACGCAAAAAATTTTAGGAAATGGAATCCTATCCGCCAAATTTAAAGAAGAAGTTGTAAAGAAGAATGGCTGTCTGATGGCTGTCTGATGGCTGTCTGAAAATGCTAGCTGACCTTATTATCACTGTTTTTTAAGTTCCTCACTTTCTGTGAGTACCGGATGACGAATGACGCAAAACAAAAGACAGAAAACAATTCACCTCCAAGATAGAACCAAAACACGCAATGTCTCACAAACACCTATTTTAGGCTCTAAACGACATATTTGTCCCTCCGAAAACAATAGGAATTAATCAGTCCCCTTGTTACGAAAGTCTGAGGGGATGTTTCGCCAAAGAATTCTCTACAGTAGTTTCATTGCATTTTAGAAATCCGAATATCTCAGGCGATTTAGGCCTGCCGAACAGATATTCCACCGAAACGAACCGTTGGGTGCCCCTGCGGTGGTTTCGGTCCTTCGTTTCGGTCGCCGTTTCGTTTCGGCCAGTTTCGGTCGTTTCGTTTCCGGTATCAGATGTAGTGCCAGGTTTCAGTTTCAGTGGGCCAGTTTTAGTACATGTCTTTGAAGTTTATAGATGCCCCTTTAAAGCTTCCGTATACGTGTTTCTTTTTTTAGTACAATCCAAAATCAAGTGTATAAATGGAAGAAGGAACATGCATGATTTCATGTTTTACTAAGCTTATAGTTTTACAATAGATATGATCATATAGACATACAGCATTTTGAACAGTCAAACAGCTAGGTAACAAGTGATCGAAACAGTTGTCATGTGTAACTGATTAAGCCTCTTGAACACTGAAAATCAAAATTGATCTTTGAAAACAAACGTGAGGGATAACTCGCAGTTAAATAATTTGCACATGTGTTGATCTCATGCCCGAAACGGGACGTCAGAAGGAAATCAAGGAAATTAGGAAATTCTGTGGATTTTCTGCCAGTGGACTGGAAACGAGTCTGACGTCTGCTCATGCGCAGATAAGCTGACGCAACTGCATGTGGAAAATTGGTCTCCCTGCAATTCTGATAAATTGTTGCTGAGAACTACACAAAAAGGTCGTAATTTTGGAAGAATAAGACACAAAAATGGCTGAAGACGAAGCGGTAAGTATTCTTCATTTATTGATGATGTCGTTTTGGAAATTACAATCGCTTTAAGCCCCCTGATCTGTCTTTACTTTTCCGTAAAACGCAGATGTTCGATCCTACGATGAAGAAGAAGAAAAAGAAGAAGAAGGTCCTTTTGGATCTGGATGCTATTGAGGAGCCGAGTGCTCCCTCGAATGTGGATGATAAAAACGAGAATCCTCCTGAAGGCGAGAATCAAGAAAACGAAAACATGGAAGAGAAAGAGGAGAAAGGTATTGATGGCGTATACGCTTTATACTAGCTTCAAGTGTTGTCACGTAATTAAATCTTGTAGCTGGTCACAGTGGTTTGCTTATCAAGGCAGTTATTCACCCAGTGATCACTGATGGAAGGCTATTTACACCCTCAGTTGTTTTTTATATTGGTAAATAGTAGACGCGACATCAGTTTCTATGACCAAATTGTTAAGCCATGCGAGGAATTTTATATAAGCTTAAGCTTACAATATGAAAAGGCTGGGTTTTGTTTCCCTGGATCAAGACTGCGTATGTCCATAATTCTTGAAAGCAACTAAGGTATATATCAAATGACGGTAGATTTTTTATTTCTCAAATGGAATACATCTGCTTAGAGTCACATTAAAGCATGCTATCAAAATGCTCTTGATTGTTCTGGAATTAATTTGGTTAATTATTAACATCAGCTAGTTGGAAGTTTTAAGGCCGATTTACATGGTACCATTTTCGCTTATGACTGTTGTATGCGACTTTTGTAGGGCGTGCTGCTTGTATCAGGCAAAGATCGTATACAACTTGTCATTCTAACATTTTGATTGTGGCTGTGACTGTCGTAGGGTTTTAAAACATGTTTTGAAACATGTTTTAAAATCCTACAACATTTTTCGTGTTGCATGCGACTGTCGTAAGGATGTTGTAGGTTTAATTTGCACAACATGATTCATGTTGTAGGCATGGCGTTCGCATATACCTTGCGACAAAATCGTACCTTGTAAATTGGCCTTTACTTGACTCAGTGAATGTGTACAATACAGGGGGGCTTTTTGTTTACATGTTCTTACTTATCCTTGTAAGTCTTCATGTGGTTTTCATGATGTGGAAAAAATAAAAACTTTTTTGCAAAAATTAATGGGGTATTTTCTGTAAAATTGCGGAAACTAAAGGAGAGGGCCTTCCTGTTTTAGGTCGTACCAAGGATGTAGCTAAGAGCATGCTATTGAGAACTTTCATCAGCTAAACTAGAGGTCATCACTAGCTGAAAATGATTTCACCAATAAAATGAAAGCTTGGGGTAATTTCAAATATGCATAGTCCAAAATAGCCAGCCAGGGCTATTAACCCTTTTCAGACTGGGCTTTTTTTGGTCCTCTGGGCCCGAGGGGGGAGGGGGGCTAATTCGGCCCCCTCTCCTTCTCTCTGAGAATATTAAAGCTATGGCATCGAAACTTGGAGGGCAGCTAGTCCATCCAAAAAGATTACTTTTGAGGTCCCCTGCACAAGCTGGGGACATCAGGTGACGAAACAGTTACATCATGTTCTCAAATGGCAGCCATACTGGATTTCTTGATTTTTCAGAACCTTTGAAAATCACCAAAATTGACCAAAAAGTAACCAAAATCAATACAAGAACACGAAAATGATATAAACATGTAAAACTTACTTCAGAAAAGTTATAATTTTACAATGAATAGGTAAAAATTCAAAATTCTAAAAAACATGGCTTGTCCAAAATTGGCTGCCATGGTAACATTAAACTTTAGGGACAAGCACTTGCTATGCCAAATTGTTCCCAGATAAATTTTAGGAAAATTAACCTAGTTTGGTGGCTGTAGCTTGAACTGCTATCAATTCTGGTATTTAAACATTCGAACATATTCAAACTCTTTAAGAGTGTGCAAGAGTTGTCAAGACCCAACAAGGCAAACAATAATATTTTAAGAGTTTGAACTCTACACTGGTAAAACTTTTTCCTGTGAGAAGTGAATGGCAAGAACAAGAAATACAGTATGATACAATGAACCATGTTTCTTTTTTGCATTTTACAGACATCTTGGATCTTGATGACTTTTCGGGAATGAAGAAAAAGAAGAAAAAGAAAAAGAAACCATATGACATGGATGGTCTTGAGGATGCTCTCCAGGTTGGTATTTTTAAGAAATGACCAAAAACTTTTTAAGTTTCGGTGCTCCAGTGGAGTAGCTTTAACCAATTTCAATACCCAGGTTCATGGGTGTGCATGGGCTGTGGTCATAAATTGAGTGTTACAAGGGTCTTAACTCAACTGGTGTTAGTTCTGGGGTTACACTTCTTTACCCCCACTATAGAGAATAGTTTATATTGTGGTTAAAACTCTGAATTTGCTTTGTCACCCGAGCAACAAGCACTAAATGTAAAAGAAATGATCGTAAACACCCTTGTATAAGCCGTACCATTTTACTCAAAATTTTGGTTCAAAATCTGGGTTGCAGCTTATCTGCGGAACCACCCGTTGTTAACAACCTAATTAATATTCTTAAAAAATCTAAAGATGGCGCCGAATAAATATACGACAAACTCAAAGTGTGTTGTTGCTGATCATTGCCTTTTTGAGGAGTGGTGGCCCCTTTAGGAGCCATTTGTGTCGTCACTAGTTTATCGTCAAATCTTGGTTTTCCAAGAGCTGCGGCCTGTCAGTTCAATGCTGATCTTCCCTCCACATGAAAGAAAATGCCACATCATCCGCAAGTACTTGCCAGGCAAATGGCAGAAAGTTTGGTGCTGAGACTTCTCCCTACACATAAAAGCTTGGCTGCTAAGCTGTTGTGTGTTCAGGTTTTATGCATTTCATTTCCACGTGTTTCAAAGTCATGATGCAGAAAAGATTGAACCAACAGATTGCCTTTAGTATGAGATATTGTTTATTCATTAAAAAAAGAAGGTATGGCAAGTTTCATATCATTTTCTAAATCGTCTAAAAGTTCACAAGAACTGCAGTGTCAGCGTTTTGAAACTGAACTTGTTTGTTTACTATTGGAACCTCGCTCAAACTTCAACCTTCGCGCTCTAATATTTTTTTATTCTAACTTTGACTTTCCTGAATTGGGGATGCGGCTTATCCATGGATGCAGCTTATACACAAGCATTTACGGTACATACCTTATATGTAATTAAGCAAAAATAGAGTTTCCTCTCTTATTTAAATTTTATTCCAATGTCAAATCTCAGTGCTTGGATGCCATGTTTGAGGATGTTTGACACTTCTGTGATGGCTAATTGTCAGCTGTTATTTTTAGCTCCGCTCACTGTAATATTGACGTTTTGTCATCAGGATGCATCAACTGACAACAAGTCAGAAGAGACTGGAGGACAAGAAGGAGAGAAGGAATCCACTACTGAAGCTATGGATGATTTAGACTTCAATTTCTCTGCAAAGAAAAAGAAGAAAAAGAAGAAGGTATGTGAATTAATTACTGCATTTTCTGGTGTATATGTTGTAGTTCAATTTTATTCTTGGTTCAATTTTTATTTTCTTTTGTTTATATTCATTATCATATATTTACATAAAAAACAACAAAGGAAAATAAAAATTGAACCAAGGATAAAATTGAACTATAACATATATGACGTAAGTTGACCTTTTAAGTCCTAAAAATCAGCCCCCAAAATCAACCTCAACTTATACGCTGGTTAGAAATCAGTAGCCATTCAGTGATTGAAAATGTCATAATAATGACATTCAAAGCAAAAAAGAGCCATAGTAACCTCATAACGAGCATTGAGAGCAACATTTAATTAGTAATTGGCATAGTATTCCATAAAGAAAATGTTTAAAATGTCTGCTTTGTCTCATGGTCTCTCTCATTCTCATGCTATGTTCCATGTTTACATTTGACATCACGATGAATTCGCTCTTTTCTTCACACGCCATACTTAAAGCTTGGAACTTTGCAGCAGTCAGTGCGTTTTCATTACATCCTCTGGAATTACATGTTGATGTTGGTATTATCCATGCTGGGAGCAGTTCTTACACAAACCCATCATGTATTTCGCTCACACTTTTGCACATTGATCGCAAGTGTTTCACATCACTTACGTGACATGGTAACATTCACTTCTTTTCTTTTTATTTAAGGGATCGTTATAGAGTAAACCTTTTGTTTCTTGATGTATTTTATTTATTTATGTTTTTCTCTACATCTTGAATAAACTTAGTATAGTATGGTATAGTCTAGTCTAGTCTAGTCTAGTCTAGTCTAGACTAGTCTAGTCTAGTCTAGTCTAACCAAACAACCTCTGGTTTTTATAACCGAGTAACTAAGGCAGCCAAGATGGGTTGTGAACTTCATGGTAATTTATGTTCTTTCAAGTGTTGATGAAAAAGAAACCTGAAAGTCCATTAAAAATAAGTCCAAAAGTCCAAAAGTCCATTAAAAATAAGTTATTTAAAATTCAGACATTTTGACAGCTAAGCTACCAAGTTTGGACCTGTTTTCATAACTCTAGTGAATGCTTGTCACTCGATCGGTGGGATGTTTGTTCCTTAGACTTGTTTTTCAGCAAAATACTGTGGTTTTTGAAGTCACTTCATACTCACAAATAGGGAAAATCCCAAAGTTTAGGCTAAAAAAACACAGGGTCAACTTATAGATCAGATTGACCTATACCCCGGAAAATGGGAATATCCATTGCAAAGAAAAGAAATATGCAATTTTTATCTGTCTGCGTTTCAGCCAAATGGAAAAGCTGGACTGGGCTGGACTGGACTTTGGACTGGACTCTGGACTGGACTCTGGACTGACTTTGATTGACTTGTAAAAATAGGAAATAGACCTAATATTTTACTAACCAACTAATAATTAAAAATAAAGTAAAATTTTTAAATCACTTAAAATCATACCAAACAAGTTACAGATGGACCATTACATTTTTTCGGGAGGGGGGGGGGGGAGATTTTTTTTCTGCATGATTTTTTTTTCGTGACTGAAAGCTTTTTATGAATTTCATTTAAACATTAATATATGAAATTCATATATTTGTACTGCGGAATTTTTTCAGGTTTCTTCTTTTCAACCGCTTAGGTTGAAACATCTTCACTGCGATGATCTACATATAATTCTATCTTTATCCGCAGTACAAATATATGAATTTCATATATTAATGTTTATTTATTCTCCATCCATGGGATAAATACGAACTCTCAATTGACCAGCTCCCAGTTGGCTTGATAGCTCAGTTGGTTAGAGTGCTGCACCGGTATCGCAATGGTCATGGGTTCGATTCCCATTCAAGCCTGAATTTTTTCAGGTTTCTTCTTTTCAACCGCTTAGGTTGAAACATCTTCACTGCGATGATCTACATATAATTCGAATTTCATTTAGTTTGCAATAAATGTTTTGCTTTGTGCCACTTTGCATGATTTTTTTTTCTCAAAATAACTGTTTTTAAAGACCAAGTTAATCCTAAGAAAGTCGTCGTGGGCCTGAACAAATAGTGTCTCTCTATGTGTCGGTGGGGTGAAAGATGAGTAGTGGGGTGCCTGCTTATTGACACATTCAGTGAGTGGATGAAAATACACGTTGGTCTCCTTGGTCAATTTCGTTTTCCCATCCTGCATGCCATGTTTTTTCTCTAACGAAACAAAGACAAGGCTGGAGATTGATTCATGGAGACCTCAAAAGTTCAAAGCCCATCAGTTACAGTTGTGTTAGACAAGCGCGCGCGAAGTTTCGAGTAATAAAAATCGTGCATAGCGGCACAAAGTAAAAAAAGTTATTGCAAACAAGTGAAATGAAATTCATACAAAGCTTTCAGTCACGAAAACAAAATTCATGCAGAAAAAATCTTCCTCCTCCCCCCCCCCCCCCCGAAAAAAATATAATGGTCCGTCCCTAACTTGTTTGGTACGATTTTAAGTGATATAAAATTTAACTTTGTTTTTATTCATTAACTGGTTGGTAAAATATTGAGTCTATTTCATATTTTTACAAGTCAATCAAGTCAGTCCAGAGTCCAGTCCAAAGTCCAGTCCAGCTTTTCCATTTGGCCCTGCTTTTCCACTTGTGTAGCTTAAGTACGTGTGTACACATATTCTTTCACTCATTCATCATGGCATTTGTTCTTCCCCCATTTTGTTCAATTTAGTGACAGTAAAGCAATGTTGTGTAAATGTGTTTTGTCATCTTTTAACAGGTTCTTGTTGAAGAGCCTGACGTTGCTGACACTGCAGATACTAAAGCCACTTTAAATGGTGCAGATTCTGATGTGGAAGATGGTATGTTGTTGTTTTGTGCAGTGTATGTTGTCTTCTGGAAACATTTATGATTAGTACGGGATTCTGACTAATCAACTCCAATAGGGAAAGTTTTAGGGGCAGGCAGTGGCATTTTTCATATTTTGTTGTGTGTTTTCATGGTGTTGAAAAGAGGTTGTGGTACATTTCCTTCTTTTACTTTTTCTTAAATGCTGTTTTCTCCAGCCATTCCAGTGTAGTTTTCTTTATTCAGGGCTTCTGATATTATGCAATGGCGCGATTTCCAAAAGAAATCTTGTAATTTGTAAAAAATGCATAAGCTGGACAAAATAACAAACATAAAATGCTAATTTAAGGCTATTTAGCATGGGAAACATCATGCAGAGCCTCTGAAATCTTCCATGTTGTTGTGAATCTAAAGACAGTACGTGTTCTATGTGAAATCTTCTCCAGAGAAATCACATAATTTGCCGCATAATAGACTATTTCTGCTGCATATTGTGACCTCCTGGAGATTCCGCTTAATTTCCCAACATTTTTTGCACACTATCAGAAGGCCTGTTTATTTGAATTCAAAGCTTAATTTAGTGGGGGCCTTATGAACCTGAGGCACTGGTGGACGGCCACAGTTGGTCCTGAGTAAATGATGTGGGGGCACAATAACAGTACAAAACTTTTGTCACTGCAGTAAAATGAATGGATTTCCTTTATCTAGGAGATTTATTACATGATAGTGAAGACAATGGGCCAGCATGGAGTGATAGAGATTACACATATGAAGAGGTAAAGATTTTTTTGAGGCCATTTTCTTTACCTTTTGTGGGACTGGTATAGAAACCGTGCACTTTTTTCAGACAACTTTCCTTTATCCTCTTTTGTTTTGGAGAGCATTTTATTAATGTTCTTTTAACTGTCAGAAATTTTTTTTCCAATGACCTAAAAAGATGTAGAGAGCTGTATTTAGTAAGTGTGGTCTTGCTGAAATTTTAAAAGAGGTCAGCAATTCCAGTCACATCAAGGGGAATTTTTTAAATTACCAAACAGCCCTCTCAAAAATGCACCAGAACCCAGCAGTTTACTACCTGCAGTAGATTACTTTTCATTTACCCGACTCTCAAGTTTCCCTGGGAGACCCCAGCACGGCAAGTCCATCCCTTGCTGCCTTTGTGTTATGCTGCCTACAATCTTGTATCCACAGTCCTTGGGCTTTGTGGTCAAAGGGCAGTTGCTGGGAGAAACTCTGGGCTACTGGAAATTTTACCGCAAAATCCTGCGGTTACCAGTTCTTAGTTTTGTTACAGTGAACAGCCAACAAAAAAATCATACTTTTTTCACAACGCCAGGGTCTCTTGCGGCGACCATCTGCTGACCAAGAAGCCTGAGGACTCTGGGTATGAGATTGTGCTGCCTACTGCTATTAACCCTTGAAGCCCCAAAAAGCGTCTAATTTCTCCTGACAATAACACTACTTGATCAAGTGTATAGGTCATGAGAATAAAGGAATTGACCACCAAAGACAAAAATAATGTCTTGATGTTTAAGCAAATTCTCTCAACCGGTACCAGAAGACATACGTGGAGAACAGCGAAGGGAATATGCATGTTGATATTGGGCCTTAAATAGTTAAGACGATTTCCGCTCAACGTTCGAGCAGTAAGTGCAAAAATTAAGTTACCAAAAAAATACTTGCAGCACTGTCACATTTTGAGAACAGATAAGAAGAACTTATTGTTACTTTTGCTCCCAAGCTGACCCCGCGAGAGAAAATTGGATTTGAAGTTATCCATATTTCAATTAAAAAGACGCTTCATGTCAGTTCAAAACAAAATGGCGCCCGTTTTTAGCATACGTTTACGAGATTTGAAATTAATTTTCTCGAGAATGCTTGAGAATTTCATCGCGGGGTCACTTGGGCAAGTGAACTAGAGTGAGATGTTTCAAATAGCATTTAAAATGTTACGGTGCTATGAGTAGTTTTTTGGTAAATATTTTTTGCACTTATTGCTCAAACGTTGAGCGGAATCCGTCTTAAATATTTTGAGAAGACTGACCTCAGGGTTAATTAATTTGGGGAGAACAAACTGGTTGCGACAGAGTGATAAAATTATTGAACCTTGTTTTTCTTATGTGCACAGTTATTAACAAGGGTGTTTGACATAATGCGAGCCAAGAACCCCGAAATGGTAACAGGAGAAAAGAAGAAGTTTGTCATGAAACCACCACAAGTGGTCAGGATAGGAACAAAAAAGACATCATTTGCAAACTTCACAGACATCTGTAAAATGTATGTTGGTGGTGTTTTAACTGCATTAAATGTGGAGAAAAAATTATGATCCTTCAATTATTACCCCGCCGTGAGGACATGGTCTAATAATACCCATTTGTTTCCCTTCATTATTTTTTGTGGTGGTTACTTGCTGTAGACCTCCGGTTTTCACTCGGCCAAGCAAATACTTGTCGTGTCTTCCGCTACACAGGTTAGCACTCATATCTCGAGTGGCTGTAATATATTTTGCACCCTAGGGGAGGGACAACAATGGCGGGGTCCAATGCCCCTGGGGCTTTTCATGTTCTATGGATTAAGAACTATTATGTGATGATGAACCCTTCAACTCTCAGGGGAGTATAGGCTGTTGACAAGTGCTTGCCATTTACACCATCTACATGTATCTCTGTTTCTTGCAATCTTTTCAAAGTAAGCCCAGACAAGCCCAGCTACTCTTCCTTTAATTGTTTGCTTGCTTGTGGTCCATCACATGTAATTCTTCTCAGTCTGCACACGAACAAAGAAAGGGATACCACAAAACATAGGAAGCTTATATTAGTTTATCAACAACTAGATGTACATGTATCTCCTTTAATATTCTCACATTTTGTTTACTTCACAGCTTACATAGACAGCCAAAACATCTTTTAGCATTTCTGCTGGCAGAGTTAGGAACAAGGTATTTGTTGCTTGTATATGTACACATAAAACTCTCTTACAGAGTTACTCTTGTACTGGGGTCTGCCTAGAAAATGAAAACCAGAAATAATTTAAATTTAAAATTTATTGAACTTCCACTGAGTACAAAACAAATAATCAAATAAAAACAGTTAGTTGAAAATATATAGAGGATATTACATGGCAGTGCAAAGATAGGAATTTTATTTTCAGGTGGTAAAATAATAATCATTGGTTTTTACCACTGAAATATTGGTTTTCCAGTTTATTATATACGCAAGAATATTTTTGCACAAGCAACTGTCAGTGTAAAAGCGGGAAATGACATCAGTGATATCCTCACTAGTGAGGATATGGAAAATACGCCACTCGAGTCCCCGATGTAGTTTTGTATGAACTTTACGAGTGGTCTATTTTTCACTAAAACACTCTTGTCTATAGGATAAAAAAGAGTATTGTATAAGAGAATGAATGAACAATTCCAACTTAGGCAAATATTTCTGCATTGCAATGTAAAGCAGTTTTGATTGTCTATGAGGCCCATTCCCCTTACCATAGCAAACATTCACCATAGTAAACAGATTAACTCTGGAGCTTCAATGAGCACATAGGTCAATATCGGTCAATCCTCTTTGTTGTGGTGAAAGAGTCAAAAAAATGAAGTGCTGATGTGAAATGAAACTAAATGATCTCAGGAATGCAAAAAAAAAGGTGGTCAATGAAGGAATACCAGGTAAAGGTGTTCTTAATTCAGAGTTTGATAGAGTCCCAGCTATGTTTGTCTGACATTATAGTTTACCTCCCTGTTACTCAGTGGTCAGAGCATCCAAAATTGTGTGTGGAAGGGCAAAGGTTTGAAACGGGCTGTACGTAAATACTGTTCACTTAAGTCTTGCATGTGGCAAGTGTTTAACTGTATATTTGTAATATGTTTCTAGCGGTTCCATTGACGGGAACAATCAACTCATCATCAAAGGACGTTTCCAACAAAAACAGATTGAAAATGTGCTTAGAAGATATATTAGTAAGTTAATCTACAATATTGAAAATACAATGTAGCTTTCCGATAACCTGTTGGTTTATGTAGAGCTGTGTGATCAGGGCCGTAGCCAGGATGAGGCAAACCGAGGCACTTGCCTCAGTCATTTTTTTCGTTTTCTCAGTCATTTATTTCGTTTAACACCCTAAATACCTACGAAGAGAATTTAACCATGGACATTGCCTCAGTCATAATTTTAACCATAAACATTGCCTCAGTCATAATTTTTTTCTGGCTACTGCCCTGGTGATGCTATACAAGTGGCTGCACAAGCTTAATAATTATGTACTGCGGCCATGTGTACATGTTCATCTTTGTAAGGCAATTTAGTGGTGTACAGTCTATGTAGAGTGATTTATTTTTGTGCAGGGGAGATTTAAGTGGTGTCTGTTTGAGCAGGGCAACTTAGTGCTGCTGCAGTGTTATTTATTGCTGGATAAGCTGGTGTAGTGCTATGTGGGGTTGTATAGTGTTTGTGTGTTGCATTGGAGGGTCTTATATAAACAGTGACCACTACTTTTATCTTTTCTAAGAAGCAAACAGTTTTTCAAGAGCAAGGCTCAAAGAAAACTGTGACCTTTAAGAAACGTAATTTCCTTGGACAAATATCCAATCGTTTTCTGAAACCGCATGGAGGTTCTTATACTTATTATCATTTATTTATATTTTTCCACAAGGGCACGCTGTTTGGGAGCTATCAAGCTGTTGAAATTCAGTCAATTAAGTGGCTTTGTTGGCTATGTTAAAATCTGGCAAGGTTGTGCAGAAACTGAATGTGTAAATGTAAAACGTGGAAATCAAAACTGGAGAATATTGCCTAACAGTAGACATCCCTCAGTTTCAGTTGGGGGAAATTGCCTGACACTTATTGATTAGTGGCAAATAAGGGAAAATATTTGACATTTTGTAAGTAGGAATATTTAGTGTTACAACCACTTACATAAATACACACAGTACATCCTTCTAACAGTCTGTTTTCTATATTTTCCCAACAGAGGAGTATGTGACGTGTCACACATGTCGGTCACCAGACACCATTCTTCAGAAAGAAACTAGGTTGTTTTTCATTCAGTGTGAAACGTGTGGATCAAGACGATCAGTTGCGAGTATCAAATCAGGTTTCCAGGCTATTACAGGCAAGAGAGCACAGCTGAAGAGTAAGCAACAGTAGCAATCCCCCTCTGCTGCTGTTAAATTTGCTTGTGGATCTAAATCACTTCATTTGACTGGCTTATGGAACTGGCCCGTTGAATGTACTGTGGAACGAAATGACTGAGCATGAAGCATGAAAGGCAACTTGTAAAGAGAGTGAAGGTTGATGCAGGCAAACTGTTATTTTTAGAAAATTAAAACTGGAACTACATAAAACAAGGGCACTTATTTAGGACTTGTGAAAGTTGTGTTTAGAGGAAGGTGTACATGTACAAACATTTAAATTTTCACTCAGTCATAAGGATACACTTGTATCAAGTGCCAGTGTTGTCAGATTTGCTGAAAAAAATGTACATCTTTATCTTGAAGTGTATAAAAAGGAAATGTATCTTTGTTACATCCAGGCTATTTTTAAGAAGCTTCAAATCAGTGATCTATTGGGTGCCCTAACTCTTTCCCTCAAAACTACAAAAGTTCGAAACTTCTTTGTGAAGTAGTCTACGAACAGTCCTTCCATCTGCTCAGGGATAGCTGACCAAGAAAAACATGCATGCTAACGAAGAAAATTCCCTGCTGTTTGGAAGGCAAAGCAAGGCAATAGATCTTCTTTTTGGGCTCACCTGTTCTAGTTTGACTGTGCCGAGCAGGAGGAGGGACAATTTGTAGTCTACTATTGTGCAGAATTCTGAGAAAACAAACAGTACTATAGGAAAGTACTGTTTATCAATGGCCTTGATTTGAATGGCCACACCTATGGCTGATTATTTTGATGGGGCCTTGGTCTGAACCTAGTGCAGTATTATCTTCAATTAAGCCTAATTAAGCCAGCTCCTAGTCTAATGGCTTTGTTTAAACAACCAGCCATAAGTGTTGTCTTCAAACACTTGATAGTTATGGAACCAGACTTGGCTGTGGGAGTACAAGGGTTAACATTTTTTGTAAAAGTCAAATTTTTGGTCAGGAGTATAATCCCACTCATGGCAACAAATTTTCTGCCCCCTTACGTTTGCTTATTAATTTAGAGCAACTATTTTGACTCAGTTTAAAACCAGACAAACCAATGGTGACTATCTTCTCTAATATGTAACCAATCTTGTGAGAATAAATAAATAAAGCGAAACTTAGTGAACTCTTACTGCCTTAGGTTGTATTACATTGCATGAAACTTTGCAGTGTAATGCCTTACTGAAAACAACGTTGCTGATAGACAAGCTGCAGAAACTTTTGCAACGTTTTCAGCTACTTTTCTCACTGTTACTTTGTCTGGTGCAAGTATTGCTAGCGTTCTAGATAAGAGGGGGTCTCAGGTCAGCTGGGCCTCTTTCCCAACACGTTAACTTCTAAGCTTAAGAAGATTTAGAGAAACCCATGCCTATTGGTCCCTTAAAATTCCTCATTGACTCCCTGCAGTGTTTCATACTGTCCTGAATCTTATTAAGGTGTTGCAAGACAAGTGGGGATCTGCCACTGCACAGTGTAGATGGCCTGTTCTAGGCTCCAAGATAGTAGGAACAGTGAAGTATTAAAAGAGGGCCCCCGTTCTCTCCAGATTCCACATGTCTTTAATTAGTGCTCCCTTTCTAATTTTGTCATCCCTACTATGAGACACTGGATTACGGTGGAGGTTAGATTGCAAAACAGTTGCTTTTTTTCTCCCCAGTCCCACTCTCTGTAGTCACAGTGGGCTTTTTGTTCCAAGATTGCACAGGTTCATAGGCCAGAACAGCTCACTGTCTCACAAAGTCGGACTTTTGCAGTCTATACACAGCTCAACTCTACCTCTCTAGCCTCGAAAAGCAAGGTTGTTGTTGAGGACATTGCTATGTCACTCTGCTTGTTGATAGGAGAGGACTAGACAGGAAGGGAGTGTACATTTATTATTACAGTTATTATTTTTATGCGAGTATGAACGTGTCCTTAGAGCAAAAGGTCTGGATAAAATCTTAATATGTGAATGTGTAGACTAGCACTGGAGCAAGCAATACCTTTCCTGTGCAAGGTCACTGCTTTACCACCATAATATTATTGAAGGTTACTGCTTGAAAAGGACCCTGCATGCAGACCTGTCCTATTTTTCTCCTTTGTTGGATAAAACATGTTTGCTGCCAAAGGAATGAAATTGGAGCTGCCTGAATGCAGGCTGCCAAATAAAAATTATCTGGTAAGCTGCATTCAGGCATAGCCTGCATAGTTTCGGCTCATTTCATTCTTGGAGAGAAGAGATTGAATTTATACCTTCCATGTTATTTCACATATATTCCTCTTTCAGTCATTTCTTGTCCATCACATTCCATTCAGAATCCCATCCCAATCCTAGATGAAATGGGACTGGGGTTGCTTGGCATGCTGTGTTTCATCTGCGTTATGAAAGAGACTTCTCCCATGTCCCAATCTCGTTCTCAGGGGCCGCATTCCTTTTGGTCAGTATATCCCACTTCCAGCCATGGTTATTCCAACCCACATCCCACTCTTAAGTTTTTTTATGGTTTCCTGCCTCAATTTTAGCCTCTGCACCTCGCCAATTCTATTTTGAACCCTCTGCTATCAGATAGTCAAACAGGTGCCAATCATGTGAGCAAATGATCACAACGTGTTAGGGCTGTAGTGAGAGAAAGAGCCCATGGAGAACCGGAGGAGACGCCCTTAACAGTCTCACTTACTTTGTTTTGCTCCTTCCCCTTGCCAACTCAACTATCATGAAAGAGACCACCAACAGTCCAGTTGATACACAAATCAGCAATACATTCAAGACAACCTCCACACAACTAGAGTAACGACAAATCCAGTATTTTATTGAAAGGTGTGTCCATTGCATGGTGTTCTTGTAAATGTTGGTGTTCAGACAAGTATAAATATACGTCTACAAGCTTTTGTATGTAACAATGTTTTGGTACTCCTAGATCAACTAGGGCATATAAATTTTAAGTGTTGAAAAATTCCAAAGTCAGCCACATCCTCACGGCAGTATGAGAAAATCGTATCGACGTGTCTGACTGAAAACTGCAAAAATTAAATACACCTAGAAAACTTAAAAAGACAAAAACGTAGCTAAAATAAAAAAATGTGCCTGCTAAGTAATTTATTAACAAGCAGTGTTACATTTCAAAGAAACTGGTCATACCCATAATATCTACTGACCGCTTTTAATTGGAGAACTTTCTTTTCAAGGTACAGAATCTGCGAGATGCAAGACATTTTTCCCCTAAAAGACACTACATTATCATTCTACATTTTTGTTATTAAGTCAATACTTCAGCTTGCACTGCTCTGGTTTGAACAGTTATGAGTTTAACGTCCTATATTTCTTTTAATAATTAAAGGGGCATAGTCACGAGGATTTCGCAGATTTCCGGTCAAAACAGTGCTAAAATTATCGGTAGCTAACTTTATCCATGCCCTACATTGTGTTTGAACATTAAAAGGAACATATTAACTTAATTTCATTAATAGAAAACAAACCATGACCATTTAATGTCGATTTAATGTCTACACGCTGAAAGAGTTTGAAAAGTTTAGCCTAATTTTTTCAAATTGCAATCCATTTCCATCCGTGCCATCCGTAGCAACAGACGACAGAAAATAGTCTCAGGGAAGTAATATAGTCTTTGGTAACAAAACTAGACCATTATTTGTAGGCGTTCATTGATGTGAGGACATATTTTTGATTTTTAAAGTGAACTAAAATAGCGTGACTATGCCCCTTTAAGTATTAACTATTAAATACAGTACTATTCATCTTCTCTCATAAAATGATTGGCAACGCCTAATGCTCCACCAATACCAAAGCGGACAAAGTTGTCACCGATCAACGGCCCAACTGCAAACAAACTAGGTTCCTTTACACATTCATAAGTAAAGGGGTTGATGTCGATAGGATTCTCTTTGCTGTCAATTGGCTTTGTAGGCTTTACTCCAAGTGCTTTGACTCCATGTAAGAAAGACAGATCAGGCATTGCACCGATCAAGACAAAAACGTTTGAAACTTTTTGCTTGAACAGAGTGCTGTCAGCCTTTCTCAAAATGCACTCCTTGTCTTTACGGATCTCCACCAGGCTAGTCTTAGTGTGAGCTGTGTACATACCATCTCTACCATATGCTGTTGTCACATCTCCCTTTATCATCTGACCCACTTTATAATACTCTGGATACACCACGCCCGGGAGCTGATTGTAAATGATTTTAGAATCATTTGCATGTCTGCGGACGACATGGACAACAGGAATGCCCTTGTTACGTAGAGCTAGCACACAATCTGCAGCCGACAGGCCAGCGCCAACAACTAGACAAGGCTCCATTGCAGGCGGAGGATCAGGAAGCTCACTTAAGTACTTGTCGATGACATCCATTTTGTGGTAAACAAAAGGAAGGTTTTCACCAGGAATGCCCAGTGACTTTGGAATTCTGTTTCCAGTGGCAAGAACAACATTGTATGCATGTACAACAAAAAGTTCAGGAACACCAGCAAAAGTTCCTCTGACCCCTCTGATCTCCCAACAGCCTTCTCTATTAGTGTTTGACAGGCGACAGTGGCATGAACCAGTGCAATCAGCTTGAAGCATGCGCTTGACAGACAACACCTTGGCATCATTCCAAAAGTTTGATGCAATGTTAGTATCATTGACAAAGTCCTTGTAGTATTCAGCAATATGGCTGGTTGTGGCACGATCATAACTGTACCCATCACTTTTCACACCATTGGTAACGAGGTTGCATGGCTTTCTTACAGTGGAAGACCTGTGAGCCCTCAGCCAGTCTTGAAAGTTACAGCCCGGTAGCTCCAGCCAGTTGTTAAGACTCAGAGTCAGCTGCGAGCCCTGCATGTTATGCCAGGATCCTCCCGGAGGGCCACTGCCCAGAACCAGATGTTTAATAGCTCTGCTTTTGTTGTGATGCCATTTGAGACAAGATTCCTGGTCTTTTCCAAGATCGGCATTTGGGTGTAACAGCTGGTCAAACAACAAGGCAACAGGATTGACAGAACGTCCTTCCAAGCCTTCACTCAAGTACTCTAAGTCCTGAAAGTTTTTGAAAGAAAAACCCAACATGAGCAACTGGCAAGCATTCACTGTCATGCTTTGTCAAATAAATAAATGGTTGGTCCCTGTTCCAGACTCCTCGGTTCCCTGACTGAACGAGCCATAAGGCCTTTTATAGCAAGTGGGCTGAGTGTGCAAACAGGCCATACCTTTCTTTGAGTACCACAAACTAAACTGTCTACTAATGAACCCAGTTTTGCATTTTAGCCAGTGTTTGAAAAGGTCACACTAACCGGCAGTGGCACTGGCAGTGGCTAAGTCCATTTTTAGCCCTGCTCTCTTGCATATTTTTCTGCTGTCCAATGATACAGATTTTTTGGACACAATAATCGCTTGTCAGATAATTATTTTTATCCTTGAGGACTCCACAAATAATAAAAGCAATTAACAATATTCAGTAACAAGACAATATTCACTTACATTGTCCAGCAATGATTTTCCACGTTGTTTGCAAAGTTTCTGGTCAAGGATGGTATTTGGATGCTGGTGTGGAATGTAGTAAGGTATATTTCCAGATAAAATATAGGACAAACTCAATGCATTTGGGCCATTTCCTACAAAAGTAAAAGCACCACAATAAATTATTCAAACACCAAGATAAGTAGGATATCATGTATACATTCAGTCCTGAAAGACAAGAAATGGCCACTGTCTCTATTTTCTTTAGTTTTAAGTTCTGTGACACAACTTCACTGCCCAGGATGGTAAAACATTTTCGGAAGACATACAGTAAACCATGCAATGTTTTGCTCAAAGTGAGCACATGCATTCATAAACTAGGTTGTGCAGCCTATCTTCAAGAGAATCAGAGTGTTACAATGATTAATATTAACTCAAATGTCTCCAATTTTAAACTTGTTTCCCATTTCTCTATGCCGAACAGGAGCATTTAAATCAGGACACAATTTTCAGTGTATTACAAGTTCAAGGAATATTAGCTGTAGCCTCCTATAACCCAAAGGATGTTGGTGTAATTGGCTATTTGAATGGTGGCATATGCAAATTTGATGAATGTTTTCAATAGCAAAAATTTGCAACAGTTTATGCAAGTGAGCTCCCCCTTCTCCTTTTCAACATTGTTTTTGATACAAAAATGTTTTACTCTGGTCAACACTGAATGGAGGAACGGGGTGTTTCAAGGAATTGTAACCCAGATTGTAGGTAAACGTTACGTGAACCACAAATTTTTTGTCACATTCACTTATGCTTGCAATCAACTGTGACATCATTTACCCACGGCCAGTAGCATAATGTTTCAAGGTAGATGTCAAAAAAAAGTAAACTTAAAAAAAAAAACAAATGCACAAAGCTTAACTAAGATATATAGATTTAAAGAAAAAAGCTGAGAAGGGTTCAAGGCTTTCAAAGTAAGAAAAAAACATTAACATATTCATGGATACAAATTAAGAGGTGTTTTAATTAATGTAAGTGTGAATCTTGGACCCTGGTTTCACATACTGTAGGCTCGATTACCAGCCGCTGTTCGGGAAATGAGCCCGCGCTCCTCCCGGACTCGAGAGAGCGGCGGAAATCGAACCTGGGTTTCACATGAATGAACGCCATGTTATGATTCTAAAAACAACTGAACGATACATTAAACTTCAGCTCACCTATTACCACAACCTCGTATTCGTCGTCGTAGGGAAATAAAGACATTTGAGTGACAGCTTCAACTTCAGAGCAAACTGTGTATGTGATAATAAAAATAAATTACCGGTAAATAATATTGATGTTTTAGAAAAGCGCTCAGGTCGTAAATTTCCAGTTCTTTTCGGTGAGGAAGCTGAAAACCCACAACTTACGGGCGAAATGTAGTGATAAAAAAATTACAACCTTTTAAGAGGATCAAATAAATATATAAACATGACAACACCCAAGAGAAGAGACATCGTACTTCGATTGGCGAGCATGACTTTGCAAAATTTATGTCTTGCAATGAGCGGTCAGCTGGGAATATAAATAAGTTGTCCTGAAATTAAAACTATTTTCTTTCAGTTTCGAAGCTCTTTTCAAAGCAAACTAAGTCTTTTTCGTTTTGAATTTTTAAAAGGTTCTAGAACGCTTCAAATACGAACATCACGCTCTGAAAGTTGTCGCCTTCAAGATGAAGAATTTTATAGCGGGCAGAATAATGTCGAGCCTTATATTAAGCTAGATGTACGTGTGATTTATCGCTAGAGAGACAGCGAATTAATAATTGATTGTCACTACTACAGCTTAAAGAACATAATTTCTTAAAGACCTCAAAACATGAAACCCTTGAATTGACGATGAATTAAAGCGCATTGAAATGTGCAGGAGCCCTTTGCAATAGCCGTAAGCGGTTTTCAGTTGAATTCGAGAGCTTGGAGGCCCTGTTGGAGGCTATTATAGGAGAGTTTGTTGTGCGCCTACGGAGTTTTGAAATGAGTACTAGCAAATATAATGTTAAGCTTAACTCTAGGGGCGAAATCTCTCGACGGAAAGTTAACAATATTAGGCTTTTTAATACATTACTTTGAAGCTTGAAGGAGTTTACATACGTCGCCCTTCTTAAGCCTATATAATCTTATTTTAGGCTCGATTTAAGCGACGTTTATTACGTTAAGATATAGGTACCCACACACACAACTTTAAGCTCAAAAGCAGCTTTTGGCAACACTTACCTGTCTTTTTCACTCAAATACACCGGTATCAGAAAGCACGTAAAGCTTTCACAAGCTAATACAAAGTGATCGTTGAATTTGTTGTTTATAACAGTGAGAAAACAAGCTATGCTAAGTCAGATTAAGTGCATGTTCAGTAAACAGCCGCTATGATTTGCTACACAAGCAATAACTTTGTGTTTTACCCGCCTCATACCTCGACTTGTTCAAGTTGCAAGCTTCGACGTCACGGCCACAGTAGTAAGAGGATAATCATACTTCGCGCCGACCCCTTTATATGGACTGACTGCCTCGAATTCTTGTCACGACTTCTATTGTCACCGGTTTGAGTCACGTGTTGGGATTTTACTTTGAAATTATTCCCAGCACACAAAACGTCGTAATAAACAAAGGAAACGTTGAACTTTGAACTCGAACGCTACTTGTTTTAAAGCTTTTCGTTATCTTTCCTCAGCTAGCGAAAATTTTCAAGTTTGCAAATTTCACGGTTTTGCTCTGTACCTCGTTCCCAATACCCTGCGAACGAAGATTGACAAGTTTCCGTGATGTCAGTCCTGATACCTAAATCGATATCACGCTTTTCCTAAAATACAAGAAATCATTTTCCTCGCTAGCTTAGCAACAATAAGCTTCATTATCTTGCATTGTCACAATGGGAGCAAAAGAGTTCATATTGTGCACTGGAAGTATGGAACAGCGAGAACAGGCAGGTGAATTGCTTTTTCTCAGCATGACGCCAACCTCCAGTACCTCCCCTGAGAGACTAACTCTCCTCGCAATTGTACCAGGATAACCTTTTTTTTCAGTCAATCAATTGCACCTCCTCTAGGTGACCGAACTTTCTCGACATTTTGGGTGGACGGTTACGAGAGTTGAGATTCATATTTATTATTTACCGATTTGTGACCTCATCCAGCCAAGTGTTTTTCCGGACTGCAAAATCTGACTGGGAGCAAGAAAGGGTCCGATGGGAAAGAGGAGAAAAATGAAGAAAATAACCGTTTGAAATTTTAAAAGCTGGTCGTTGGTCGCATTAAAAAGGTGATCGGATTATTAGTAACAAGATTTTCGGGTAGGAAAATAACTGAGGTTTTGTTTGGACCAACAAAAAAGTGCTCGTATGGCAAAGGATGCCCGTAAGGCGGGGTGCCATTTCAGTATTGACGATGGCACAGATCAGCATGTGCAGGCGCCAGACATTGAACTTATGACTAAATTCACACCTCAATCCACTTTTCGCCCGAAGAATGAGCTTGCTATCGGATATTTTTAACCATCGATTAAATACGTGGGAAGTATAATGAATTGAATTTGCGTTTCTACTTCAGCGACCGCAAATGTAAATCCGATTGGCTAAAACAAGCATGCGGCAAGCATGTCTGAATTACCTTGGAAGTCCGCGGCAAGGCACAATCTAACCATGTCGGAGATTCAGCGTTTCCAAAAGTCACCGTTTAAACCCATGCATACACCTAAGAGCTTTCACCCGTACACACTGAAATGCATGGGGGATGTGGGCTGGGTTTAGGAGTACTGCTGTAGATCACCTTTAAGAGGGTAGCAAAGGGTTGTTTATTGTTTTCGTACTTGACGCGTGGTTAGGGCAAAAATCAGTGCGGCAGACGCGTGAAAGTGGGAAGAACGTGATTTGCGAATTTACGAAGGATGCCGACACGTGGATTGTCTTCTGACCTGATCTTGTACATGAAAAGTATACGTGACGCCTGAATTTGGTGAAAAAATATATATGACATTTCACTGAGGTCGCAAACATGTTTGTAACAAATAACGGAATTATTTGTTAGATTGTTTGCTTACTTAACTATGTACTTACGACAAAAATGATGAGTGCTACCTAAAATTACAAATGTACTACATAACAAATGTGCTGCAAATATTTGTAACAATTTGCACTTCAGTATGGCGTTAACCACTGTTAACAAAGCGGAAAGGTTTCTGTCCACAATTCCTTGTTTGTTGTTTCGTGTGTTTGTGCTCTCACAGGAGTAACACTGGTAAATGTTCAGAATTCTTTCAAGTCTTCAGAGTATTAACTCTTGCCTTCAATGACATGATATTATTAACGTT
Source organism: Siderastrea siderea (assembly GCA_964030785.1). NCBI lineage: Eukaryota > Metazoa > Cnidaria > Anthozoa > Scleractinia > Rhizangiidae > Siderastrea > Siderastrea siderea. The sequence goes on from OZ034969.1 coordinate 22,599,872, forward strand.
CTTTAAAGAACGCGAGCTAAAGGAGGAGTGCTAATGTAAATTACTAGTTGAGATATTCTTAGTTTTTGTTAATCTCCAACTCCTACAGACATCCAACCTTTAGTCTGTCATCAACATAGGCTAGAGTTGGGGAATTCGGCCGGGAAAGTTTGTAAACTTTCATGCCTCTATCAGGCTGAGATAAGTGAGCTACTACGTGGTCACGCAATGTTTTTGCTTATCGTTTGGTCAACAGTTCATTTCTTTGTCTTTGAACCAGGCTTTACCTTTACAAATAGGTCTAAAGAGAAGTTTAAACACCGAGGTCTGAACAAGAGGTCTAAACATCTGCTAAATAAATCAATCTAATTTTGATAGGCAGGATTTGGAAAACTCAATATGACTGTCCGGGCTTATTATATATAGTCATTTTAACTCATGGATGTTACTTAGAATGTTATCAACTGCGGGTATTTCAGTGAAGACTAACCTTTACTTTAAACGGCCTGAAAACGTAAATGCGACTATCTTCAGCATATAGCATCCGAGTAAACAGAGCACAGAAAGCGGTGGCGTCTGCTCTTACGGAAGCTCAGTGATATTTCTTAATTTGCCGAGTCATGTACGTCATAACAGTTTTCCTTTTCAGCGACTGCAGGCAAATATCACATGCTCCACTTAAGTGCAAAAACAAAAGGAAAGAATCAATTTACGCCTTTCGGTTTACTGAACCGAGCCCAAGGGAAATGAACTGAACATTTAAAACGTCAATAAAAGCTCATAAGGGCTTTACACCTTTTGCTGTTCATTACGAGAAAATACGCATTCATTTGCGTGAAATGGAAACCAATAGCGCGAAGATACATTCATTAGCGCCAAAGAACGAACATTTGCACGTAACTCAGATTCAATAACGATTTTTGCATTTTAATCAACATTCAGTAACATTAATGGGCATCCTTATGCGTCATTCGGCATACAATAGAGAAAAATCTACTTTCATTTGCGCTAACATTCACGTCGGTAACACCATCTTGAAATTCAATAGAGACAATAGACATAAACCATTTATTAACATTTTTATCACACTGTTTGCAATTCAATGGCAGTCCTGGACAGCGTTAGTGTGGATAAGACAAATATTAATGCGCTTGTATAAACAATTGAGCGTTCTTTACATTCAATATACAAAAATCGATTTTCAATTGAACAGTACAATTTCAAAAATTACTTTTTTCTGGCCCAGGCGAGGACAGATCTGGATCCCGACGAGACGGTGATCTTTATGTATCGGATCGCCGGCCCACCGAAACCCGGCCATTTCCGCCTCAAACACAGAGCTTAATTAAAATGCTTCTCCCCTACAGTCAGTCCTTCCCTATACATCGCATACTTGTCCAATACTCCGACAAATTTATGCATAGCATTGTTAAATTTCTTATTGTTTTGCTTCATTCTTTATTGTTATGCTTTTGTACAGTACTGTTATGTGAAGTGAATACAATACAATGCCATGCATAAATTTGTCGGAGCATTGGACAACCCTCAAACATCGCGGAGCACGCAATAAGCTGTCTTAAAGCAGGAATCAAGGCCGACATCTCGCGTCTGGAAATTCAAAGACGTATGGATAACAGAGATGAGAATCCCACTGGGGGGAGTTTTGAACACAACAACTGTTGAAATGGTCTGTTAGGGGGACTAGCGTACCGACCAGCAACAAAACTGAAGACTAACTTTCTTCTTTTAAGATTGACTTTTTAATGCAACTGATAATTTTACAGTACAGAGGCTAACTTAGAATCACTCAAGAACTATCGCTCTCATTTTTAACCGGCCGTCGCCATGATGGCGACCGCCGGTTCATAAGCTGGACACGGTTTTTCCTGAAGGCAAAGTTGGCTTAACATACGAAAAAAGTGCTGTAAAGCTTGTGGTACGGGTACTCAAGAGCGGTACTGTCTTATATAAAACGCACGCGCATATTAGTCTTCTGAATGTTACCTTCCTATGTTTTTGTCTTTTAATTTACAGTATTTAAGATATGAACGGCGAAGGGTTGTTTAAGTTTGGGGTTTTTTGTATTTGTCTTGTATAACGCATGTGCAATTGAGTAAAGGAGCTAATAGGATTGAATGTCTTGTCTGATCTAGTTAGTGGTTATGGTGAAAATTTTTTTAGCGCAGGAGTTTTTTTATTGGGATTGACATTTTGAGGGGTGTAAAAATGTGGGAGTCAGAAGGATTTGTGAATGTCAGGAGCATATCACGCTTCTGTGAATGTGATTTGCTTTGAAAGTTGCGTTTTGTATAGGAGCGGCGTAATATTGTGCTGCGTGAGAGGCGGTTTCCCTTGGCGTTTTATGGGGGGGGGGGGGGGGTGGTTTGCGAAGTGGATTTTGTAAGGTTTCTGATTGGCTAACTTGTATTTTGCAGCGGACAAAAAGGACAGTTGCGTTTTGCCGGCGTGGGCTAGGAAGAGAAGGAATTGGTACTAGTATGATGATGCCACATTAGTTGATTGCACCATCAGTACATGATAGTTCTTGTGAACGGAGAGAGATGAGTGTTTATTTGAGGCGAGAAGTTGATACGAAGGAATCGTCATTAATAAGGAGATTAATTAATAAGGCAGGTGTTAGGAGTCTTTTTGCATTGAAAGAACGAAAATATCTTAATATTATCGACGGATTTGTGTGGTTTGCGTGTGGTGTTCGCTAAAGGCTACGAGCAGTCTCACTTTCCGTTCAGAGATAGTGAAGGAAAAGAAAAACAGGCGAGTGAGCGCGAAATCGATTGCGGCTCGACAGGCGCGTTAGCTTTCAAAGACGTGGGCGACTTTCGTCCCCGCTCGCTTGTTTACTTTTGCAAGGGATTACCGGGTTAGCAAACCGGATTTAAACATCACGTCATGAGATATGCCTTGACGTGCCCCATACTCTGACGATCTGCTCGAGCTCGTGTTTATCAAGCGTTATATTTTGATTCTACTGCTATGTTCACTGTTTGTATTTAAGGTCTAGGCACAACAGTAAATACTTCGTCGTCCCTGTGTGAGCATTCTCAGTTGTGGACGAATTCATATCGACATTCAACGTTTGAGTGAATTTGCGTTTTTCAGCACAAATAAAGCGATAAGAAAGATAAGCCGAGTCATCAGAGTTTAAACATTACGTCATCCAGTACCGCTATAGCCAAAATATTGTGTCACACAATCACACTTTTCGTCACGCCGGTTCGTAAAAATAGAGGATCGCGCTAACATTTGTGAAACCTAGGGGTGGGGAGGGTCAGAATGGCCGGTTAAAATGCCCAGTGGGCTTTTACCCGTCAAACGCAAATTAAAGCTGACGCAATGTCCTGCGCAGAAGATCCATTACGATAATACGCAAGCGCACGATGATGATTAGCCTAAAAACCTTCGAGCAACTACGTAGATACAAAATCTACTTTACGCTAAATTTTCAGTATCGTTCTCGCGGTATCTGGTCAAAAGAAAGTAACAAGAGCAATATAAAAATTACAAGGAACGATTCTATCGATTTAAATTTAACACATTCTACTTAAATACAAGTGAAATCGCAAGCTGAATATTATTACATAACAGTAAGCTACACGTAAACTAATTTTAGAACAAAGGCTTCTTCTCCGGATTTAAGGTCCGCCTTTTTCAATAAATTAAAAATGTAAGTGATCACAACCTTGGAGAACAAAATTAACATGCACAACAGAACTTGACATAACACCACTAACAATAGACTATTTGTCTTGTTTAACACTTGCAAATTAAAGTTTCCCTTTAAAAACAAACCGACTAGAAGCAATGACTACCAAGAATATTAAATGGTACGAATTCAGCAGGAAACACGAAGAGATTGCCCCTAAAATGCTAAAAGTAAGATAGAAAAGTTATTTCCAGGAAAACAATCACGAATGTTTAACCTTAAGGTCAAAACCAAAACAAGGAAATTGATGTACTGTACAAAAACAATTGAACATTTCATCAAATAAGGATTAATTTCCTAGCAACGTGTAAATAAACATTGGAAAACATCTGTTTCGCGCGAAAATCGGGTTAAGTGGAAAACGTGGAGTGCGGAGTGCGGAGTGCGGAGTGTGGAAAACGCGGAGTGTAGAAAATGCGGAGTGTGGAAAATGCGGAGTGTAGAAAATGCGGAGTGTAGAAAATGCGGAGTGTGGAAAACGCGGAGTGTGGAAAATGCGGAGTGTGGAAAACGCGGAGTGCTAAAGAAAAATATATAAAAAGGTTATAAAAAGGTCAAAAGAAAAAAAGGTAATATCGCCACACGTACTCAATTATATTAGGTATAACACCCTATATAGCTCCCCTGCCCACTGTACAGACCCTGGAAAGGGCAAACTGCTCTTAACAAAATGAAAAATCACAAAATTTATTTTTTGGCTTATTTTCAAAATCGCGAAATTAAGTACTCGTAAACACGTCTTTCGAATTCTATAGAAATAAAGTACACGTGAAAATTAATGAAAATTAATGAACATAAAAAGCTTGTATGGAGAAGGAAATTGAAAAATAATCCTTAATTCCGCTATATTCTTGGTAAGATCGTTTTAAATGTTTAATTAAAGGTGATATCTTCACACGGACACAAGTAACAAGGTATAACACTCTATAAAACTCCTTCCTGCATCATTGCATTCTAATGCGCGTAGCATTATTGTGAATTAACGATATTAACAATCAGTCCATGTTCTTTGAAAAAGCGGTGCGTCATTGAGTTTCAGTTTCATTGCTGAATCGTACATTATTTTTTTGTAGCTATGAAAAACAGTAACGAATACTGAGGTAAATAAAACAAACCCACGCGTGTAGCATTACTGTTAATTAACGATATAATAACAATCAGTCCATGTTCTTTTAGCATTTCCTTCTGGCTTTCATCAAGTGAGTGGTAGGTGCTGAAGTCGATATGTACACGTTCATCAAAAACAGGGTTTTTTTGCATGATATGCACAGGTCTGGGATGCATGGTAATAGGTATTGGTAAAGTCTGTGCTGAACACCAACGCCCCTGTGTTGTCGTCCCTGCGTACCTGCCGACGGTCGACGTGCTTGACCACGATGTTGTGTGGTGGCTGACGAAATTTTTCTGCAAAATTGTCACCGCATCCGTAGCACTTCTTCACACTTTTTTTTTCTAAACCGGAAACAACTACTATGGCTTAACCGGGAAAAAAACTACACAACTTCATTTATTTCTCTAGAATTCGAAAGACGTGTTTTACGAGCACTAAATTTCGCGGTTTTGAAAACAAACAAACAAAAAATTATTTTTTCACTTCGTTAAGAGTACTGTGCTTTTCCAGGGTCCGCACAGGGGGCATGGGACAGGAAGGAGTTATATTGGGTCAGCAGCCCATCAGCCATCCTGACTGGGTGTTATACCTACGTGTGGCGATATTACCTTTTTTTTCTTTTAAGCTTTTTATATATTTTTCTTTAACACTCCGCATTTTCCACACTCCGCATTTTCCACACTCAACATTTTCCACACTCCGCATTTTCCACACTCCACATTTTCCCCACTCCGCATTTTCTACACTCCGCATTTTTCACACTCCGCACTCCGCACTCCATACTCCGCGTTTTCCACTTAACCCGAAAATCGTACCAAGGGATAAATATCGAAAACAAAACCAAAAACGAACTGTTGAAAACGTTGCGATCACTAAAAACCTACAATATCTTACTCAAAACTTGTACAATCATTATTCCAAATCAAGCATCACACAACATAAGTATTGATAAAAACTACAATAGATACGATAATTGCAGTTGTTGTAAGACCTTTGGATTGTCAAAACTGATGAATAAAATATGAATGTTCAGAATTTACTACGCGAAGTTTACTCTGAAAAATTCCGTATTTTTATTGTTTAACACAACTGCTCGAAGCTCTGCACATAAACATCGACACTGCGACCGCAGCTACATCTAAAAGTGCGCAGACCTATCTGCAAAGATGTTTGAATAGAGAGATTATTGAAGGGTAAAACTGAAATTCAGAACAAAATAGTTTTTGAAATTGTACTGTTCAATTGAAAATCGTTTTTTGTATATTGAATGTAAAGAACGCTCAATTGTTTGTACAAGCCATTAATATTTGTCTTATCCACACTAACGCTGTCCAGGAATGCTATTGAATTGCAAACAGTGTGATAAAAATGCTAATAAATGGTTTATGCACTTTAATGTTTGTCTATTGTCTCTGTTGACTTTCAAGATGGTGTTAACGATTTGAATGTTAGCGCAAATGAAAGTATATTTTTCTCTTTTGTACGCCGAATGACGCATAAGAATGCCCAAAACTGTTCTTGATTGTTGATTAAAATGCAAAAATCGTTGTTGAATTTGAGTTACGCGCAAATGTTCGTTTTTTGGCGCTTTAATGAATGTATCTTCGCGCTATTGGTTGCCATTTCACGCAAATGAATGCGTATTTTCTCGTAATGAACAGCAAAAGGTGTATTATTAAAAAGGTTTTAAAATCAGGCCACCTGTAAAATAAGAACGGGATTGGACTTACTTTTGGATTGAACCATAGATTGGACTGGTTTACTATTGCGTGGGAATACGTGTAAACAGGAATTAATCAAATGTTATATCATGTATCCATCAAATATCCACATATACAAATGTCGCCGCCGGATTAATTTGGTGAGACTTCAATTTCATTTCACACCATAACCGAGCAAATAGAGGGTACAAAAAGTCACCTGACCACTGAAAAACTGACTTCAGTGCCTCAGGTAGAGACCTTTGTCTACTGGTCCACTGATCTACCATCTACTGAAACCACGATGCGAACAGTGCGTGGATGAATCCCATTTGATCTTACACGTGCACAGGAAACATGTGTAAGATACAAGCAGCAAAAACATGAGGATTACACTGTTTCTGCGATTTTTTGAGAGAATCATTCTCAGACAAATGAACGATCCACATGCCTCCTAGAGGCCTGGGGGTTACATGTATCACCACTTTCCCCAACATGAAGCGACAAGAGGTATTCTTCTCCGAATGGGTGGCTAGTTCCTCGCCTGGTTACTTTCGTTTTGTTTGGTTTCCTTGACCAAGAGAGGATGAAGGGAGAAAGCGAATCCTCCATAAATGGGCCTTTTCCGATGAAAATTATTTGAAATCTATTTTTGGTTCTGTGTCATACTGCGTTGGCTTATTTAAGAACGACACCTTATTGGTCATTTAAAATGACGTCATGTAATTTTAGATTGTTGACATGCCAACAACAGATTAAAAAACCTTCGCGACTTGGATGCGAACTAAAAATACATTTCAAATAATTATCATGAGGCACAGGGGTTCACTCTCTTACTTCATCCTCTCTTGCCTTAACTTTTAAATGGGAAAGCCTCCAGGGAATGTATCAGTATTATTGTTTCCCGCCTTTTTGTCGCTAAAGAAAACGGAGCTTATCGCCGTCCTCAAGGAGCTAAAGATGGTATCATTAATTAACATTAATGTATAGTTTTTTAAGTTGTGTCATCAACAATTATCATCACAGAAGAAAATAAGTTATTTTGTCAAAATTGACATATTAAGAAACAGAAAAAAAATGAAAGCTGATGTAGTTAGCAGTATTTTCTCCTGCGTTGAAATAATATGACTGTACTTTTCGACCAAGACAGTGCCTTCCTCGCCAAAGAAAGGATGTTTTATCAAAAGACACGTGCAGCTGCCCAGTTTGGCATGTTTGTAGTTGTTTTGGGGATTATGCAAAACATAAAAAGAATTCAGTTTCCACAAACATTTTAGGTAAAAGGAAACGACAATAGTTCATTAATTCCGATGGACTGTCAGTTCCATCGCGTCAGAAATCGGAGGTCTGTGGAAACTGCGCGAGTTGCTTCCCAAACTTGACATGTTTGAGGCCAAATTTATATACGTGTATTTTGGTTAAGTAGTACGCCAAGCTTTATTCAAATCTCGGGAAAAAAAAGTCGAAAATAAATTCGTGAGTCCACGCCTCAACGCACAAACTCTGCCAGTGTAATGAACAGTCTTTATATTTTTTCCGTCGAGGTTTATCGATGTATCAATGGGCCTGAGCTTGGCTACCGAACCTCAGAAAAGGGCGAATTCAGTTTTCTATTCTTAGCACAATGGTTTTATTCAGAAAAGGGTGTTAGTTTAATGGCAGTACGGCATACACTGCTCATCCACTGCAAGCCTGCATACAAAATTTACTGAATTTGGAACCGGTTACAATATTTTAAATTACGTGTTTTGGTTCTTATGCGAAAAGGTTTATCTTGGTATTAAACAACTGAAATTGGTAATACAACGAAATCAGTTCTTGAAAAGCGGCTTTGGGCGTGGCCAGTATTCTGCACGAATAGATTTAAAGACACCAGTGAACGGGATTGCCGAGAGCTGTATATTTATTTACCAGATGCATTTTGAATAAAACATGTAGGATGCAGGATATTTGGCTTCTCGGGTATGGCTGCGCAATGTTCATTTATCAACTGAGCGTTTCCAGACTCTTAAAACTGAAACCTTCGCGTTGAAATAGATCACTGAAAATAAAAATGCCATGTACCGGCTCCTCTCTGTTGCTTTTTCGATTATGTAGCCTTGTATAAGTATCTCCGATTTTTTTTGTAGTTGTGTATAATAACACACTAATTCAATTAACTCAGACCGGAGGCTTCATTGTAATTAACCGGTATCTCTAAAACAAAGCCTCTTGGTTAATAAATAGCACGTCATCCTACAGTTTCAAAATTTCAAAAAATTAAGCCGCGCCTTTCTACCGTTACATTGAAGGAACACACAGTACGTGCTCAACAACTTATTCTTATAACGCAACTTGCATGCAATTTTAATTCAAAAGCTTGGAGCAAGGCCAGCTTAAGAAAGAAGGCAGTCTATAGATATCGCGGTGACTGATTTCTCTAGCAAACTAGAAAGATGATGTATGTAATCAGATGGTTGTAGTAATACTAACAAATTCATCAAACTGTAATAGGGTACCAAACGGTTGCTATAGTCTACATGCCAGTATATTTGCCTGCAGTGCGGGAGAGGAGAACAGTTCACTAAACCAAATGCTAACAGCCTTAGAAATATAACACTCGTGAACCGTTTTTTATAAATTGAGTTAATATCATTTTACTTACCTAATCCTCAGTAGAATCGGTTTAGTGATAGTAGCTCCCCCACGGCTTCTCTGTTTCAACCGACCCTCCTTGTTGGCTTCAGATCAACTGTATACCACTAAAAGCAAACGGTCTACATTTTAAGCGCTTGAAATAGGCTCCAGGCCAACATTTAACAAGCCTCAACACAAAAGAAGCCTCACGATACCCATAACAAGCTGCCAACTGCAGCAGGTGGAACACTGGTACCGGTGACGCCCGCGCGCGCTTTCCAGCGGTCATCTACTAAGATGTTTTATCGACGCTCCCGATTCATATTTTTTCGTATTCTTTTACAGATGTTTTTTGAATTGTACGGGAAAATGATAGAGAAGAAGGAAACCTCCTGTCACTGACTCTATCGTTGTGAAGAAGGAACTGGATCCCGATTCAAGGCCTTGTTTTCGAATTTTAGGGAGATAGAGTGAAGACGATAAAATCTGCTGTTACAGACTCTGCAGGGTAAAGAAGGAAACTCTCGATTAATTTTTTTATGGTCCATCTTATTCTTTCTATAGAAGTTTTTTTGAATTTTAGGGGAAATGATAGAGAAAGAAGAATCTGCCGTTACACTGGGACTCTACAGTTGTGAAGAAGGAGGCTCCCGATTTATAGGCTTTCGTATTCTCAGTTTTGCTGACTGGTTTCGAATTTTAGGGGGGAAATGAAGAAAGCAAATGCTGTTTCAAACTCTACAGTTGTGAAGAAGGAAGAATGGACAACGCACAAAGCTAATCTGCATAACTGAACAAACTTTTGTTTATACATCTATAGTTGAAGTTACTCGTTTGCTTTTGGTGGTAATTTTATCTGCTTTGTTTCCTCCTTTTCGCCTGGAGTTGGCATCCCCCGTTTTTAAACAACCCGTCAGTTGATTAAATTCAAACATTTATGCCCATTTTTTTTTCATATTTCAGTCAGTTCAGCAATAAGCATGTAAAAAACGCAATACTGAATACCAAGATTCTCTCTGGAGATTCATGAACTGTTTCAGTTGTTTGAGACTAATTTTTTAAGCATGTCATGCCGTCTTTTGCTCCCCTCCTCCCCACTCATACAGAACTTGAGTCCAGAGTCCATTCTTTCCATTTCCCCATCAGACATAACAATCAGGATTAGAATACACGTGTCTTTCACGTGTTAAGTCGATCGAAACGACACGGCAGTGCAGTGTAAATAAGTGTTTCACAGGTCAGTGGGTATTCCCCGGTGAGTGGTAACTTACAATAAAAACGCAATCGGATGACAAACTTTTAGTCGTGGTCATCATCTCTTACATCTGTTGATCGTGAGAAAAGAATGGCGTTTGCCCAAAACCTATCCCCCTTTTTCCAAATTAAATAAAAGGGAGAGTTGCGAGCTCTAATATATTACTTCTTTCTTTGCTTTTTGCTTTGCGAATATGCAAACACTCTAGTCAGATGTATCAGCAAAGACCTTATTAGGCAGCTTTGTGCGGAGACCTACGAAGTATAGAAGGATGACTGGTAAGGAGAAGTACTGTGTTTTATTACTCCACTCTTGCGCCATTTTACCATATAAGTTCACGAAAAGGCGTAAAATATTCCACGGTATTACACAGTAAAATCAGTCCGGGCCATAGACATTTCTGTCTATGTGATGACGTCATCAAAATGGCGTCTTGGCGCTTTTCCGTGGAACCTCGGTTTATCTCATTCTTCAGCCCCTCATGTTTTCCCGCCATTGACTAGTCCCATGGGACCCAGTTCACCCACAAAAAGACAAACAGAACTTCACTATTCATGAGTATGAATGGCGTCGGTTGAAATCCTGGAAAGTTATCGTCAGTTCAAGTCGAGTTACCGCGTCTAGTTTGAAGCGTGCAAGAAGTGACCTACTGCCATAAAAATGGAAAATTGAGGTAGGTCAGATTATTTTACGTTTAAAAGAAAAATATAGCAGTAATCATTGGTAAATTTGCTTCAGATCCATCAAAACAGAAGTCATATGCACCGTGGTTCAGTGCATATGCACGGCCTTTATAAATCGCGATCGGGCACCATCTGGCATATTAATGTAGTGTTATGACTTCTGCTACTTATCGACTTTCTGTTCCTAAGTTCGTTGTTTTTACTTTTCAGCTCATGGAGATAGAGCTTTCCCAATTACAATCGTAACAGCTTTGTCCCTTTGATCAAGATACAAAGGACACAGCTAATTAATTTGCGACAAAGCTAAATTTGGCCGGTAAATATTAATCGAGAGAGAGAGAGAGGAGAGAGAGAGAACTCTCAAGCTGTGATACTGTTTGGACGTTTGGACGTTTGGACGTTCTTAGCTTTTTAGAGCCCTTTAAAATCTTTGGGTGTGCTAGCTTTGGGGCAATAAATTAGGTTTTTGGACTAAGTTTGATTGCAAGATTCTTAACCGTAAAAGATTCGCGACAGAACTGCCGCAAAAATTCGCAGCAAAAGCCATCGTCATTTGTCGTCGGGCAATCACTGCAAAAGATTCGCGACAGAACTGCCGCCAAGATTCTCAGCAAATCCATCGTTATTTGTCATCAGGCAATCACCGTAAAAGATTCGCCACAGAAGTGCCCCAAAGATTCGCAGCAAAAGCCATTGTCATTTTTCGTCAGACAATCAGCGCAAAAGATTCGCGACAGAACTGCCGCAAAGATTCGCAGCAAAAGCCATCGTCATTTGTCGTCAGACAATCACCGCAAAAGATTCGCGACAGAACTGCTGCAAAGATTCGCAGGAAAACCCATCGTCATTTGTCGTCGGGCAATCAGTGCAAAAGATTCGCGACAGAAGTGCCGCAAAGATTCGCAGCAAAAGCCATCGTCATTTGTCGTCAGGCAATCACCGTAAAAGATTCGTGACAGAAGCCAGCCAGAAGAAAGTATTAACATGGTGCTAGAAGATTTATGTCCCAGCTAAACCATATTTAAGGTGTTCATCAATAAGCAAAGAGGCTTCTCAAACTTAAGCGTCATGTGTATATTCCACTGTACAAACTTTGTCAGAGAGTCTCGTTGCAAGCTCTGCTTGCGTCATCGTAGATAACAACCGATCCATTTTAAACCTGTAAAATGGAACATCTTAATAAGGTGAGATACAGTTTAAGCCCGCATTGAATTTGAGAAGTATCTTGTGATCCTTTGGGTATCCTAGTCCAACTCGGCGACAGAATGAAGATTTGATTATCATAATTGCGGTTTCAGCGGAAAATCAAGTCTGGTGGCGATAATTAAAAAACATAGTTCTACATAGGCGTGCTTTATGTCTAACGATAAAGCGCAGAAGTTTTCAAACTTTTTGCGTGCGCGAAAATTTCATCCAGCGAAAATGTCCTGTAGAAAATAATCCGCTTAAGTTTGCTCTTTGAATTTCAGATAAACATTACCTTTGGCCAACAATCCATCTTCCTGCCTCCACGAGAGCAATGGATGATGTGCTTTACCCGGCCAGGATGGCATACCGTATGCCATCCTTTCGGTTGCTTTGAGTTACAAACGATGAATTTAGTTTATGAATTAAAAAAAAACAGCAAGTTTCATTCGTCAAACACTGGACAGAAGTACTGCTCGACTTCCAGAGGTTAAGTCTGAGATTAGGACACAAATTCGAGAAAATTGGCGAGCGCGAAACACAAAAGTCGTCAATCAATCCACGAAATTAAACCCTAAGGGTGACGCAAATGAAATTTCTCTTTACATTATCACTACTTGTTCAAACATTCACGTGGCGAGAATAATGGAATTAATCACCAAATTCTCCTTTTAAATAGTTCCACGACAAATGTATGGAAAGCAGTAAGGAGAATATGCATTTTTATATCAGGGCTTTAAGGGTTAACTCCCGACAAAAACTCATCCCACATGGCCACTTTCCATAAAGACTTCATAACAGGCGTTTACGTGCGAACAATAGGCTGTTGCCAGTCTATTGTTTGAGCTCTTCCCCCCGATCACCTCGTGATCAGAAAACGTTGATTGGTAAATTCATACCACGTGATGCAAAACACACCATCTAGCAACAATTTTACAAAGCCGGGCAGGCCAGGCGTTAAAATAACGACAAGGAAACTTGTTACGTTGTAGATATACCCTTTATCGTCAAAAAAAAACAAACAAACAAACAAACAAACAAACAAACAAACAAACAAACACGAGAGGTTGGAAAACCTATCAAGCTCTTAAACGAGCTGAACTTAACGTAACTAATATGCTTAGGTCAACATTTAGTCTCTCAGCAAACATGATCAGAGTTCAAACGGGTGACAGCCACAGGAATCCAACATACAAACATTTGTCATCAGAAAAAGATTAGATATCAAGTACATCACAACAGTGGGAGTCGTGTTAGGCCTGTCCATACTTAACAAATAAAAAAGCCAAAACCGTGCTTTGTTCTGTGATAAAGCACGCAAGGAAGTGACGAGAGCACGAAAGAAGTGTAGGGTGAACACGAGCCGCAGGCGAGTGCTTCTCCCTACTTCTTGAGTGCTCTCGTCACTTCCTTGAGTGCTTTATCACAGAACAAAGCACGGTTTTGGCTTTTTTATTTGTTTTATAATAAAGCTTTGCTCACATTTGTAAAGAAACTGGCTTTTAATTGCAAGAAATCAAGTTTTTTTCACAGCTTGCAAGCGCGCGCAAGAAAGGATTTCAGTTTGCCAGCGCGCGCAGAATGGCGTCACGGGCTACTCCGTGCATCTGTACTCTGATAAGGCACGCTGTTTCAACCAATCAGAGCGCGCGTTATATCGAAACTTTATTATAATTAACAAATAAAAAAGCCAAAACCGTGCTTTGTTCTGTGATAAAGCACGCAAGGAAGTGACGAGAGCACGAAAGAAGTGTAGGGTGAACACGAGCCGCAGGCGAGTGCTTCTCCCCACTTCTTGAGTGCTCTCGTCACTTCCTTGAGTGCTTTATCACAGAACAAAGCACGGTTTTGGCTTTTTTATTTGTTTTATAATAAAGCTTTGCTCACATTTGTAAAGAAACTGGCTTTTATTTGCAAGAAATCAAGTTTTTTTCACAGCTTGCAAGCGCGCGCAAGAAAGGATTTCAGCTTGCCAGCGCGCGCAGAATGGCGTCACGGGCTACTCCGTGCATCTGTACTCTGATAAGGCACGCTGTTTCAACCAATCAGAGCGCGCGTTATATCGAAACTTTATTATAATTTTTAATACTCTACATGGTCAGGTGCTCCTGACATGGTACCGCCAATAAATGAAAGCTTTTCGATAGACTGCGAGCGGTCGACCTATTTATCTCAGATCCTACGCGTGAGTGGAAATGAATAACAGCTTCTCGCTAAAATAGGAGAGGAAAGAGACGCAGTCTAGCTTTTTGATTGTAAAAAAATAAAACCTTGGTATCAGTCAATGTCCGTGGGCGGTTCGGTGGGCGGAAGAGCTCGAACAATACAGACACGATATGCAGGCGATTTCCCTTAATTAGTCTAGGTTCTGTTGCGAGAGGTGCGACAGCGCGTGTGTGCAAAGATATCTGTCGTGTTTTGAATTTTAGATCTCTGTTGGTTTATTTCCAAACGGAAACGTTGCGCTGCGTCTTTGTTCTCTCTGCGCTTCTGTTGTAGCAAGAAGCCCGGTACGAAACTTTGTCGTCTTTACGTACCGTCTTTTATCTGCGAATACTGATAACTCAAGGATAACTCGACTCGTTAATCTCAAATTGGCTCGATTTTTAATTTATTTTACAGAAGAACTGCTCTGCTGCAGCCACTTATTGTCTATTATTGTCCAACCTGCGTCAAGCGCGATGCCAAAATTAGATCTGATTGCCTGGCAAACGAACATTAATATAATTTCATAAGCGGCCATTAGGAAAAGGAAATATCCCCCTTTAGATATGTATCCTCTCCTCTTTAAATATGTACATCTGTCTGTGTTGATAGAGTACTGAAGAAAACGGCGTAACCCGCAATTTGTCGAAAACCGTATTCACAGTTGTCAAGTTTGAATCTACCGATTGACAGAAAAAAAAAACAGCCAGAAAAAACGGGTGCCTAGAAAACTCAACCTCGAAAACTCAGACCTCGAAGGCCCAGACTTCGAAAACTCAGTTTTCGAAAACTCAGTTTTCGAAAACTCAGACCACTAGAACCTCCATTATTAGACTCAGACAGCTAGTCTCGGTGAATTGCAGAATAGTTCATTAATTAATTTTTACAGTCGTGTATATTATCCTCAGTGATAAATTTCACGGGCGTCAACAAAACCCGGAACATCCCGGAACAGGGCAAATTATAACAAAATAAATGGAGAAACTAAGAAAGAAAGAAAGAAAGAAAGAAAGAAATTAAGGAAACAACCAAAAAACAAACAAACAATAAAAACGAAAACAAATTTAAAAAAGAGTATAACAGTAGCAAATAAAACATCTCTTTCCCGTCAATTTTATCACGTGATTTGCTACCGTGATCGTTTCTTTGCCTCCCCCTGAATAACAACAACAACAACAACAACAACAACAACAACAATAATAATAATAATAATAATAATAATAATATATAATAATAATAATAAATATATGGATTACACCACATAGTAACTCAACATTGAGAGTTACCAGATCTGTGACAATTGGAGCGACTAAAAGAGAACGATGACTGATGCATGTTTTGCATGTGCAGGACCTCATTACTAAAGGTCCAATTTTTGTTCTAGGTATATGGAAGGGGTACTCTTAAAATTAGGGTATTATTAAGGGTGAACAATTACAACTTAGGAATTATTTCCAATTTTAAATTGGTGGAAGATTTTTTTAAGAATGGATGCCGCATATCTTGTATTCTGATGTTATTGTTACTGTTGTCACTCGACAAAAATGATGATAATAATAATAATCAATTTATTTAGCGCTAACATTATAACATATTCAAAAGCGCTTTACATTAAGGTGTTTCGATACAGTTTTTTGGGACCATACCTAACTTTTTGAATCGGCTCTTAGACAGTCTTCTCCTTGTCAGGTCAAAGTGAAATTTGCAATACTTGTTGGTTTTGGATTGAACTTTAGCGTGGTTTACATTTTGTGAAAATCGATATTTCCATGACAACGATAAACAAAAATCCTCGAAAACGCTAAAATTGAAATTTTCCTCGATCCAGATTTCCCTTTGAAAAGTAAATACCAACATCTTAAACTGTGGTGTATGGCAAACAAAATATACAAGAACAAAAAAATTCTGTATGTTTGTTTTGAAGTAAATCGCAAAAACATTTTCAACCTTAACTTTTGCATAGTAATAGTAAATGCATCGAAAAATAATCAATGCTTTGATGAAATGGCTAGAAAATACTTTCAAAATGTGTCTTTTACTTACTATTTTACGCCTAGAAAGTTTTGTTGAAACTGGTGTTCGCGATCTCGAGAACGAATTGTTTTTCTAAGATCATTCGCCTAATAATTCTGTGGTAATTTTTGAATTTGAGCGCTTTTGCGAAAATCTTAAGAACGGCTCGATGAATTTTTTTAAAACATTAAACACGCGTGCTTGACGATGTGACCAATTTTAGTATCGAGTCTTATTAACATTGATTCACTGGAACACTTTTAGATTTAACGTTAAAGAGGACGTATGAACCGACGGAAAAGCTTGCGTTACAAATTCACAGTTGGCAAATAAATGCTAATATATTCAAAGTAATGCGCAATGCATTCCTAAGTGATTTTTACTTTTCGTTGTAATCTACAGTGCAACAAAGAACAAAGAAACCAGTATGTATGGTTTTGTTTGTTTTCCAGTGATGCTATATCGACGTTCAAACCTGTAGAGTTTTTAGATCTGTGTACATGTTATTTCGAATCTCACCGCGTGAGAAACTTACCGCCACATGCCGTAAACTTTACCCCGCATTACATAATATGAACTTTTAAGTTCATATTAGCATTTTATAGCATTACATGAAAATATATCTGTCACTGAAAAATTGTCCTTGATAAGAGCATTTTAATACCCAGGATAAACTTATCGAGCACCCAGTCTGTCCAAATTATAGAGGATGGAGTTTTCGAAGGGTTTGAGTTTTGGAAGGCGGGTTTTCGAGGTCTGAGATTTCTGGACACCCGAAAAAACCGCAATACCGCAAATCCCAGGTGTCCACTCTTTTCGATTTCAAAGACCATGCATATTTTCAGTTTCAAACATGAGTCACATTTTCATTTTGACAGCGCGTTTTGAGACAAACAACCGAGAGCTAAAAGACAAATTACCACTGAGTAAGTTCGTAACGATACCGATGCCACCTTTTCCGGCTTTTTGTTTTACTTGCCGCCTCGCGAATAAAAAGTCGGAAATGGCCTCCTCTCTGGGAGGGCATGGCATGGCATGGTCAACTTGCCATGACACAGTTACAGCGGCGACAACGTTATGCATCAGTCAATTCCAGCTGCGCCCATGCCCCCCCCCCCCCGGGCTAACCCCCCGGGCATTAGCATTTTTTTTCTCTCAGATGGCAAATTCCCGTGGGTGGGGAAACTTAAGCTGCCAAATGCCCCGCGGTGTGGACGAAGGAAGAGGGCAAATGCCCCGCCCCCGGGATCGTACGTCCCCAATCAACACTGCAGCAGTTTTCATTCATTGCACAATAGTACCACTTTCAGCATTTTTATGTGTGATTTTTCATCTGTAGGCCTGTAGCGGCACTATCCAATGTTAATAAAGTTAGTATAAATGCCAAGTGATGATATTTTAATACTTCACAGACAACAATACTACATGATAGTTGAATAGTTCGCTAGTAAACAAAACTCTTGACATTATAAAAGTCTGGTGTAACGTCATCTGTTGTGAATATTTTAATAATATGCAAAAGTATAAAACGACAATCCCTATACACATGTTTAGAATTTAAGATTCATCGCGACTAAATTTTATTTAAATCCTTAAAAAGAATGCGTAAGTCGATTCACGTTGATCGTTCCCGATCTCGCTATATTAAGTGATAGTTGTGCCTTGATGAGCAATGAAGAAATGCATAAAATCGAGAAAACCTCCACAAGTTTGTCCAGTTCTTGGCAGACGATCCAATCTGCGACGAACTGCTGGTCCTTTGCGATAAAATCCTCCATGTTTGGATTTCGAGTCGGAAACCACATGTGCATGTCAAAAGCCCGGGGGTAGGCAAATGCCCGACCCCCGGGCCGTGCCAAATTTGCTAATGCCCCACCCACCCACTGCAACAGCCAAATTTCATAATTTTCCACGGGCAATATTGTTAAGAGTTTTTCATTTCACGCAACGTCAACGTTAAGCAATTTGAAAGAAGGAAATTTAGACTAAAAGGCGAAGCAAGCTGACAAGTTTTTCTGAAAGCTGTACTGTAAATGTGTTGTGAAAATGACAAGAAACTAGCCCTCCTACAAGGAATGTGCAAAAATGACAATTGTTGTGAACATAAAACCGTCCTTCGTTCTTTGCGCAGTGAAGAGCATGATTCACTCCTGTCTAACAGATATTTCCACGAGAAAAGTAAAAAACAAACAAACAAAAAAAATGGTTTTTAAAATGGTAAAACGCGCTAATAAAAGTCAAAGAGACTGGAGACCCAAAAATGTAATCTCTGTCACGTTCAATGAAACAAAGGCGACAAAATCGGCAACAAAAGCCACAGCTATAAATAGTGCACGCAAGTTGGGTTTTTACAGGATTTTTAACTAGCTGAACTCTGAGCATTCCTCGGCGTTTGTGTACGGACCGAGATTTAGAAGTTAAACGTGAATTGCTGTTTTCACGGTAAATTATACAGTTGTACCATCTCGCGGTACCATGACTTGTCCACTGACTATTACTGGTGACCAAGGCGCGATAATCCCTTGTTTTCCTGAGTAAAATCATACAGTCTCGTTTTAACCGCGCATTTAGAAAATAGATTTTAAGTCAGGCAATGCCGTAGTAGTACACCGGCTAAAAATGTAAAAAGGGTGCTACAAAGGTAACAGAAAGTAATTGACAAATTGTGCCGGTTCTGGTGGCAAATTTTGGGAAATTTACAAGCGCAAAAGATACAAAATTGACTTAAGCGAATCGGTCTGTGTATGGAACACTGTTTCCTACAGCGACAGAAAGGGAAAGTAGAATCCGTAGAATTCGCAACAATAAGGTCTGATAGCATACCTGAACAAAGCATTTTGCCTACCGTTTGCCTGTCTGCGTAGATCTCTTCTGGCGTCTAGCTCCTTTCTTTCCAAATGACTGCAAAAGGAGAATAGCAATAAATACTTCATGATTTAGCCAAATCACTAACTTTAGTGATCTCTGTATAAAAGCATTACTCAAACAGTCATAGCAAAAACAGTGCTAGTGACTCCTGTATTAATGATCCGCGATTAAGCAAAAGAGAATTATGAAGATTAATCAAGTCATCTTTGACTTCTAGTACATGTGAAAAATGATGGTACTGGGTGACCGCATTCTCAGTGCTTATTTGTTTACTGACCGAGATTTAGTAGCTAAATGTGGAGTGACGTTTTCACGGTAAATTATACAGTTGTACCATCTCGCAAGGTACCATGACTTGTCCACTATTACCGGACCGTGACCAAGGCGCGATAATCCCTTGTTTTCCTGAGTAAAATCATACAGTCTCGTTTTAACTGCGCATTTAGAATGCCGGATTAGTACGCCCGCTAAAAATTTAAAAAGAGTGCTACAAAGGTAACAGAAAGTAATTGCCAAATTGTGCCGGTCCTGGTGGCAAATTTCGGCAAATTTACAGGCGCAAAAGATACAAAATTGTCTTAAGTGATATGGAACACTGTTTCCTACAGCGACAGCAGGGGAAATTAGAATTCGCAACAATAAGGTCTGATAGCATACATGAGCAAAACATTTTGCCTACCTTTGATTATCTTTTCTTCTGAGATTTCTCCTTGACTCTCGCTGCTGACTGCTACCAGAAGCAGTACTCGTTCCAGGAGATTACCGCCGAGTGCAGAATTCAGCCTTTTACGGGCGTTTATACACTCCGAAATGAGACTATACCGTGATGAAAGAGCTAACCAAAAAACACTCACAAAAACGTTAATACTTCGAAGGGATTACAGAGATCGAGCGAGTTCGAACGAAAAGAACGATTAGCATTGGGCTCAACTGATTTGTCCATTCGAAATATGAGTTCAGTGTTACGTCATTAAAAATGACAGCTGAGGCTGGATAACGTAAGGCTGTCGACACCACAGGCAGCCCAGACGCGTTGTATGTAGAAAAGGGTGAAAATATATGTAATAGCACGAAATAAATCTTTACTTCACGAAATAAATCTTGTTTACTTCTGCTTATTGTGTCATGTCCTCTTTAATTAATTTTTCAATCAGAGGTAGTTGCCAAAATTCTTCTTTAGTGGAAGCTACCTCCGATTGAAAAAAGCACAAAATGTCATTTAAACCAGCCAGGACGAACAGGGGAGCATTGAGCTGAAGGTAGGCAGGCTTTATTTCAAGATATCTCGATTCTTTTATCACCGGTTAGTCCGTAATAAATCTCTGCAAACCTTAGGCTTAACGGCTTATATAAGCAGCGACGCTATTAAATAAGCGGTTGCGTAAGAGAGCGGTGCAAGATTAACCGGAAATTAATTAAAGAGGACATGACACAATAAGCAGAAGTAAACAAGATTTATTTCGTGAAGTAAAGATTTATTTCGTGCTATTACATGTATTTTCACCCTTTTTTTTTTTTAAATGAACTCCACATACAACGCGTCTGGGCTGCCTGTGTCGACACAAAATTAGTCACTACTCGCAGTCTACTGTCGACACGCCCCTCTTTCTGCCACAGGGCGCAGAGGAGTAATATTTGACTGTAATGCTGTCCAAATTCATCGCGCAAATTCAAAACAATAAACGTGACTGAACAAAGCGTCATGCTATCTAGTTACGCGTCTGTTGAAATTCTACCCGCAAGACGAAAACCGCATACAGCAGTTACTGTGGGCGTATAAACAGTAACTAACATCTCGGCACTTCGTGCCTCGTTCGGAAAGCTTCGCTTTCCGATAACGTCGACCTTCGGGCGACCATTGTCGGCCTTACGTTGTGGATAGAATTTCGCCAGACGCGTAACTAGATAGCATGACGCTTTGTTCAGTCACGTTCATTGTTTCGAATAACTAGACCGATTTGCGCGATGAATTTAGCCAGCATTACGTTCAAATATGACTCCTCTGCGCCCTGTGTTTCTGCCGGTTGTAAAAAAAACAGAAAAAAAAAAAAACAAATAAGCCGCAACAATGGAGCTGGTATTTCCAGGCATGACAATACAGGCGCTAATCGAAATACGCTAGCGGCTCATCACGTGCGCGTCACGTTTTTCACGCCACAGGCGATTTTCGCTATCGCGTTCTTCGCTGCTCTACTATCCCTGAGCGGAAGTAGTCTACTGTATTTAATACTTGAAGGTGTTAGTGCCAGGAACAAAGAAAACAACTTTTTCCCAGCTAGAGACAGTGTTTTAATAACAATTCTGAGCAAGCCAGGCGTTTACGAAACATCCTAGCCGGTAAACGACCTAATATTAAACTTCCCCAGACAGCTCATTTCCAGCCTGTCGAGCGGGTTTTTGTCGAGCGGCCCCGTCAGGTACTCCCGCTAAAAGCCGCTAAAAGGACTGATGATTCAGTTCTCAAAGGATACGCGAGCTTCTAATATAAAATAAATAGGTGATAGGATGTTTGCTTGCGGTTATCTGCAAGACATGTAACTTTCTTAATCAGCGGACGTCGTAAATGTCTAAAGGATCCAAGTTATTCTGAGACTGTTGCAGGTTTCTTTCATCACATATAACCTAGGGCTTCTTACGTATACGTGGTTGTCGTTGAAATAGAAAGTTTAATTAAAACGTTGCGCCTCCATTGTCTTATGGCGTTGTTAGCATCCAACAGATAGCTCTCCAGCAGTTAAATTGCGCTGCTTAGCAATTCTGACAGAGGTTGTTGTTTGACCTTCCTGTGACGGTCTGTTTGTAGTTCATAAACGATTTTCTAAACCTCCATTTGTTAAATCTGCAGCAGTTGAAATTCTGGTTCTTTAGAACCAAGGATGCTTCTCGTAAATGTATTGTGTTAGTAAAGTTTTATTGTCCTCTCTTTCCTAGGATTGTATGTGGAGAACCCACCGTAACTGTTCGCCCCAAAACAGAGCAAAATTCCCGAAGAAATGAGCAGGCCGGCGGAGGAGCATACGTCCCGGGACTTAAGTCGACGGCCCAAGAGACAGAGTTTGCAACCGAAGTGCTTCATCGAGTTCGCGTAACCCTAACGGAGTGCGAAAAGGAAATGCATATGTCAAGAGATTTCGAAAATTAGGGCAAATGTCGAAAGTTATTTGTGCTGTGAAAATAAATAAACGATATGTTTCGTGTAATTTATTGATAATTTTACACTGTTACCCTTCGCCAAAATAATATTACAATATGGCCGCCAGTCATGACGCAGTAAGAAAAATCAACAGTCCCAGTCCCTCACGGCCAAACTGAGTTTGTTTTGGTTTTGTCTAGACCAATCACATTGCTAGAAATCATATAGACGAAACTGTCTATGGCCAGGACTCGGACTGAAAATTACGATTTGCACTGCAAAATCCAGGTTTCACAGGTTTTCTGGCCGAAGGACTGGAAAAAACAAATGATGACGTGATTTTTTGAAGTAGATTAATAAATCTCTTATTCGCTCGTTGGTTTAGCATAAAATAATTACGCACTGACATTTTGCTCATTGCTCGTATTGTATGTTAAACCATCGAATAAGGTGTATATGTATATAATACATAGATTTAGCCAAGCCTAAAAGCGGAGCCCCCCTTTTTGTTTTGTCTGTTGTTTGTTTTTTGTTTTTGTTTTGTTTTGTTTTTTTGTTTTGTTTTGCTGGCAGTTATTAATTTGTGAAAATACTCTCATTCAACTCGTTAAATTAAAAAAAAAAAAAAAAAAACAAAGAAAAAACTGAGTGTCGAACCCGGCTCGTCGGCGTGAGATGCCGGTGATTAGTCCACTAGGCCATGGGCATTTAACGTCATTTTACAAGTTAATTTTAATACTCATTTCTTTCTTCGTGACAAGCTGCCTATCAGCATGAAAATGCTGGTGTTTTTCCTGGAAAAATGTGTTCGAAACACCGTAAAAACCATGGTTGTGGACAGAAAAAACCAAAAACCACTAGCTCTGCTATATTTGGCGTCGAAACCGCTGCGAAAAGCTGCGAACTCAAGCGGTGTGCCGACCGAGTTTGAACAGAACCGACAAGGCAAATTTGAACTTTTTGCCTGAACTTTATCGCCTAATTTCTTTCGCCTAAATTGAACTTTTCCCCTTCCACCAAAAAGACAACTGAGTGTTCTTTTGAACTTTTGTTTTTCCATTAACAAATTTGTTTTTGACAAAAACACACGGGATTCAGAACGGGGTTATATCCAGTGTATGAAGTGTATTGGTAACCCTGTGGTGCGGACGGACGGACATACGGATGTACGGACGTACGGATGGACGGTCACGTGACTATTACGTCACTACTAAAATTTTTTGGCTTGATAGGTTACCAAATTTCCTTAGCAATGGAGCTCCACTGACGCGCTAGCGCGCTGGCTCCGCTATTATGTGAATGGATCAGAGCGTTTTGGAGATCAAGTCCGGCTTGAACAACTTCAAAATCCTTTGCTATAGAAAAAACCTCGTCGTTTAGCAAATCTGGATTGCTACAATAAAAACACCAACCATAAAAACTGTACATACTGAAAAACAAGATGTTACAAAGTGGTGGGGGGGGGGGGGGGGACAGGGGGGCGGGAGACCGAGAGAAAAGGGGGTGGGAGGTGTACGGGAGGCGGGAGAAGAGGGGGCGGGAGGTGTACAGGAGGAGGGAGAAGAGGGGGCGGGAAGCGGGATTCCCAAGGTGGCGGGAAGCGGGAGAAAAAGGGGAAAATTACGCAACGTTGCGCAATATTTTGCAATCGAAAAAATGCAAAGGGGCGGGAGCCAGAAAATGCAGGGCGGGAACCGGGATTAAAGGGTACAGGAAGCGGGAGGTTTAAGCCCCCCTGTCCCCCCCCCCCCCCCCACTACAAAGGAAGGCCTACTGAAGGTCGCGCCCTTCTTATTTTTTGGACGCGAGAATTATTGGAGACCTGGTACTCAATAGCAAACTAGTCCCAGTCCTCCTTGCTTCATCACGTTGAAAATGGCGCCTAACATTTGACTGCACTCTGTACCTTGAAGTGTTGTCTCTAGCTTTCCAAATACATACAGGCAGTGCTAACAGGTATGAATACTATAATACCCGTTTCACTTTTCACAGTACTTTGTTAAAGAAAAATTACATTTATAATCAGATGAAACACATTTCACGAATCCTTGTATTGTGTTTGACCTTGTTTTATGCACCTATCAATGTAAACCCCGTGGGGGGGGAGTGCGGGCAAGGGGTGGGGATTTGACCAAGAAGTAAAAATTTTGGTCAATTGCCCAAGGGTGGGGAAGCATACGTTCACCAAATGTAGTTAAAAATCCCCACCCAGGGGCAAAATACCAAATAAAAGACGAGCTGTGCTCATACCTTTAATAACTGGTGATTTAAACTTGGTATGAAGCTCACAAACTTGATTTGGCTAAACTACAGAATGTAGGGCCACTTACACACATCTTCAAACGAGCTGGCTCGTTTGGCTCGTTTGCTCACTGCCGAGCCAAACGAGCCACGACATACATCAGGGGCACCCAACGAGAAAATTTTATCAAAATACTTGAAATATCATTTTCTGCTTTCTCAGATTGTTTCAGAGCCTTTTAAAGGCATATTTGTGTAAGCTAATACAGATTGACCTGTTCGGATTTTTTAGCTGAAAGTTTAGGCCGCAGAAAATTTTATGAAACAGTATCCTACCCACCGAGTTTCCGAGCTGCTGATGGCTGTCCGAAATTGCTAGCTGCCCTTATTTTGCACTCTAAACGACATATTTGCCCCTACAAAAACAACAGGAACTAACAAGTCCTCCTGTTACGAAAGTCCGACATGATGTTTTGCCGCAATCACTGATCAGAAAATCTCAGGCTATGATAGGCCTTCCGAACTGAGATATTCCCCGAAATGAACCGTTGGGTGCCCCTGATACATACACCAGTATACACCCAACACTTAACACTCAAATAATTCATTTCTCGTTTTTTTTATCCACTGCCGAGCCAAACAACCCAAACGAGCCACCACATTCATGCACCCAACACTTAACGCTCAAAGAATTCACTTCTCGTTCTTTTCATCCACTGCCGAGCCAAACGAGCCACCAAATCTAAATGCTTTCAAAAATGGCCCTGTAAAATTCCTGTTGTTGCTCCCTTGATTTAACCTCTCCCTTACAAGAAAACATGTGTGATGTACATTATCATGCCTGTAAGAGTATTTAATAGACAATGAAAACAAATTTAAACTGGAACTTTTTAATGGAACTTTTAATGTAATGATAGATCACTATCCTTATAAAAGGCGCTCTACACTCGAGACTATGAATCTTTCACACTTGATTTCAAGAGACAACTGGACTTTCCAAAGCCAAGAAAGAAGATGCCATGTAACCACGCTTAATCTTGGTCCCAGTTTCTCTGTCGAAAAAATCAAATGTCCCGACCCCCGAGCAAAAGTGCTCGATCAAACCTCCCACTGAGGGGATGGACTTCGCCGTCAAATCCCCACCCCTTGCCCGCACTCCCCCCCCCACGGGGTTTACATTGATAGGTGCATTATATGAAGTGTTTGTTGATTTCAAAATTAATATTTGCTACAGGTGCCAAGTTTTTTGGGTCGGCCAGGCGTGAGATTTAAGTAAATTTCTGCTAAAAGAAAGTTAAGTAAACAGAGATAAAGCGGAAAAGCGTGTAAGGCATGACAAAAGTGTTTTGTTAGTAAAGTTTTAGCTGGTAGATTGCAGCAGGCCATTTAAGCCAAACAGTGGTTCATAGCCTTATAATTTAATTAAAACTGGCTTAAAAGGATTGAAAAACAAATGGAACACGTCAAATGGTTTGAACCCAGTGGTCACATATATCATAACTCAGTGAAGTATGATCGCCAACGTCCAGATGAGTGTAGTCCTGAGAAGGATGGTTTGTGATGTCATTGACTAACGTTTCGACAACCTGAGCAGTCTAAGTCATCATCAGTCTTAAATTGGAATTGCTAACAAAGCAAAGAGGGAAGTCTAAAGGTTAGCACAAACAAGGGGACTAGTTGTAGGGACTTGTTGATCAAAGGGACTTGTCCTTGCAACAAGTTGCTGCTGTGGGACACACACTGAGGACTGGTTGCAGAGACCACTCGCAAGGACAAGTACTGTCTAACAACTGGTCACAGGGGTGGGCTGGGCAAATTAGTTATTGATTGGTTGATTTTTTAGCTGTTGGCAGGACTAGTCACACATTTACAGTATGCACAAGGGGACACACAATTTGTAAAGCTAAGTCCCTGTGACTGGGACCATGTGTAAATGCATTTACCATTTTAAATTTGTGGGGCCTGGCACAGGGACCAAATTTCATATAAATAGGAAGTTAGTTATAAGTCAGGGGTTTCAATGAAATTTGAAGTAGGCAGCTGGTTTGAGAAGAGTAACCGATTGTATCAACAAGGGTTTGAAAGAACCTTTCTTTAATTGCTTCTATCAGTTTAGGAAAAAAAGTAGCTGACTTCTCTTAGG
This sequence comes from Siderastrea siderea, assembly GCA_964030785.1. Classification (NCBI taxonomy): domain Eukaryota; kingdom Metazoa; phylum Cnidaria; class Anthozoa; order Scleractinia; family Rhizangiidae; genus Siderastrea; species Siderastrea siderea. The sequence continues at coordinate 22,626,728 of OZ034969.1, forward strand.
GATACAGCTGATGTTTTTCATCAGGCAACAGTGCTTATTTAAAGCACTGTAAAAATAAATGCACTGAGTGTAAATTTAGCAGTTTTGACAAAATGCCATCAAAATCCCTGTGACTACTAGTTCAAGCTCACGCAGATCAATTTAAACCCCAATTACCCTCTTAGTTTTCTATTGTTTAACCCTTTAAGCCCTAACAGTGACAAAAATAAAATTTCTTTACATTATCACTACTTGTTCAAACATTCAAGTGATGAGAACAAAAAAAGTAATCACCAAGGGTATGTCTTGATATTTAGTTAAAGTCTCCTTACTTGTTCCGTAAGAAATGTATGGAGAACAGTAAGGGAAATATGCATTTTTATGTCAGGGCTTTAAGGGTTAAAGAACATGTGCCTCACAATTATGTGTAGATTTACTCAAAAATTCTAGTTCTACAAAGGCTGTACATTTTTTTCAAATGTGTATAGTACACAACAGACAACAGGGGAAGACTCGCCTTAGATGGAATTGCATGCAATTTCACAAATAGCACAAAGAAGTCAATGTTAAATCAGCAGTGTCCTAAGGTGTTACTGGCTAAAAAATAAAAACTTCACTAATTGAAAGTAATTTATTGATCACCAAAAATTTACAGGATGTAGCAAAAGAAGCAAAACATACTTAACAAAGTTAACAGAAACTACAAAAGATATGAGGCAACTTGACCTCTTGTTGGTGCAATTTATTCACAACACAAGTTTGTTCTGGCTGTGGAGATCAAGGCAACAGCCTTGATCTTCAGCCAATCCCTGTGCGGTGCAAAAAAACTGAGTTGTGTGTACAGTAAGAAAGCAAACACTCTTTTAAATTTTTTTTCACTAGACACAAGGATAGAAATAAACAATTAAGAAAATACATTCCATTAAATTAGAATTTGAAGGTATGCATTTTGACTTTATTGCAGTCCAACTTTGGGACTAACCTAATTCTTTCTACTGTTAGCAACAGTTACAGAAAATTGGAAATTTCTTTTGCTTTTTTCATTCACGTTCTGCTCTGAAACATAAGTACTTGTTACTAGAAATAGTGCTGTAAAGAGGTTAATACCAGTATGCTTCAAAACTGCTTGTCCTGTTTGCACACATTTTAGTGCTCCATTTTCAATTAAATTTGATCTCATAACCTGGTATACAAAACACGCAAAGTCTTCATTTTGAATAGTTATCATTATGAGCCATTACACGACAGCATCTTGAAATATTAGAGCCTTCAAACACTTGCAAAAAGGATTAAGACACTGTGGGTCAAGAGCATCATTTTCGAATAAGTTGTCATAGTCAAACCTTGTTCCCCCCCCCCCAAAAATCAATATGTGCATGCAAACTGTAACATTTATTTTAATCTAGCAAGCATCAGCTCTTAAAGGAGGAAGGGCTCAGAAGTGAAGTTAAGAGTTTACTTTCCAAACAGTGGCATACTCTGGATGAGGGGGGAGGGAATGTCAGTTTTGGTCAGTGACAACCATTTTCAGCTGCTTGTAGTTGTATCCAAAATTACAAAATGTTCTGCACCCAAGGTGTCCAGACATAGCCATATAGCTCTGGTTTGGATGCAGGATCAGGTTCAGGGTAACGTACAGGTACAGCAGTGGCATTGTATTCCTTGATCTTGTCCATCAAAAAAGAAACCATTTCTGGGTAAACCCTAGACATTTCATTTCTTTCTTCTGGATCCTCCCGTATGTTGAAAAGAAAGGTGCTGTTAATGTTGTCAAAGAGATTTGGTGGATGTGTGATAGAATGGGGACTTTCAGCAGGTGGAACCCAACTCCCATTTCCTGGACAGCCAGTCAAAAGCTTCCAGTCACCAACTCTTATAGCCGCTTGTCGGCAGTGCTTATAAGGCTCATTGTAAAAGTTCCAGTAAGCATCTATAGGGTCAATGTTATGCAAGATTTCCTTTCGTGGTGAGGGTTTTCCACTGCTCAGTGTCTCCCAAACATTGTAGCCATCCAGAGGCATGCCGTCAACTGATCCTCCTGCCAGACTCACCAGCGTTGGGAACCAATCAGTGACATGGATCATCTCTGAGCTTATGCGGCCAGGTTTTGATAGCTGGTTACCATGGATAAGTCCCACCCCTCTTAATCCTCCCTCCCAGAGTGATTCCTTCCACCCGCGTAAAGGCCAGTTGTTGCCACCATAATGTACCTGCCCACCATTATCGGTACTGAAAATGAGAACCGTGTCATTCCACAAGCCATGCTTTTGTAGGGCTTTTGTTATGTTACCAATGCCTTCATCCATACAGGACACCATTCCTGCATATGTGCGGCGATTGTAGTCCTTGATATCTTTGTACTGCACTGTGTAGTACTCAGGTACCTCCATCGGGGAATGAACTGCTTGGTATGCCACAAACAGAAACAAAGGCTTATCTGCTTCATGAGAGGATATTATCTTCACTGCTTCGTCTGTGAATAAGAAAGTGGAATAATTCCCAATAACGTCATTAGCTACTTCTTCATTTCTTCGCATGTCATATCCATTCAAAGCGATGAATTCCTCTTTCCCTGGAAATCCTAAATCATTCTTGTGCCAGAAGTAATCTTCTCCGCCGGTCAAATAACCAAAGAACGAATCGAAACCCCGCTGTGTAGGAATCAACTCTCGGGAATAGAATCCAATATGCCATTTCCCAACCATGTGCGTGCTGTAACCGCTCTCTTTCAACTTATTTGCAATCGTGGACTCATTCTTGGGAAGTGCATTCGCCTGCGAAGGCCAGATTATACCGTGTTGTAAGCCAGTGTGGATCTGATACCTCCCGGAAAACAACTGACTTCGAGTCGGCGTGCAAATAGGCTGCACGTAATAATTTTCCAAGCGGACTCCCGCAGCGGCCAAACTGTCAATGTTCGGTGTTTTGATACGAGGATTGTGGTAACCGACGTCGTTGAAGCCAAAATCATCTGCTAGGATAAACACAATATGCGGTGGTTTTCCAACGACAGTTTGCAAGCAGAAAATAAAAACAAAAATTCCAAAAACTGGAAGCTGACCGGGCGCCATGTTTGCCTGTCACGGTCATGCACGCGTGAAGCTCACCGGGTTTCTCCAGGAGACTGGGAAGGAAGCCATTTGTTTACATCCTTGATGCCTGTTTTCAATAACATTTGTGACACGTCTTATGGGTTTTCCGGTAACAGATTATCGAGAAACTGAGAATTTATTTCGCTTTGTTTAACTCTGGTCGTTTACATGTGGTCATGCTCCCAGTAGTTAACGACGAAGTCAAACGTTTTTATAGCGAGCTCAGCTTAAAGGAACCGGCCGTGCGTAATCCATTCACGCATCGAGTGCAAATATTCACCCGGCAGAAGAAACTTGAGGTAGGAGGCGTCCCTTTTAATCTGTTTTATAACATTGTTAGCTGATTAAAAACTCTTGCTTTCGATTTGTCTTTAATTAAGAGGGATGTAGGATTTATTCCTGGTGTATTAAATGTGGTATTCGAACGCAACGCCTCTCCCCAAACCGAAAATGATCCGTAATCCGTGTCAGTGTATGTGGAGAAGCGATCTCGACTTCTTTTACCCGGAAATATCTAATCGATTGTAACATTTAGTTTTTTTCATGGATTAGTTTGTCAGTGTTGACAGGGATTTTCACAAATATTGGTTCGTTTTTGTTGCGTATATCTTGTGTCGATTTAAACCACTGCATAACATAAATCGCTCGTATATCCCACATGTACAGTTTTATTAATCTTTTACTATTTAACACCTAAAATATTGAAATTTTACATCTGTACAACACACCCGATTACCTTTGTTTGGTCAAATATCTCACCCCCTTACAGGAAGTTCGCTGTGATTTGTACTGGAGAAATATTCTCTTCGGTTTATCAGTTTAAAGACAAATTTTAAGATGCAGACTTCAATTTATGATTATTTTTAATTAATGATATTGTCCGTAGTACCTGTTATGCAAACGAATTTTAATTGACTTATCCACAAAGTTAATGCAGATTTTGCTGTCTAATTTTTAAAAAGATTCCTTGTATTATTTTATGGTATTTCTGGCCTTTCTGATCATCTAATTTCAGAGGTTTAAATGTGTAGCCTTTGTACCTTTCTTTGTCAAAATTTATACAATAGTAAAACATGCATTTTGATTGGTTTAGGTGAGTTTGTGATCAAAGTACAGTCGCATATATGACGCAATGTGCTGCATTGTTCTGCGTGTGCAAATTACCTCTACAAAGACTTTTAAAAACATTTCTTATTTTGTGCGGGATTACTGATATCAAATCTGTGTATAAAACAAATAGATTCCATTTGGCCATGCAATTGTACTGTGATAACGCACAGGGGACATTAAAACGTAACAACAATATCAGTCATGCTACTTGCTTGCAGCCTGTAGCTACTTCCTTTTTCTCACCACATTTTGACGTCATCTGTGTGTTATCAGAGTACATACGCACAGCCAAATGGAATCTATTTGTTAAATTTAACATACCTTGTCACAGTAAACAATGTCATAAATTCAGTTGAGTGATTGATTGGTTGATTGATTGATTTTTGTTGATCAGGAGAACTGTAAAAGTTGTTTTGATGTATCTTGACAGATTGCTGTGGGTTTCATCTTCCTTCTTCCAATTCGTCTGCTGGTGGGGATTTCTCTGTTCCTCTTAGCTGGGATTTGGTGTTTTGTCATTACTCTGGGATGGAATCCACCAGACATGAGGACTCCATTAACACCATGGAGGAGGTAACTAGACTAAATAGTTTTAATGGTTTAAATAGTTTTTCTTTCATGTACCTAAAATAATATAATATATTTCAATTTGATTTGATTTAAGTAAATTTTTTTCAGGAGAATGAAAGTTTTTCTTCCATTCATCATCCGATCACTGCTGTTTGCCTTAGGATTTCACAAGATAAAGATAAAAGGCAAACTGGCTTCACCGTCAGAAGCTCCACTGACAGTTATTGCACCTCATTCATCATTTCTGGATATATTGCTACTGTGCGAATATGGCTCTGCACCATCTGGAGTTTCAAAAATGGAAAATCTGAGGAGCCCTGTCCTTAGACGTAAGTGAGGAGACTGTAACAGGCATGATAGAGGATGCTGAACTAGCTACAAGTAATTGTAAATTAAAAGACTTGAGACACTTGCTATATTTCTGGCCTGGTGATTTCTGACATTCTCATAGTTAATACACATTACCCCTCCTACCCTATCAATGTTGTTATGGAGTTAGTAATATAATCACATTCAAAGCAACAAGCAGCAACATTGAAGGTGGGGGGGGGGGGAGTCAGAATAGTTGTTAAGTTTTCCATTTGTTTTCAAGAGTGTGTCTTAAGAAGGAAATCCACTTTTTTTGGAGAGTGTCTCAACAATTTTGCAATTGCTTGTAACTTGCAGAAACATTCTCTAGCCCAGAAGGTACCCATGAGAAAGTGCATCATGCATGGTGCTATATTTCTAGGAAACTTGGCGGAGACTCTTGCTTGTTTAAAAAAATGCGATGTTTTGTTTGGCTGTTCACTGCAACAAAACTAAGAACTGCGAACCACAGGATTTCTGCAGTAAAAATTCCAGTACCCCAGAGTCTCTTAGGACTGGCGACCACCCACTTATCAAGAAGGCTGAGGACTCTAGATCTTGGTAATGAGATTGCCGGTAATCCATTCCAAAACTCCAAATCATTATGCTAAGAGAGGACTGTTCTCCACACATCATGGAAAAATGGCTAACTGAAGTTACAAAAAAACCAAACCCACACCATTTCAGCCTATACTTTCCTAGTAAGGGTGTGCCCAATTTGGTTTTTATCAAAAAGATCCACTTTGGAGAATTTCCAGCAAAGTTGCACGTATCTCTCAGCAAGCAAACACCATGCCATGAGACAGTTGATGTATGACTAATGTCAACTGCTTAAATGCAAATTTGTGTCGGTTTTCATAACGTCACTTCCTTAGCTGAACAATGAATTTAAACAGGCAGAATAGTCAACAAAAACCTTTTCCAGCCAAAAATTTTCCAAAAATTTTCCAAGAATTTTCCTTTCCATAATTAAGAAGCGAAAGACTTTCAAATTCCTTACTTGCACGAAAACAGGCATGACATTTTTGTAAGGGAGGTGAACTGCTCACGGGTACCAGCCAGTTTTATGTATTAAGTGTCACTGATACTCTACTTATCATCTTTAATAATCAAGCCTGATTATTTCTTGCCTTTAAGCATTTTTTCAGTCACTTGAAGTGATAGGTGTTTCCAGAGACAACACAAAATCTAGACAAGCAGCTGTTAAGGAACTACAGTACAGAGCGATTACAACTAAAGGACAGTGGCCACATGTCTGCATCTTTCCTGAAGGTATGCTGTTGTTATTGTTTTATTAAATGACTTGTATTTATTTGGCATTGCCTATTTAAGCAATAGAGTTCTTCTATCGAAGGCACTATCGTGTGATAGGTTGCCCAAGGAAATTTAATGTTCACAACAAATATTAGCCCGAGAACATAGTTTGAGGGCTATATGAAGTTTGAACATCAAATTTCTGAGGGAACCTATCACACACATAGGGCCTGAGACAGAAGGACTTTATTTTTTTAATTTTACAATGCTAAATTTTAAGCGAAAATTGCCAAAAAGGGGCACTATATGCACTGATAGGTGCTTGCTGAGGAGAGATACTATCGCTTCACGTGATTGATTTTGACCAATGGGAGCCACAAAAATTTAGCGTTGTACTATAATTGTTATTGGAAATGGGTCAAACAAGTTTTTCCTCTTTATCTACTTGGATCTTCACAAGCTATCGCATAAAAGGTCTAAAAACTTGATCAGCTTGGCAAGGGACATATGACATAATGCTAACAATAAAAAACATGATAAATGAACATATAAATGAAATTGGTACAGTTTGAAAGTCCTGCATTTTTGCCAAAGATGAACTTCTCTGTCAAAAGGTGACAAACATACAGCACATGACAAAGTACAAGATACATGTCAAACATATGACTGTCCATGTGACACACATGGTAATTATGATGTCAAACATACTTACGAACTATATGACATATTAGTCTTCAATAACAACACAAATATGGTAATTTTTGACAAAACGTGATTGGTGTTTCTTTTTGGACATAAACAATGCAAACAAAATATGACAAAGCAAGTCACTAAATAGATTTTAATACGTACATCAGTATAAACATTTGAAAAATGTGTTGTGCACAGCTGGATTGGATTACCCTAAATGATCTAAGGCTGCTTCTCTTAGCTGCTTTATTCAAATTTTTCTTACATATATTTACCTGATTTTTACACGATATGTTAATAATTATGTAATTTTACCCAGTTTTTTAATTTTATTTTTATTTCAAATGTATTGTAATGCGCATTCGAAAATGCCACATTGATGTTTGCGCAATATAAGACTCATTAAAGTTTAAGTTAAGTTTCTAATAAATGCCTTGAGGGCGTCTATTAAATTTTCAGGATTTTCTGGGGGCATTTATTAGAGACAGGTATTTATCATGTTTTCCCAAACAAGTATTCAGAAACATAGGTTCAACTTCTCTTTAATTCAAAGGCTGCTATACAGAGTGGGTATATACTGTATAGTCCATTACAGGATTATCCCCCACCACCGTCCCCCCCCCCCCACCCCCCCCCCCCCCACCACACACACACATTTTGTTTAAGGATGACATGTTTGCAAAGGAAATTTCAACAAGATAAGTATGAAAGCAATATTATTATGCATATTTACAATTAATAATTTGTGTACACTCCATGGTCCCACAGCTTAGAATTTAGGGTATTCAAATTGTTATACTGACACATTTTTTTTGTATTGCATTTTATTTTAAGGTACTTGTACAAACAGGAAGAGCTTGATATCATTTAAACCTGGTGAGTTCTAAACTTTTAATTTGTTTATAACTTTTTACTGTTAATTTTGTGGTGTGCATAGTTTTTTATACATCGTGTATTAAGTAACTAATACAACATATTATATGATTTTTATTTATTTTGGGCATGCAGCTCTACAATTTGTTCAGGGTGCTTGTATATAACTCAATGAAAGGGACCAGACGAATGTAGCCTCATAGCAAGGGTCTGAAAATTATATGGCGTGATGTGCACAAGCCATGGGTGCACCTAGTCTGTAGAACATCACACCATATTATTTACAAAAGCCCGCTATTAACAATTCTTTGGTGTACCTCAACATTGCACCCTACGGTGCATGCTATGACTTGTGAAACGTACATATTTTGTTAGTCAGTCTTGTTTTGTTCTCATGCAGGGGCCTTCATTCCTGGGTGTCCTGTACAACCAGTATGCCTGCGCTTTCCAGACCAACCAGTAAGTGCTTTTAACAGTCATACTGTAGTACTGGCCTTAGCTTATAACATGAAAAGAACTTTATCCAGTAAATAATGAACGTTTTATCCCAGTTGAGAACTAGCTTATAACATTCATTCCATAGGTTAACTTTATGGAGGTCCTCAGTCTCAATAAAGTACATGGATGCTTCATTTTTTATAAATGTATTTGTATGAGTCTTAGCTGAGTGATTTGGTAACTGTTTTTTACAAAAGTTTTCTTGTTTCCTAGGATATATATTCTTGGACATGGGATGGCCCAGGAGGGTAAGTAACACTGTTAATAACTGCTAAGTGTATTTGGGAAAATCATACCAACCAGTTTCATAATAACGGAATTTTCAATTTTTGATCGATTGATGGTTTTATTATTTTTCTTTGTCAGGCTGGTATTGACATTATTACTACTATGCCAGCTGAATAATGTAGCTGAAATAGAGGTGAGCATTAATGACACTGAAACTTAGGTTGCCTCTCAAAATTTACGGTAACTTAAAACCCAGGGACATAGACAGGTTTCTCATTGAAAGCCTATCATTTTGCACAGCACTCAATCACTGAACTTACAAATCCAAAAAGTGTGACTGGTTTTCCATGAGATGGCCGGTTTGCTTTAAATAAATATTATTTATTTTCTCCTTTCATAGTAGGGTCACCACACCCTAGGATCCCTGGCTATGACCCTGTAAACCTAATAAATAGGTAAAACGGTTTTACAGTCAAATAGAATGATGTTACCTAAACAGACTGAATGTTATGTGTGAGTTTGTTAGTGGTGCTTTTAAATTAACGTAGCTAAGACGAATGTAATGTCGCTAATATGAAATAATGAACTTTTTATTACTGTAGCAACAATTTAAAATTAACTGTCTTGCTTGCTGCTGAACACCAAAAAATATACCCAGGTGTTTCCCTAGAAGTAAGAATCCCTCTTTCATAGGATAAGTATGCATGTCTCCATTTCAATCATTGTTTTGTTTTGGTTTTGGCAGTTACTGTAGCATAACCCGGTAAAACAACTACTAAGTGATCTTAATTACTTACAATTATAGTCGTCACAATTTCATGGATGCAATCCTGCAGTTTGCCCTCATTTCATTAATTACTAATCCTTCCACTGTTTCAATGCCATGTCAGTTGTTTGGAACTTACCCTAACAAGGCCTATAAAAAAAGTTATGAAACAAAATTAATGTTATTTTACTGTTTTTCCTTCTGATTTACTACTTACAGTTTTTGCCTGTGTGGAATCCCACTGAAGAGGTAATAATTAAATAGTTGTCACTTTCTCAATGAATAATTGGTAAAAACAAAACCAATTGTGATTTGATTTAACTCATGCGTTTTCCTATATACTTGATGCTAGTTACATATTCACATACTTGTTTAAAGTTCTTATTATTTCACTTTGTACAGATCAGTAATTACTTAATGTTCTTGGTTCTATGACACTCGATTGAACTCATGCAGCATGGCCGGCTCACAAACAATTTCCAAATTATTCTAATTATCTCAAGAAAGAGCAGTTTTCATTAATGGTATTGATTCTTGACAGTAATTTGCATCTTTTTTGGTTTTACATTCTAATTCAGTACTACACACTGTGATTGGTTAAAAAAAAATGTCCCTCTGTCTCAAGGAAATATAAGTTAAACCAAAGCAGTCGTGACTTGATCGCTGTGCTTTTCTGCACCAGGTGCCATGTACTAATATATTTGCTTCAAATTCTGATTGGTTCATTTTGTTTTTTGTGTTGGTTGTCTTTGGTCAGGGGGACTTTAGTTGTAGTTTTGTTTTTACAACATTCAATTTCAAACTGCTCAAAATAATACTCTAAAGTATCTCATTTGTTTCTGCAGGAAAAGGAGAATCCTAAACTCTATGCTGAGCATGTTCAACATTATATGTCAAGGTTGGTCGATGAGATTTTTTTTGCAGCCCTCTGAATGTGAACTTATGATTTTTCTGCCTGCAGTCGATAATTTGCTGCTTTCACACTGGACTTTACTTTGTACCTGTCATGGTAGGAAAGCATGCCTTGCTGTTGCTGCTTCTACAAACTACTTAGAAAGGACTGTTTTAATTTTTTCATCTCAATGCAACTTTGTTTCGTTGGTTTCAAGGAAGAGCTCACACACGTAGTCAAATGTGGTTAAAAGGACAGTTAAGATGTCAAAGCTTTTTCGATAACCACGACCTTTGCTGGAAAAAAATTCGAGATTTAAGTCACGATTAGCATCTCTACAGTACCTGCAAGTTCACTTATTTTGTTTTGCGCCTTCTTTTTACTTGCTTACTTAGTGAATGAGTAAATGATATTGCATACTTACAATTAAATCATATGCGGCCTTTCTTTTGTGGACTGAGGAATGGTGGTGGATTAGGGGAAAAACCATCAGAACAAGGCAAATACCAACAAGAAAGTTCATCATGCACGGACATTACGCATGGGTGATTGCCCATACATGGCGTTTAGACTACAAAAGAGATCCCACAAATGAAGAAGCATGACTTTTAAAACATACATCAATGTGGCTACCTGAACAACAACGGGAAAACCAAACGTTTAGAGAGTACTATAACCAGATGTCCAGCAAAAACCGATACTACGGACAGTATCAAAGTTAAATCAGATATCATCTTGAGTCCAGAATTGGAACCTGCAATGAGTGTCAAAAGTGTTGCGACACTCCTATATTTTAGCCCCCCCTCCCCCCCCAAACAATGTCGAAGTTGCTAGGAGGGAGCCAGCGTTTGTTGTCTGGGCACAACATTGGATTAGGGGGGAGGTGGTTGTGTTAGGAAATCTTTTCCGACCAGGCAAAAGTGAAACAGAGTAAACTGTCAGACCTTGTAGAAAATGGCTCAAGTACTTTTGTCGCTCATTGTGTCCTACATTGGTGGGAAGCTGATGGCTGCTCTAGCCACTGCACCACTCAAGCTGTAACTTCCCGATAAGTTGAAGGCGCGTTCGAAAACAGTGTTCATTTTTCAGGTGTTTAAACATCCCTGTCACTGGTCACTCATTTGAGGACACTCTTCTGATGGCCACAGCTACTAAGCACGGCCTACCACCTGAAGCAGGAGTTATTGAGTTTAATAACACTGCGGGAAGACTAGGGTACGTAATTGAGAGATTGTTTTATTTGTGTATAACATAGTGTGATAAGTTAATATTTCCGTGAAGGTGTACCTGCTTTTTGCAGGCGGGGGAGTTGGTCCAAGGGGCAAGATTTGGAAACCCCAGTTGAGTACTCTAAGTGGCGTTGTGAGACAAATGTATTTTTATTGTGACAAAATTAAAGTTGTACAAACAATTGCCCAGCGAGGCACACCCTGCTCTGCTTCTCTGGGCAGCAATATCTGTTCGTTGTAAGAACTATTCTAAGCGTTGCCTTTTAAAATTACGCGTAACTTCAACGTCATTCCCAGAACTTTTTCCCTTTTTAAATTTAAAAAAGGGAAAACGTCCTGGGAACGAGGTTGGCGTAACTTCATTTTCTGCAACTTGTTTAACAAAGATTTGTACCATGAACTCATTCAATTACTCCTTCACCAACGAGAACAAGACAAGTTGCCTAGTCTCACACGCCTCAGAAACCTTTCCTGGCTTAACAGTGTTGTAAGTCATCACAAATGCCAGCGTACGTGCATAAATAGACGCGTTGCCTGGCTAAACGGCCTTCCAAGTAGATGCATGTTAGATGCAAATTGCATCTAACACCGATTTTTTACATGTATGTTTGATATCTTCCAGAATAAACTTAGATACTGCAAAGGAGCATCTTGAGAGATTTGCACTTCTTGATTCAGATAAGGACGGGAAGATTTCTTTGCAGGATTTTGCACTACATTACAAGTTACCCAACGCAACACCTGTAAAGGAGATCTTTTCAATTTTTGACAGGGTGAGGTTTTTAATGCTCTGTCATTGTTGCCATATGACTAAACTGTAGTATGTAGTCCGAAGATCATTACTCTTTTGGGGATGGATTCACGAAACCCTCCCTGTGTTCTTATTGTTTTAGTAACAGCTGTCTCCTGAAATGTGTCTGTAGGTCCTGACTGTGTGTGTTTCATGTACATGTATTTTGTAGGAAGCAACTGGCGCTATTGACTTCCGGCAGTACTTGGTAGGGTCAGCATGTTTGGCCAGAGTAGCAGCTAAGAAGGAAGTGACTGAAAGCGCATTGAAGGTACAGAGACGTTATTAAAGGCACCCAGCGGATCGTTCTGGCGGATTATCTGTTCGGAAGGTCCTAACCGCCTGAGAAATTGAAATTAAATTGAGGTGAAAACTAGAGTATTCTTTGACAGGAGAGCAAACTTGTCGTTTTGAATGCGGAAAATGCAGCTGGCATTGTCAAAAAGCTAACAGCAGCTCGGAAATTCGGGGATTAAGATTCGTTTCCCAAAATTTCCTCCACTTAAATTTTCAGTTAAAGAATCTGATCAACCTGTGATAACTTACACAAATATCCCTTTAAATGGCCCTGAAATAATTTGAGAAAACAGAAAACGGCATTTTAAGTACTTTACTTAAATTTCGTCGTTATGTCCCCCTGACGTTGTGGCTGGATGTACAACTTTGCTTGCTTGCACTGAACTCCTACCTTTCAACCCTTTAAAGGAGAAGAGGTCACTCCAGAAACGGTGTATTTGTTGAAATCGCCAATAAAAAGATAACACTAAGTTGAGTTACTGACCGTGGTTTTAGCTTCTAAAGTGCATTCGATCCCAATGAAATTCCTCTCCAAAGAGGGCCAAAATTCAACACTGCGCGCCGCCATTTTGAATTGTCCGTGACGTCAAATTGGGCCACGAGACCAGCGGTCGGGTAACGTGGGCTCTAACGAGCACTTTAGAAGATAAAGCCACGGTCAGTAACTCAACTTAGTGTTATCTTTTTATTGGCGATTTCAAAAAATACACCGTTTCTGGAGTGACCTACTCCTTTAAGCCTTAACACCTCCTCAGAGACTCAGGGGCAGATAGTGGGGCGAGGGAAAGTCGGAACGTTCAGAAAAAAAGAGGTGGGCGAAGAAAAGTCGGTTTGCCATTGACTTTTCTTCGCCCACTGTTTTTTTCGCCCGTTCCGACTTCCCTCGCCCCACTATCTGCCCCTGGGTCACCGAGGATGGCCCTAACAGTGATGAAAAAGAACTTTTTCTTTACATCATCGCTACTTGTTCCAACGTTCAAGTGATGGGAATAAAGGAAATGGTCATCAAGGATAAGCTACCTAGCCTGCGCGCAGACGTCTCCTATTTCCTTTTCTTCAAGCTATAAGCTGCCTTGTTATTTAGACAAATTCTCCTTACTAGTTCCATGAGAAATGTGTGGAGAACTTTAAGGAGAACAACGCATTTTCATAACAGGGCTTTAAGCCAAAAGGGTTTATGTTCCCAAACCCGTATTTCCATGCCACTAACCTTTAAAATCACGAAATGCTTAAATCCCAGTTTGGTGGTTATGGATTGCATCGCAAGCCCTAGGATTTCGAATCCCATGGAAAACAATTTTTTGGTTCCGTGCCCAGAGATCATGGGAACCCATCTGTAACTATTTTTCGTTCCGTGAATTTTCACAGGGTCCCATTTTTAATATTGTTGATTTTATACATGTTGTTAAACTAAATATAGAACTTCAGTGTATACTTTGATTAGTTTTTATTTCGCTCTTATTTTACAAGCTGTCAAATAAGGTAAGATGGATCAGAAAGGCAATGTCAGAAATGGGAAAGAAAATTGCCATTGAAAACAGAAAAGGAAATAGACAAATGCTTGAAAAAGTCGTAATCAAATCGAGCTAAGAAGCATATGTTCGGTACAAATCTTGCATTTCAACAAAGAGATTGGGCGTTAGAAATCAGTTTCCACAGCGAAATCAGCACTAAAGGATCACCTCCTAAATGTTTTCAAGCTTACGGAGTCGTATTTTTTCTTCTTGCGCGCACTGGAACAGGAAGCCATAATGATCCGCTGTTGATTGTCAAAAAGATGGCGGAAGAAACACGTGTCACCAGTAATAATAATAATAATAATAATAATAATAATAATAATAATAATAATAATAATAATAATAATAATAATAATAATAATAATAATAATAATATTTAACACTTATAGTGCGCAAATTCTATGAATATAATCATATGCGCATTACAATCTTGCATTAAAGAATGAATAGTACCACGCAATGCGCTTTGGGAACGATACAAGATGGCGGACAAGAGCTCGCTAAACAATGTTTCAGTTCGCACATAAGCAGAGTCAGAACAAAAGAATTGTTCTAGCAATTAAGAATCAGAGTGGAAAAAACTCATATGAAGTGAATTTTGACTTGTAAGGCTGAATTTGTCAATGGGAAACTATTTTTCGGTTCCGTTATTTTAAGAACTCGTTAACGACACGGTACCGGAAACGATCGTTGCCGTGAAATCCTATGGCTTGCATCGAAACCTTCTTTTGGGTATAAAAAAATATGCGATATTCTGGAAAATTCGAACCTGGGTTGAACGCATAATTTCGAACTGGGCGTGCGTTTCAAAACTTTTCGGTTGATTTTGGGCACGATAATGCACCCTGTATCATGTAAATAAAGAAGTTTCTAAGCATCAAACTTTCCTATAAGTTACATATTTCTTACCTTGAAGACATATTAAAATAACAGCATTGTAGAATGAGTGGATCGTATTTTTATAAATGGCTTTTCGGGAGCAAAATCTTTT
This sequence comes from Siderastrea siderea, assembly GCA_964030785.1. Lineage (NCBI taxonomy): Eukaryota > Metazoa > Cnidaria > Anthozoa > Scleractinia > Rhizangiidae > Siderastrea > Siderastrea siderea. Next base: position 22,641,852 of record OZ034969.1, read on the forward strand.
CGTGGCTTTCGAGAAACAATCCCTTGGGTCCTGTTATAAATGCAACATTAGGCTAGGGGTATTTAATGAGTTTTATATCTCTGACTCTAAACGAAGTCCATACAATTTATTGTTCTAGAGTGTCCCCATCCATGTATGTACATATTGTTTTAGCATATGGTGCATAATCATTGAAAATGCGTGTCAGGTTTTGCAGGAATACAGCAAGCCAAATCAAAACTTTGTTCCTGACGGCAAAGTAAAAGACATTGTGGGGAGCATTTTACAGACCATTGATGACAGAAACTATGACAACCATAACGTGAGAAGTAGAAATGGTAGGATAGCAATAAAATTACTCCTTCACTTGTAGAGTTTATTAATCTTTGAGTCACGAGAGGCATTTCCAACTTTTAAAACTGTGGATAGTGTGACCATGCAATTAAAAGCTATTGAGGAGTACTTTCATATTTGGAGCGGAGAGGCAATAGCTGTGATGATGATGATGATGATGATGATGATGGTGGTGGTGGTGGTGATGATGATGATGATGATGATGGTGGTGTTGGTGGTGATGGTGATGATGATGACGATAATGATGATGATGGTGGTGGTGGTGGCCATTTCTCAAATATCATTGTTCCTTTTGGATAAAAGGCTAAAACCAAGCGTCAATTTAACTGTCTTGTTTTATTGTCGACATATTTAGAGTAAGCACTGTTAGCCAAACTGAACTTCCCTCGTTCGTGTTGATTCGCAAAAAAACCGCCTGTACCAAGAACGTTTATGGGTGAAATGTTCCTTTAAAGGAGGAACAATCTTAGAGAGGCCTTCTTTGTTCCTCTTCAAAATCAAGGAGAACTAAAAAGTCTCTTTGATGTAAGGTACTTCTAATGGTAAACACACATCCTCCGTATCCATCAAATCCAGGAAATCCGATCAATAAATATAAAATTGATTGATTTCTTACAGATGGAAACGAGACAAAAAATAAACAAGTGAAGAAACAAAGAAAGAATGCGAAATGAATGAATGAATGAATGAATGAATGAACATTTCCGTAAAATCTAAAAGATCCAAAGAATCCAACCTATTTGTTGAAAAAGTATGGATAAAAGGCTAAAACCAAGCGTCAATTTAACTGTCTTGTTTTATTGTCGACATATTTAGAGTGAGCACTGTTAGCCAAACTGAACTTCCCTCGTTCGTGTTGATTCGCAAAAAAACCGCCTGTACCAAGAACGTTTTTCGGTGAAATGTTCCTTTAAAGGAGGAACAATCTTAGAGAGGCCTTCTTTGTTCCTCTTCAAAATCAAGGAGAACTAAAAAGTCTCTTTGATGTAAGGTACTTCTAATGGTAAACACACATCCTCCGTATCCATCAAATCCAGGAAATCCGATCAATAAATATAAAATTGATTGATGTCTTACAGATGGAAACGAGACAAAAAATAAACAAGTGAAGAAACGAAGAAAGAATGCGAAATGAATGAATGAATGAATGAATGAATGAATGAATGAATGAATGAATGAATGAATGAACATTTCCGTAAAATCTAAAAGATCCAAAGAATCCAACCTATTTGTTGAAAAAGTATAGAGTATTAACTTCCAGTACTAAGTAGATGTCCTTTAATCTTTGTTAATAATATTTATTATTGACTGGATAGTATGGATTTATTGGATTTCATGGACATATTTAAGGGTAAAAGAAGTTAAGCGTGAACTCTTTTTATTTTTGGGTGGATAGTATGGATTTATTGGATATCGTGGACATACATCCAGTGTCTCTTTTTTAAATGTAGGTTGGATAGTTTGGATTTCTTAGATATGTTGGAAAATGAAAGACAAAAATAATAAAAAAAAATTAATATAAATAAATTAAACTATTAAATGATACTATATTATTATTTAATTTTATTTTTATTTTATTTTAATTTAATTTAATTTAATTTTATTTTTTATTTACTTTTTATTATTATTATTATTATTATTATTATTATTATTATTATTATTATTATTATTATTATCATTATTACTATTATTATTATTTTTTTTAGTATCCATGTATTCCACAAAATCCAATAAATCCACCCTTATTTTAAAAAGAAATAAAGCGAGAGATAAGATCAATTCATTCTTCATTTAGGTAATAGTTCTTTTTCCAGTAAATCCTTTAAATCCAACATATCCGCCCCTATTTAAAAAAGAAATGAAGGGAAAGCTAATGGTTCTTTATTCATTTATTCATTTTTCTAGACAATAGCTCGATGTCCAAGGAGTCCATCCACCCTTACTAAATAATGTTTTACTTAGACATCACTTGCAGATTCCCAAAAACTCTTTTTTTATTTAGGGTGGACAGCTTGGATTCCTTGGATATGTCGGATAATGAACTATTGTTTAATCTTTTTTCTTTCCTAGAGATGGATAGCAGCTATGCTAGGCGGATAATGTGGATTCTTTGGAAGTATCAGTGCCGCTTTTGTATTTAATTAAGGGCTTCACAGGATTCTTAATTCTGTGGTTATGTCATATTATTGTAAAAAATGCATAACAATCACTTCCTTTTGAAAGGCTGGTGCCCTCGAATGACAACAACTAGCAGCTTCGATAGTCTTCAACGCATTATACTTTATGGTGGATAATGCGGATTCTGTGGAAATATCACTGTTGCGTTTGTTTTTAACCTAGATTTTCACAGTTTTTCGCAATCTGCAGTTATGCAATATCATGCTAAAAAATAGTACAACAACCGCCCTTGTTTTTTAACAAAGCTCTTTTCATATCAAGTATAATATACTGGAAAAAGAAAACTTCACACTAGAATGCCGAACTCTATTCGATAAAGCCCTAAGTGTAAGGTTTTAAGACAAACAAATGAACAAAACGACATCATGTTTTCACATTGATGCATGCATAATATTGACCATCACAACGTTCTGCTATATAAAGATCATTTGATGCAGGCCATTTCATATCATTGCAAGATGCAGCGAGCTACAAATCCGTGTAGGCAACTTAACAGCGAGGGAGTTAAAGCAGCCGCCTTATGTTATTTGAGTCCAATAATCCATGGCAAATGCAGCATAATCAGTGCTAGATGTATCGCTAGCGTGAAACAACAAGGACTGGAAAAAGCCTGGAAAGATGTTTGTCGCATGCGAGATAACTGCGACAAGGCAGTGTCCGGTAAGAAATGATTTAGTTTGTTGTTTCCCTATTGAAAAACTTATTACTGCATAAAGAGAAATATATCCCTCCTTCAAAGCTGTAAGCACATTGAGTTTCTAAATGCGCCCATAAAAAAACTTTACTATGTTATAAAGCTAAACTTTTGCCTTGTATTTTTGTGCCTTTTCAGGAATAAAGAATGTGGCATTCTTTTTTAGTGCCGTGGCAACTCAAGAAAAAAGAAAGGCCAAAAGCAAGGCAAAAGCCAAAGGCAAAGAAGAAGATGAAGATAGTGACGAAAGCAATGACGAAACAGTTACTTCCAGTCAGGTGGCTAGTACGACCAGCCAAGAATGGATTGCTGAACATCGCTCTATAGTGGACAAAAGGTTGTGCCCAGCAGTAGTCTATTGGATTGCGCTGACCACACCCAACGGGGCTCCGGCCAATCCCCTCACAGTTCATCGAGCACTCCACGAATGTGGAGTAGAAACGCTTGCACATCAGGTACGTAAAATTCTGTCTTAATCGTACTTTGTCGCATTCTGTCTAGTCCTATTTTTTAATCGCTTTGTCTCACCTAGTGGAGTTTTCTTATTTTTGATCTTCTAGGTCAACTTTAAAGAAAGCAAGGATTCCATGGCGATGAAGGAGCTGTACAAAACGTTAAAAGATCACAAGAACGGCTTTATGCAGGATTTGGTTCAGTCGTCATACCAGACCATCTATCAAGACGAAGTCCAGCGTTTCATGAACGAGACAGATGAAATTGATCTCGAAGAGTGTGGTGGGGAGTCTGTTGTGAGAGTAATTGTAGTAAACCAGTCCTTCCAACCTTCATTGTCGTCAGCGATTTCAAAAATGGAAGACGCCAAGTTACAAATTGACCGATTTGGCTTCAACGAAACCAGTGCAGAAATAACGGGAGACAAGAAAGACCAACCTGAGAGATTATCGGACAAACTTACGGTACTGATCAATGATATAGGAATCGCCATGAAGAAGTTGGATTACGCACTACATAGAGGACAAATTTACAGGAAAGAGCCAGCTTCCCGATATACCTATTTGTACAAGTGTGAGCCAAGGGCATTTGTGAATAGCCTAGCAGCAAATGAGTTTTTCAAAGGCCGCCTTCTTAAAGACATGAAGCGTGTGACTGACATCCTGTCCGATCCTTATTGCGAAGTTATTCGCCCTATCACGATTGATTACGATCTAATCGAGGTGAACGACGGAAAATGCTGGTCAGTTAGAGAACGGCGTTTCATCGATCAAGCTATCGAGGATGACAACAAAGGACTTGTAACGCCCAGAGCATTCTGTCGCTATGACTGTTCTACGCCGCCGCAGCCAGAGTACTTCAAGGAAATCCTCGAGAACAGCCTCACAGAAAATGAAGTAGCCACATTTTGTGAAGATTTTCTGAAGCTCCTCAACTACAACAGAAAACGACACAAAGACAAGGTGCCCTGCCTCGTTGGCCAAACCAACAGTGGGAAGACGAGTCTTTTTATGCCTATTTTGGGCATAATACACCACTCCAATGTCGCCACAATAACCAAACAACGGGTTTTTAACAAGGCAATGATATCAAACAACACGGAGGTCATTTTCATAGATGAGGCGACAGAATCAACCATGGATATTGACGACTGGAAAGTTCTGACACAAGGCGGTTATGCAGCCTATGATGTAAAATACCAGACAGCCAAGTCCTTTATAAATCGCTGCCCAATGATAATAACCGCACAAAGAAAGCTACGATTCAAGCCAGAGGATCAGCCGGCGATGGAACGAAGACTTCGCACCTATTCATTCAAGAGTCTTCAAAATCCTAAGAAGAGAGCCGCAGCTTGGCTACGCAATCATCCAATGGATTGCATCGTATGGGCAGCAGAAAGAGCACGCAGTGACGAAGATGAAACGAACAGCAGTGGCGACGAAGGCGGAGAAGATTGCCAGGTGGTTGGCGAAGGGCTATTGCCTGAATGCGAGAAAGAGGCTTTAAGAACATTGTCTCTAGTGGAAGACGAGGTAGCAGAACTAGCCCAAACCGAATCTAATCTTCACGAAGACGAGAGTAGTTCCGACGAAGATGAAAACGAACAAGACGAAGAGCAAACTGTCGGTGCCTTGGAAAGAGCCCTGCAGAAGTGCGTACCCGGTTCGTTGCGCCACAGACAAATAGCTCACCTTCTTCACACGCGAAAGCAGCTCGAGAAAGACAAGAAAGAACGAGAGGAATATCGGTACAGGCAAAGAAAAGAAGTCCTAATCTCCAAAGGCATTTCGCCAGAGAGTGCAGACCTCCTCCCGAGAGACGAGCTGGAACCGATGCCTTCACCTCTTAGAGAAGAATTGCTCGCGTATCATCAAGACGTAATGAAGGCGAACAGTGAGTTACGCAGAGAGAAGGCCAGAGAGGCATACGACAATCAATGGGTGACAAGCACCGAAAAAGAGTTGCAAGATTGTGTCATGTGGCTAAACACGTCGATCATCGATGAGCAACACAGGGCCGCCTTGGCAAGCCAGCGAGAACTGCTGTGCGATAAGCTCAAGACACATCTTTCAAATCTGGACCTGCTTAATTGCGAGGAGGCACTGGAAGAACGGAGGCGTAAGTGCATTTCTCTGGGACTACTTGCCGAGCGTAACAAGAATTTGGTGAGGTCCGTGTACGAACCGCTTCCTCTTTTCGACGACATCGCAGTAACTAGCACAAGTGAGGACGACGAGCGCGATATGTTCATCACTCCAGTTCCCAGGCAGAGCGCGGCAAACACCAGAAAGAGAGTCGCAGCCTCTCCTAGTTGTCAAGGAAATCAAACTTCCACCCTGAAATACTTAGGTTGAAATTTTAGAGTATTTGTCTTGATCCATTTTTGTTACAATTTGAGTGTACGAATCAAATCAGTTGCTGTAAAGTAGCGCGAATAAAGCTCGATTAGTGATTGTAGTAGTTGAATCGTAGAGCGATTTGATATGTACAGCGCTGCCTAGTGTAAGATAGTTTGCGGTGATATGAAAGCTTGACGTAGACTAACAAAGAAGTCAAAGGAATAAATGTAACATGTGTTGAGTTATTTCGCATACTTCACGTCAGGAATAAATGTGTGCACCAGTTAATGGCTTTCTTTGTCCTGTCTTTTTATTTCAAAACATGCAGAATAAATGATCTTGTCGTATTGGTCCCTCGACTCGAAAGTTATATGGAGTTATTTCCATAGTTTTTGTTCTTCTTCCACTGCCTTAATCATCCACTACCTTCGTTATTAACTCCTTAATTAGTTACAAATTGTCTTCTAACAATTATCCTACTTAAACTTTCGTAAGGCACGGTTCAAGAGAGAGTTTGCCGTTCTGCCCTTTTGGAACTTGTATCTGGGATCCCTCAAAATGGCTGACCAATGGCCATAGCCATGGCAATTTATGCCCGCGCGCAAATACTTGTCTTCGTCTGCAGTAAATAAAAGGATTTTTCTTTTCGGTCCGTGACTAGAATTGCTTTCGACGGGCTGTTGTGGTACTTCGGTATCTTCGCACAAACTTTCGTTCGCTCGTTCTTGATCGGAAGAGGAGCTCGGGCTTTGGGAGAGCCGGAAACAAACTTGTTCTTCCAGTTGTGCCCCCATGTCGCCTTGAAGTTTTTTGAGACACTCGTGGGCCCTTGTGGCAACCTCGCGAGACCTCTGTTTTTGGTAGTGTACCTTAGCCACCACGGAGCTGTGCTTTTGATCCTCGGAGATCGCGTCCTGCTCCTTGTCGTTCAACTTGTCGTGGCTCGCAGTCTCGACAATTTGCCGATAGCGGGTCGGATGAATGTACTTGCCCGTAGCGTCGAACACCATCTTGCTCATGAGTTGACCAATCCTACTGTGTTGATCCCCGTTTCTGTTCACAAGAACGTATTCGCAGTTTGGTTTCAAAAGGGGACGAATATGGAAAATGTAGCCATCCAAAACTTGCATGCTGGTTTTTGTCAAAAGTAGTGAATCGAAACCATAGTTGGCCGTAGTTTTGAACTTCTTTTGGTCTATGAAACCGCCGTTGTTCTTGGCTGCTTCGACCATGTCAACGGTCAAATATTGATAGGTCATTGGCCGGGAACCCTTCACCTTTATGAATAAAAACACTGCCAAAAACTTGGTCGCAAACGACAAATCTGAAGGAGGCACCTCGCCTGGCTTTTCTTTGCAGATCTTGAGCACGCTTTCAAAACGCGGCAGGTTTTTCGAAACCACCTGTAATAGTTCGTCTAAAGTAGCCCAATGCCCCTTTGACTCTAAAGTGTCAATGTCTAGGTCGTTAGTCCATTGTAGCCTCATCATTTTAGAAACCGTCTTGCGAGCCCTTTTCAAATAGACTTCAGTGGAATTCAGGTTGCTTAATACTGCATCTGGTGCACCATGTGTTTTACGAAAATCAATCAAGTCAGAAATAGAGTCCAAGTAGGCTAGGCGACCGGCATGACCCAAACCCCAATCGGTTTGCATTGCATCGACGAATCGAAATAGAAAGTTTGGTGAACTCAAACTGAAATCAACCATGTTCCAATTTAACTCTTCCTCGTCATCTTCACAGCAGAACTTTAGATATTTGAAGCTCTTACGCACGACCTGCTGAGCCTGCCTGATACTTTTACATCCACCACCACTTCCAATTAGCCAGCTTTGAAACAGCTTTCCAATAGTACTTGAAATGTCAAAGGATGGTAGCAATTTAGTAGAATGAATAGATGTCCCACCTTTTTGTTCGCCGTTGTCTGTATTGACTGGGTTTAGACAGTCATCAGGCTTTGAATCAAAGTAATAAAACCAAGCGTGCTTGTTCTTAACGTGTTTTCTGCAACCCCTTTGAGTTGAAAATGTATCATGATCACACGTTTGCACAGGGCAGTGGAAAAATCCATCACTTTCGTCCTCTTCCAAGTGAAGTCGTTTTGGCTTTGGGGATGCACCGGCTATCTTTGACCAGTCAATTTCCTTGATGCGTTTACTCATTTGTAGCACAAAAACAAGACTATCAACTGTTGCTCGACACACGTCCTCTTTTTATCTGAAACACGCTTAAATAGTAGTGACGTTGATGCTGAATTCGAAACATGTTTAGACATGCCTGTTACTCTCGGGAATGTCGAAAACAATAGCCATAGGGATGAAACACAACTTGCCCACGATTGCCTGACCTTGCCCTTTGACCTAAGAACAAGGCATTCCTATTCAATGGATTAGGAACGATTTAAATACACGTGTTCCTTAAACAAGGAACGCAGTTTTCTCATTCATGTTCGACTCCTACAATGCTTAATTAGGAACACCTTGCTCTGGTTATTTAAGGGGACCGAAGTGTTTTTCGTATCGTTAATCAGGAACAAAATGGACCCTTCTTCACCTTTTTTATAAAAGGAACAAAGGGTTCCCAAATTTTGCACAGAGGGAACTCCAAACAGAACACTTTGTTCCTTTATGCACAACAGAGTGGTTCCTTTATTACCAAAGCGAAATTCAGATAGGAACTTTCATTCCTCTACAACACAGAAGGAACGAACTATTTAAAAAAAGAACAACGTAAATAGGTCTTTTTTGTTCCGATAATGTGTTTAAAGGAACAGTTATGTTCTTCTTTGCTACCAAAAGGAAGTGTTTGTTCCGGATAGCAAAATTTAGGGCCCATTTGCGATCTGTAAAGGGAAAATTAGTCCTGTTTGAGAAGGAACAACTAGTTCCTAAGTTTGCAAGAGGACCAGGCGCAAGGAAAGTCGCGGAACTAGTTAATTTCAGTAAAATTGTTTTGTTACCCTATTACTTCAAAGAAAGCCCTAAAAACCCTCACGTAAGCACTGATGCTTAGTAAAGAAACCAGCAACAAATTTTATAACTGAAGAAAACATGTATTAATGAAGAAAACAGGTTATCGTTAGTTTTGTGAAATACTGGTGGCCATTTCTCAAATATCATTGTTCCTTTTGGATAAAAGGCTAAAACCAAGCGTCAATTTAACTGTCTTGTTTTATTGTCGACATATTTAGAGTAAGCACTGTTAGCCAAACTGAACTTCCCTCGTTCGTGTTGATTCGCAAAAAAACCGCCTGTACCAAGAACGTTTATGGGTGAAATGTTCCTTTAAAGGAGGAACAATCTTAGAGAGGCCTTCTTTGTTCCTCTTCAAAATCAAGGAGAACTAAAAAGTCTCTTTGATGTAAGGTACTTCTAATGGTAAACACACATCCTCCGTATCCATCAAATCCAGGAAATCCGATCAATAAATATAAAATTGATTGATTTCTTACAGATGGAAACGAGACAAAAAATAAACAAGTGAAGAAACAAAGAAAGAATGCGAAATGAATGAATGAATGAATGAATGAATGAACATTTCCGTAAAATCTAAAAGATCCAAAGAATCCAACCTATTTGTTGAAAAAGTATGGATAAAAGGCTAAAACCAAGCGTCAATTTAACTGTCTTGTTTTATTGTCGACATATTTAGAGTGAGCACTGTTAGCCAAACTGAACTTCCCTCGTTCGTGTTGATTCGCAAAAAAACCGCCTGTACCAAGAACGTTTTTCGGTGAAATGTTCCTTTAAAGGAGGAACAATCTTAGAGAGGCCTTCTTTGTTCCTCTTCAAAATCAAGGAGAACTAAAAAGTCTCTTTGATGTAAGGTACTTCTAATGGTAAACACACATCCTCCGTATCCATCAAATCCAGGAAATCCGATCAATAAATATAAAATTGATTGATGTCTTACAGATGGAAACGAGACAAAAAATAAACAAGTGAAGAAACGAAGAAAGAATGCGAAATGAATGAATGAATGAATGAATGAATGAATGAATGAATGAATGAATGAATGAATGAACATTTCCGTAAAATCTAAAAGATCCAAAGAATCCAACCTATTTGTTGAAAAAGTATAGAGTATTAACTTCCAGTACTAAGTAGATGTCCTTTAATCTTTGTTAATAATATTTATTATTGACTGGATAGTATGGATTTATTGGATTTCATGGACATATTTAAGGGTAAAAGAAGTTAAGCGTGAACTCTTTTTATTTTTGGGTGGATAGTATGGATTTATTGGATATCGTGGACATACATCCAGTGTCTCTTTTTTAAATGTAGGTTGGATAGTTTGGATTTCTTAGATATGTTGGAAAATGAAAGACAAAAATAATAAAAAAAAATTAATATAAATAAATTAAACTATTAAATGATACTATATTATTATTTAATTTTATTTTTATTTTATTTTAATTTAATTTAATTTAATTTTATTTTTTATTTACTTTTTATTATTATTATTATTATTATTATTATTATTATTATTATTATTATTATTATCATTATTACTATTATTATTATTTTTTTTAGTATCCATGTATTCCACAAAATCCAATAAATCCACCCTTATTTTAAAAAGAAATAAAGCGAGAGATAAGATCAATTCATTCTTCATTTAGGTAATAGTTCTTTTTCCAGTAAATCCTTTAAATCCAACATATCCGCCCCTATTTAAAAAAGAAATGAAGGGAAAGCTAATGGTTCTTTATTCATTTATTCATTTTTCTAGACAATAGCTCGATGTCCAAGGAGTCCATCCACCCTTACTAAATAATGTTTTACTTAGACATCACTTGCAGATTCCCAAAAACTCTTTTTTTATTTAGGGTGGACAGCTTGGATTCCTTGGATATGTCGGATAATGAACTATTGTTTAATCTTTTTTCTTTCCTAGAGATGGATAGCAGCTATGCTAGGCGGATAATGTGGATTCTTTGGAAGTATCAGTGCCGCTTTTGTATTTAATTAAGGGCTTCACAGGATTCTTAATTCTGTGGTTATGTCATATTATTGTAAAAAATGCATAACAATCACTTCCTTTTGAAAGGCTGGTGCCCTCGAATGACAACAACTAGCAGCTTCGATAGTCTTCAACGCATTATACTTTATGGTGGATAATGCGGATTCTGTGGAAATATCACTGTTGCGTTTGTTTTTAACCTAGATTTTCACAGTTTTTCGCAATCTGCAGTTATGCAATATCATGCTAAAAAATAGTACAACAACCGCCCTTGTTTTTTAACAAAGCTCTTTTCATATCAAGTATAATATACTGGAAAAAGAAAACTTCACACTAGAATGCCGAACTCTATTCGATAAAGCCCTAAGTGTAAGGTTTTAAGACAAACAAATGAACAAAACGACATCATGTTTTCACATTGATGCATGCATAATATTGACCATCACAACGTTCTGCTATATAAAGATCATTTGATGCAGGCCATTTCATATCATTGCAAGATGCAGCGAGCTACAAATCCGTGTAGGCAACTTAACAGCGAGGGAGTTAAAGCAGCCGCCTTATGTTATTTGAGTCCAATAATCCATGGCAAATGCAGCATAATCAGTGCTAGATGTATCGCTAGCGTGAAACAACAAGGACTGGAAAAAGCCTGGAAAGATGTTTGTCGCATGCGAGATAACTGCGACAAGGCAGTGTCCGGTAAGAAATGATTTAGTTTGTTGTTTCCCTATTGAAAAACTTATTACTGCATAAAGAGAAATATATCCCTCCTTCAAAGCTGTAAGCACATTGAGTTTCTAAATGCGCCCATAAAAAAACTTTACTATGTTATAAAGCTAAACTTTTGCCTTGTATTTTTGTGCCTTTTCAGGAATAAAGAATGTGGCATTCTTTTTTAGTGCCGTGGCAACTCAAGAAAAAAGAAAGGCCAAAAGCAAGGCAAAAGCCAAAGGCAAAGAAGAAGATGAAGATAGTGACGAAAGCAATGACGAAACAGTTACTTCCAGTCAGGTGGCTAGTACGACCAGCCAAGAATGGATTGCTGAACATCGCTCTATAGTGGACAAAAGGTTGTGCCCAGCAGTAGTCTATTGGATTGCGCTGACCACACCCAACGGGGCTCCGGCCAATCCCCTCACAGTTCATCGAGCACTCCACGAATGTGGAGTAGAAACGCTTGCACATCAGGTACGTAAAATTCTGTCTTAATCGTACTTTGTCGCATTCTGTCTAGTCCTATTTTTTAATCGCTTTGTCTCACCTAGTGGAGTTTTCTTATTTTTGATCTTCTAGGTCAACTTTAAAGAAAGCAAGGATTCCATGGCGATGAAGGAGCTGTACAAAACGTTAAAAGATCACAAGAACGGCTTTATGCAGGATTTGGTTCAGTCGTCATACCAGACCATCTATCAAGACGAAGTCCAGCGTTTCATGAACGAGACAGATGAAATTGATCTCGAAGAGTGTGGTGGGGAGTCTGTTGTGAGAGTAATTGTAGTAAACCAGTCCTTCCAACCTTCATTGTCGTCAGCGATTTCAAAAATGGAAGACGCCAAGTTACAAATTGACCGATTTGGCTTCAACGAAACCAGTGCAGAAATAACGGGAGACAAGAAAGACCAACCTGAGAGATTATCGGACAAACTTACGGTACTGATCAATGATATAGGAATCGCCATGAAGAAGTTGGATTACGCACTACATAGAGGACAAATTTACAGGAAAGAGCCAGCTTCCCGATATACCTATTTGTACAAGTGTGAGCCAAGGGCATTTGTGAATAGCCTAGCAGCAAATGAGTTTTTCAAAGGCCGCCTTCTTAAAGACATGAAGCGTGTGACTGACATCCTGTCCGATCCTTATTGCGAAGTTATTCGCCCTATCACGATTGATTACGATCTAATCGAGGTGAACGACGGAAAATGCTGGTCAGTTAGAGAACGGCGTTTCATCGATCAAGCTATCGAGGATGACAACAAAGGACTTGTAACGCCCAGAGCATTCTGTCGCTATGACTGTTCTACGCCGCCGCAGCCAGAGTACTTCAAGGAAATCCTCGAGAACAGCCTCACAGAAAATGAAGTAGCCACATTTTGTGAAGATTTTCTGAAGCTCCTCAACTACAACAGAAAACGACACAAAGACAAGGTGCCCTGCCTCGTTGGCCAAACCAACAGTGGGAAGACGAGTCTTTTTATGCCTATTTTGGGCATAATACACCACTCCAATGTCGCCACAATAACCAAACAACGGGTTTTTAACAAGGCAATGATATCAAACAACACGGAGGTCATTTTCATAGATGAGGCGACAGAATCAACCATGGATATTGACGACTGGAAAGTTCTGACACAAGGCGGTTATGCAGCCTATGATGTAAAATACCAGACAGCCAAGTCCTTTATAAATCGCTGCCCAATGATAATAACCGCACAAAGAAAGCTACGATTCAAGCCAGAGGATCAGCCGGCGATGGAACGAAGACTTCGCACCTATTCATTCAAGAGTCTTCAAAATCCTAAGAAGAGAGCCGCAGCTTGGCTACGCAATCATCCAATGGATTGCATCGTATGGGCAGCAGAAAGAGCACGCAGTGACGAAGATGAAACGAACAGCAGTGGCGACGAAGGCGGAGAAGATTGCCAGGTGGTTGGCGAAGGGCTATTGCCTGAATGCGAGAAAGAGGCTTTAAGAACATTGTCTCTAGTGGAAGACGAGGTAGCAGAACTAGCCCAAACCGAATCTAATCTTCACGAAGACGAGAGTAGTTCCGACGAAGATGAAAACGAACAAGACGAAGAGCAAACTGTCGGTGCCTTGGAAAGAGCCCTGCAGAAGTGCGTACCCGGTTCGTTGCGCCACAGACAAATAGCTCACCTTCTTCACACGCGAAAGCAGCTCGAGAAAGACAAGAAAGAACGAGAGGAATATCGGTACAGGCAAAGAAAAGAAGTCCTAATCTCCAAAGGCATTTCGCCAGAGAGTGCAGACCTCCTCCCGAGAGACGAGCTGGAACCGATGCCTTCACCTCTTAGAGAAGAATTGCTCGCGTATCATCAAGACGTAATGAAGGCGAACAGTGAGTTACGCAGAGAGAAGGCCAGAGAGGCATACGACAATCAATGGGTGACAAGCACCGAAAAAGAGTTGCAAGATTGTGTCATGTGGCTAAACACGTCGATCATCGATGAGCAACACAGGGCCGCCTTGGCAAGCCAGCGAGAACTGCTGTGCGATAAGCTCAAGACACATCTTTCAAATCTGGACCTGCTTAATTGCGAGGAGGCACTGGAAGAACGGAGGCGTAAGTGCATTTCTCTGGGACTACTTGCCGAGCGTAACAAGAATTTGGTGAGGTCCGTGTACGAACCGCTTCCTCTTTTCGACGACATCGCAGTAACTAGCACAAGTGAGGACGACGAGCGCGATATGTTCATCACTCCAGTTCCCAGGCAGAGCGCGGCAAACACCAGAAAGAGAGTCGCAGCCTCTCCTAGTTGTCAAGGAAATCAAACTTCCACCCTGAAATACTTAGGTTGAAATTTTAGAGTATTTGTCTTGATCCATTTTTGTTACAATTTGAGTGTACGAATCAAATCAGTTGCTGTAAAGTAGCGCGAATAAAGCTCGATTAGTGATTGTAGTAGTTGAATCGTAGAGCGATTTGATATGTACAGCGCTGCCTAGTGTAAGATAGTTTGCGGTGATATGAAAGCTTGACGTAGACTAACAAAGAAGTCAAAGGAATAAATGTAACATGTGTTGAGTTATTTCGCATACTTCACGTCAGGAATAAATGTGTGCACCAGTTAATGGCTTTCTTTGTCCTGTCTTTTTATTTCAAAACATGCAGAATAAATGATCTTGTCGTATTGGTCCCTCGACTCGAAAGTTATATGGAGTTATTTCCATAGTTTTTGTTCTTCTTCCACTGCCTTAATCATCCACTACCTTCGTTATTAACTCCTTAATTAGTTACAAATTGTCTTCTAACAATTATCCTACTTAAACTTTCGTAAGGCACGGTTCAAGAGAGAGTTTGCCGTTCTGCCCTTTTGGAACTTGTATCTGGGATCCCTCAAAATGGCTGACCAATGGCCATAGCCATGGCAATTTATGCCCGCGCGCAAATACTTGTCTTCGTCTGCAGTAAATAAAAGGATTTTTCTTTTCGGTCCGTGACTAGAATTGCTTTCGACGGGCTGTTGTGGTACTTCGGTATCTTCGCACAAACTTTCGTTCGCTCGTTCTTGATCGGAAGAGGAGCTCGGGCTTTGGGAGAGCCGGAAACAAACTTGTTCTTCCAGTTGTGCCCCCATGTCGCCTTGAAGTTTTTTGAGACACTCGTGGGCCCTTGTGGCAACCTCGCGAGACCTCTGTTTTTGGTAGTGTACCTTAGCCACCACGGAGCTGTGCTTTTGATCCTCGGAGATCGCGTCCTGCTCCTTGTCGTTCAACTTGTCGTGGCTCGCAGTCTCGACAATTTGCCGATAGCGGGTCGGATGAATGTACTTGCCCGTAGCGTCGAACACCATCTTGCTCATGAGTTGACCAATCCTACTGTGTTGATCCCCGTTTCTGTTCACAAGAACGTATTCGCAGTTTGGTTTCAAAAGGGGACGAATATGGAAAATGTAGCCATCCAAAACTTGCATGCTGGTTTTTGTCAAAAGTAGTGAATCGAAACCATAGTTGGCCGTAGTTTTGAACTTCTTTTGGTCTATGAAACCGCCGTTGTTCTTGGCTGCTTCGACCATGTCAACGGTCAAATATTGATAGGTCATTGGCCGGGAACCCTTCACCTTTATGAATAAAAACACTGCCAAAAACTTGGTCGCAAACGACAAATCTGAAGGAGGCACCTCGCCTGGCTTTTCTTTGCAGATCTTGAGCACGCTTTCAAAACGCGGCAGGTTTTTCGAAACCACCTGTAATAGTTCGTCTAAAGTAGCCCAATGCCCCTTTGACTCTAAAGTGTCAATGTCTAGGTCGTTAGTCCATTGTAGCCTCATCATTTTAGAAACCGTCTTGCGAGCCCTTTTCAAATAGACTTCAGTGGAATTCAGGTTGCTTAATACTGCATCTGGTGCACCATGTGTTTTACGAAAATCAATCAAGTCAGAAATAGAGTCCAAGTAGGCTAGGCGACCGGCATGACCCAAACCCCAATCGGTTTGCATTGCATCGACGAATCGAAATAGAAAGTTTGGTGAACTCAAACTGAAATCAACCATGTTCCAATTTAACTCTTCCTCGTCATCTTCACAGCAGAACTTTAGATATTTGAAGCTCTTACGCACGACCTGCTGAGCCTGCCTGATACTTTTACATCCACCACCACTTCCAATTAGCCAGCTTTGAAACAGCTTTCCAATAGTACTTGAAATGTCAAAGGATGGTAGCAATTTAGTAGAATGAATAGATGTCCCACCTTTTTGTTCGCCGTTGTCTGTATTGACTGGGTTTAGACAGTCATCAGGCTTTGAATCAAAGTAATAAAACCAAGCGTGCTTGTTCTTAACGTGTTTTCTGCAACCCCTTTGAGTTGAAAATGTATCATGATCACACGTTTGCACAGGGCAGTGGAAAAATCCATCACTTTCGTCCTCTTCCAAGTGAAGTCGTTTTGGCTTTGGGGATGCACCGGCTATCTTTGACCAGTCAATTTCCTTGATGCGTTTACTCATTTGTAGCACAAAAACAAGACTATCAACTGTTGCTCGACACACGTCCTCTTTTTATCTGAAACACGCTTAAATAGTAGTGACGTTGATGCTGAATTCGAAACATGTTTAGACATGCCTGTTACTCTCGGGAATGTCGAAAACAATAGCCATAGGGATGAAACACAACTTGCCCACGATTGCCTGACCTTGCCCTTTGACCTAAGAACAAGGCATTCCTATTCAATGGATTAGGAACGATTTAAATACACGTGTTCCTTAAACAAGGAACGCAGTTTTCTCATTCATGTTCGACTCCTACAATGCTTAATTAGGAACACCTTGCTCTGGTTATTTAAGGGGACCGAAGTGTTTTTCGTATCGTTAATCAGGAACAAAATGGACCCTTCTTCACCTTTTTTATAAAAGGAACAAAGGGTTCCCAAATTTTGCACAGAGGGAACTCCAAACAGAACACTTTGTTCCTTTATGCACAACAGAGTGGTTCCTTTATTACCAAAGCGAAATTCAGATAGGAACTTTCATTCCTCTACAACACAGAAGGAACGAACTATTTAAAAAAAGAACAACGTAAATAGGTCTTTTTTGTTCCGATAATGTGTTTAAAGGAACAGTTATGTTCTTCTTTGCTACCAAAAGGAAGTGTTTGTTCCGGATAGCAAAATTTAGGGCCCATTTGCGATCTGTAAAGGGAAAATTAGTCCTGTTTGAGAAGGAACAACTAGTTCCTAAGTTTGCAAGAGGACCAGGCGCAAGGAAAGTCGCGGAACTAGTTAATTTCAGTAAAATTGTTTTGTTACCCTATTACTTCAAAGAAAGCCCTAAAAACCCTCACGTAAGCACTGATGCTTAGTAAAGAAACCAGCAACAAATTTTATAACTGAAGAAAACATGTATTAATGAAGAAAACAGGTTATCGTTAGTTTTGTGAAATACTGGTGGTGGTGGTGGTGGTGATGATGATGATGATGATGATGATGGTGGTGGTGGTGGTGATGATGATGGTGATGATGATGATGGTGGTGTTGGTGGTGGTGGTGATGATGATGATGATGATGATGATGATGATGATGATGATGGTGGTGTTGGTGGTTGGTGGTGATGATGATGATGATGATGATGATGATGGTGGTGTTGGTGGTGGTGGTGATGATGATGATGATGATGATGATGGTGATGGCGATGATAGTTTAAAACCTCAAGTGGTTGAGAGTTTCAAAGACTATGCTCAAATTAATAAAAAGAAATCTATTATTCATCTGACTAAAGAAAGCACGCTTATTAACCCTTTGAGCCCCAACATCATTATAAAAATTCCTTACTAGTCTCCATAGGTTTTATTGATTAATAGTTGGGAGAACATTTTCGCAACATCAAGACAATTCATCTTTGGTGATCATTTGCTAAATTCTCATGACCTGCACGTGTTATAATACACTGATATGATGAGGAGAAATTTGATGCTAAACACTCTTAGGGATTAAAGGGTTAAAAAGCACCTGATGGCAACGCATTCCAGTGTCGCGGAGGGGCAGCCTGAAAGCCAGTAACTAATACAACGGTGAATGTAGAAGTTATTTGTGGAGCTTGTGTCGGGAATGCAGTACAATTCAATTCATCAGGGAAGACATCTAAAGAATGCTTGTTTGTCTGCCAATTTCCCTGCAGTAGTTGCCTTCCTTAGCAGGGGTTCTTTAGCTGGGAACGTTATACCAGGCTTCCTTGCCAGTGTCAAGAGGCAATCAGTGGTTCATTTTGTTCTATGTAATTTGAACTTACGAGGTGTTACCACACAATCTTACACCATGTTTGATGTTCTATTGCAGAAGAGTTTCAAGAATTCCTTTCCTGTCATCATGAATTGACTACTTTACTTTCAAGTCTGTTTCCTCGTGAGGTTCCTGTGGAAAATCATGTGAGAGAGTCGAGACTCATCTGATAAAAACTGCTAGTAGTGGGATTATTGTTATTGTGCAAGTAATTTTGATCGCCATTTTTTACCAAGCATTCTTTTGAATTGTGTCTTTGAAAATGTTAAAAAGGAGAATATGGTGACAAGAAAAATGGAACTGAATTCTTCGATTGCCAAAAAGGGAATGAATTTTGTGTATACAAATTGTAGTATAATAATGTTTCAGTACATTAAGAGGTATAGCCTTCTTCGCAACCATATTTTGGTTTGTCGCGTAACGCGGTAGAGAGACATGTCGCGTTACAACCCAAATAGGGACCTTAAGCTACCACGAGACGATGGCAACAAAAGCGTAGCTAAACAAATCGTTTAATCAACAAAACATTAGCTTTACGCGTGAGTTATATATATATATATATATATATATATATATATATATATATATATATATATATATATATATATATATATATATATATATATATATATATATATATATATATATATATATATATATATATATAGATATGTTGGTACTTTTTTTTCTTTTAAAAATGGTCGTAGTTGGTTAAGGTTTCCAATAGGGTTGTGAAGACGACTTCTTTTAAATGTGACAACTTCATTGAATTTTCGCTGAAGTTAGCGATTAGCTGGACCAAAAACGTAGGGCTGATTATTTAAACGAGATCTAAGTTAGATCTAATTTAAGGGCATTTGAAGTAGGTATTAAACACTGAACTCATACGAAGGTCAGTCCAGGTTGTTAGTTGGCTTTTGAGGCTGGTAAATGACGCTAACACATTCGGGTTGACCAGTTGTATTTCGAGTTAAAGCACGGTTTCGGTAAACCCTGTCTAAACTTCGTTTAAATAATCTGCCCATAAATTTAGTAATTATTTATTAAGTTAAACAGTTGAATACATCATACGGAAACTCCCAATCTAAATGTTATTGCGAATTATTTAATAATTTATTATTTAATATAGCATTGTAAGATTGATATGAAGTGAATGGGTAGCCATTACTTGGTCGAAAACAGAAATACTGAATATCGAATTAAGATAAATTGCAATTGAGCATCAGAAATATTTAATAGTTATATTCACTAAGAATATAAGTTAATTAGAGAATTTGTTACAGGTCAATTAGTAGTATAGAATAATTGCATATGTAGGCAGAATTATTTCAAATTGTGTACAGTATTTAAATTCAGTTTTTGTTGATGTAAATGGGCACCTGTATATTGGTAAAGATTTTATATTTGAGAAACGTTTTCTGAGAGGATATTTGCTATTTACAAAAAGAATTTAAAAATTTTGGCATTGAGTTTGTGCGCAAGCAGCTAGATTGTGCGTATGCAAGTTGTTGTGATGGAAAGTGCAACGTTGGCTGGACATGGAATTAAAGATTGGTTTTGGTTGACACGAGAATGATTACTTACCTTAAAATTAGAAAAAAATAGGATATTAACATGAGCGTAGTTTTTTTTTTTTTGCGTCTGCGAATATTGCATTTTGTTTGAAAGGAGTGGTAGCACGTGAGCTCGCAAAACGCTGCAAATCGCTCAAATTCGCGGGTTTGAGCCACAAGGATGACAGAACACGACGACCGAAGAAAGATTACGTTTACTTTATATTCCTCGCTATAATTCACCTTCATACGAACTTTTCGGTTCACCATACCGTATGTCGAAAATACAAACCGCTACTCTGTGGGAGCCCTGTGAAAACAGGTGGGCCTGCCATTGTGACGTGGTCTGTGGCTACAACCACTTCAGGCACAACGTTAACCACTGCACCTGCATCGCTGCAACAAACGTGGCTACCCTGTCACTGTAGATAATACTACTTGAGTTGTCCCTAAACCACCAGTCCTGTTGTTACATCAGCGAGAACATCGATCGCCACGTCACGCTCTTGTCACAAGATCGCTGCGCCTATAAGTTGTGCAAAAAGGAGATAAACCTACCGTTTTAAACCTTTCACCCACAGACTGGGAGTCAGTTACGAAAACATTAAGGATGGTTCTGTCTTTTGATTCTGTGGAGGAAATCCTATGGTGTGAGCATTCATATGAAACCTCTTCAGCAGCACTTTCACATGGTACCATTTATAGGCAAGCGTTTTGCAAAATGAAACTTACGATTTGTCTTGAATTTTGATTTTAGGCACACTTGGGAGTGGAAGGGTTAAGTGGCCCTGATTGGCGCGCGCGCAGCGCATCTCTCCATATACAGACAGCCACTTGACCGCGCTGCAGCGTATTGAATAGTAAGAGCTGATTGGGCGCTACGGCATGTAGAAGTGTGCCGTGACCGCGGACTGAAGTTACGCGTCCTGGTTCATCGAAAGTTTTATTGTAGAGGAAGACAAGGCTTCGTGCTAAGCCCGCCAAGCGAATATTGAAGGCTCCTCTCGTTGATGATATGAAGTCGTTTCTATGGCCATAGAGATTGTTAACGAGACTTGGTTGGCGCAAGGGCACGCCCAATTGTACCTTGAAATCATGCCATTTCCCATGATTTCATTTCCACAGTTATAAACTCTGCTCGCAGTCTAGTTAATCCGAAATAGTGTATGAATTATCATATTGTTGTTTCAAACAGGATTCGGCCGGTTTCGAGATTCACTTGTTACAAGCACCTAGGAACGTGAGAATGCACTCACTATCCTGGGGTAACAAAGAAGTAATAGAGTTACCTATAACAACCTGACTTAACCCCTGAAAACGAAGACTCCAAAACAAAGACAATAAATGAATTTGCCTGCTACTTTAGGTTCGAAAAACGTAGGGTAATGTTCAGTTGTCTTCGAAAGACAGGATCTTCTACGGAATCTTTAGAAGCTTTTAGGTGATCTTAAAACTCTTCGAAGACTTAGGATCACCTAAAAACAAAACCGTTTCACAGATGAAAATTTCTCAAAGATCATCAATCAATTCTAATTTTCTCAGTCCAAGATCATCATCAACCAAAAGACTTCCATGCTTCTTTAAGGCCGCGGGTGAGAGACTAGATCATCAGTATTCATTTATTTAAAGCGTATGCACGAAGTGCAACGAATGATAGCGACATTGCGCGAAATATTCATGAGTAAGCTCTGCGGTATAAAATCTTTGGTTTATGGCTCAATGAGCGCTCGTACGTTTAATCGTGTGGCAGGAAACATTGTGCATTTTAAGTCTTGTTAAATAAAAATTTTCATAATAACAATAATTAATAAATGCGTTGAGCACTCGCTTGTTGTATCTGTACCGTTCTTTTTATTCTTTGTTAGTTGAAACGTTAAATGCAACTTTGTAGAATTTTTACAGCAAAACAAAACGAAAATAAAATACTGTTTCTATCTCTATCTCGAATATTTATCAACATCACCAATTTTGTGTCCAATATTTATCAACATCTGGGTCTTTCGTAAGTGGAACTCCGTGAATTTTTTTCTGTGTATATATACACTGTTCCACAGACCGGAAAATAATAAAAGAGTTCGATTTCGTCGTTCTTTTTGGTTTTAATTAGTGTTTAATTCTACGTTTAAGCGGAAAAAATCCGCTTTGAAAATTTCGATAGTAAAATTCTCTTTCTATTTTGTGTACCGTATAAATATTAAGACGATTCCCATTCAACGTTCGAGCAGTAAGTGCAAAAATTAAGTTACCAAAAAAATACTTGCAGCACTGTCACATTTTGAGAACAGATAAGAAGAACTTATCGTTACTTTTGCTCCCAAGCTGACCCCGGGAGAGAAAATTGGATTTGAAGTTATCCATCTTTCAATTAAAAAGACGCTTCATGTCAGTTCAAAACAAAATGGCGCCCGTTTTTAGCATACTATTACGAGATTTGAAATTAATTTTCTTGAGAATGCTTGAGAATTTCAATGCGGGGTCACTTGGGCAAGTGTACTAGAGTGAGATGTTTCAAATAGCATTTAAAATATTACCGTGCTATGAGTAGTTTTTTGGTAAATATTTTTTGCACTTATTGCTTGAACGTTGAGCGGAATCCGTCTTAATTGGTTCAGCACCAATGCTTTTTTCTTTCGTTTATTTTCGACAGAAAACACACGATTTTTTTAGATTGCATGCAACCTATTGTTTGTTTCTGGAGTGTTAACAATAGCTTCGTAACTTTTATGTCCATAATTTACATAATAGAATATTCTTGGCTTAAACACTCGTGTTTCTTCGATAAGCCTTCGGAAGCCCTAAAACCACCAATTTTGTGTCCAAGAATACAGCGCGGATATAAAATTTCCTGAACTGACACAGCAGACAGGTAAAATAGGTGTGTTGTAGGTTGTCACAACAAAAGCACTTTTTTCAAACAGGCTTTTTAACAGAAGTTTAAAAGTCTTCAAATTTAAACAAGGACGATTTTACTAATTTAAAGGCTTATAACTTTCAGTGGAACTTGAAATCACAAAATCGGCTTCTGTTGTGACACAATAGAGGTTTTAACTGATCAACTAGTGGCGAAATCAAGAAGTGTTGTCTTCTCCACGAGGAGAAAACTTGGACACGGAGTCGCGTTTTACCAAATCTTAACTTTGGAAGCTCAAAGCATCGCAAAGAAAAACAATTTATGGAAGGAAAAACAGGCTTGTTGCACTTCCAACATTCCTCAAGCCCTCTTTTAAGTTTGAACGAAATCGGCTCCCAAACGATCAAGATCTAAAGCTTTTAAACGTACGACCTCCACCAAAATTTTGCCCTACAAATTTATTCATGAGCAGCTTGTCACCCGCGGCCTTGAGGCCCCACAGGTCGTGCTATTGCCGTGCCAAGTTAGCTGGACTGTGCCCCGACTCAAGGTTGATTTCCACTGTTACGTAAATTTTACGTGCGTACGGGCGTGAATTTAACTGGCTTTACGTGCGTAAATAAAATTAGAGACGGCGTATGAATGGCTTACGTAAACGTAAAAAGTTGAAAGTTTTCAACTTTTTACGTTTACGTAAGCCGTTCATACATCGTCTCTTATTTTATTTACGCACGTAAAGCCAGTTAAATCAGGGTCGTAACGAGGTATGTGGGATCAGGGATCAAAGGGATGGGGTCTGGGATCAGAAGGGTGGGATCTGGGATCACAGCCATTGGATCAGGGATCACAGACCATGGGATCGGGATCAGCAGCTTTTTAGGGATCAGGGATCAGGCTGTACCCGGCATATTTGTGGGATCAGGGACGAAAATTGGTCACGCTTTTGGATATCAAGGATCATAAATTTGCGTACAAAAATGGGATCAGCGATGAAAAGACATACCTCGTTACCACCCTGAGTTAAATTCACGCTCGTACGCACGTAAAATTTACGCAACAGTGGAAATCAACCTTAAGGCACGACTTGGTTTCAGACGCCGAATTTAATTACCGATAGCTCTGGCTTCAAAAAAAAAAAAACTCTCTAGGGTTTACCTATAAATCAAGCCTTTTGATGTAATGATAATCTCTGAGTTAAGTTTGGTACGACAATAGCATGACGGTTGAAACTAACTCGCGCGACTGCCATGTAAAACAACAGAGCTCAGTTGCCGTGCTTTACGACAGTAGTTTGAAACGTCGGAACAACGGTAGCGCGATGTCTCGGAAAAGGGATTAAACTGACTTTCTTCATCTGACAAATAAATGTCTGCTCTTATGTTGTTTTCTTTTTACCAGCTTTATTTCACAGGGATCTATTTCATTACTACAATCTACGCGAGGCTGAACACATGTTTCGTGCCTCTCCATTACCAAAAATTTCTAATGCCCTGTTTTCTGAGTTCATCGGGAGGATCCTTCAATGCTTACAGGTGGCTCAGGGAGATCCGTTTCCTGTTTTCCCAGTTGAACGGGCGGATCCATGAAATCTTCAATCATTAGTGACTCAGGGAGATCAGGCGGATCCATGAAATCTTCAATCAATAGTGACTCAGGGAGATCAGGCGGACCCATGAAAGCTTCATCGCTTACAGGTGGCTCAGGGAGATCTATTTCCTGTTTGCCCAGTTGAACGGGCGAATCCATGAAATCTTCAATGCTTAGTGACTTAGGGAAATCAGGCGGACCCATGAAATCTTCAATGCTTTTTGGCTCAGGTAGATCAGTCGGATCCATGGAATCTTCATCGCTTACAGGTGGCTCAGGGAGATCTGTTTCCTGTTTTCCCAGTTGAACGGGCGGATCCATGAAATCTTCAGTGCGTTTTGGCTCAGGTAGATCAGTCGGATCCATGGAATCTTCATCACTCACAGGTGGCTCAGGGAGATCTATCTTGCGTGCATCCAGTGAAACACACCAGGATATCAACAGAATCATTACAACAACTTTAAACGCCATCTTAAGACTGTTTTAAAGCTCTCAATGTCTACACTGTGGAGAACAAAAAAGGAATGAGAAGGATGAATGAACGAACGAACAAATGAACGAATGATAAATAAATGAACGCGGTCAATGATGGACGAGCGAACGAACGAACGATCAAACGAATAAATGAATGAATCAAAGAAAGAAAGAAAGAAAGAAAGAGAAAGAATGAATGAATGAAGGAATGAATGATGAATGAATGAAAGAAAACAAGAAAGAAAGAGAATGAATGAATGAATGAATGAATGAATGAATGAAAGAAAGAAAGAAAAAATGAATAAGTGAATGAATGAATGAATGAATGAATGAATGATCAATGGACTGAGTAAATGAATGAACGAACGAAAGAATAAACGAACAACGGAAGGAAGGAACGAAGGAACGAAGGAAGGAAAGGATGGATCGATGGATGAGTGACCTAATTCAAGTGCATGTGTTCTTCGCAATTAATCTCACGAGGGAGACAAAATCTATATTTAAACAAAAATACAATTATTTTTCTGACATAAAAAGGCTTCCATCTGAACGAAATGAAGAAGAAAACAAAAAATAAAAACAACAAACAGCAAACAAAAAACAACGACTACAACGGCAGTAAAGGATTTAAAAAATCAGCTATTCATGATTTAATCACTCTCTATTAAAATGGTGAGGATTTTTTCCTGCGGTCTACGCAAATATAATACCCTGTTCAGAAGCGGGGGAAAATCTACGCAAAATTCGCTTTGCATGAGTGAAATGATCATGAAACACTCCTCGTGCATCCGGCCGGCTGCTGTACCTTCGTACCGCTGCATAACATTTTCGTAAATAAGGCCATTGCTGTGACTATCTTGGCGAGCAATGATTATAAATGTACTTAGAAAGACTTAGTTGCTTGCTATGCCTCTGAGACTGTGAAGCTCATTAGAGAATTGAGTTCAACTATAGCGCGGCAAAATCAGTACGATGTCTGATTTAAACGGTTGTGACCAGAATTTAGCCTGAAATGATGAGTTCACCAACAACCTCTTCGGGATTCCATTAGCAGTGATTAAAAAACCGGCAGTCAGCTTTCACCGAATTATCCTAAATTCGTACTTTGATGAAGCAACATACTTAATACTGCATCATTCCTGACTATACTATTTGCAAATTTTTTTGAAGGTTCTATCCTCAAATTAAGTGCGACTCTAGTTCGGCCCATCAGAATCGGGAGTCGTATTTTCTGCTTCCTAGAACCAGTGAAGAGTGGTAAATTAAACTGGAACTTACCTTGATCGCTTGTCGTGAGAACTGTTCGTTTGAGGCTAGAATACACTCTCTTATATAAGAACAAATTGATTGAATTGCAATTAATTTACTACATATTTTAGATTTCCTTATACAACCATGTCAACCGAGAAAAAGATGTTTCTTCCTTCATTTATTTCCGTCACTGCAAAGTGTTGATTATCGGCAATGCCCGTAAATATTGCTTTTTTGTTTCCGGTCAAAGCCCTGAGGGAAGCAAAACCAAGTGCTGTTGGCTAAACAAAACTTCCCGCGTTTTGGCTTCTGTGTCTGCCATACCGTGGGAAAAACCAGACATAATGAGAATGCCAATGATAAAATGGTGATAATTTGGCAGTGTTACTAACTGTTTTAAACTGAAAATGCTCCTTTGTTAAGAATTTGATACTGATCAAGAATCACCCTAATAGACCATCTCATTTAAGTACCTTTCAAGTAAAATGAAAAAGAATAACATAAGTCACAGTGAATTATAGCGAACGTAGCCGAATACTCTCTCTAAGGTAAAATTTAGGCTTTTCCATGTGCACTTGTTTGAGCTCATACTGAGCCGCTTCAAGCCGAGAGGGAGTTTTAAAATGACATAATTTGCGGTCCATTATAAGCTGTGGACCGTGTGGCTAGTCGAGCATTGATTTTCATTATAATGATATCAATTATTTAAAAAAAAATTACCCCCAAAAATCAGATAATGCTTATCTATCCGGGCTTATTTGCCGGCGATTTAATGTCTTGCGTTTTTCTTGGAATTACCAGGCCATTTTCATAAGTTTCCGTTTTGCTTTCCGCGGCCTATCCACAGGAAGAAGATTCTAAAGAGAGAGAGAGTTTGATCTGATTACGTGTCCGTACTGCGATCCTTGGTGACGTCATCTTACATTCAGAGATTAACCCGGCCAAAAAAACAAAAAAACACAAAAAACATAAGGAATCATAACCAGAAAGAGCATACAAAATTTTGTTGTCGTGCCATGTTTGTAGCTGGACACGTGTCGAAATTTGTTTCTCATGATGCATTCAAAAGTTACCTTACAGTACGTTTGTATGGCAGTGTACAAGTAGTTTATCTAAATTACACCAGGCAAGAGTAATATCGCCTATCTCCCTAAATAACGGTGGAACGTGCTTACACTCTCACACTGTACCAATCAAGATTACAAGGTATTTATTCTGGTCAACACTTCTTAATTAAGGAGTTTCTCATATTATGTTGTCATTTAAAGCTGAAAATCGGCCACAAGTAATTATACCGCACGTAAAATCCCAGCTGCAAACCCTAGGCTTATACAACATCGTAAAAGAGTTATTTGGTTAGAAAACACAAAAGACGTTTTCAGGAATGTGCCATGCAGCAAAAAGTAGACTTATCATTAGATTTCAAGCAGCAAAGTAACCAACTTACTCTACGATAAACATCCTCTATAATTAAGAAAAAATAGCAATAGGGGCAATTTAAAACATTTGGGATGGATAAAGATTAGTTTCCTGGGAACAGATCGAGCGATAGCGATTACAAAACATCTGCTCCGTGTCGAGCCCGTAACAGGGAAAATTAGCAGAAAAGGACATATTCATTAAAAATGTAGAAGTGACGAGAGGAACATTAGAACATTGAATAACGTGATCATGACGACAAAATGTTATCTCAGCCGCAGGACTGTTTCAAAGTTTGAAACGTTTGAGCTGAAAATATTTTTTCCCAATTGCAGGAAGAAACTGGAGGAAAGCTAGTCAAAAAGAATGCACGACCTCTCTGTGTTATCATTAAGATGATATCTCTGATATCACTTTCTCTAATTATTAGTGCAATTAAGGCACTGATATCAATCAATCTAACAAAACATCTCATTAAGGAACCTTTTCATTTGGCATGGAGAAGATGGATTGTACACATGAAAAGGCCACAAAGCAGTAAATACCTTCTACAAGCTAACCCTTGTTCTAACCCTCTTGCTTTCTGCAGATCGTAAGTCTAAAACTGAAAAATTTAACCTAGTTTTCTATCAGTGAAAGATTGAAAACAGAGGCCTTTTATCTGAACGGTCATGCTAAAGATTTGGTTTTCATAGTGTTAGGAAGTTAAAAATTGAATGTTTACTTTGTAGTGTCGTTAGTTAATTTTTGTTAATCTCGGTTCGTGACGCTTGGTTTATATTCCTGCTATGACCTAATTAGTAGCGATATAAATGTCATCTTTCACGAAGGACTTCGTTGCCGTCTAGCGATGATACTAGTCAGTTTTCAATAGAAGCATGGTAGCTGAGAGACGAATTGTAGTCTTACGATGCGATCTACAATGGAATAAAATTTGAAGAGCAATCTCAGAGTCTTGGTACCTCTCTGGTTAGCAAGTGAGTGCAGTTCTACAGTAGCCTCAAAGTTAGTTGGAACCACCTTGCGCAAGTGTCTCTAAGTAGTTTTCATTTGAATGGTTACAGTTCAGGTTTTCATTAACTCTTTAAGCCCCAGCATCATTATGCAAATTCTCCTTACTCGACTCCATATATTTTGTTGAGCAGTAATTGGGAGAACTTGTCTAAACATCAAGACAGTTCATCTTCAGTGATCAATTACCTATGTTATAATGCACTGATATCATGAGGAGAAATTTCATGCTGATCTTTATTGGGGCTTAAAGGGTTAAAATCACTTTGAACAGCATGATAAACAGCACCTGCACCAATGACATTTTGTGCTTTTTCTAACAGGCAAAAGGTGAAAAAAACGCATTTTTATTGAGTATAAAAAACGGGCTTGACCACATGCTCCTTGTGAGGACATATCTCGTAACCATAACAACCGATTCTCCACAAATCGTGCAACTACTAAAAATGGTATGTGCTGATAAAAATTCCTCTTTCAAAAATTGGCGAGAAACCTTATGGGAGGTGGCATCCACCCCTCACCCCTCTTGCAATAAATCCATTTGTCGCATATAGTATGTTTCCTTAATCCTTGGTAAAAGTTTTAGATTTTTACGGCTTTCGTGTTATCCTGATGTAGGGAAAAGGCCGCAGGTAGTCAAGTGTTGGCTACAATTTCGGAAGCATTTATATTAGAACACTTTTCCTATTGATCCGTCCCTCATTGTTGATGACTTACTGCACAATCAAAATTGGTGCACTCAACATCTAGGGGAAGCAAAGATCACAACCCATATTCAAATTAAATTAATTAAAGTGCTCAGCTTGTGTTCAGTGGTTACAATTCACCCTCGGTTTACCACACACAGTAGATGAGGAAGATGTCGGGCGACTGGATTGGTTGCGTCCTTGTAATTTCTTTTGACGACTCGTAGGTAATCACGCAAACGATCGCCCGGTCTCCTCCCTGTTTTGACAATATATGTCTATTATTAGCATAAAGTGGAAATTATGCGGTAGATAACATTTGTGGAGGTGCATGTAAAGGGATCAGTGATGTATGAATGATTTTTCAAATCGGCACTTTCAATCTCTAGGGTTAACGAACGTTTTTCATCAACTAAGTCAACTAATTTATTCTTGTTTTCTACGTTAAGTTGCCAGGTTCCTTCCAGTACCGTAGCTCCACCGTTCTCACAGCCCACAATTCCTTGATTCGCTCTGACCAAGGGCGAACGCTTGTAATGTCAGTTTTCAACTTCTCTACGGTGGCCATCTTACCTTATCAACTCAGTTGATAAATCCAAATTTTTGTTTTTCACTTCCCTACGGACGCAGTACCATAGTTTCTTTTGAAACTAACGCCCTTTTTGTTCACGATACTGTAAGACATCAAGTCAATGCAGGAAATCAGGACTAATTGACAGAACGTCGATTCTGTTTGGCTTGTTTCCCATTTGGGCACGATAACTGAGTGGGAACGAGTGTATTCTTAAATTGTGAGGCACAGGGACATTAATTTACCTCATCTTTTAATATGCTTTTTTCTAGTTTAAGGGTGTGTTTTAGCTGTCTTCTCCGGTTGTCCGGTCTACAATTGAGCTTTCGATTCTAGATTCTTCTCAAAAGGACTGAGGACGGTAAAATAAGCTGAGAAAAAAAAAGGTTTATAAAGTTCACTTTACATTTATTGTTGTTAGTCGTAACGTGGCTTACAGTTGTTGTGTGTTGTTTACTTTTGTTGACGTTTACTAGTAAATAACTGGCTGCAGTCTTAAGTTTAACGATTTAGATCTTTTTTAGTGACAGCCAGTTACAGCTGGTAATCATCGCCAGTTCTCATCCCATCACTTGGTGCACACGGCGCACGTCATCTCTCGGCCGGCGACATACGGAACACAGGGGAGTGAGCCACAGACTCCCTCCACAGGGTACAGCAAGGCTCCATTCTGGTTGGCTCCGCTACCGGGAACATAATCCGCATCTTCATCAACGCAGATGAAATCTTTCTGGCTTTTGTGGTTGTGATAAGAAGTCATCAGGTATCCATGATACTCCTCGGTCCATCCAGTTGGACAGTCATTCCTTGCAGGCATCATCAGCATTGAACCACGTGAGCTGACGTAGCAGACAACGCAAGGTGCATCATGGTCATGGAGATTTTGCTTCTTGAACAGACCGGGGACAGTATTCACTTCATACTCAGTACCGTAAACGTACCCTGCGCTCTGATGGCCCTCTTTGTACTTGTCATACTTTGGTTTGTCTGGAAGGCAAAGGTAGTTTACGCCACCACCAGGATGAGTGTAATGGTTTCCACCCATTCTACCTGAAAGAGAAACAATCAGTTCGAAAGTCATTTCTTGTGGAAATACTCTAAAAAGAAAACATAACCGATGATTCCCGAATAGGTAGCTTACTTTCTCAAGTTTCTCTGAAGTAAACACAAATAAAAGTAATCAGAAAAAAATTGCATTTGGTATTCCTCTCTGTGTGTAATCGTAGAAATTGAAATGTGGCTACCCCCAGTACGTTCGAAATTAGAAGGGGCCGTAACTTTCGGGTAACCGTTACTTTCGGGCAGCTAGAAGGTGTGAATATTTGAAGAAGAAGTTCATAGTAAATTAGTAAATACAATTGCAGAATAAACAAAATGTCCCTTTAATTCCCGTAAAACGTTCTTACTGATTTTTCGACACTCTTGTTAAACACTAAACCGTGCGTAAGCGAACACGGCTTTCTTTGTCTATGATTTCTAAGATCGTTGTGTTCGCTCTTCACAAAGACGTCAGTGTACATAGATAATCTCTAATCCTCCTCCCTGCCTCCAAACTCCTTCCTTTGCTTTCAGAGGGCCTTTACTTTTGGGAACTACGTGAAAGCTGCCAAAATTAACGTTACTTTTACTTTAGGAATTTAAGAAGAATACACAAAGGCCTTGTACGAAGCTGAATGAGGCTTGTGAATTGCAGTTGCGTTGCTTATGAACAGTTATGCTTAGCGACAACAATCAGTGTACATGGTTGCGCTTTGAACTCGGTCGCATTGAGCTTTACATGACCGCATTTCTCAAAGTTAGTTGGGTATTCCTGGAGGTACATCGCTAGCCTGATTGAAAGTTATTTTTTCCACGAACGCCAACATGTAGATACTACTTAAAAACATCTTTGCTTTTCTATAATTCACTTAATATTTATCCTTACCTTTGTAAACTATCGTAGCGCCTTTGGGACACGTGGTTTTCCCCCAGCGCACATACTCCACCCCAGACGCCCCAGCTCCTCTTTGCCCTTTTTGGCCTTTAGGTCCCCAAGCTCCCTTGCCTCCAGTCTTCCCAGCATCTCCCCGGTCACCTTTAGGACCAGGAGGGCCTGGAACAGAAACACTGGTACCAGGCTTTCCTGGATCCCCTGCAACATAATTATCCGGGGCCCTTAGGTTTCTTAAAGAGAAAGTTTACCCCAAAGTCCGTGCTACCCTTCAATATGAGCAGCCTAAGTTCGAAACATATCCACAGAATCATTCTAAGTTTCAATTAGCTATTTCTTTTAAGGCAAGAATACTAGAGTTGTTGATTATTTAGGATAACAAGCATGGAACACCTTAACACTTGCTCGTGATGCGGATGTGTCCAATTTTGTTCAATTCATGCGCTGTGTTCATTTCTTAAGAAATCTTTTTGTCACAGCGCTTGTACGACAATTTATGCTTCCATCAGTTAAATCCCCAACTTTACTGCAAACACTGACTTCCTGCTTTTATTTAATCCACAAAATTTTTCCAAAAATCCACAAAAAAATTACCAGTGAGTAATTCTAGGCTAGTGTCAGTTTTACATACAATATATACACAAACATACGTTTTGCTCTATATCACTTTACAGGTTTGTTTAATCGGCATTATTGGCTACTCACAAGACATTATTAAATGAAAGATGGAAAAAAAACCAAACAAAAAAAAAATCTCTGATTGTATTTGCGTGGTTTTCTATTAAAGCGCGCATTAAGACTTGGTTTTTGTTTTGTTGTATTGTGAAAGAAAGGGAGAGACATTTTCTTATTTTGGTAGAATATTGCACATTTTACATAGTTACCCAAATAAAGATTCTGGCAACCAAGAAGTAGAAGTGAGGTGCTTGTGAGGTAAAAGGTGTGGCCTTAACCCTAGTACTAAAGTTGGTGAAAAGTAATCATAATTGCGTGCTCTGCCCGTTTACAGTATCAAACCACTGTTTAAAGCCGTGCCAAAAAAGGAGTAGTTGCGTTGCAGGTCCAGAAATGAATGACAGTCTCCTTAAAATTTTGAAATGCTTGTGCATAGCAACAGTGTTCAGTAAACTGCCTTCCACTCAATAGTTTCTTCACTTTCAAGATGCAATCTGCGGTCCATTTTCTTTGGCTATCAATGAGTCTCTTCTTTTTCTTTTGAACGAGAATTTTGCAGGCTAGTCCATTAGGCTTGTTTGTCTTTAAAAACCCTTCATCCTCTCTTGTAAGAACTGATCAATAAAATTTTCGTAATTAGCGTTAACTTCTTTCTTCTCTCCTGCCAAATTTATTTAAACCTTCCGCACCTCTTTTGGTAATTAAAAGAGAATTTGAAAATTGAGGGAATAAGATGCATGGTACAAGTCATTCAATATTAACCCTTTAAGCCCTGATATAAGAATGCATATTCTCCTTACCGTTCTCAATACATTTTTTATGAAAATAGCCAGGAGAATTTGTCATGATATCAAGCCATCTTATCCTCGGTGATCACTTTGATTCTTTATTCTTGTCACTTGAATGTTCGAATGAGTAATGACAATGTTAAGAGAAGTTTCATTTTCGTCACTGTTAGGGCTTAAAGGGTTAACTTATGTAGCTCCAGTGATCAATTATTCTCAATGGTTAAGTTTGGCGGTGTCGCGTGTTTCCTGTATTAACTTCGTTTCATTGCATGACAGTCTATATATTACGACTGAATAGAGGGTGCGCTTTTTATAAAAATTGATCATCGGCATTCATTCATTTACCTTTTGGTCCAGCAGGCCCTGGCGGTCCGGGCGGCCCCAGTTTATTTCCACTTTTTTGCCCTGAAATATACACACAAAAAACTGATCCCATCGAATCACTTGCCAGCTATTTGTACATTTAACTTTTTACAACTTTGTAATAGACTTTGATTAATTGATTAATAGACAATTAATTTAATATTTTTCTCATTGGACGTCATCGTATCGGTTGTATAGTTAATCTATTTTTCTAGTACGAAAACACATCATTACACAAAGATCTTTCGATGGAGCCATTGACAATATTTTCCAAAATTTTGCGACATGTAGGGGAAATTTTCGTTTGACAAGGGAGGAGTATATTGCTTCTCTTCAATCGATAGTTACTAGCTGAAATTACTACATCTGTCATAGCAAGATGGGAATTATTTGGTAGACTTATAGAAATATTTTTAAGTTCAATAAGTACGTCAAGGACAACAAGTAAAGTCTTTTCATTGCGCAAGATTTGTGTTTTAAATTAAAAACTGCCCCAAAACGCTGTATTTTACCTCATGCTGTATTGAGTGAATAGACTGCCCTCTGTTCATTACAACAAAGTTTAGAAAACATATGATTGCCGAAGTTATGATAATACTGAAGGCTCCTTCTTTACTAACCTAGTAGGTAGGCCAAAAGCGGCGAGCCAGCTGGCTTGGATGGAAGCTTCAGCAGCACATCAAGCCTATAGAAAGATCAAAATAAAGGTTAGTAAAAGATATGTTAGACCCCCTGGTCACTGAGTTTTCGCTTCATTACTGTTGAGGTCAGGTTATCAGTATTGGGGTCGGTGGTATACATTTTACTGTGAACAAAGGAATATTTTTCGTTACACCGGAAAGTTTGTTATACTGGAAGAGTTTTGTTATATCGGAATTCCACTATGTTGAGCATTAATATCCGTTTGGTATTTAGCTGCAATATGACGTTGAAAATAGTGGTTTCAATGACTTCTGGATTAGGTGTCGTGGCTAATAAACATCTGCTTAAAGGAACAAAAACAAATGAAAAAAGTTGGGTTAGTTTACAAGGTTCGATGCGTGTAGGTTTAAAAATCTGGCACGTGTCCCTTTTTTTAAAATCTTTTCTGGAAGTTAAGAAATAGCTTGAGCAATACAAGTGTTTTTGGATATTGTGATCGTTTTAAAGTATACTTTGTGTCACAAAAGTGGCCCTTTAAATATTTAAGTTGTTGAAACGTTTTGCATACTTCTTTTCCAGTTCTTGCAATTGCTCATTTAACATGCTCGCAGTTTTGTTATGCCTGCAAAGAAAGAGACAGACTGTTAGGGACTATCTTACGTAGGAGGGGAGCTAAAAGGAAGTTTTATGAAAGAGCAGATGAATAAACACTACATGCAGGTTAAGCCATTTTACGGATTATCATACGTTTGCAAGTTAGGGGGAGGGAAAAAGAGGTAAAGAGGGGTGTGTGGTTGGGAGCCGCGGAGAACTTGAAGCCTTCAGGCGGCGTGAAGCTAGTCAGGATGAATAGTAAAGAAATAGCACAATATTACGACAACATCAAAAGAATGAAAGTTGCCGGAGCCGCCCCTGAAGACGAGAGGCAGGAACCTGACCCAGTTATGGAGCATTAAGTTAAGAGGGAGGGGAGGGGAAAAGACGGGTTGGGGGTGGGGTCGGGAGCCCAGGAAAACTTGAAGGAGGAAGAATTAATATGTGAGACGGCGTGAAGATGGAGGATAGTAAACAAATAACACTTTATTGCGACAACAGCAAAGGACCGAAAGTGGTAGGAGCCGCCAAAGAAAGTGATGAGAACCTGAACTAGTCATCTGCAAGGAGAGCTATAACTACAGGAAACTAAGACCCCTCCCCCCTCCCCCTCCCCAGCGTCTACCAAGTGTTCACTTCCAAATTAAAATAAAGTTTGGTTCTTTTACCCGCCAGTCACAAAGTAAATTCTGGATCAGAAGAGATTTCTTAGATTTCTAAGATAATTCCGGTTAATTCCTTTTAAGTCCCCTGGTTAACTTTGACTCTGACTGTATTTGAGTTTTCCTTAACAAAGTATGCTCGTATTGTGTGTAAGGGTGTGATGTCAGCTCAGTCCTATTTCTCGGAATTTACATTTTGAATACTGTAAATTATGATACGAGGAAAAAACTATGATAAGAGGAAGTTGCTGCGCTAGTCTGTTGTTATCAAGCACGTTCAAGCACGTTCTTTGATACATTTTCTTAATAAAATGAACAGTGATGCAAGAAAATAAACAACTTTTGACGAGTTCTACTTTTCGTTTAGTTAATTTTTGCACTTTTGTTAATATTTTTTGCTTTAGAAATTTTTGCATTAAACATACCTCTCTTCCATGGCTTTCAGTAGCTTTTTAATGTCCGCGGGCAGGTTAAACCCTCGATCTTGATATAGCGAAGACTCTTCTCCAACAGTATCAGTGTTCACTTGATCTTCTCTACCTGGTTCTTCCAAAGTTCCGTCCATTGCAGAGATATGAGCCACTGAGACGGATAACATTAATAACACTGCCACGAAACACCTGGACATGCTGAGACGAATTGGTACGTCTTGGGATAATTTCATGGTGGAACCTGGGAGTGGACCTCTTGTACACCAAAGCGCTTTGATGTTGACCCCAAGCAAACACAACCTTTGCTCTCTCCCCCGAAAGATAATTGTGGTTAGCATTCGTTATCAGCATCTAGGTACAGCGTGATATTGAGAGCAGGGGTCTCGAGGACTTTGAAATGGGTGTCACGGCTGGCTAAAATAGGCTTCTATCTCTGCAATTTTACAGTTAGTGTTTGAATGGGTACATTATTGTAGAGGTAGCACAGGAACATCACCAAAGTGACACTGAACTATCGGGGACATAGCCAAAGAGTTCCTTGAGTTGGATGATAAAAATGACAGTGGAATTAGGGTTTAATCACTTCAGCGGTTCTGTTCTTTTGATCCTATCATAATCTTCGCAATTATCAGGCGGATAATTCAGGAGAGTAGTGCTTAACGATAGGTGCTGATCGTATCTGTGATTAATGAGATAAAAAATATGCCAATATTCGACTTTACACGGCACACAGTGCGTGTTAGCACGTACTTTTTCTGTTGCCTCCGTCAAGTTATGGAACTCGTACATCTACTTAACTGTAAAACCTTGCTTTTCAATTTGTGATTTCACTACAGTTTCATTTTTCATGCGATGTATATCGCACTATTATTTCTGTAATTGCATATCATTATTAGTGTGAAAATATCATAGCAGTATTGTAGTATTATAGCAATGTTACAGTTTATAGTTTTCTACATAGTTACAGAATTTTAGGTTTGTTTTGTTTTTCTAGTGATTTTTTTTATGTATTGTAAATTTTTCTTTTCTTTTTTTGAGATTTTCTTTTTTAACTTTACTGTAAGATCATCGAGACTTTGTAAAATGCTCTAAACATATTATTATTATTATTATTATTATTATTATTGACATAATATTCGCTAAAAGGTAAAATGATGTATATACAAGGCTAAAAAAGATAAAAAGGGGGGTATAAACAATTAAAAGGAATAAATGCTTTCCAACGTAACAGCGTGTAGTTGGAAAGCGTTTTCATTACGGTTCGTGGCATTTTCATCACGTTTGTGATAGCCTTTTGTTCTTAATTATTATGACACTTAAGATTACGTAACTACGTTTGACGGTATGCTAATAAATATTTGTATAAATACGAGGTATTAGCATTTTTTGGCTATCTCGCCTTTTGGACAGTCGCCGGGTGGAACCAAACTTAAAATTATGAGTTAAGTCTAAAGCTCTAACCCTCGGGCTCCTGCCCTCGGAGCTCTATACGCTGCATTCGATCGAGGAGTACGTTCCCGGGCTTTTTTGCCCCAATGGGGTTTTTTATTCCGGGTTTTCGTACCGGGCGGCGTATCAAAGCATTGTATTTTCCTTTTATAGGTTTTTCGTAGCTTTCATTTTTTTCCTTATGCTTTTTATTCATATAACTGCACTTGCACTGTCTTTTAATTTCATTTTCTATAGTACTGTACGTGTATCCGTGTTGATCTTAAGTATTAAATATATTTCGTTATATTTATTATTTGTTTAAGATCATTGTAATTATTCGGTTTTTCTTCGTTTTACCTTGTGCATCAGTTGCGGTGTTATTCCGCTTACGTTATCACAGTTTATTGTAAATACTCGCACTCTTTATAATCTTGTTTAATAAAGCGCTGGTTCACGCTGTCCATCAGGCACCCAGCACGAGTCACACTCCATGATTGTCGTTGTGTTATTACTTGCGCTTTTTGCGCGGTGTGCGAAGGGTAGTAATGAACCAAACGCTTTCGACAAGTATGTCATCATCAGGGTTAAAAGGCCGTTTGTGATTTGATTTACTGAACATTCAAATATCTGCCACACCTCGGAACCAGCACGTCTTCTTTTGGAAAACCCAAGTCACTCATTCCAGTGGAGAGTCCTTTGTTCAGCAAGATCTTATTTTAAGAGAAAGATCATCGAAGGCCTAATTATCCAACAAAGGAGCCCATCTTTGAACAAACAAGTTAATTGCTATGTTGTGCAGTTG
The DNA here is from genome assembly GCA_964030785.1 of Siderastrea siderea. Lineage (NCBI taxonomy): Eukaryota > Metazoa > Cnidaria > Anthozoa > Scleractinia > Rhizangiidae > Siderastrea > Siderastrea siderea. The sequence continues at coordinate 22,679,991 of OZ034969.1, forward strand.
TTCCCTTCGGGAATAACCTGAGTATAAAAACCATGCAAATCACGAACGGCCTTTTAACCCTGATGATGACATACTTGTCGAAAACGTTTGGTTCCTTTTAATTGTTTATACCCCCCTTTTTATCTTTTTTAGCCTTGTATATACATCATTATTATTATTATTATTATTATTATTATTATTATTATTACTACTACTCTGTTCATATATGAAGCAATGTATAAATAAAAACTTTCAATGCTATACTGCTATCGGTAAATATCATCGGCAAATATCCTAGCCTGTCAGTGGTGTTTATCTGAAGGGTACACGTGCGCAGTCGTGCACATTTTAATCTCTTCTTTCTACCACTCTTAGTCCAGTATCGATGCGAGTGTCTAAACATGATCAAATTGATGTTTCAATCGAAAAAAAAGTTAGCTTAGCTTTTCAACTTTGCACAGCTATAAACTATACCTAATTCACCCAAAAATGAAATGAAAAGAGGGACTCACGGATCTCCATGCCTGTTTTCGCGTTTAGTACATAACTTTGCTATCTTGTCGCTACAATATTGAGAAACCTATTGTTGTTTTAAAAGCTTCACCCTTTTTTAACGTTTAAAACGTCTGAAATTGTGGCAACCCCTTGTTATTCTCATTATTTTCGCAGTTAGGTTCGCAAAAATTCAACGAGCAAAAATCTCTACCCCTTTAGAATATGTTTTGGTTCGCAAAAATTAAACCTGCAAAATATAGCCCAGTTTCGAGTTCACCAAGACCGCTGGATGAAAAGACAGAAGACTCGTTTATACAGGGTTAGTCTCCACCCTGAAGTAAGATATTCACAGGTACCAGCAGGAAAGTGATGAATTTTTAAAGAAAAGCAATACACAGAGTTGTGAATAGTCCATCTTCTCGCTGGTATTCGTGAATGTTTTACTTCAGAGTGGGACCAATGCTTTATAAATGCGTCTTTTGTATTTTTCTACACCGGTCTTGGTGAGCTTGAGACCCCATTTTTAGACCAATCTATTAGCATTGTATTTTTTCAATTTTTGCACCTCACTAATCTTGTACCCACGGAGAGTTTTTCTTATTTTGAGCCCAGTTTGATCTACACTTTGTTGCCAAACTGAGATTGTGTGACGGGCCCAAACATCAAGCACGTCTGCTTGTTTTAAGTTAATCTTCTGAATTCTTACAGTGTATTCTTTGCGTAATTCCTATGTTTAATATGCACAGCTACAACCTCGGGGCTAAAAAAAGACTAAATCAGGCTTAAAATACTCAGTTATGTTCCCTGAAGGTGTTCCAGTGACTTATGAACACTTTGTTTAATATTTATCATTTCCTTATTGTCGAGACTTGAATCGCGGAATATTCTATATTCTTTGGCGAGTCTGTACTCCAACCACTCTTTCCAAAATTTTACCGCTAATATGCTTTATTCGCTGTCTATTTTATTAAACTCACTATTACTTTAAATAATTTCTTGAGGCACGACTGGTTAAGTTTAAAATTATGGTTGCCCTCTGGGATAGACCATACTTCACTCCTAAATCAATGGATTCCTCAAGTGGTATGTTAGTGAGTAAACTTTCCACATCGAAGGAAACCACTGATCCTACAATTACAACGTTTCTTAAGGGTTCGTAAGAAAGAGGGTCAAATAAGTAGTGAATTGCACAACGAAATCTATCCCACTGGCTCCCAACCTGCCAGAATCTGCGACCCCCCAAAATGCACAAGGCTCGTGCTCCTGGTTCCGCTCTACCCTTTTGCCCCATAGTATCATTTATTGGCACTTGCAACTACAATTTACCTATTAAGTATTCATGTTCGCTTTTAGTCCCTTTTATTCTACAACAATACGCTGCACAGGATACTTTCACCTTTGCCAGGGAACTTACCAACTTATCCACCCATGGTTATTTCATGGTTTTCGTTTATGTGGAAAGTTTATTCACTAACATAACACTCGAGGAATCCATTGATTTAGCAGTTAAGTATATCATAGAGGGCAACCCTAATCTTAAACTATTATTTTAAGTTAGTAATTAACATAGCTTTTATTTAAATTATAGTGAGCATTTAGATCTGAAATGGGCGTTATATAAAAAAAGTCGTTACACTAAGTGAACTAAAAGAAGGTTCCGGCACAACTACAATACTTTGTGCCCGTCAACCACAAAACCCTTACAAGCAAGAATGATCGAAAGGAAAGATATGAAACATCATAATGTTTTGATCAGAAACGGGAGGTAGATCTTGTAGCTCGGGTTATCACCCTTTCCCCGAATTTCAAGGAGAACCTCTCCCAGAAAGAGATGATCTAAAAGAGTTGACCGAACTTTCCAAAAAGATGTATAAATATGGAAATAAAATATTTTGTGCTTTTCTAAATTGAAATCACCCTTAACAATTCTTTCCGAAATCGAGTCAGACTGATATGAATTCTTATACAACCACGTGATAAAGTGCCAATTACTCGAGGGAGAATGAGGAAAGCGAGAGAAAAGAGATACAATTTTCCTATTATGAAAACGCAGGCTTTCTAAGTACAGAGTAACAGTATATTACGACTCACTACATAGACAGCCTGTGGATATGAACACGCGTGTGCTCTGATTGGTTCCCTATCAACAGGCTATCAGCTGTTATTATATGGACAGCCCCTAGATATGAGCAGGCGCGTGCTCTCTGATTGACTCCCTACAAACAGGCTATCAACTGATGTTGGACATAAGCAAGCATGCGCTTTGATTAGCTTCCTACTAAAAGGCTATCAGCTTATATCCTATAGAGAAGTCATACGAAACATACAGTGAAGAAATACCATGCATTTTATAAAACTGCGTTACCTGTATACATTTACGTGACTACTCGTCGAAAGGTGATCCCCAGCTGAACGCATGGGTTTTGATGTTTCTCTTCAATGAATCTTTTGCATAATTAATTTTGTTGAAGTCTAGGCTTGTTTTCACAGCTAAATATTTTAATCAAAACGTCATTCCATTTATACTCCTTCCAAGATATAAGCATACCACATCTCCTAAAACCGGGAGACAATGATTTGTTATATAACAGTATAACACTATTTAAGGACAGATTTATTGCTAAGGCTGCTGGCGCAGTAATTTTTTGGCCAATCTGTGACTAACGTTGTAGAGGCATATCTAGCTATCCAATCTATACGGAATTTTCTTCCCTTTGGATTCCAATTAGATTTTTATTAGTTGCTTTATTTGATAAACTACTGACTATATGCATCAGTCGATTTCTGCAGTGACTCTGTGAACCGTAGGATCAACTTTTTGTCCTCTGGGAATTTGCGTGGTATTTAAGAAGTTATTAAGGCCGGCACACGCCAGGGGACATGTTGCGGGGACTGTAGCGGGGATATAATGCAGCGACAGTTTTCCTCGTGTGACATCCTCGTTTTTGCGAAAAAGCTCTGTTGTGGGGAAAGAATTTTGTCCTCGCAACATGTTGCATGAAATTCAGCTGGTTTGAATTCGTACGTCATGAAGCGGGGACGGAATTACCCCAATTTTCAATGTCGCATCGTGTGCACTGCTCTTGCAAACTGTCCTCGCTACAAAATAGCAAGAACCAATTGGCAACCCCATAAGCCTTCAGTAGCAGTCTTTCAAAATGGCGGCCTCGGGGGACGAGGTTAAAAAAAAATTCCACAAATCCTGGAATTAGAAATTCTGCAAATCCTGGGGTATTCTTCACTGCTAGCTCCTTTTTCCTCTTTTCTTTTCAACCATTCGCGTGTCCATCGTTTTCGGTCAACTTAATTACACCTAGTAACATCATTGACAGTAGTAGAAGCTTCTTTTTCCTAACCATAGAGTCCGCCATCTTTCTTTGCTCATAAACTAGTACCAGGCGCCCTCAGGGATTTCTGTGATTTTTTATGCCCCAATTCGCTTCGTGTCCACCGGCGTGCGTACTGTCGCAACATGTCCCCTAGTGTGTGCCCGGTCTTTAGTGTCTAAAAAACATAACTAAATAAATCGTGGTGGTGTAGGGACAACATACAATAAAGCATTTTGTGGAAAAGGTCTAGTCGGGGGTGGATGTGTTATTATCAGCAAGGACAGCAAAACCAAGCAGTACGTTTTGCTGTTATTCTGTGGTAATGTTTCGATCAAAAGCCATCGACAACGTGCTAATTTTACAAACCGTCTGTGATATTGCTGGACATCTAGTCTGTCACTTAATATCGTAGGAAATCAGAATCATTTGACAGAGCTTCTGATTGGCTAATAAATTCCAATTCGGGTACTTTAATTGCGCATAACAAGTGCATACTTAAGGATACTTTTCAACTGAGATAGTCGCCGATCAATCGGTCCGCTATTGAGATTTTATTCCAAAAGGAATTAGGACAGTAAAATAAGCTGAGAAAAGAAGTTTATTGTCGTAACTTATGACGTAATCTTACATCGATGTATACAAGATCACTTTTATATTTTTTAGCTGAACATATAGCAACCTTCGTACTTTAGTCATTTAACTGAATTAATAATGTATTGCTATATTTTGTTTAGTTTTTGTTCAAATTTAAATGACCGACTGCAGTCTTTTATTTTAGCGATTTAGATCTTTTTAATGACAGCCCGTTACAGCTATTAAACATTGCCGATCTTTTCATCCCATCAGTTGGTACACACAGCGCAAGTCATCTCTCGGCCGGCGACATATGGAAGACAGGGGAGTGAGCCACAGACTCCCTCCACGGGGTACAGCAAGGCTCCATTCTGGTTGGCTCCGCTACCGGGAACAAACTCTGCATCTTCATCCACACAGATAAAATTTTTCTGGTTTCTGTGGTTGTGATATGCAGTCATCAGGTACCCATGATACTCCTCGGTCCATCCAGACGGACAATCATTCCTTGCAGGCATCATCAGCATAGAACCACGTGACCTGACGTAGCAGACAACGCAAGGTGCATCATGGTCATGGAGTTTTTGCTTCTTGAACAGACCGGGGATATTACTGACTTCATACTCAGTGCCGTACACGTACCCTGCGCTCTGGTGGCCATCTCGGTACTTGTCATACTTTGGTTTGTCTGGAAGGCAAAGGTAGTTTGCTCCGCCACCAAGATGATTGTAATTTTCTCCACCCATTCTACCTAAAAAAGAAACAATCATTTCGAATAAGTATTCTTGTGGAAATACTCAAAAGAGCAAACAAAACCGATGATTCCCGAATAGATAGTTACTGAGAACTTGAGCTTACGTCAACTTTCTCTGGAGTAAAAACCAAAAAAAGTGATCAGAAAAAAAATTCTACTCGGTATTCCTCTCTGTGTGTTATTTTAATAAAGAATACGCAGAGGCTGTTAAGAAGCTTGATAAAGGTAGTGAAATGTAGTTGCGCTGTTTATAAACGATTATATTCTTAGTGGCAGTAATTAATACATATGGTTGATCTTTAATGTCGTTTTTCCTTGTCGGCATGTTTGTTTTACTTATAAAATTCCTCTTAATCAGTACTCCCTCAAAAGCTTTGGGATTGTTAAACAAGCACACGCATAACAACGAGTTTACACTAACTCCGGAGGCCTTCGTAGTTTAAGAACCGAAGTGAGTAGTACTGGGGACCAGAAAAGTACTTAGTAACACCTAATATATAATAATTTTTTGAAACACAAACCAGAAAATATACATATTGTGAGACGGGTTGACGAACCAAACAATCACAAGTCAAGAATTGAAGTCAAATATTAATGCTCTTAAGCTGGGAGGCGTTTTTCCTCGATTTATAAATGCGAGCATGTAGGTACTATCTAACAACAGCCCTTCTTTTCTTTTGTCACTCGTTTATCTTTACCTTTGTAAACTATCTTAGCACCTCTAGGACAAGTGGTTTTCCCCCAGCGGACATACTTCACCCCAGACGCTCCAGCTCCTCTTTGTCCTTTTTGGCCTTTAGGACCCCGAGCTCCCTTGCCTCCAGGCCTTCCAGCATTTCCCCGGTCTCCTTTAGGACCAGGAGGACCTGGAACAGCAATACTGGTACCAGGCTTTCCCGGATTTCCTGGATCTCCTGCAATGTAATCATCCTGGGCGCTTAGTTCTCGTGAAAAAGAAAACCGTTGCGCCCAAAATCCGTGCTATTAACCTCCACTATATGAGAAGCCTAAGTTTGATACAACTTATAATTCCACTCTGAAGTCGAAACTAAGATATCCAAAACTCATTCTAAGGTTGAATCAATTCTTTTTAAGGTAAGAATGCTAGAGTTGTTATTGTTTATGAAAACAAGCATGAAACACCTCAATACTTGCTTGTGACGCGGGCGTGCCCATGTGCGGTGTTTATTTCAAGAAAAAACAATTAAGAGGTCCATTTGTCAGAATACTTGTACAATTTATGCTTCCCCCAGATAAATCACCAAAATTATTGCAAACTCTGATTATTAATTAGTTCAACAAAACTTTATCTGTACACTCAAATACGCCGTTTAGTTTCCTCAAGTGTTGGACTTTTGTCACAAAAGAGTTGCTTCTTACAGGGCATTTTTCTAACCCCTTTGTCCTCTTTCCTGTCAAATTGATTTAAGCTGAAAACCTCCGCAGCCCAAAATTGGGCTTATATAGGTACACAGTACTAGTCTTCCGATCGATAATTCTAACTGGTTGAGTTTGACGATGTTGTTTATTTCTTGTATTAACTTGGTTTCATTACATGACAGTCTATATAATATTGAATAGAGGTCGCGCGTTTTGTGTAAAGTTTATCATAGGCATTTATTCATTTACCCTTTGGTCCTGGCGGTCCGGGCGGCCCCGTCAGTTTTTTTCCACTTTTTTGCCCTGAAATATACAGAAACAAAAACTGATCCCTTCGAATCACTTGCCATCTGTTTGTACATATGTCTTTTTACAACTTTACAGGGAACTTTGACAGGACTCATTTACTTTAATATGTTTCTTTTCTGTCCCCCATTGTCTATCGTATTGGTTGAACAGTTATTCGATTTTTCAAGAATGAAACACTACAACATTACACACCGTTCAATCGATGAAAACGGAGAGCAGAGAATGAGAATTAATTGGTAAACTCAGGAATATTTTTAATGTCAGTTTCTAAATCTTCTAAATCGAGGACAAGCAACGACTTTTTGTCGTCCAAAATTGGTGCTTTGAGTTTTAAAACTGCTTAGAAAACATAGTATTTTACCTCACGTTGCAGCGAATTAAAAGATGCTCTTCTGTTCAGAATGAAAAAGGATTAGGAAACATATGATTGCTGTTTTTTTCATGGTCGTATTACTTACATGAAGTTATGATAGTACCCAAAGGAAGTTATGTTAGTGAGATTCTTCGTTTTTAACTAACCTAGAAGGTAGGCCAAAAGGGGCGAGCCAGCTGGTTTAGATGGTAACTTCAGCAACACATCAAGCCTAAAGAAAGAGGAAAATGAAGGTTAATAAAAGACATGATAAACTTATGCCACTGCATGGTGACCCATTTCATTTCGTTGCTACCGGAAAATAATTCTTCTTTTTGTGTGTGTGTTCACAGCCAACAAAACCAATTAGTCTTATGTGTGAACCAGGTCATTATAATGAGAGACGTAACCTTCGGACGTATGCCCGGGGTGTAAGGGGCGGGAGAGTTCATGCAAACGGATTTAGCCTTATTTTGTCAGGAATTGTTTGTCAGCACCTAGAATTTTTAGCAAGTATTTCTTTTTCCCTTAGCCTCATTTTGTGAAAGTTTTGTAAGTATTGGCTGATGGGTGTGCAAAGGTCGAATAGTAACAAGCATGTGGTCAGATAACTTTTGGAATAAAAACCCAGAAAAAACTTTGTCATGCAAAAACATATGTTCTAATATCTGTCTTGACAAGGCCTACAGTACGTGCCAACACGCACAGCTCCGTTTATACATATGTATAAAGTGATTAAGTCGGTTGCTAAACTTCGTACAGCTATCGGTGTACATCTTTTGTAATGATCAAAATCTGTGTTCACGTGTGTGGCACTCGCACTTGTGCAGTTATAAATCTGCTTTAAAGCCACTCTTAGTCCAATCTTTTTGCGTAGAAACAAACTGTGACAGTTGTAGACCCGTTATCATTACTAATTTTATGATAATAATGAAAAGTAATCTAAAATGGTTTGTTAAATTCATTGACTGTGAGTGTGAGTAATATCAGTACATGCATGGGGCTAATAAAAATACTTTAATTTGCTTGACAGAACAAAAGAGAAAAGATTGGGTTTTTATGAAAGAATTATCAGTCTTCGCCAAGAAAATTATATTTCTGTCGGGTACATATCACTCTTTTTTGACCTTTTTTTTTCGTGGTTGAAAGCGTAACGTGAGTACTTAAAGAATTTTTAAATGCTGTGTTATTTTTAAATCAAAATTGTCTCACAGAAGTGGCCCTTTAATGGTTAAGTTGTTGAAACGTTGTGCATACTTCTTTTCCAGTTCTTGCAATTGCTCACTTAGTATGCTCGCTGTTTTGTTATGCCTGCAAAGAAAGAGACATACTGTCAGGAAATCTCTTGTTCCTCCAGGAAAAGTAGTTTTATAAACGAGCAAGAGAATAAACCCTACATGCAGGGGGAGGGAGGGGGAAGAGGGGGTCGGGGTGGGTTCGGGAGCCAAGAAAAACTTGAAGGAGAAGGGAAATGGGAATAAGACGTCTTCTGTGAGACAGCGTGAAGATGGAGGTGTAGAAAAGCAACAGCAGAGGACTGAAAGTGGTAGGACCCGCCAAAGAGAGTAGTGGGAACGTAAACTAGTCATCTGTAAGGAGAGCTATAACTACAGGAAACTAAGACCCCCATCCCCCCCCCCCCCCAACGTCTACCAAGTGTTCACTTCCAAATTGAAATAAAGTTTGATTCTTTTACTAGGAATTAAGTAAAATTCTAGATCACTGAAATATTACATTTCATCGAAAAAAAAAATGCTAGTTTTCTCAGACTTCTAAGACTCCTAACATTTTCCCATTAGCTCTGCTGCATTCTAGCTTTCCGTAACAAAGTAGTCTCATATTGTATGTAAGTGAGATGTCAGCTCCGTCCTCGTTCTCTTAATTAATTTTTTAGTTTTCCAGCTATGATATAAGAAAGTTGTTGCTCTAGTGTGTTGTTATCAAACACGTTCTTTGATACCATTTCTTTTAAAAAATGAAGAGTGATGCAAGAAAATAAACTTCTACTTTTCATTTAGTTAATTTTTGCATTAAACATACCTCTCTTCCATGGCTTTCAGTAGCCTTAAAAGGCCCGCGGGCAGGTTAAGCCCTCGATCTTGATACAGCAAAGACTCTTCTCCAACAGATTCAGTGTTCACTTGGTTTGCTCTACCTGGATCTTCCAGAGCTCCGTCTATCGCAGAAATATAAGGCACTAAGACGGATAACATCAACAACACAGCCACGAAATACGTGGACAGACCAAGAAGAGTTGGTACTTCTTGCGAAAATTTCATTGTGGAGCCTGGGGGTGGACTTCTTCTACACCAAAGCGCTTTGATGTTGACCACAAGAAAAACACAGCCTTTTCTCTCTCCACTGAAAGATAACCGTGTTTAGCATTCGTTATCAGCATCAAGGCACAGCGTGATATTGAGAGCAGGCGTCTCGAGGACTCTGAATTGGGTGTCATGGCTGGCTTAAGTAGTCTTTTATCTCATGCAGTTTGTCAGTTAGTGTTTCTGAATGGGTACACCATTGTAGAGTTAGCCCGGGAACATAACAAAAGTGACCACTGTCGGGGACATTACCAAAAAGTTCCAACTGTGGATAATTTTTTTGTTGCCGAAAAAAAGAATGAAAAAATGGCAGCGGAAGTAGGGTTAAATCACTTCACCATTCCAATTCTTTTGATCCTATCAGAATCCTCACAGTTATCAGGTGCATCATTCAAGAAAGTACCATGAAACGAGAGGTGCTTATCGTACCCATTTTAAACAAGGAAGAATACCAATACCTGACTTTACATGGTCCAGTGTCAGTGCATGTCAGCACGTACACGCCTCGGTTTATTCATAAAGCAATGTATAATTATAAATAAAAACTTCCCCCGAGTTGATTGATAAACTATATATAGCGAGAGGTGTATATCACAATTTGCAACTATCCTAACCTATTTGGTTTCGTAAAGTGCAGAGATACGCAGGCGCGCAATTTTAATCTCTGCTATCAATGAGTTTTAAATCCCAATATTTTTGAGAGTGCTGAAACATGATCAAAACAAATTAACATATTGGGAGCTAATATTAGCGCAAGATGATTCATGATCTTTCGAAAAAGATGATGTCGTGCAATTTAAACTCTACGTTTATCCACCCAGAGTTTTGAAAATATATCAAGAGTGCTTTGAAATTTAAGTGTCGAAATTTATCAACACACTACCTTTTGATTTTATTATTTATTCATATAGTCGTTCTTCCATACTGGGGAGACAAAAATGACACTGATTTGTAGATCTAATTAATATATTTGTATTTATTCGTATCTTGTATTTAATGAATTTTGCCATATGACAATACCAAATTAAATATTTTCACTTTCTCGTTCCCTTTGATCTGGATGGATGACAATGGACCCGATTGCGACAGCTGCATGGTGAAAGTTTAACCGTTTTTAAAGTTTTAAAACCTGGAAAATTATGGCAACCCATATGCATTGAGATGCTTGAAGTATCACCGTTCGTCGTAGTGAGTTACAATAATGCAATTTTCATTCAACCAAGGTGTTACTGCTAGAAGCAATTTCATTATCCTAAAGTTTTTGACACGGCGCCTGAAGGTTTTGGTCACCGAATGTGAACAAATTTTAACAAAAAAATTTCATTGGCATAAACTTTTTTGGTTATACCTTTCCATCCTCCAATATTAGAAGCGCGAATACAATTCAAATGGTACGACAAAGCTTCATAAACCCTCATTTTTGTTGTTTTTGCGCATTGTTATGCTCGTCAAAATTCAGCACTCTAAAATTAATAACTCCATTTTTAACCGAAAGCTGCATATTTTTTTTAGTTTTTGCAACTGACTCACCTTGTACCCACGGAAAATTGGTAAATCTGAGCTCCGAGAAAAGAAAGAATTAGGGTGGGTTAGACCAACCGTTTGTTGCCCAAACTGAGATTGAGTGGACGAGCCAAAAGAACAAGATCAGAACGCGTGCCTGTTTGAAGGTTGAATTCTTACTGTATTCTTTTCGTAATTCCTATGCACAACTGCAACCTTGGGGCTTAAAGAAGACTGAACTCGATTAACAAATTCATTTATTTTACCTGAAGGTGTTCCAGCAACTTTTGAAGACTTAGTTCAATGTTCATCATTTCTATTCTTTGGCGCGAGGCTATATTCTGTCCATTCAATTCCAAAATTATACCGCTTATAAACTTTATTCATTGTCCATTTTAACTAAAGCATTCTATTTGCTCGAAAATTGAACTTTTAAAGTGAAATCAAGTTATTTTAAAGGAAAATTAGCCACTTTTCAAGTTAAACAAGTGAAAATAACTGGAAAAACGGTTTCCAAAATCTTTACGTTAGACTAGTTTTATTTTTTATAATTAATGTGACTTTATTTAACTTAGAGTGATCATTTAGACCTGAAATAGATTTAAAAACAAAGGTTACACTAAGTCAACTAAAAGGAACGTAATACAACTATCATATTTTGTGCCAGCCAACCATGAAATTCCTGCGAAGTAGTTTAAGCCCAGGGCTTGTTACCAGGATTTTACCTAGTCTTTTATCGCCGTTTTACGGCATCTTCGAAGCGAGACTAATCGGCCGGAAGGAAGGATATGAAAAATCATATGTGTTTTGATCAGAAACAGGGTTAGGGACTGTAGCTGTGGGCGTCACACTATCCCTAGAATTCCAGGGGGAACCTCCCATCTGGGCTCCGGGGGAGATGATGTAGGAGTATTGACCAAATTTTTCAATGTGGAAATGTGGTAACAATGTGAAATAAAATATTTATGCTTTTTTAAATTGACATCTTACTTAACAATTCTCCATGAACTCGAGTCAGATATGACTACGTATACTCAACCACGGGATAAAGTGCCAGTTACCCGAAGAAAATGAGGGAAAGCACGAGGAAAGAAATAAAAACTTTGCTATTGGGAAAACGCGGGCTTTCTTAGTAGAGCAGCACGAGTATATTGCGATTTACTGTAAAGACAGCTTTTGAACATGAGCATGCACGCGCTCTGATTGGCTCTGTACAGTTATATAGGCGATCAGCTTTTACAATACAACGCTAAATTTTGGCGTGCCCCCACTGGTCGAAATCGAACACGTGACGCGATAGTGCCTCTCCTCAGGGGGCGCCTATCAGCGCATAGTGCCCGTTTTTGGCAATTTCTGCTCAAAATGTAGCATTGTACAATAAAAACAATAGAGTCCTTCTGTCTCATGCCCTATATGTGATAGGTTTCCTCGGAACCTATTACATGTAGGGCTTATATGCAATAGGTCCTATATGTAATACATATACGGGTCTATATGTGATATCTATTACATACATGAAGTTTGATGTTCAAACTTCATATATAAGCCCTCAAACTACGTTTTCGGGCTAATATTTGTTGTGGACATCAAATTTCCTTGGGCAACCTACCACACGATAGTGCCTTCGACAAAAGAACTCCATTGTTTAAATATCCTATGAGTAGCGAAGTCGTACGAAATAGACAGTGAAAACACATGTATCTCAGTAATAGAATAGTTATTTCGTAACTTTTTTTAAATTTGTGTCATTTAATCTACGTTATAACTATACGTATACAATCGGCCGCAATTGACTGAAACTGACAAGCCCGTTTTACATTTGACTTTACAATAGTTCAATCTTCTTGTTTGTACAATCGGCTCTTCATCTGCAGAAAATCTCTAGTTGCCTGGTTTCTTTGTTCAACGCGTGGGAAGTCTTTGCTGTTTGAAGCTTTTTCATGTAGTTCTCTTTTGAAACCTGGAGGACATACAGGACCACCTGTACGCTCGCAATGTATCTGTGCTTCCAGTGCAACACACCAGCATAGCAGCACAATCATCACTGCAGCCTTGAATGCCATCTTTACACTGTTGTTGAAGTTTGTACTGCGGAAAATAAAAAAGGAAAGAAAAGTTAAGAACAGGCCTGATGAACTAAAACGCTTAATCAAGGGGATCGATCATTTAGCACGACTGAGGAGTATCTGCGTAAATTGTCACCAATTTGCCTCCAGTAATGATAAGTCACGGAGCCACGGGTGACTGATCTGGTGAGAAAAATGTTACGGATGTCAAGCATTTAACTTGCGGGTCGATGACAAAATTTCCGTTCAGAACTTGGTTTTTGGACTGGCTATTCCTCTGCTAGCAGCTTTAAATATCCAGAAAAAGCAGAGGATTCCTTTGCCTTAAGAAAGGAAGAGAAGAGTGTGAAGCGAGAAGACAAAAAGAGGGGGAGAGGACGGGATTTATTTATTGGCAGAGTGAGCTGCTAGCTTGCTAGCTCCTCCATCATGTCCAGGATACATACGGCCTCTGGTCGCAGAAATAGTGTGGCCTGCTGAGGTAGGAGGAAGAAGCTAGTCTACCACCAGCATTTCAGAAGTGTTAGGTTTCCTTAACAGTTCGCTCGAATCCATTTATACACGAGGCAGATGCTGAGGTGGAGCAACGTTTTCTTTGGAAACTACTTCGCATACAGAGCACAGTATAAGGTAACTTAATATAATTTAATATAATTAATAATTACACTCTGTAAAGTCCCATTTGACAGTGATGGAAATGGCTCTATCTGAATAAAGTATTATTGTTATTATTATTATTATTATTATTGTTATTATTATTACAGAGATATATAGACTCTAATGAACGACCTTCAGGTATTACGTCCGACATGCTGAAGCCAGGCTACTCTTTGCAAGAAGAGTAGTAGACTTATGTCTCAACTTTCTTGTCAAGGGAAACCTGATCAAATGAGCGCGCTAGCGTGCGCGGCATCTACAGGAGGCCGAGCAAATAAAATCTAACATGCGAGTTGTGCGACACTGTATTTAATTCCTCGCTCACTACGAAACTAAACAGGAAAGAGACAAATTCGAGACTCCGAGACCCTTCGGCAAAAAAATTCGAGACTCCTAGACGCAAAAAAAAAAGCACACAAAAACGAGACTTCGAGACTCATGAACGCTTCCGAGATTTCGAGATCGGGTCAAAATTTTCCGAGACCCGCGTTTTTGTAGGAACCGTTTGCCACTCCTAACAATGTTACTGTCCAGTTTTCAACGAATGTTTGTCGAGAATATACAGTAACTTGTAGATAAAGCCATTTTTCCCATACAAATCTCTTATTTTTTACGATCTACGGCTTTCAGCTTTCAAATGTGAAATCCAAAACTTTCCAAAATAGCAAATTTTATAAAGCTTTTGCATGTGAAAATATTGATGTCTTTGCAGACGAGGCCATTAGGATCTAATTTTCGTCAAAAACGGTTAGGGGATCCCGTTCAGGTTATCTTTTCCCATGACACATTGTGAAATTGGTATGCGCGATAAGTTTTAACCCTTTAAGCTCCAAAATCAACATGCATGCGTGTTCTCCTTCACTGCTTGCTATGTATTTCACATGATACTAGTTGGGAGAATTTGGAATACATTTCATGTTTTGTGATCATTTCCTTTATTCTCACGACCTGTATGTTTGATCAAGTAGTCATAATGTAAAGAGAAATTGGACGCCTGTCACTATTTTGATCTGCTGGAAAACAGTGGGCAAATCAATCAACGGCATTATGGTGATTTTCTAGTAACGTCTATGGGTTAAGTGAAAATTGGTGTTGATCAATTATCTTACCTCTAAGGTGGCGAAAGATTTGAATTGAACTATAGCGTGGCAGTTTGTGTTCCGCGTCGTCGCGAGTAAATGTGCTTTGACCGAACTCAAGGTCGGGAAAAAGTAGGTTTGGTGGATAAACTTGCCAGAAATCAGCACTTGCGTGATTTAAATTCGCTATCTTTTGCCGAGTTAAGTTGCATTTATAAATTATGGATTTATACTTTATAATAAACAAGGAATTATACTATTACGACTGTTTGTGATTTCTTCGGTGGTTCGACAAAATGCAAATTGAATACGACTTCGATACTGCGCCAGAATTGGAGTTTTTCTTACCGCTGACTAAGATATTATAGAACCACATGAACCAAACTGTGATGTAGTGAAACCTGTGCCTTAAATAAGCTTACAACATAAAAAAGTTCTTTCTACTGCCTAGAATAAGCGAATAGTGATAAACTGGACCTTACCTTTTTTTTCGGTTGCCGTAAGAACTGCTCGTTTGGGGCTAACATGCACTCTCTTATATCAGAGGAAACTGATTGAATTACAATTGAAGTTCATAACATTTTTAGATTTGTTTATACAACCATGTAAACCCCAAAAAGATACTTCTTCTTTCATTTGTTTCCGTTATTAGAAAGTATTGATTATTAGCTGTCCAGATGGAAATGTTGTTTTTTCCTACAAAAGAGGAAAGCAAAACAAATGTATGCAATTGACTTAATGAAACTTTCGTAACGATATATGAATTTCATATATTAATGTTCAGATATAAATTTTGTTTCTATGTCTGTCGTATCGTGGGAAAAACAAGACATAAAGAGTATGTGTTTAATAAAAAGGCAATAATTCGGCGGTGTTGCTGGTTTTTAAGTTTCATTAACTTTTTTCCTAATGAAAATGCTCTTTTAATATGAATTTGTCTCAACATAAATACCAATAAAGCGCTCAAGAAAAAGTAAACACTTCAATTTTACGTTTGTTTCACAGGGTATTTTCTTGAAGTGCAAGCGAGGCATGCTATTATGGCTGGGGTTGCACTCAGTGTTAGTTCAGTGTTTTATTATAATTTAATCCCCACTGAGATTTAACATCACAAAAAAATTAAAAAAAAGAAAGGAAACACAATTATTGTAGGCGAACGGCAAATTCAGAGAGAGAACGGGGTTCATGAGTGAGAGTAACTGCGCTCACATTTGAGTGTTTCCTAAGTTTTAACTTAACCAGTGTTTGGTTCTCAGTGGTACATTTCTCAACCATGCCACCTAGCATGGTTTACAAGTGGTTAAATGTCTTTGAATTGTCCGCATCACCTGAGCAACAATGTAAAGTGAAGCCACATTACAATATCATCCTCCCTTTCTTATTTAAGTTTTGTTATGATATAAGTACCCGGTGGGATTTAATTTACAATGGTGACACCGAGCCGAGCATCGAGTGCGACCGTGTCCAATGGCTTTTATTTGAATTCAAGAATATCTTCAAATTGTTCGAATACTTGCGAAATGCCGCACTGAGTTGCAGGCATAGGCTTGGCAAAATGCACCGAATTTCGTGAAAAACCTGAAAAGTAAAGCACGGCATTCAAGATTTCCTAATGTAAAAATAAAAGCAAGGAATGATTAAAAGGATACCTCGCGTTAAAGCTTGTTAAGATTAAAGCCGTTCCAATTTCTATCTGTCAGTCTACTGTTCGGCTTTTCAGATTACACATAATGCTTGTTAGTTTCCGGTTAACTCAGTACAGTGTTTACGTTAGCCTCACAAGAGCTTTGTTTCGAATTCTGATTCTTGAAAACGATCGGAAGAAACCGAAATGTACTTATAAAAAAATAAAAAATAACTTCATCGTATTTAGCACGACAGTCTAGTTGGGGACACTATAAACCTCCGAAAATAACATGGCAAATGAAACTTCAACATTTTAAAAACCCAACTGGTAGGAGGCTTACCAGTTGGCTATTTACAAGCGTGGTCGACGATTTGAACACGGGACTGACTGACCGTGCAAACAAAACCAAGTGGTCAGACAGGAATACTTGAACACGGGACTTCCGGATTACAAGTCTAGCGCCCTAGCCACTTGGCCACACTGCCTCCCTTAAACACTTATATCAGACACTTATATCAGACACTTATATCAGTGCAATATGGCAGTTAGGTTATGTGTGCATTCATTTTCTTCTTGAGAACAGACGACCGCCTTTAATCACTTTCGGTGAATAAGTAATAACGAACGACTTCAAAATTAACGAAAATATATTAAATCTTTGCTTATGAAAGGAATTACATAGAGCCGGGAAAGTTGAGTTGCTAAATGAAATATCGTGATTATTCGCCTTAGCCTAAGGCTTCGACTGACTAAACTTAAATTGTCTTACAATTTTAATACTTAATTTTCATATTTTGCCGACCCATTTCTGAAATTGGTGTGTGCGCGCCTCCAGCGAGAGAGGCTACTTTGATGTTCCCTGATTTGGCCGTTAACTAACACTTAAAGATAAATTATTTGCAAATCAAACTAAACTGAAAGAACCACTTGTATTCACACGAAAATAAGTTTGAAGTCTAATAAATTTTAACATGGTTCCACTACATAATTTAGCTTTGCAATCAAGTTTTCCTGAACATTTACTTTAGTAAATACAAAATAATGTATCTGTGTCCGCAAACACTTAACATAAAAAACTCAGAAATTAAATACCAACTTTCTTGTTCCTAAACCCCAAATATTGAGACGTATAATGTGTAACTAACGTTTAGTTGTCTATGAATGAAGGCTATGTGCAGTTGTTAATCCTGTTTGCTTTTTCCGAAACGTTTATTTTCTTTTCAATTTCGAATTTGCCTTGGGTGCTGCTCGGAGTGAGAATAAAATTTTCCTCTTCGAATGCAACTGACAAATAACATGAGCGAGCCCAGGTGAGGGGAAACTGAAACAGAGGCAGATGTGCAGAAAGATATATTTTATGTCTCTCAATTACATCGACGAGTCCAGCAACGTTTATAAAGA
Source organism: Siderastrea siderea (assembly GCA_964030785.1). Classification (NCBI taxonomy): domain Eukaryota; kingdom Metazoa; phylum Cnidaria; class Anthozoa; order Scleractinia; family Rhizangiidae; genus Siderastrea; species Siderastrea siderea. The sequence goes on from OZ034969.1 coordinate 22,697,816, forward strand.
AATGCAAATTAAGACCCAATGGTCGGGTAAATCGTACCAGCTAATGATGATGACGATCGACATGTTTGTCAGTATATAAAAAAAAAATCTCAGGGTCCTTTCCATACGGTTTATTTGATTATGATACTCATTTGAATTTTCATTTATGCCAAGACAGCGCTTTTGTGATCTGAGCTTAAGTTTAGTAGTCGAATTTTCGCACGAAGTAGTAAAATAAATCACACAAATAAATCAGTCATGAACTATGACGCGCCGGGTCGGAATAAAGGCTATAATTAACGCTTATGCAGATGTATAATCTTTGTTCAAAGCCGCCTTCTACACCCACGTTTTTTAGCTAAGGATTTATATGTTAAATAGGATTCACATGTATTAAAATAATATGAACAAATTAGAGGCTAAAGCGGTGTTTAATGGGACTTGCAGATTAATTAATGTGCGGAAAATATAAAGAAGGTGATCAGCTTCGGTTTTCGGTTTTGGTGATGGCATATTACACAACTTTACGGATTAAGATCGGTTACTTAATTGCAAATTAAAAGAGTCATATAATTATTCGAATAACAGCCGGAAATAACGACATTTGTACGATTTAAATTCTCCGAAATGAGGTACAACAGTGCTTGTGTTCCAGTTTGATACTGCACTTTATTTTTTATGAGAGCCAGCGTGGTCGAGCAGTCAGACTGGCGCTGTTTTTGCTACCCGAATACCGGAGGCCCCTCAGGTTCAAATCAAGCCACGTTCTTGTTTTTTTTTTTTTTTTTTTTTTGTAATTTGTTAATTTTTTTTTTTGCAACAACACAATACAGCACGTTCTTGTGCCTGCAGCTGGGAGACACGACCCAACAAACACTAAGGTGCAAATTCTGATCGAGTATAAATAAATAATAAAGGTTGTTATTTTTCTTACTTTGGTTCTTACCTACGTGGAGTCAAACCTCAACTAGACATGAAATGTGCTTCTCCGCAGAGTTTGTGGATAAAATCATGTGGTAGATTTGTACAGTACGGATTAATAGTATTGAGACGTATATTTTTACGTACATGCCCACATATATTTATCTCTTTTGAAGTCACTACTTTCCAAAATTTAAATTGCCTAATTAAGAAAGTTGCTTAAGGTATATCTGGGTTTTACGATATTTACTCACCTATTTATGTTTTTTTTTTAAGTACAACGCAAGGCGTTTTCGTAAAGAGAAAGAGAATAGCAAAGAAAAATAATAGTAGCGACTGATTTATGGTGTGAGTGAGCCTCCGTTTACCGACGCCTCACGTTCTTATATTATTTGCTTTTAATTGTCAGTTTCGGGGAGTTTGTTCGTTTTCAAAGTTATTTACCTCAATGGATTTATATTAAGCTTTTCCCTTTGCGGACAACTTACGGGAGAGTTAGCACTCTGGACTTTGAATCTACGAAGCGTCCCAAGTTTGTTTTGGACCGGTTCTTTTAAAAGTACAATTGATCACTGTACACTTGCAGAACAAAAGGCGGACGCGTGCCACCGATATAAACAATCAGTTAAAATAATCTTCTCTTTCTCTCTTTCGTTCTCTGCGCATGCATTTTTAAAAATACTTATTTATTGGGTTATATTGTATTATAAAATTATAAGGTGTTCCAGCTCAAAATACAAGGGAATTTAAAAGTTCTAGTTTATGTTTGTTCTTTAGGAACACTTGTAAATTGAGTGAAACATTTTTCTTAAGGCTTTTTGGTAAGTAATCTTTTAAGTTCATTTACTGCGATACTCGTTACGCCCTTAATAGGTGTTTTTCAGCTGCAGGTTTAAGACAATAAGTGGTCCTCTCTTAATGAACGGTTTGTTTAAGGAGCACGTTCGCTCTTACTTTTAACCGAAACTCGCATAAACAATTAGCATCACCCTCATTAAAATCTTATTATCACTATCGCAGGTTGACACCTTTGGAGTTCCTTGTCATTAGCTCAACTTATACAGTTAGATTTTACTTATTTCTTCAGCCTAAAACTAAAATATTTTTCAATACAAACTTAGTTTATGTTATTAGCTTTTGAACAAGCGTTTTTACTTTCTCTATCGGAATTCGGACCTTAGGAAACTTTCAGTTTTGCAAAAATTTTCACAATGAATAGGTCCTTAAGTTTCATTTAGTATTCTTTTATTCGTGGAACTCTGAACAGCTGGAAGACACCTACTTTTCGCATAAGAATAGTGTTTATCTTCCTAAAAAACCAATTGACTTAATGATTTGACATAAATAGAGCTGCCTTGTAAACCATATTCACTGGATATTCTTCTGAGCCCTAGAGAAGGTTATCTTCTGCAGAATAAAGCCCGAGCAGAATACCAACTTTGGCGTGAACATTTTATACAAATATGTCCCGTGACAGTATATACTATAAAAGGCGGTTCTAGCCACTTTTTTCTAAGTTGTTTTTGCAGTGATGAAGTTTTGTGGGAAGTTCTGTGCTCATTTTTGTTGTTTTCAGTTATTCCAAGTGAAGATTGAAAAGAATTCCAGTTCAAATTTCTACCATGGAACTGTCCAAAGGGATATTACAATTAACAGGTCGTTAAGGAGAAATTCAGGTCTTGCTATATTTATGGAATAATTGTTATTATTAAAAACTGGACTAGGTATATTAGATTTCTAGCATTTTGATTGGCTCAACGGAGCTAGGCTATTAGCTCATATACCTGCTGCGCCCAAATATGGTCAATGAATACTTAACAACAAAGTGAGCTGAAAGTTTTTTCCTCGCGAGCAACCCAGCGAGAAAAATGGACTTGGCAACGAATTTAAATTAAGCAGAAATTCCAACAGCGTCACCAACAAGCATCACCAACAGCGTCCTCTAACACAAGTCAAAATTGATTGAAGAAACTGTGCAGAAATAGAAATTTACAATTAATTTCTTTCATCGATCGTCACGTCGATCATTGAAATTAAAAAACGGTAGGTTTTATCAGAAAGGATTTTCACTTCAAAATATCAAGACAAGACACAAAATAAAAGACAGTGAAATGGGGCAGAGGCATGTAATAAAAACTATCACACATTCATGGCGAGTCGGTGCGAAAATCATGAAGCAGTCTAAACAAGTACTAAAATTGACACTGGTTTACCTGCACTCGTTGTAGCTCTGTGTTCCAATAGGTCCAAGTGCTCAAATAGAAATTGGATGCCATGTAAACGGAGTTGAATCGCTTTTCCAGTTGTTTGAATGTTGTTTTTACCATTCCGTCCGCAACCTCTAAACTGAGAACAACTGCATTTTGCGCTTTGCGTTTAACAAACTATGATGGTGAATTCTAATGTTCCTCGCTACAGTAATCGTGCTTATTAGCTGCGTAGAAATTACCTCTTCAAGGTCAGCTGTTCAAATTTGTTCTGTCTTCAGTTCGATCAAACATGCACATGATGGCTCCGTTGTGCGAACAGCCGATTACAAACTTGTTCAGTTTCAACTCCAGCAGCTATATGGTGAAATTGTACAGCTTCAATCCGCTTTGAACGATGATTACAACAATGTTTCAGGAAAAATCAAACATGTACCATATTTCAGAGCCAATAATTAGAAGATTTTTTTCCAAAACGTGTGCTACTTTGTTCACTTTCGAGCAGTTTTCATTGATTCATTCAGATTTGCAATGAAACGCTACATCACTTCGCAAGGTTTTGGCGCCTTTTTCGTTCAGTCATGTGATCGATTCTCGTTCCGTTTAAATTTCTTTTCTCATTTTTCCCGTTCTTTCTTGATTTTTTTTTTAAACTAGTGGTTAAGTTTTTAATAAAACAATTATTCTACTCGGGCTTGCTGGATATCAAATGATTATAACCAACTCGGCGCTACGCGCCTCGTTGGTTATCTATCATTCGATATCCAGCGCGCCCTCGTAGAATAATTGTTAATTATCGGCTGTGAAAACAAAACCTAACAGACCAGTAGGTTAAGTCGTTTATTGTTACTTTACATCACTTTTGTATCCAGGGGGGCACACTCTCATATGGTCTATTCGGGGACGCGCCGCTGTACAGGGAATGGTTTTTAGCCTCTCTGTCCTGAACATCATATACGATTTTATCCTGGTCTGGCCTAGACGGGGTTATAATAATAATAACAATGATAATAATAATAATAATAATAATAATAATAATAATAATAATAATAATAATAATAACAACAACAACAACAACAACAACAACAACAACAAGAACAATCATCATCATCATCATCATCATCTTTATGGAGGAAGCTCCGGTCACAATGCTTGGTTTTCAGGGAGGTCCTCCGAAGACAAACAGAACTTGTCCTAAATAGGGTATGGTTGCACGATTGTCGTCGTTAAATTTTGCTTATACAGTATTCAGCAATCCTAGATCGGAGGCGATTGCCGGTCTCTAAAACACTTCAAAACTGTGTAAAACTAGAGAGTGTGCATTGCGTCATGACCTAAAATCGGAGGGTGTTGTCCTAACTAGGGTTGGTTTTTTAAGGCATTTTTTGTCCTGAACAGGGTCAGCGTTTCAGACCCCCAGAGGCACCCCCATGCCCAAACATGGGTCAAGTACCGCTCGGAGTTTTGTATACAATCAAGAGCTTCAAAACTTTCATAAAAGTTGTACCAAACAAGTAACAGTTATCGTTGTTGGCATAGGGAATGGATCTCTTTTCTTGTCAGTTGAGAAGAAGGTAATAAGTGTTGAGGGAAAATAATTCAAGGTGATCAATTTTTGGGGTCGCACTCTTCCCCAGTCACTTCAGTTGATGATTCTTAAGCTGAGTAAAGAAAGTCAAGATCTAATTTTTAGGTTGTCGTTTGAGAAAATTAAGCACAACGATTATTAAAAAGGCGAAATTTGTATACACGAGATTGTCTTGCCTTTTCAAAAAATTCAATCTAGTTACTTGCAAAGACAATCCATGTTTCCTTCTTTTAGCTTTATTTATTTCAGAAGATTAAACTAAAATTATTAATAAAGAAGTGGACTCTTTAATAAAAATAATTTGTGCCATTCTTGTCAGCAATGTTGTCTCATCACATGGAAACATTCAATTTAAATTACTTGCAAACATACATTCTAAGTTTTCTTCTTGTATTTTGCGGAAATAAATTGAGAAAATGTTGGCGACATTTGTCAGCATTGCGGCATTTTATCCATAAGAACTCCCTTACAAATGGGAGTTCTAATTTAAGCATTTAAGTGGAATTTTAAATCTAAAGTCTGTCGCCCAATGGCAAAAAATACATTGGCCAGGGAGAATTTTGCAAGGCATTCGTTAATTGCACTCTTGCTTACTTTTACTTTGGATTTCTTTATTAATTGCACTTTTTGGTTTTGTCAATTTTTTTAAATGACAAATTAATAATATGATATTGGGCAAAATGCTTAATGGTGTGGTGTATCGTTTCAGGTTTTTGATGAATTTGCAATTAGTTTAGTCCTCAATCAAAGTTTAAATTTTTCAGAGAATTTCTCGGGTTTAAAAAAAGTTTAATTGTTAATTTTTTTCAAAACATGTGGTGTTGAGTTTTGCATGTTTTTCCTGCTTTAATTTTCAGCTACGCTAAAAATGACAAAAAAAATCAGTTTATTTCCTTGTTTGGATAATTATTGTTTTGCCTGACGTCGGGGACTTTGTTAACCGGCAATTGACGACGTTACCCATCATCATACATATTAATACTCAGCAGCCATCATGACGAGCGTCCATTGAAAACTTTCCGTTTTCCTCGCTGAAATATAAAGTTTACTTTTAAAATTTAATTTTTAGGTTGTTAAAAATTTTCATCGTGGGTGCATGACTTCCCTGGCGAATTACGATCAATTTAGATCGATCTCATTTAGAGTTGAGGAGCTGTGATGGTAGCAAATAGAGTGAGTGAGAAGCCTGAGGGGGTGGTACTCAGGGGGTACTCAGGTATAGTAGTGACAGGGAGGTACAAATGGGGCTGAATTTGTATACCCCAAAAAGTCCAGTTAGGCTAAAGCTGGAGACCCAAAAAAGTTCTACAGCGCAGAAGGTAATCTAAAAATTCTTCTTTATCCTGATAAAAAAAAAAATGAGTTTGTACGTGAAACTTGTGCAGTTGTCTGACATAAAATTGAGAACCCGGAGGTAAGCTCAGTTTTTATCAACCCTAAAAAACTCCTGTCCAAAGGAGCCCATGGGGCTCCTGACCCAAAATAGGTCCACCTGCAGAAAATTTCTCACCCAAACTAAGGCCCGTATCACCAATTTCAAACTCCAAAAAAGGGCTTCTTACCTCCTGTCACTAATATATCAGAATGCCCCCCTACCCCCAGGGTAAGAAGCGACAGATTACGACCAACGATGCTGAGTCAGTTTTAAGAGCGAATAATCATCGACGCACACCCGAGTTGTCTGATGTTCATTAAAGTCAGGGACAAGAAATTTTTTCAGAAGCCACCTAGATATATATGATTGGAATTGGAAGCAAGGCTACCGCTAAGGGTCGAAAAAGTCAAGCGAAATTTTACTTTCCAAGGACATAGAGCGCGTAGTAGACAATGCCGATTGACTACCAGGCACGAGTATTCGCAAAAGACTACGCGAAAAACGATTATTCCACAAGCCCACGTTGGATACGAGGCGATAAATAACGAGCCGAGTTTGTTGCAATCCGGTCTACCTCATCTCAAATTGTCAAGTTCGGACAAGACTTTTGGACAAAACGTTTGCGAAAACTTAACATGTGACACATGGCATTCAACGTCCTTATATGGCAGAAAGCGGATTTATTCGTTGAAAATCTGTTTGCGGTGAACCAATCAAAAATCTAGTAATTCAATAACCGAGATTAAGAACTGAATAACAACAGTTATTATAAATTGTAAACTTCAAGAATATTTGATTACATTTGAACTTGGTTAACCAGACTACCAACTCGCCATGAAAAGCTAGTAATATTTATAAGGCTGGCATCAGAAAAGATTGGAAGGGAAATAAAGTGATTTATTTACTTATTTATTTATTTATTTATTTTACTTGATTTATTTATGGTGTCAGAAAAAGAAATTCGAGGAAGAATGTGATACCAAAGAAACCAAGAAGTGCAAATGATAATAAACCGAACCACATGCAAAATTGTTTTGTGTGTACCTTTTACATTGTACTGAAGTTAGAAAAATTTTTGCGTTTATTGTGCTTTTGTTTCAAAAAGTGATATCAAACTTACAAGAGTTACGTACCAACTTGCAACAAAAGTTACAACAGAATTAATAGCTTACACAGAATATTGTACACTCTAAATACATTTTAACGTACAATTTTAAAGGGCATCATGAGTAGAACATAAAGAATAGGTAACTAATACAGAGATTATTTGAAATGAAGCATTGTACTTACAAAAACGTATTGCTATTGAATAGTATTATATTAAATTATTAATAAATTGTTTACGATGAAAATGGTTATTTGGGCCTACCTCATGTGGCAGTTGGTCCTATTAAAAAAAATTATGGTCAGATTTAAGAGCGTCTTAAGTGAGAGAACGACTGAGCATTCGTTCGGTGTCCGTAATAGCGAGGTGAATAACAAGGTGGCCGCTAAGCAGGTGACCCACTGTATTTGATGTACACGAAGGTACAGGAACCAGCTCTTAGTTTCATCGCACGGCACACAAAGCACTCATCAACAAAGGAAAATTAAAATTCTCACCTGGTTTTAAGGCGCTTTTGATCGTCGATTATTTCTAGCTGATGTGAGAAAATGGGTTTGATTATTTCAAAGAATTTAGGGCTCACATTGTCATCCTAAGGCTTTCGTTCTTTAACAAAACAACAGACAGATTTCTAGAACTGAATGATGCATATATTACTTATCAACGTTACAACGATTAACATTTTAATTCTACAAACTTGTTAGTGATTATTGCATGAAGCCATGTCTTCCATTTCGATCGCGATGTGGCAGCTCCAAACCTCCTAAAACGGCTAGTACCCGTGATTGAGAGACTCCCTGAGAATGAACGTGCCCCAATTATTTTGAGTGAAACCTGTAGCGTACAAGTTCTTGTAAGCGGTCATCTTAAGGAATACATGGTCGCCTTTATTGTGACTGATTTCTAAGATACCAAACACGGTCAAGAAGCATTTAATATGAAACTTTCAATTTTTGCGACTTATAAATAAGTCATTTATATATAGATAGATCAAGGAACCTGTATCAATTTATGAAAGTAAACCTCCACCCTCAGTGCACCTTGTTTCTCCAAAAAGTAAAACTTACTTTGAGAAAGTTATAATTTTCATTAAAAAGGTGAAATTAAAAACTCTAAAAAAGGCCTGCCAAAGAGTGGTTACCATGGTTAACGCCAAACTTACTGGACAAGGACTTGCTATGCCAAATTGTTTCTAGTGTTGGCGGCTTTCTATTAAAAAATTCATAGTTGTAAACGTCCAGAGTCGGTACGGGTAGAATCCACATCCCCCAGGGTTATACCCCTTATTTCTCCTTTTGGTCTCCATACATTTTATTGATTATTATTTGAGAGAACCTGTTTCAACATCAACTGAGACAATTCATCTGTGGTGATCATTTCTTTTATTCTCTTGACCTATTTCTCTTACAACCCACTGATTTGGTGAGGGGAAGATTGATGCTGATCGGTAAAGTTTAAAGCCTGGCTCATACTGGTGAAATAACAACACGAAAAAGAAATGAAAAAAAGATCAGCTATATTCTTATGAAAAAGAAAACCGAACTTTTGTCACAAAGCTGACCAAGAGACGAAGAGGTTCAATTGGTTTTTCGTTTTACTCATAGCTTAGGCATAGCCTTTCTTGTGAAGAAAAATTTAAAATGCGTAATGTATTTAGACGGGACTCAAGTTAGCTGACAAACCGTACGTTTTCGAGGAGTCGGTTGCTTCGACCCAATCTCTAAATAAGCCGGTCCAAGGACTTTGAAACCCTTCTACAGATAAAAATTAAGAAATTTTCGTATTGTATTTGAGACTGTTTCGTAGTTTTAGACTTGACCTTTCATACAAGGTGTTTATAAAATATTCGAGTCAAGACTCACTTAGAAGTGTTGTTTAGTAATATTAGTTCCCAACATGTTTTGATCATGTTTCACCACCTAAATAATACTGGACTAAGAGTGGATTGAAAGCAGTGATAAAAATGCACGACTGCATAAAACACCACAAGCTTAAGGGTGGTTGTAAATGATATACATACCAATGGCTGCATGCAGTGTGCATATCTAGCTTAGCAACCTACTTACATAGTGGAAGTTTGCTGTAGACATTGCTTGATATATAAAATTGTGATTTGCGTGCTGACAGTAAAATGGGTAATATAAGCAGCTATTGTTATACGTTACTTTCCAAAATGATTCATCTGATAACTTGAGGCTAATGATAGCTTCAACAGAACTGGAATGTTGGAGTGATTTAACGCCACTCGGAACTGTTATTTTTTTGCTAGGGCAAACAATCATTTATCTTTATAACCCTTTACCAATGTCACTGACATGTGTCACTTTTATGGTGTTACCGGTCAATAACTGACAATTCCGTAGTTATTTCAAAACGTTTATAAGGCAAATTGCTCAGCTTGAAGCCTATTAATTCAGTTAGCCATGACAACGATTTCAAAGTTCTCGAGACCCTTGCTTTCAATATCACTCTGTACCTAAATTATACTAATATCGAATGCTTAATACAAGTGTCTTTCGGTGGACAGAAAAAAGGTTGTGATTTTCTTGGTGTCAACATCAAAGCTCTTTGGTGTACAAGAAGTCCACTCCTACGCTCCACAGTGAAATTGTCCCCAGTAGCAGCAACTCGTCTCAGCATGTCCAAGTTTTTCTTGGCTGTGTTGTTAATGTTATGCGCCCTAGTGGCTCATATTTGTGCAATAGATGATACTCTGGAGGACCTGCGAAGGGAAAGCCAAATGACCGCTGAATCTGTTGGAAAAGAGTCTTTGCTGTATCAAGATCCAGGATCTAACCTGCTCGCGGACATTGCAAAAAGACTGCAAGCCATGGAGGAAAGGTATTTTTTTTATGCGAAATAAACTTAAAGGAACTGTGTCACGGTATTTTCATTAACTTTTCTGATCTGACAAAATTATTTCTGCATTGAGGGAAACCTTGCAATAATAGTTTCCTAAGGTAGAAAAACACCAAAGAAGTAAGAATAAACCAGAACTAAACAAGGATTGTTACGACTGAGGAAGATTAAGATGGATTACGAATGAGAAACTTGAAAAAACTTGCCAGTTTTTTCAAGATGCGTTATACGTGACGTAGCTCCTTTAATTAGTGACACGTCACTAGGTAAGTTTATTTTCTTGTATCACTCTTTATGTTATTTAAAAAAGCATCAAAGAACTTCATTGATGATGACAAACTTGTGCAACAGCTTCCTCATATCAGAGTTCGAAAACTGAAATTGACTTCAGAGAAAGAGGACTGAGCTGACATCACACGCTTACAATACGAGACTACTTTGTTAAGGAAAACTCAAATGCAGTCACGAACTAATGGGAAAACGTTAACCAGGGGACTAATAAGGAACCTGAATAACCTTTTAAATATAAGAAAACTAAGAGATCTTTTCTGAAAAATGTAGTATTTGAGTGATCCAAAAATTAATATTTGAACTTATAGGTAAAAACAAGCAAATTATAAATGAACAAATAATAGAGGGGGCTAGGGGAGGGGCAGAGGGGTGCAGTGGGTTCTGAAGTTACATTATCCTTCCCCATGATTACTTTTGGTTCCCGCTCCTCCCCGTTGAGGTTCCCTTCAATGTTATGTTCTTTGCTTTTGTCATAATATTGTATTGTTTATTGTCTATCCCTCCAGCTGCACAACGCCTTGCAAAAGACGTTTGCTGGTTCCCGACTCCAAACCCCCCTTTCACCTCTCCCCCTCCCCTCAAATTTAATCCTAACAGTATGTCTCTTTCTTTGCAGGCACAACAAAACTGCGAGCATGATAAAGGAACAACATAAACAACTGCAAGAACTGGAAAAGAAGTATGCAAAACGTCTCAACAACTTACTTAAAATTAAAGGAAGGAAAGCAATATTTAAAAATACATATATTACTCAAGTTACGGTTATCAATCACGAAAAAAAAAGAGGTTTAGATATTAATTAGTTTCACACTTTAAAATAAAGAAATGCGCAAAATTTCTTAACCTACTCACAGGGAACCTGCAAACTAAATAATTTCACATTTAAATTCGCTCGGAGATGGCTGCAGTGTCTTTCATAAAATGCCCAATCTCTCATTATATTTTTTGTTCGTTCAAGCAATTGGAAGCATTGTCTGCCCCATGCACGAAAACTGCAGTCACTAAATTTCTTAAACAGTTTTAGGTTTCTTTCAATCTTAATTTTTAGCATATAAACATTTGTAATAACAACGGGTCTACAACTGCTACACTTTGATTCTGGACTGACAGTGGATTAAAAGCAGATATTGAAATTGCGCAAATTTGCACATGTACGCTTCAAAAAGCACCACGGGTTAGAATAGTTGCAAATGATAAACACCGTTAGCTGTATAAAGCTTAGCAACCGACACAGTGGGAGTTTTTTCTAAAACGTCATTCATGTATAAACCGAGCTGTGCATGCTGACATGCACGGCTCTGTTGCGTGTCAAGTCAGATAGTAATGGTTACGATAAGTACCACTCGTTAAACTTTATTTTCCGGAATGATTCACCTGATAATTCTAAGGATTATGATATAGGTTTAAAAGAATTAGAATGTTGAATGATCGAAACCTAATTCCACTGGCAATGTTTTTTTCTAATGAACATCATGCATCATCCAAGCTTCTAACGGTTTGCTAGTGTCGCTGACCTGTTTTACAGTTCTATCATGGTCCAGGGCCGATTCTACAATGGTGTAACTAATTGAATGCTTGATGAAGCTTGCTCCGATAAAGCCTATCTTATTTAGCCATTCCTCCTGTTTCAGAAGTCATTGATACGGCTGTTCTCAATATGACATTGCTCCTAAATACCGATATTGAATGGCTAATACAATTACCTTCGGGTGGAGGGAAAGAGGGTTGTGCCTTTCTTAATGTTTACCTCAAAGCACTCGATGTACACTACACTGAAGCCTACTCCTTTCGCACTGAAATCATCCTCAGTGTGAAACCTTTCTTTGAAGCTAAAGGGGCGTTTTCTTGGTCTCTTCTGGAATAAGAATAGACAGAATGGGAATGATCAGAATTATTGGAACATGAAACAAGAAAAAAAACAAAACAAAACAAAAAAAACCCTTCCAAAAATGGTCTGAAAACTGATTGCGGAAGAAATTACATTTGCCGCGGATTTGCTATTGACAACTTTTTGTTACTTTAATCCATTCAGCTCATTCTGCCTTAAATAGTGGAATGGCATAAACTGCCATTGTAACGACTCTGGACTGGGGACAGATCGGTAATTAAAAAAAATCACCAAAAGCCATTCCTACGGTGGCCCACAACTGTCACGGCAAAATCTTTTTCGTCACGGCAAAATCGTAAATTTGATTGTTGGGTGAAAGCTATTTACCTTTCCTAGGAATTCTTCAATTTTTTCTGTGCTGTGGCCCACAAGGAGAACACGTCGTCAATGTATCTTTTCCACACTAGCGGTTTTTTGCTGCTCTGTCTAAGTATGTCTCTCTATTTTGGCCATAAAGATATTAGCAAAAGCTACGGTCATTTTCGTTCCCATGGCAGTTCCATGAGTGTGTAGATAATCGCTCCCGTTAAAGCGGAACGAGTTTTCTTGCAAGATTAGACTGAGCATTTCTCTTAAATTTCTCGTAGGCATGGAAGGGGAGGGGAGGGGGGGGGGGTTGATGTAGAATGCTTCGTATGCTTAGCATACGGTGGTAATTCCTTCCTCTTGAGGTATGTTAGTGTAGAGGCTAGTAACGTCCATGGAGGCAAGAATCACGTTCTGAGGCAATTTTGTCTTCTCAATGAAGTTTAATGAAGTCAGTCTAATCTTTTAGATACGAATCTTGTTTTTGTGCTATAGGCTGAATGAGTCGGTCAACAAATGACGATAACCGCTCTGTAGGGCCATCACACCCCGATATTATAGTTCTCCCGACAGGCGTCGGTTTGTGAATCTTTGATAGTGTGTACAAAACTGGCATTCGCGGAGGATTTGGCGTAAGGGAAGGCCATTTACCCGTCATTTCGTTAATGTCGTTTCCTTGGAGGAGCGATTTTATCACTGAACTGGTTTACTTTCTTGGCTGTGGTTTCAACCACAGGTTTTTCTAGGGGTTGGTAATTGTTTGTATCACCTAGTAGAACTTGACCCTCGTTGATTTTGTCTTCTCTGCTCATAATGCTCATAACGCTAGGTAACGTTCAGTATTACCTAGCCTAAAGAAAATTCTGATGGGAAAATGGCACCTTTTACAAAACCAACCGCAGGTGAAAAAATGTTTAAGGAGCCTCCCATCATCTAGATCATACTGAAAAGGGAAATCCCTTCAAGACCTACTAGTTAGAGTTAAGCTATGATGGCTTAAGAATTTCTTCTACGAACGCGGGTGTCGTGCAGGCCCGTCAACATTTTTTTTTAAACCAGAAACCACATTAAGTCGCTTAACAAACGATCAGAGGTCAAATTAAACTGAGCATAGCAAACAGTGCAAGCCACAAGAATCCACCGGTTATCAGAAATTTGATCAGATATGACCTCGAGATCGAAGTCTTAAAAATGCGACACCTAAGCTGTAACGGCTCAATTGACCATTTAAAAATCCTCCGAACTAAACCAACTATAAAAACACAAGAAGCAAAATTGGTCAATTGGTCAGGCGTGGCGTACAAAGACGTGAAGTGGGAGTCGCGCAGGCCTTCCAACCCCATTTTATAACTGGAACAGAGGTCACGTGCGTACATAATATATTTACTTTGGTTGAAAATGATTTTGCCGTGACGAAAATGATTTTGCCGTGTTAAAATGATTTTGCCGTGACGAAAATGATTTTGCCGTGGTGAAAATGATTTTGCCGTGACGAAATTGATTTTGCCGTGACGAAAATGATTTTGCCGTGGCCAAAATGATTTTGCCGTGACAAAAATGATTTTGCTGTGGTTAAAATGATTTTGCCGTGACGAAAAAAATTTGACGTGACAGTTGTGGGCCACCGTACATTCCAGGTATTCTCATCGTTCCAGCTTGGTTACCAAAAAAAAAACCCAAGTGAACAAGTGTAGGTATTGTCAGTTGATGAAGCCTGCCTATTAAGACTCTCTTTTATAAATAATTTTCCTTTTCCTTTTGCTTTAGACTTGATGCGTTGCTGAAGTTACCATCCAAACCAATTGGCTCGCATCTTTTGGCCTACCTACTAGGTTAGTAAAGAAGGAATCTTGCTCACAGGACTATCACAGGTCATTGAAGAACTATCCAAAAAGGAATGGGGGGTGGTCTGTCTCAGTAATTTCACACCCTATTGATATAATATTTTACCGAGAGCTTCAAACTGTTGCGCTTGTTGATTTTGATTAATTATGTATAAAAACTATCAGAGTAATGTTCACGTGACTGATTAAGATTTCCAAATTTCGATGTCACGAATTTTTTTGTCATGCAATATTCGGAAAACATTTATCTGGCTTAGGCAAATCACTGTCCCAGTTACGTTTGAAAATTCCCTTTTAAAATCTTACTTAAAATGCTCAGTAATCACAAAATGACCATTCTAATTGCTTTAAGCATGTTAACCAAGGCGACTTGGTGCAAAACCTTTCATACTATTAGCATGTCCATCAAATTTCACTTTTCTTGGTGAAAACGTCCCCTAACAGACAAAGTATTTTCAGCAAATTGCCATCGATTTAGGAGAAGCAAGTTTCCTCCCCTCTCGTAAAACCAGGCTTAGATTACATGTATGTATTTGGGAAAGTTTTGGGGATTCTCGTTCTTGATCTTCACCAAAAGAACGGTGTATGACGTTGTTATGTTTCATGCTTGAAAAATCGTAGAACTAAAATAAAATTAATTTAGCCTTCTGGAAGTCCCTTACCCATTCCAGTCACCGTTTTTCTTATTGTTTGTTTCAGGGCAAAAAAGTGGAAATAAACTGATGGGGCTACCTGGGCCACCCGGACCCCAAGGACCAGCTGGGAAGACTGGACGGGCTGGAAGAAATGGAAGGCCTGGGAAAACTGGACAAAAAGGTACATAAAGGAATGCGGTTACGGCAAACAATTTAATAATGGAAAGAATTTTATAAACCTGAAATCGGTTCAATACAGGAACTAAATGACACTGCGCCAAACTTAACAAGTCAAGTTAAATAAATAAATAAATAAATAAATAAATAAATAAATAAATAAATAACTAAATAAATAAATAAACCATCTTAGGCTTTTCATCTATTGAAGTTTAGCACGGATTTTGGCGCAGGTGTTCTTTTTCAAGAAACCTAAGCGCCTAGGATGATTACGTTGCAGGAGATCCAGGAGAGCCGGGAAAGCCTGGTACCAATGTTCCTGTTCCAGGCCCTCCAGGTCCTAAAGGAGACCAGGGAGATGCTGGGAAGAATGGAGACCAGGGTGCCCAGGGACCTAAAGGCGAAAAAGGACAACGAGGAGCTGGCGCGTCTGGAGTGAAATATGTGCGCTGGGGGAAGACCACGTGTCCTAATAACACTGAGGTCGTTTACAAAGGTGAGGATAAAAGAACGCAGGAGACAATACAATACAATACAATACAATACAATACAATACAATACAATGGAATGCAATGCAATGCAATGCAATACAATACGATACAATACGATGCAATACAATACGATACAATACGATACGATACGATACGATACGATACAATACAATACAATAAGCGCTTAGGAGTAGTTTTGTAGTGCTATAAAAATAAATAATACCATTATTATTATTAATCATTATTATTCTGTGCAGCTACGTTTAGCTTACACGGTACATAGAAAAGTAAATCGCTTGTAAGTAAAACTTGGAAACAATTGAAAACAATACCAATATTCAACAACCGGCTAATTACGAAATGCTAATGATTTACCAAATGTACTCTGAGTTTTTTCAAACGTTTTTCTTTCATCAGAGTATTAATGGCTGTAATAAATAAGTTTCTGGGTTTCCTTTTCAAATTTTTTCGAGCCTTTTATCTTATTGCCGTTAAAGCCGATGGTCAAAGGCCGTATCAAAGTGCATGGTCGTCAAAACAATTTTCCATACAGATTTCTTACAGCATGTTATAGCAATAACGCATGGAATAATTTGATTGTCTGAGTCACACCGGGGGCGAAAAATCTGTGAATTTATTCGTGCGCAGCGCCATTTCCATTCATAGTGACAGAGGCTTTACAAATGGAGTTTTTAATTGTTATCTTTGATTTTACTTGACAAGGTAAGCTCATGTTCTCGGTAAGTACAAACTTACTATTTGAAATCATGGACATACTTTTTAGGTCAACGGCTGAAATAACAGCAAATCGCAGCACATGGGTTTTAGAAAATCTGTACAAGGACACATTTGAACTGATTGTTTCTTTGTTAGGTATAATGGGCGGGGAACAGTATACCAATTCAGGAGGAGGAGTAAACTACCTCTGCCTTCCACACAATCCAAAATATGGCAACTACAAAGACGGCTATCAGAATTCGGGGCGCATGTATGGCACTGAGTACGAAGTCAATACTGTCAACCCTTTTAAGAAAAACCTCCATAACCATGATGCACCTTGCGTTGTCTGCCACGTCAGCTCACGTGGTTCTATGCTGATGATGCCCGCAAGGAATGACTGCCCCTCTGGATGGACCGAGGAGTATCATGGGTACCTGATGACTGAGTATTATGGTCATAAGAAACAACGTGACTTCATCTGTGTTGATGAAGATGCAGAATATGTTCCCGGAAGCGGAGCGGACAAGAATGGCGCCTTGCTGTACGTTGTGGAAGGAGTCTGTGGTTCCCTTCCCTGCCTGCCGTACGTCGCTGGTCGTGAGCTGACTTGCGCTGTGTGCACCAAGTGACGTCATGAGAAGACTGGCAGTTTTTATTGGAAGTAACGCCCTGCCACTAAAAATCTACATCGTTATGATTAAGTTAAAAGCTGTCGTTATCTAAATGTGAACAAAAACAAGATAAAATACACGAATCCCAGAAATAAAATTGTATTAATTAAATCGCATTAATTAAAGCATGAAGTAAAGGCACCAAAATTGGTAATATATGTAGAGCCATGGTACAGGTAGCAATAATAAACTTGAAGTGAGATCATTTTAAAACATTTTCTTTCTCAGCTTATTTTATTGTCCTCTCTCCTTTTGGCAAGAATCGAGTATCGAAATCTGCATCTCAAAGGCTAATCGGCGAAGACAGCTGAATCGTACCCTTGAGCTGGAAAAATCACGTTGAACGATAAGGTGAAAAAATGTCCCTGCACCCCACAATCTAAATATGCACTCGTTAATACACGCACTTACCGAACCTAAATTGGAGATTAGCCAATCAGAAACTCTGCCAACTGTCCCAGTTTGCTATCTTGATATCATACAATATCATAAGTATGATAAAGAAACATGGTAGCTCGGAAAGAAAATAAGAAAGATGGAACATTTGGTTTGTCATGAGCGTGAGACAAAGAAAAAAAACTCAGTCCCTGATGAGAAAAGAACCAATGACCTCCCGTACACCGGTCAGGCGCTCTAACCACTGAGCTACTGGGAGGCTCGTGGCGAGCATACGTGATATTTACTAGGTTCATTGTGACACTCTCCTGTACAATCAGCAATGTCGAATACGCCCGCAAGATGATAAAGGGAGATGGCTAATTTTAATCTCGGAAAGGAAACGACAAAAATGGAATGTTCAGTTCGTCATGAAATGTGAAAGGATTTGTTCAAAGAGTAAGTTATATGGTATAGAGCAAATCTTTCCCGAGCAGCCTCCTGTGGGGAAAAATTTGACGCTCGGACCCAGACTTGACTTTACCCTCTTTTGGTACGACGGCTCAAAATGGCGACCTTTTCAAAAAGTTGGTTTGTTTCAACGCAAGACTGTACTTCTCGAGATCGACCCATTGACAATTGAATCACACAGAAAGGTAGGGAGTAAACCTCTATGAGCAGCATATAAAGTAACCACAATACTTTGATGGGCCGCTGACAAAAAGATATCGTAGTAGCGTTGGCGGGGGAGCTGCAAGGGGCAACGAGATGGAAGACTGGAATTCCCTCGTTCAGTGACAATGCCTACGAGTCAACAAGAGTGAGCGTCAGTAAAGAGGCAAAGTGGTTGATACTGAAATGTCATCGACAGGGCACGAAAGTCGACGCAGAATCGACAGTAGTGCATAGGGTTAGCGTGTCATAGAATTAATTAAACGCGAACTTCAAACTCGCAATAATCGATTTGTAGGGTTAACGAGCAGAAGAGAGTGCGAGTTGAAACTCTTTGACAGCGCACCTAAAGTTGACAATACTGCGCAAAAGAGGTTTAGCAAGCAATAAAGATTGCTAGTTTAAAATCACTGACAGCTTACGACAGATGACATAAGTTAACAAGAACAAAAAAAGGTTAAGGGATTGAACCCACTGACTGAAGAAGTGAAGGTCGAGAAGTAACTGACTGAAGGTTGAGAAGTGGCAGGGTACGAGAGTCTAGAAGAGCCTGGCATAATAATTAGCCAGTACAAGGGCGAATGACAGTTCAAACTCAGTGACATGAAAGAGAGTGAGTGGATGAGAGTTTGCTGCCAAATGATACTGAGAGTTTGAACTCAATCGGACAGCGCACGAAGGTCTACAAGAGTATAAGAGAGCTATCACACAAAAGAGATAAAAGTTTAGGTGCAAGGACCTCCACCCTTCAACTTCACTACTTTCTTAAAAAATTGTTTATCTCTTATCTTTCTTTCAGAGGCATGCGAAGTTCCGCTTGACTCGCAAGCATAGCTTCCCTATCAGGAACCACATTACATGATTTAAACACCTGCAGGGCCTAAAAGAAGTAAATTTTTAAAGGAGAATGAGACGCAATCAGTTACGTACGTACTTATTATTATTTCTATAGCGCTCTTCCTCTCCGCGTTCCTGTTTAATTATTTATTTATTTATTTATTTATAAACAAAACATCGCTCTGCAAACTAAAAACACAATCATTTAGTAACAGGTTATGAGCAAAGGTCAGGTTTGTCGCTGCTGCTCCACAATAGTTAATTTAGTTGCACTGAATACTTTATTGCATCCAAATTCCATGATGACACGTGACACGTGCTGTTTATTGTATATTGTACTATAAAGCAGCAACTCTTTCTCGGAAGTTTCAAGTCGATGTTCAAACTTATTTTACATGTTTTATTCATCCAGGAAATTTCGAATAAAAATACGTGACCCCGCTTGAATACAGACCGTCCTCTGTTACCAGCCGTGGGAGATCCTCCAGCGACTCGGCGAGAACTTACCATCCTAGCCAAGGCGGTACCAATGTTTAGCAGCACACAGACAGGATAGGTAATCCCACCCTTAAGTCAACTCGGTTGACGTCTGCTATAGTACTTACATTGCGTGCAATGGTTGCGTGCAATGGTTCAGTGTAACGCCCGCGAGAATGAGCTCCCAACCTGGGATTGGCGATCATCTCGACTATGTGGGCCTTGGGAAGCACGAAAGTAGACATCAGAGCACTCACCACCAGAACCTAGACCAAAGCAAAAGGGGATCGATCTCTAAGATTGCTCCTTCGATTATAGGGAAAGTTTTCAAGATTGTTTACTTGCTTTCGTTTCCAGTTATGTCCTGGGATCTAATTCATCATAATTTGTCTCACTGCCCCCCTCCAACACACAAAAAAACTATATTACGGCAGTATTTGTCGCTGCCATTCAGTGTCAAGTCAAGGGTGTAACACATGATTGTTGACTGTTATCAATTTACCCTATTCAGGGGGCGGAATAACTCCTAGAAATACTAAAGCTGTGACAACGAAACTTAGAGGTATAACGTCCAAAACCTTTACTTTGAGGTCCACAGCATGAGCTGGAGACGTCATATGACGTAAGAATTGCATAATGTTCTTAAACGGGGCCAAAACAAAGAACCTTTGTAAAGTGCCAAAACTGACCAAAAAGAAATAAACAACAACAGATGAATAAGGAAATAATCTAAAACTGTAAAAGTTACTTCACGAAAGTTATAATTTTTCTTCAAAAAGGTGAAAATCAAAATTCTGAAAAAAAAAGGCTTGTCAAAAAGTGGTTGTCATGGTAATGTCAAACTTGATGGACAAGGACTTGCTATGCCAAATGGTTCCCAGATAGACTTGAGGAAAAGTCACCAAATTTGGCAGCTTTAGCTCGCTTGTTAAAAAACGTCCCTAGGGGCAAATCCTGCCCCCCCCCATCCTTCCGCTCCAAATTCTGCTTTGAGATATTTTCATTTAAATGTCGAAAGAACGCGTCTTTAGGTACAGTAGGGTATCTACACACGCGGCAAATTTCTTAATTTTTTTCATATCCGTAATTCCTGTTCAACCAAAATAGTTTACAATGCAAGATAAATGTCTATTTTGTTGAACTGCTCCAATATTTCATTACAAGCAATCACTTTTTAAAGCAATTATAGTTCTCATTTCTGATTACTAGGGTTTCTCAGAAAAAGCTTACAATTCGTATAGTTGCCATAACTAATGGCTATCCATGTTGTGCCAAAACAAGCTTGGTGACCCCTATTTTTTATTGCATTTTTGAAACGTTCTAAACGTATTAACATAATTACCAGTTGTACCAAGTAGAATTTTAAATATTCGTTCTATTTCGATGGAATCACCTTAAGCGATTTTACCCAGCTTAGTTCTCCAGGATAGCCTATCAAGTTGTTTTACCATATTTAGGCCGTCCTTTTAGAACCTATTTCCTGTCTCATAACTGACATTTCACTGAACAGGTTGTATTGAGTCAAGAATGACTCTAAATTATTGTTTCAAGTGGCATTTTCCTTTCACCCAAGGTAATACTAAAAATTCGAATATTAGCTCCCAACATCATTGATCATGTTTGCGCCCTCTATGTAATATTGGACTAACAGTGGATTGATAGCAGAGATTAAAATTGCACAACTATGCATTTCTGCACGTCACAAAACATCACACGTTAGCATGGTTGTAAATGATATATACACCGATAGCTGTTCTTATCTTAGCAACCGATTCAACGAAAGTTTTGGACATAAGTTGATGTATAAACTGAGCCGTGCACGCGGACACGCGCCATGTGCCGTTTCAAGTTAGATCTCAGTATTTTTGTTGTTGACTTAACGATGAGCACCTCTTGTTAAGTCTTCCAAGATGATTTTTAATGAGCAAAACGTGCATAATAATTATGAGGCTTACATATTTCCAAAAATCATTCATGCACTCTTGCAATCGGTTGCCTATGACCCTAACACTTGTCACCCATGTGGTGTTCCCAAGCCAATTTTTCAATGGTATAGTCATTTACCTGCCAAATAAAGTACTGCTCAGATAGAAGCCTACTCTAGTTAGCCATGTATGACACCCATTTTAATTTCATTAACACCCTTGCTCTCAATATCACGCTGTACGCAAATACAATAATATTGTCTTTCAGGAGAGAGAAAAAAGGTTGTGTTGTTTTGGCGTTAACAACAAAGCGCTTTGCTTACTCCCTCCGAGATGAAATTGTGCCCGGCAGCAGCACCTTGTCTCAGCATGTCCATGTGTTTCATGGCTGTGCTTCTGATGTTACCCGTCTGTGTGGTTCAAATCTTTGCGAGAGATGAAACTTTGGAAGAACTGCATAGAGAAAGCCAAGTGACGGCTGAATCTGTTGGAAAACAACCTGGGTCAGATCGAGGATTTGACATCGCAAAACTACTGCAAGCCATGGAAGAAAGGTAATCTTTATGCACATGTCAACCCAGCTAATATAAAAGTTGAAGGCGGGTTTGGATACGTTAAGTTTCTTTTTCTTACATCACTCACGTCACTCTTCAGTTCATAACTGGAAAAGTGCTTGGAAAAGTGAAACGTGCTGAAAAACCTACGGAAAAGCTCGCTTTGCAGGCTAGTTCATAACAATTGTTTCAAGGAATTTAGACTTCCCACAAACACCACAAACCAGTGCCAATACCTACGCACACCTTAGTTTTGAAGCAATTGATGAATTCGGGGAACAAGGATTAAGCTGACTGAAGTCTCAATGTATTACATAAAATACGAGATAAATAATTTTATTTCGCCAGTTAAATGTAGCCAGGAACTAATGCATAAAAGACATCTAGGAAGCTAAGAAGGGACTGGAATAACCCAGGAAATTTATGCTAAAAATACAATATTCCAATCAGTAAACCTTTTTCAATGTGGATTGAATACTACGTGGACGAATGTGGTTTGGGGTTGTGGTGGGTGGTTTATTGCTCTATTTACCAATGACCAAGTCCGGTTCTTACTTCTCCCCTCATTCACCCCTTTGCTGTTGGCACAATATGCGTGCATAGAAAGATTCTCTGACACTATGTCCTTTTTCGTTGCAGGCATAGTAAACAACTGCAAGAACTTGAAAATAGGTATGGACAACGTTTCAACCACTAACTAATTACAAGTACCACTTTTGTTAGATAAAGTATTCTTAAAAAAACTCTCAGCTCTCCCGGTTGGGATGGTAAAGATTCGCAAACCGTATGTCTCTTTCATTGCAGGCATAACGAAACTGCGAGCTTGATGAATAAACAATTGCAGGAACTGGAGAAGAAGTATGGAAATGTTACTTATTACAAGGGCCACTTTTGTGAGATAAAGTATTCTTTAAAACGAATTCCCCATCCAAAGATACCTGTACTGCTCAAGGACTTGTTAAGTTTTCAATTACGAAATAAGATTAAAAGGAAATTGTTCCACATTTCGAAGGAGAAATATGTGCAAGATTTTGACTGTGCCATTTCTAAAACAACTCATACGTCGAACACCGTAAATTAACCGTATGTCACGTTTACTACATTTAATTGGAAAATGTTGATATGTGCGTGCTCAACAACATGCACTATCTGACGTCAGCAAACCCAGTTGTCACTTCTAAGTCACAGAAACGCACTTGTTTTCCTTTGCATAAGCGGTTTAAACGAAAACTCGTTTCCTAGAGTATATATCTAGAATACCTAGAGCATTTCACTCAGTACAGAAGATAAATGCTTTCCAAACCAATTTGCTTAAATTCAAGTCAAGAAAACAAAACGATGACATAGCAACAGCCAGTGAGTTTCTAAGCTGTGCCTGTATCTCACTGTACTCATCATTTAGATCGAACACCTACCAACTGATTCCCACAAAATTTCGCAAAATGTGTTCAAGGGATAAAGAAACAGCTACAGTAACTGAACACAGTAGGTAATGAAAGAAACGTTCTCATCCTAAGAAGGCTGGATCTCCGAGGGCGAACATTTCCTTGACAAAGGCAGACAAAAAACGTGTGTATCAACTTCCCCCTCCTTTTAATGACTGGATACATATACATAGAAGATCAACAGATGCTAAAAGAAGAAATGTTGAAATAGTCGTATTACTCAGAAAAAATCTGAGTCCTCCCAACGGGAGTCGAACCCATGACCATCCAGGTGCCGGTTAGATGTTCTAACCACTGAGCTATGGGGGACTCGTGGTGAGCGAGTCCATACAACTAGGTTCATATGTGACTTAGGTCTGCCTTCTACGGGTTCGTAATGTCAAATGCGATAAATGTAAACATGATAATGGAGTGACGACTAGCTGAAGTGCGTTAAAAGGAGAGGGCTTCTACAGATGTTGTTGGCTGTGAATACACATATAAGTGTTAATGGTAATTGCTTTTACGAATTCAGATGGAATTCTTGCTGACCTCGACAGTGACTAAACGAAAAAACATTGACCAGTTTTTTTTCATATCTTTTTTACATAGCCTTCATTTCCCTCTTTATGTAGACTTGATGCGTTGTTGCGTTTACCATCAAGGCCAGTTGGCTTGCCACTTTTGGCCTACGTTCTTGGTTAGTAAAAAAACAATTTACCTTTCTATGATAAGTTCCTTTGTTACATTGTGACACTGATATCATAAAAAATCCAGCAGTCATTGAAATTAAAAAAGAACGTATTTTTGAATACTTTTGTGTTTACACTGAATAATTCTCATCTCAAACAGTACATGCACACTGACAGATTGAATATTCTGATTACCTTCAAATATGACACGTATGTGTTAGAGCTGAGTCGGAAAATATTGGAGATTTTTGTTTTTGCAGGTCTTCTCCGAATAAACAATGCGTTATGCTTTACGTATCTTACTTGAAAAACCGTAGATCTCAAATTGAATAAATAAAAGAAGCCCTCTTCAATGTCCCTTGCCCAGTTGTGCCCGGTTTTTCGTATTGTATATTTCAGGGCAAAAAAGCGCACAGAAAGCGATGGGACCACCCGGGCCTCCAGGACCAACTGGGAAGACTGGACTTAAAGGTACTTATAATAAAGTTTCGATATAACGCGCGCTCTGATTGGTTGAAACAGCGTGCCTTATCAGAGTACAGATGCACGGAGTAGCCCGTGACGCCATTCTGCGCGCGCTGGCAAGCTGAAATCCTTTCTTGCGCGCGCTTGCAAGCTGTGAAAAAAACTTGATTTCTTGCAATTAAAAGCCAGTTTCTTTACAAATGTGAGCAAAGCTTTATTATAAAACAAATAAAAAAGCCAAAACCGTGCTTTGTTCTGTGATAAAGCGCTCAAGGAAGTGACGAGAGCACTCAAGAAGTGGGGAGAAGCACTCGCCTGCGGCTCGTGTTCACCCTACACTTCTTTCGTGCTGTCGTCACTTCCTTGCGTGCTTTATCACAGAACAAAGCACGGTTTTGGCTTTTTTTTTGTTAAATAAATGATTGAATGCGGCTACGAACAAATTACATTTTGATAGCGCGTCTGGCTCCATGCAATAAAGAAAAGATTGCCATGTGTAAACCTTAAACCAAGTTAATAGACCGAGCTGTTAAACTACACCCGTAAACGAAACCAGTCAGAGTTCAAATAAATGAACAAATAAATAATCAGGGCTCCTGTTGATAGCAGGGATGCTTTGTAAGCTCCCTGAATGGGCTACCCTAGAGTAATACGTGTTTAGATGTATATTTTTTCTTATATGTATTTTCTAAATAATGGCGTCTATCTTAGTTAAAAATCAATAATTAATTAATTAACCTATTAATGAATAAATGAATGAATGAATAAATTTATTAACAAACTTAGGAGTCAAAGTAAGGACGGAACGCTCATGATCTGTCTGTCTGTCTATCTGTCTGTCTGTCTGTCTGTCTGAGTGTTTGTCTCTGTATCTATCTTTTTCTGTCCCCCAAAGTTCTATGCAATTTGTTTTTGTTTTTTCACATTGAATATTAGTCGGTGATCACGAAGATTTCAACTCTTAAGAGCATTGTTAAGTTTCCTCGAGAATGATCGTCAGAAAATTAGTTTCCGTTCACTTTAATTTAATTTCTATCGTTTTTAACTTTGTCCTCTTTGCAAATTTCATTTAACTTTAGTGATTTTTCTAGTGAAACCATGATTTTCATGAGGCCTTGATGAATAAACAGAGCTGTCATATGTTCTTCGAAATTAACACCGCGCATTTATATGATTGGACTTGTCTATATCACAGGAAAGTAATGTAGAGTTTCGCGTTCGACTTCAAAATGTTATTAGCAAGGAGCCAAGACCGCTCTCTTACTAAAGATCACCTGCGGAAAGTTAGCACGAATTTTGGAGCAAGGTTTTTTCAAGAAACCTAAGAGCCAGGCTGATTGTGTTGCAGGAGAATCGGGGGAGCCGGGAAAGCCTGGTACCAATGTTGCTGTTCCAGGCCCTGCTGGTCCCAAAGGAGACCAGGGAGATGCTGGGAAGACTGGAGACAAGGGAGCCCAGGGACCTAAAGGCGAAAAAGGACAAACAGGAGCTGGGGCGTCTGGAGTGAAGTATGTGCGCTGGGGAAGAACCATATGTCCTAATGCTGCTCAGATAGTTTACAAAGGTAAGGACAAACAAATGAGAAAAGCAAAAAAAAAAAAAAAATAATTTAAAAGAAGAAAGAAAAAAAGAAACAAACAACACTATTTACGTACCATAAACGTGTTACATGTCACGTTTTCAGGTATAATCGGTGGAGAACATTACTCTCATCGTGGTGGTGGAGGAAACTACCTCTGTCTTCCAGACAAACCAAAGTATGGCAACTACAAAGACGGTTATCAGGCCTCGGGGCGCATATATGGCACTGAGTACGAAGTCAATACTGTCCCCGGTCTGTTCAAGAAGCAAAATCTCCATGACCATGAAGCACCTTGCGTTGTCTGCTACGTCAGCTCACGCAGTTCAATGCTGATGATGCCCGCACGGAATGACTGCCCTTCTGGATGGACCAAGGAGTATCATGGGTACCTGATGACTGCGTATTACAACCACCCGAAGCAGACCGACTTCATCTGTGTTGATGAAGATGCAGAGTCTGTTCCTGGGAGCGGTGCCAACAAAAATGGCGCCTTGCTGTACGTTGTGGAGGGAGGCTGTGGTTCTCTCCCGTGTGGTCCATATGTCGCCGGTCGCGAGCTGACTTGCGCTGTGTGCACCAAGTAATGAGATGAGAACACTGGCAGTTCGATACTCTTCATACAGCACCAGCCTGCCATTAGAAAATCCAAATCGTTAACTAACTGAAAAAAACAGTCTTTAGTCAAATCAAAACCAAGCCTAGGCACCGTACAATTGTCGTAATCGTTTCACTTTTTTATATACGAGTAGAGCACAACGCTAGAAGTGCTAAATGCATTTAAAAGTGATTAGATATACATGGTGTAGAGCACGATACAAGTAACAACAATAAACCTGAAGGGAAATCCTTTACAAACCTAATTTTTGTCACCTTACTTTGTCGTCCCGAGTCCTTTTGGGAAGACACGAAAATCGCAATCGCAATCGCAGACTGGCCGATCGACGAAGAAAGCTGAAATGCGATGTTGAGCGCACATTGAATGATTATACATTGAATTTATAACATAGCTGGCAAATTCGTGTATTAAAATTCAATAGCGCGAGCGTGCTTCATAATCCTATTGTGCACGCTGATTACGTCAGCAAACAAAAGCCTTCAGAAAAAAAATTTTTCTCTGCGAGTGAGCATTTTGCATTGAAATACTGGGAAACTTAAGCATAAAGTTAAACTTAACATGGCAACAAGCGAACCAGCCGATGAAGATCCGCCTACTTTTTCTTTGGGATTGTAGTTTTTAACTACCGAAAACGAACCCCCAAAAAAGAAAAAAATAGAACAAGTAAGGCCGGTGTCATCGCGTTTCGCAACTCTTAGTGAGTCGGAGATGGAAAATATCCTTGCAGAAAGACACTCTGGAAGAACCAAGCAAATAAAAAACTGGTCTGTTGGGACATTCAAAGGTACATACTTCCATTTCAAATGTCTTTAACGGTTTTTCTTTTATTCACAGTTTCTAGTAAAACAGTAAAGCTAGCGGAGAAATCTGCCGGCAATGTAAACATTCAGAAACATTTCAGAGGAGCAGCTCGCAAATAACTTTTGTCGCGGTTTTCGTAGGTGAGAGCAGCTTTGAAAGTTTTCTTTTTTCACTAATGATTTTAAAAAACGTTTGTAATAGGTTTCATTAAGCTAAATTAAGCCTTGTCAAGCAATTTGTTATCAAAAAAATTAAAACAACGTTTACGTGGCCTTTTTTCCCTTGCTGAGTGCAACACTTAAAGTACAGAAAAGTCCTGAATGACATTAAAATAATGTCTAATTTAAAAATTAATTTATAAAGATTTAACCTGAATGTTTTTGTCTTAATTTAAGCTTGGTGCAGCGAGAAAAACATTGAAACTGTAATTGAGAAAATGACTGTGGGACAACTGGACACAAACCTACGCAGGTTTTACGCCGAGGCGAGGAACAAATCCGGTGAACAGTACAGTAAATCCACTCTTCTAGGTTTCCGACATTCTTTCGTAAGGTACCTCAACGCACCTCCTTTTAACCGAGGCCTTAAACTGAGCTCAGACCCTCGCTTCAAAAAATCAAACGAGATGCTCAACGCGCAGATTGTCAGTTTGAAGCGCTAAGGAAACGAGAATATGAAGCACAAGCCAGTAATTAAAGATGAAGATTTGACGAAACTCAGAACGTCTCAAGCCATTGCACCCTCTAACCCTCTTTCCTTGCTTCGAAATGTGTGGTTTCATGTTGTCCTCTTTTTTTGTCGGAGAGAAAGAGAAGGCGAAAGGCAACTCAAAAAGTCAAGTTTCAACTTTCAAGCGGATGCCTCTGGAAGAAGGTTCGTCACAATGGCGCATGAAGAAGCGACAAAAAATCACCCAGGAGGTGTGAGTGACGTCCCAAGCAATGAAAAAATGGCAAGGAGTACGAAACCACTCAAGAAAACGACGGTTACAAAGCCAGGAAGTTTTACATAGCGAAATTGAATCCTAAAAACGATGCAGTTTTTCAATATCCGAAGACGCAGTGGAACTACGACGATGAAGTTTGGTACGATGCACGACCGATCGATGTCAACAAGCTCGACAACATGATGAAAAGCATCAGCGAGGCAGCAGAACTGTTGAACGTCTACACCAACCACAGCGTCAGAGCCACTGCGATCACCTTGTGGTCGAATGCCGATATCCAAAATCTCCATGTCATGGCAATACCTGGTCACCGTTAAGTGAGCAGAGTTTAGCGCACTACATCACGCGGCCATCCATTTCTCAACTGCAGCACTGCAGTGAAGTTCTCTCAAGAAGTCTGACGGCAGAAAGCTCTTTTCCCTCCAGCACAGCCAGCCGCACAGCCATAAACACCCGCACCCAAATTCAAGAACAGATCACGATGACAGCGGGAACGACATCAAGCAGCTATCTAGGCTCGCTATACAACAACAACTGCACGGTACAACAAGCACACGTGCACGTCACCTTTGGTTCAGATTTCAGCAAGGAAGTTGACTTAAAAGTCGTGTTTTTCAGCTTAAATATTTCCAGATACTTATACCATGAAAGCATGTTGAAATATTCTTTTGTGTCGTAAACGAGATAATGTTTACCAAGATATTGCAATGACTTCCTTGAACTGTTTGCAAGGTCGAATTACTAACACACAAAGCTAGGACGTGGCCTGTTGTAAATTAGCCAATCAAAAAACCCCTTGTTTTTCTTACAGATAAGAGAATTTTGTATTTAATCAGAAAATAAACTTCATTTACACGCACGAATTCACCTGTCAGTTTTTTGACTACTCTGAGACAAGATCGCTGAAACGTAGCGAAATGTTTTTTTTTGGGACGAAATAACAACGCACTGAAGCGCAACAGAGGAAATTTCTCTTTACACAACTATGGCGTTGAAAATGTTATAAAACAATTGGTTCATACGTCAGCTGTGCTTCATCGAGATATGAAGCACTTGGGAAGTTTGGAGAGCACTCAAGAAGCTAGAGTTGCTCTCGGCTACGCCTCGAGCAACTCTTACGCATCTTTCGTGCCCAGGGGGGACTCCCATATGAAAGTGACGGGGATGCTCATCGTCTCGCTTAGGGGTGTAGATTGCGGATTTTGGTCTCGCTTAGGGTTTGCAGGACGGAAACCCAATTTTTTAACCCATACAGGTATCGCTTCGGGTTGTGCGTTAAGAAATATCTATATGAAAAAACCAAACGCTGTCAGCCTTTAGCGTCAATCTTCAGCGCAATTAGAAATCGCTGTAGCTTTTATTTGGTTGTCTGTTTTGGCATGGTCTCCTTTAGGGTTCAAATAACGGCTGAGCCACGCCCAGATTGGTCTCCTTTAGGGGTTTGATTCTAATTTTCCGACGAGCATCCCCGTCACTTTCATATGGGAATCCCCCCCGGGCTTTCGTCGTGCTCTCCAAACTTCCTGCGTGCTTCATATCTCGATGAAGCACGCTGACGTATGAACCAATTGTTAATTTGCACTTGTTAGGCAATCAGAAGCTCTTTTGTACGTTCCAATTTACTTTTTATTTACCGTATTTTTTCGATTAAACGCTGGGGTGTTTATTTAAAACTCGGCCTCGTAGACCCGGCGTTTATTCGAAACCGGCGTTTATTCTGGGCCCGGCGTTTATTTATTAAATGCATTTTTCACCCATCCATTTTTTTAACATCAGTACTGGCGGTTTATTGAATCAAGAACCAATTTTCAACAAAAACGTTTAAAAAATGGGAAACAATGTCATCAACTTTGTCTCATCTAAGTGAATCTGGTACGTTATTTAAAAAAACATCACTGGCAGGAGCGGTAATTTAACTCTTCTAACGGTTACGTTTCTCCGTGAAACACGGAGGAAGTGTATGGGTAACTGCTCGACAGCAAACGTTCTGCGCAAGCAATTTAGAACAAGGTGGTGGCGAGGTTCCTGCTCCATCGGTTCTGGGAAAGGCAAAATTATGGAACGATTCAAGGAACTGCTAAAGAAACGCTGGAGAGACCCTCGAGATAATCCTTGCTTGTGTACAAGCCCGCAAAAAAGTTACTATGAGATTGACACGATACCTGATGCGCCGTTTTGTTTTGTTTTACTCAGAAGTACTTTTGTACAAGGCAGTTTGGTTGAATATCAGTGTATAAATTCAAGTAATATGGTAGAAAGAGAACTAGTCGGCAGTTGCGACATATAATCCTGATATAATATACCCATCTCGAATAAAGGCCGGGACCCTGAATAAACGCCGGGGGCGTTTATTTTAAACTCAGCCCTGTAGACCAGGCGTTTATTTGAACCCGGCGTTTATTCGGGGTCCGGCGTTTAACCGAGAAAATACGGTATACCGGTGCGAGTTCATCCTAGTCGCTGTAGGAAAGTGTCCTTTAAGGTGGTTTGACCAAACAAAATTAATGTTGATACTTGACACTCGTAGTAAAACGTTATAGAGGTAAAATGATAGAAAGCGCCACTCTGCAAAAATCCATAAAATTTTCGTGCATGTTTGCCTTCATCATTAAAAACAGGGTCGACTACCTAAGTTAAGGTGACCATTGAATGAAGTCATCTTTTGCATATAATATAACACTGTACGCTAAGGATGAGATGATTTTGGACCCTTCTCTTTCCAAACTTTACAATATTAGTGAGTTACAATTATGCCTGAATAGAAGAAGGAAGTGCTAAAAAAAAAAGAAAGTTAATTTCCCTTGTAGCGAGCAGTTTCGTCCCTAATTAGAATTCGTGCAGTCGTGGCGAGCATTAGAGCTCCAGTTGAGGTTCTTAGTAATAATATAATATTTATTTGTATAAAAATAAAATAAAGTTAAATTAAATTAAATGCCTCTATTGACCCTTGGCCAGTATATCAGATAGCACAGCGCAGCAGAGCGGAACTTGAACTCACGGCCTCCTGATTTTAAGTGCGGCGCTGTTGTCTTATTTCACGTTCTGAGAATAGGGGCAGGATTCACATAGCTGTCCTCAGTCAAAATGAATGCTAAGCATTGTTTCTTAACAATGGTCTTTTGTTTCCCAGCAACACATAGGACACATCTCATCTCATCTTACGAGTTCGTTACCAATATATATATAAAACAAAAACAAAGAAAGAAAAGGAGAAAAAAAAAAAGAAAAACAATAAGAAAAGTCCTATTTCTTTAAAAACAACTAGGACAACGGGACTGAGCACTATTCAATAGCCCTGATACACGTCAGTTTATATTTTATGATTCTAACTGCCGACTTTAAAGTTAGGAATGCATCACATGCCTCAATGTTCAATTACCCTATAATAGAAACGAGTTAATTACCTCGGTTTTGGGGGCTTGGAACCATTTTACGAATCATTAACCTCAATTAATGAGGTTAATGAGGTTAATGAGGTTAATGAGCACGGCACTTTGATCTACGCTTCCTTCATTGCCCGCTACTTTGTAAGCAACACGAGCATGTAACACACAATTCATTTTGGAGGTTGCATAACTAGGATAGGTCATGTAACATGCCATGTTAGGTAAACAAGAGAGTAATAAAGGTGACTTGTTTGGCCCACACTCTAACAACCAAATTCCCACAACAAGCAAAAATAAACAATCAGCCTAGCAACCAAAAACAACGCACATCGTCTTGTCATTTTTCATGCCGCTTCACCAGTGTGCCGAAAAGGGATTAATTGCTTACACGTCACAATACCATCTGTAATCCTTTCTTAATGAGAACTGGACGAAAAGGCACGTGAAGAAATCTGGTCACGGAAATCAATTCAATACTGAAAAGAAACCGGGTAAACATAAGATTTGAATGACACCACGCCAATAAATATATAAATAAATAAATAAATAAATAAATAAATAAATAAACAAATAAATAAATAAATGCATAAACAAAGAAATAAAAAAGAAATAAACGATCTAATAAATAATAAGTTAAATGAATGAGTGAATGATTGAATGAATGAATGAAGCAGTGAATGAATGAATGAAGCAGTGAATGAATGAATGAATGAATGAATGGATGAATGAATGAATAAAAGAATGAATGAATGAATGAATGAATAAAAGAATGAATGAATGAATGAATGAATGAATGAATGAATGAATGAATGAATGAATGAATGAATGAATGAATGAATGAATGAATGAATGAATGAATGTGGACTCACAACTCAGATGGTAGAGCGTTTGCACCGGTATCACACAGTACAGTACAGCACAGTGCACGCGCAGTACAGTACAGTACAGTACAGTACAGTACAGTACAGTACAGTACAGTACAGTACAGTATTGATAACAGTAAAGCGCAATCACAATGTACTGATGCACTCAATATAGAACTAAATTAGTTACTCCCCATATGCATGCAAGATTTTATCGAGATACTCACATTTATAAATTAAGAAAACATCGCCTCCAAATTTCAGATTGATTGGTTCTTTGTCAGTGTATCAATGAATCAAGGTATTGAGATGAAACCTATTCTTAATGACTGATTACGCAAAGATATGAAAAAAGTAGTTGGTACTAGTTTCAATGTCCAAATTTCTGAACGTTTTGACACTCTCAAGACCAAAGCAGGAAAACGGGCTGAAAAATAGATGACGGCGGTTGCAGTTCAGTTTTTGCTGCCTGTTTCAAACCTTGATAATAATTCTTTCGTAAATGTAACATATTTTAGATTTTAGATGAATTAGGCTGTTCAATAAAAATCCGCTGAACCCTTAAGAAAGCCAAATTCGCTCCCCCAAACTGGGACTGCATTCATTTTACTTAACGAAATGACCATTTAAAATTCTGGGGGCTTAAACAGTATACTAAGCACTGACTAACAAATAAATTAAAAATAATTATCCTTATTCACCATTTAGTCCCGCTTTTCCCACTACACACTGACTATTCTGTGCAGGTTAAGTTTAGCTCAGTTGTATTGCACAATAAATCGCTTATAAGTAATTAAATCTTGGA
Organism: Siderastrea siderea; assembly: GCA_964030785.1. Classification (NCBI taxonomy): domain Eukaryota; kingdom Metazoa; phylum Cnidaria; class Anthozoa; order Scleractinia; family Rhizangiidae; genus Siderastrea; species Siderastrea siderea. The sequence goes on from OZ034969.1 coordinate 22,731,293, forward strand.
AACAATACCAATACTCGGCAACTGGCTGTTTACAAAATGCTCATAATGATACACCGAATGTCCCCTCAGTTTTCCAAACGTTTTACTTTCACCAAAGTTTTGATGGCAGTAATAAATAGCTGCTGGGACTCCTCCTCAAATTTAAGCGAGCCCCTCATCTTCTTGTCGTTTACATACCATACTAGTTTATTCAAGATGTTGGAAAAGGAAAACAGAAATACGTCATGAAAAGGATCCCAAAAGGAAACACCAGGTCTACCCTATAACTTTATATTAACAAGAAGTAAACAAAATACAACAATTGCATTTTTAATTCAATCGAATGAGTAAAGAATGAGTAAAGAATGAGTAAAGAATGAAGTTGGTTACCACCCTTTTAGTTAGAATTACCAAGTGTGGAATAATAAACGTAAAAACATTCGTTCGTAAACCTTCTATTTCTCAGCTTATTTTATTGTCAGTCCCTTTGGCAAGAATCCGGAGAACCAAAATCTCAATCGCAGAACACCGCTGAAATTCACCTTTGAAATAGGAGGATGAGCAGCGTTAATGTTCTCATTGTGAGGAGACACAATACAGCAGAACACATGAGAAAAGTAAACATTTCCCTGCCATCGCCTTAATTTATATTTTGTTAAAATTCAGTTATGCCGATCTGAAGTCGTACCGACCTGAGTTTGTACCGCTCTCATTTAGTTGCTACATGCCGTTCAGACCGGCCAGTCAGACCGGTGTAATTCGTGCCGGTCTGAGTCGTACCTGTCTGAATTCTCATATCGGTGTCATGAAACCGGCCCCTAATTCGTGCCTGTCTGAGTCGTACCGGTCTAAGTTCACTGTACCGGTCTCATGCAACTGGCCTGTTAGTTAAGACTACTCGCGAAAGACATCGGTCTCACCCCATTACCACTACGATACTTCGTCTTATGCTGATTTCGTATTTCTGATTAATGAAAGTTTCTGTCAAACAAGCACAACACATCTCCTTCAGACCAGTAAAGCAATTAAAATCTGCACCTTTATCAGACAGGAAAGACCAAAAATCACGCCATTTGGGCTCAATAATATGTATTTTTACTTAAAACTAGCGGGTAAACAGTTAACCTTGATGGGGTCCAAGGGATGACAGTAAGTAATTCCACAAACTCCAGCATTTCCGCCGCCCAGAAGGGTACTTACGTCAGATATGAGACTCACTGTTTGCTGCAATTTGCCTTCTGACTCCATGTTGACTCCACCAGGTAATAACGAAGTTCTTCCCTGAAAATGTTGACTATTAGAGCATTTCATTAAGACTACGAGCCGACTTTCCTTCAGCTAGCTGAGGGATAATCGAACAAAAAGGGCATGCGAGCGACTATACGAACATCGCGCGCCTTCCGCGTGGAAACAGGAACGCGCGCGAGATGAGCCGCTATACATGTAGTGTACACGCGAGCCCCTTTTTCTAACAAAAGCTTTGATTTTATTTGAAAATATGTACATAAATTACAGAAATATTTGAAATAAAAATTAAGCAATATATAACCTAACTACTATAGCATGAATCGTAAAAATTGGCAATGACCTATAACAAGTTTGCCAATTTTTAAGAAGTGTCTTTTTTCTGCTTTTTATAATTAAGATTTTTTTTTTTAATCCTTGTAGTGTATATGTTGTAATTATTTATATATTTCGGTTTTAGCTCTAATTTATAGATTTTAATTTTATCATTATATAATATATATCTAGTGTTAGGACCTCTATGTAAACCACTTTTAGTGATGGAGCTTCTTAATAAAAGATTGTTATTATTATTATTAACAATTTTCGAAATACATTCTTGGCTGCTCAGATGCGATCACTTCTGTTAGCATAAAAAATAAATAAATAAATAAAAACTATAGCCAACGAAATCAAATATTGTCTACTAAAACTACTCTAAGAAAACATACTAAGAACTAATTTAAAAATGTCCGCGTTCCTTGCATTAACATTAAAATCATCTAAAAAGTCAGCATTCTTGTGAAAAGGAGTTCTAGACCCACGAACACTTGTGGACTGATCTTAGAATTTCAAAAGATATGCGTGTTCTAAGCCAAGATATGGCACTGGCATAAGACTCGCCGTTCTTTCTGGAAAGTTTGTCCGCTAGGTTGCTCAGGAAAAGTTTGCATTCTTTCCCCATTCCTTTATTCGTGCCAAAAACCAGAGGAGTAAACGATCCCATTTCCACGTCAATAACTCTTTGTTGCTATTTCCTTTTCTTCTCTTTCTCATGCTCCATGAAGATCGATTCTGTAGATTTGTTCTGGTTACACGTTGAGTTCACATGCGTTACACGTACTTCGAAAAATGCTGTTTCTCTTCGTGACCAGAAACTTCCTGTCTTTATGGCTAGTCTAGCCTCATGGCTTGTGACTGTGGATCTTAGGTCGAATACCTCATTGTCGATTGGTAGGTGGGGCTCTACCTCGACATTCTTGCAGACTTTGCTGAGCAGAGACGTGAGAAGGTTCCGGATGCCATCATGTCTTTATGCAACAAAACCCCCCTTCTTACACGAGAGGACGTGGCTGACTGTGAATCGATCTCCACAGGCGCAATGACTCGGCAGGTCCGCTATTTGCAGATTGTAACGCAAGCATAGCGAGTCCCTGAATTGTTGCTTATTCAACTCAAGCCCTGCTCCTCAAGGGGTACGGCGTTGAGCCACGAGCTTGCACCCTTGTCTCTAGCCAGCATTGTTGACCTTAGCAAGTTCGGTGAGAGAGATGCATCAGTGGCCTCTCTTCTCAAATTCGCTGCCATTGTCTTGAGTGTCTGCTGTTGTCGTTTCAAGTCTTCCACAGATTGCTTACCCACCGGCATGAAGGTGCTCTGCGTTCGTATAGCTGCTACATGCGGTGCTGTTATTAACTTTGAAGCAGCGTATTGCTGTGGGGCTTCAGCTTTCAGGTCTGGTATACCCAGGCCCCCTTGTGCTGGCGGTAGGGTGAATAGTTCTCGCAATTCATCAAAGAGCGGTTCCGTCTGACCAAAGAGAACTGGGAGGAAAATATCGTTGATCGTTTCATCAATAGGTTCAACATAGTCTTCAAAAGAGTCAATTGTTCGCATAAAATATGCAAATTTCGATTTATAGCCCTTTGTGAAAGCAACATAAGCGGCAAGGGGTTGACTCTTTGCGATTTCAGCCAGCAACTCGATGTTTTCCTTCCATCCCTGGACTTTTCCACTTTTCTTCTACGCAGCAGTCAATTTTCGTGCTCTCTCGTGTGTCCTTTTTGCTCGAATATCTCTGAGCGGAAAGTGAGACTAGATGTGGATGTCTACTAGATTTCCTCTTAATGTTGCTGCAAATATAAGCAGGAAAGGGAAGCCAAGGCCGTCGACCGACGAACGAGAAACGATCAATTGTGAGCGTACTTAAGTGGCATAATGATTATGCATCAAATTCCCGTTCCTGTTTTTAGCATGTAGAGGTTGGTATAAGGGGAGGGGGATTTTGCTAGCCAAGGCATCCCATTTTATACGTTTTTGAAAATTTTCATTATTTTGAAAGCCTTGACTTCAATTACCGTTGCTTTAGGAAATCAATTCTTCACTACCAGTCACCTGGAGTTTAAATGTTGCTTTTAAATCTTTTAGGACGGTGCCAGAAAAACTGTAACCCTGTGAAGCAACTCTTAATAGATTTCAATTGCATTTTATTCTCAAACCCAAATAGGGAACCACATTCCGTTATTCAAAAATCGTAAATAAATAAAGTCAGAGGTAACAATGAAGTTGACGTAGCAATTGAAGTTGTTACCTCGCAAATTTTACTACAAAGCTTCAACAGTGCGTTGATAAAAAGGGAAATGTATTCTGACCATCCACTCAGCCTTCGTGTCTACAAACAAACAAACAAACTAAAAACAGTGTGTCAATAACTTTATCTGGAAATGTCACTTATCTTCTTCAACCTAGAGTAATTCAAAGGCTACAGTCATAAACAAGTACAGTATATGTGCCTATTTTCGGACGCTTTTTGCACTTAACACAATAACGTATCTCAGAAGAGAAAGAGCCGGAGAGCTGATACTTCCCCAGTATAAAGTTCTTCCTTTGCAAACACACCCTAAAGATTAAAGATTTGATCTGAGGTTTTTTGTAATTTTGAAAAATACGGTTGAAGTTGAGCGGCCTATTTTCGGGCGAACTTTCGTAGATCATTATTGGCCTTTTCTGGAATCATTCCTCTGCATCATGTCAATATAAGTCTCACTAAAGAAAAACCAAGCTAATATTAATATTACCTTTTCCCCGAATTAAAAAAGTATTTTAAAGTCATCACGCGCGCGTCATGTTTCCACGCCACGCCGCACGCTATTATTACGCTCGCTGGCATGTTTTGCCCTACTTCCTCCAAAAAGTTATGTTTTCTGTTGAGTTAATTTTGCGAAAACAGAGTGCAAACTAAAACGTTGTAGTTCAATGTGCAGCAAAATGCGAACTTTAAAGACAGAGGCAGATTTTTCTGCGTTCACAAGATCTTCAATCCTTCCCACCTAAACCCAACGAAACCGGCCATCGGAACGTTGATCTTTCGGATCTTATTTATAGTCTACGCAGAATAATGAAATTTTAAAGCGTAAACTCCGAAAATAGATGCGTCCGAGAGATAGGCACACATTCTGTTTCTTTGTCGTACATAATTGAGTTGTTAAAAAACCACAAATAAGTGGATTTTTAAAGGAGAACGAGACACAATCAATTACGTACCGATTGTATCTAATACCTAAGCAAACAACTTAATTAATATTGAATAAGTAATTGAAATCTGGGTCATCTCTGGCACTTATATGGTTTACGCTCAATAGATTAGCCAGTTTTATCAAAACTGGACCACAATGCTTAGCCTTATCGCAATCGGAAAATAGTTTTTTTAATCTCTTTTTATTTTCTAAGTTTGTTGCCAATTTTATTCCTTTTCCTTTTTCCACTTTTATTCCGGCCTTTTAAAAGTAATTGTTATGTTTTCTTTTGTTTTTTTTTAAACATCACCCTGAACACTGCAATTATAGTAAAACTGATAAACCTGCAAATATTAAGCTACTTCTTTCATGTTTTTTGCCATTCCGTTTAGCATTCATGTTATGAAATATGACAACACTACAAAAAGTAAAAGAAAATAGGTTAGTGTTTTAGAGTCTTTGAGTGAATGCAAGCTTTGTCATTGCTGTTGCACAACAGAGAAGAACTGGATTGGGGCTTAACTTTTGCAAGGTATGGTTAAGTTCATCGGTTTTGAATCCCAGTAGAGAAGCGCTTTTTTCCATTGCCGCTTATAACTGGAATTGATCTGATCTGTGCCGGCGGGTAAGATCCCATTTTTATTTTAGCGCTTGCTTTTTTTTCAGTAGATAAAAGGTAAGCTTTGATCCTGCTGTATGGCATGTTCATTTAAAAAGAACTCATTTCCTGGTAAGCTTCAAAATTAACACATATTGCAATCGGATCCGTCTCCCATGGGTACTTGTTCAATTAGGCAAAGTCCTTGTACAGGTCTTTAAATGTTTAGGGCTTGTCTTGTAGGTAATCCAGTAAAAAAATCATCATTTTAAACATGGAAGGAAAACATGAAATAACTCAGATGTATAGTGCTGTTCCTGTGCGCATTCCTGTTTAGGAACTAAACATCGCTCTGCAAACTCAAAACACAATTAGTTAAGAGCAGGTTATGGGCAAACGTCAGGTTTGTCTCTACTGTTCCACAATAGATAATATATTCTTCCATGGCAAATTTATGACAAACACAAACAACGTCAAATTTTTTCAGCATCCACGATCGTGACAGCTCAACAGGGTAGAGTTTTTGCACAGGTTTTGTTATTTTATGGGTGTGCATTCCGTTGAAGTTTGATTCTACCTTTTTCTTTTGTTGCACTGAATACTTTATTGCATCCGATTTCCATGATGATCGCTTTCATACATTCTACTGCATCATCCAGGCTCCACATACGTGCTGTGTATTGTATATGATACTATAAAGCAGTAAATCTTTCTCGGAAGTTTCAACTCGATGTTCAAAGTTATTTTACATGTTTTCTTTATCCAGGGACAGTTGAATAAATGCGTGACCCCCCGCTTGAATGCAGACCGTCCTCTGGCACCAGCCGTAGAAGATCCTGCAGCGACTTGGCAAGAAGTTATTATCCTAGCCAAGGCGGTACCAATGTTTAACAGTACACAGACAAGATAAGTAATCCCACCCTTAAGTCAACTCGGTTGACGTCTGCTATAGTACTTACATTGCGTGCAATGTTTGCGTTCAATGGTTCAGTGTAATGCCCGCGAGAATGAGCTCCCAACCTGGGATTGGCGATCATCACGACTGTGTGAGCTTTGGGGTGATCAAAAAGTTCTTTAATAAAGTGAAGGTGTTTCCTTTACAACTTTGGTTGGAATTATTTTAGCTGTAATTTATAATTAACTTCTAAATTACGTTAAATTATAATTAGAATTTATTTTTCAGAAAGGAACTAACGTTATCAAAAGTACTTACATTTCACTCGTAGTATCCGTGTCTTTCAGATAAAAATGTTTGAATCCTTTAGTTTTCAAAAGTGTCCACGTGTATTTTCAGCGGTATTCTATACTTACAACTGAAAGAAAAAAACAAAAACAAAAATAAGTAAATTGGAAAAATATTAAAAATCTTTTAGCCGTAGTTAGTACTACTTTCGTCCACTAAATGTAGGTCACATATGGTGGAACATCCCACTATTAGTTGCATTTCGTTTTTAACTACTGTTTACCAAAGAAGGGCTAGTGTTGTCAAGAGTACTTACATCTTCAAATCTGTCTCAGTATCTTTCAGTGCAGGATGTTTTAATCCCGCGTACCCTTTTGAAGTATTCGTGAACTATATGTCCAGTAACATGGCATGTTTACAGCTGAATTCGAAAATAAATTAAAATGAGATGAAGAGTTTCAAAGTTATAAAATGTGA